>CM075673.1:144849166-146049166 GCA_037962975.1 Clitoria ternatea
CAATCAGAGGGAGATATTGATCCCAACTACCACCGTGCTCCAACACACACGACCTCAGCAAGTCCTCCAAACTTTGTATTGTTTGCTCGGATTGCCCATCCGATTGGGGATGGTAGGATGAACTCAGTCAGAGTTTAGTGCCTAATTCCTGGTGTAAGCTTCCCCAAAACCAAGAAGTAAATCTTGGGTCCCTGTCTGACACGACAGAAGATGGCACGCCATGCAGTCGGACAATCTCACGGATATAAATCTGGGCTAGCTTCTGTAAGGAATACCTCATGTTCATGGGTAAGAAATGTGCTGATTTCGTTAATCGGTCCACAATGACCCAAATAGCATCATAACCCGCTCGGGTTTTAGGCAATCCCATTACAAAGTCCATGACAATTGAGTCCCATTTCCACACGGGGATTTCAAGAGGTTGCAATCCACCATACAGTTTCTGATGCTCAACTTTTGACTTCTGCCAAATGATACACCAAGCCACATAGTCGACCACGTCTCTTTTCAATCCGGGCCACCAGAAGTGCATCTTCAAGTCATGGTACATCTTTGTAGTGCCCGGGTGGATGCTTAATAGACTTTTATGGGCTTCCTCAAGCACCATCTTCCTCAATTCGCCAGCACCCGGCATATAGATTTTGCCCTTCACTCAGAAAATTCCATCCGAGCCTTCGGTTAAGGACAGATCCTTGCCCTTAGCCTAAGTCTCTTTCATCTCAGCTAAGTAGGAATCCGACTTCTACTCCTCATACACTAGCTTCAGGAATTCATTGGCAATCTTCAACATACCGAGCGTCACCTTCCGAGACGAAGAGACATCTGTATGTAAGTTCATGTCTCGGAATTGCTCAAGTAATTTTATTTCCTTCACCATCATTGTTGCCATATGGATCGACTTCCGACTCAAGGCGTCGGCCACAACGTTCGCCTTACCCGGATGATACTTCAACTCGAAGTCGTAGTCTTTTAAGAATTCTGTCCACCTCCTTTGCCTCATGTTTAGCTCTTTCTGATCGAATAGATATTTGAGGGTTTTGTGGTCACTGTAAACCTCGAATTTGGAGCCATACAAGTAATGTCTCCAAATTTTCAACGCGAAGACAACAGCTGCCAACTCTAAGTCATGAGTCAGATAGTGCTGCTCGTGTGGCCTCAATTGACGAGAGGCATATGCTATCACTCGGTTTTTCTACATCAGCACACATCCGAGACCGAGTCCTAACGCATCACAGTAGACCACGAAGCTTTCTTGCAAATTTGGTAATGCCAAGACTGGAGCTGTTGTCAACTTAGTCTTAAGCTCTCGGAAACTTTTCTCACACTCGGAACTCCACACGAAAGGAACATTCTTCCGAGTCAACTTGGTCAGGGGCAAAGCAATCTTAGAGAACCCCTCAATAAACCTCCTATAATAACCGGCCAGACCCATGAAGCTTCTAATCTCCGAGACCGACTTAGGCCTCTCCCATGCCATTACAGCTTCTACCTTGGAAGGATCTACCGAGACACCTTCCTCGGAAATTACATGTCCAAGAAAATGGATCCTATCCATCCAAAACTCATACTTCAAAAATTTTGCAAACAGTTATTTCTCCTTCAATACTTAGAGTACTGATCGGAGATGTTCCTCATGCTCCTCAAGGGTCTTAGAATAAACCAAGATATTATCGATAAAAACGACCACGAATCGGTCAAGGTATGGATGGAAAATGCTGTTCATGTAATTCATGAATACAGCAGGGGCATTTGTCACGCCGAATGGCATTACTACGTACTCGTAATGACCATACCGAGTCCTAAACGCGGTCTTGGGAATATCCGAGTCCTTTACCCGGATCTGGTGGTAACCCGACCGTAAATCGATTTTTGAGAAAACCGAAGCACCCCTCAACTGATCAATCAGATCATCAATCCTCGGTAATGGGTACCGATTCTTTATAGTGAGCTTGTTCAACTGTCGGTAGTCAATACATAGTCTTATGCTGCCGTCCTTCTTCTTGACAAGTAACACTGGTGTGCCCCATGGTGACACACTCGGTCGAATGAACTGTTTACCGAGTAACTCACCAACTTGCTTTTTCAACTCGGCTAATTCAGTTGGAGACATCCTATAAGGAGCATAGGAGACTGGCTCGGCTCCAGGGATTAAGTCAATAGAGAATTCAACTTCTCTATTTGGAGGGACACCCGGCACATCATCCGGAAACACCTCAAGAAAATCACAAACAATCGGAATATCATGCACTCGGATTCTACTCTCACCCTCGGTTAAACAAAGCATCATAAATAACTGGGCTATACCTTGCACTGCGTAATCATTATCGTTCTGGTACCCAACCGTTTGCCCTCACACGTAACACAATCGCTCCAAGCGACAAAGGGAGTATTACGGGCAGCCCCGAGTCCAACTCGGTAAGCTTGCCTTGAGTCCAACCCAAGGTCTTTAAGCGTCCAACGCTTAGTGCACTCGGCACTGCCTCGAGTCCAACCCGAGGACTTTTACCAAGCGTCCAACGCTGGTACACGAGTGTTTCACTCGGTATTGCCTTGAGTCCAACCCAAGGTCTTTTTATTATTTTTTTATACATATTCATAAGCACAACAATGGCTTTTCACTCGGTAAAACCACATATCACATGCATCTCATGTATTCATGCTTTCAAATATAAAAATCTACACAGGAATCAACGAACAGTCCCACAACATACACTCGGTGTTAGCAATATCAATAACATATACCACATGCTATTAAGTGTTTAACTACACACGGGACTCAGCATAACAAGCTTTTAACGCATGCACTCGGCTAACGCAGATCCAGTACATTTTCATGAATTCTCACGTTTATTAACACACATCTCATAGACGGAGAAAGGATATAACCTTACTCGACTCAGCTAACACACACACACCCGGTATTCGAATGTTATCATCATATGATTCATACAATCAGCATATTCACAACTATAAACACAAAATGCAGTTCTTTCAACCGGGATCCGTCCATAACTATGCATTTGAGATGTAAAGCGCCCCCTACCTTCTGAAAAGACGTAAGAAACTCCTCTATTTTTAGTGTTGACCCGTGCTCTACTTTTCAACGCTGATTCTGTTGCTCCTTCACTTCCACAATCACTCTCTCCTGCTCAGTAACCGTCGAACCCAGTCGAACACCACACACGCAGCTTGGAAGACTGGAAGTTATTCCTCTTCTACTCGAACGATCGCTCCTTACCATCAGTGGGGAAAATCGAGTCCTCCACAACACCACAGTCGTAACTGACGAAGAAGGAGAACGAAGAAGAACGAAGAAGAAGGAGAAGAAGAATTGCAGAGAAAGAGGAAAAGTCTCGAGGGGATTTGAGAGAATAGAGAAATGGTTCACCTTCAACACATGGGCAAGAGAAAAAGCAAAGAGTGAGCGGGTGGGAGAACGTGAAATGGCAGCAAGTCCACTCCATTGTCATATGTCATAATCAATCAATCACAATCAATGGTCAAGCTTAACTTATAATTAATCTCAATTAACAATTAATCCTAATTTGCAATGAATCTTAATTTTAATCTAGTCATTAATTTAATTAGGATGTTACACCATTACTCTTCAGTGACAAAGGTGAGGGCCACGGGCCAAAACCCTGAGCCCCGCTCAAGAGGTTGCCTTGAGTCCCACCCAAGGTCTTTTGTCTTTTGTGGAAACCACATCATATTTCAATATTCAATCATCATACATGCATCTCATGTATATACATAAATATTATGAAAAATTCATGAATCATCATCCATATTATCATCATCAATCCCTTATCATTATCATATCAACATCAACAATATGAATGGAATATATATGAAAACATAAAGTGTCATATAAACGGGGTCTCAATAACAATTATACACACAACATATATACAACATAATAATATTACTCCACATCCATTCATAAACTATCTATTTGAGATGTAACGCTCCCCCTACCTGGAATAAGAAGTTCGAGTAGCTCGTCAAGTGTTATCCTAGTCGCTGCTCAAGAATTCCGACTGGAATTGCACTTCTGCACCAGTCCCAAGCCTTCGTTGTAAAGAGAAGAAATGAAGACTTGATATTTTTCCTCGTTTGATAGTTCCAGTAGAGATTGGAAATAAGAGGATTTTAGATAATAATCTCACTTTCAAAAGTTCTTCCATTAATCCAACAATGGAAATATTTATATATGTCTTTCACGTAGAAAAGACGTGAATGAATAGAAGTATTCTGACACACGTATCTTTTTAATGATAATGAAGCATTAAGATATTTAATGAAAAGGGGACAGCACATTAAGAAGGGTCCCATACTTAGAAAATATCTGAAAAGTGAAGCTGCTAGAATATAGAAGAACAAAGCGACGTGTAAAGCTTCAGTAACTAAAATAATCATTAATTCTGACTCGGTTTTCAGTATATTCTGACTCGGTTTCAGCCTTCTGGGCATATCTTTTCGAGAAGGTTTATCACAGCCTTTGTCCGCTCAGAATTCCTTCATTCAGAGGAAATTCACTCGGAAAGATTCCTCCTCATGAAACACTCGGCTTCCCTTCCTCGAAAATGACCCTTTCACAATTGTCTTATTCAGAAATATATCAATCAGACATCTCACTCGGTTATACCTCTTTCCGAGTCAGTCTTATTCTTTCGTCATTCAGAAGTCTCTCAATTGAAAGTTCACTCGGAATTTGGAGTCCACTTCCTTCCTTGGAAATTATTCTGCTTGAAAGGGTTACCCGAATATTTATTCTCCTCAGAATTATTTACTCAGAAAACATAATCAATCGGAGTTTAAGTCTTTGTCTAGAAGCACTCTTCCTGGAAAGACTCACTCGGAATGTCTCACTCGGAAGTGTCATAGAGACACTTCACTCGGCAAACCATCCACCCAGATATACTCCACTCGGGAGTTTACTAATCAGGATATCGGCCCGAGAAGTACTTCCACTTCTCTCGGAAACAACCCATTCGGAATCATTCCACTCAGAAATGTTTCCGTTTCACTCAGATTTTACCTCACTCGAACGTGTCTCATTCAGACAGAACTTTTCTTCACTCAGAAACTCTTTCTCGATCATGTTTCATTCGGAAAAACATCTTAACTTTACTGAGAAGGTCTTCTCAGTCTGTTTTCACTCGAAGTCATTTATTTCACTTAGAATCAGACTTATTTTACTCAGAAAATCTTTGTTTGTAACATTTTCACTCGGAATTTCATTCAGAAATTCTTCTTTAATCCTTTTTAAATTATTCTTCTAAAAATCATAAAAATTGGGATGTTACATATTGCTTCGGGGAGCTGCATGTGGCCGACCCTTGTAGGGGGTGGCTCTTGATGAGCAGGTGACCCCGGTGGTCTTTAAGATCACAGCCGCCATGATTTAATATCTGGCCGCCCCGCAACACCATATGTTGACATGTTGTGTACCTCGGTCATGGTGATAATGACCAGGTGATGCAAGATGGGCGATGCGGTTTGGTAGTAGTAAAACGATTGGTGAATGCATGGAATTTAAAGAATAAGTGTACACATTTTACTACTGTAGTAGGGGTATGGTTAGATGACCATGCTTGAATCCCACATTTGGTGTTGAATTCCCACAGTCAGATCTGTAATTGTTGAAATATTTCTTTATGTATATGCATTAGCTTAAGAGCATTTGCATATAGAAGGAAGTATGCCAAGGTGGTGAGATATGATGATGATTGTGATGAGGTGGTAAAAATATATTTAAGACAACATGAAAAATATGAATACTAGATAATGGTTGTGTGACAATTCAATGGTTGAATAACGTGATTATGTATATGCTTGTGTGCTTTGTGTGGAATTGTGTTGGCACATGGCATAGTGAATGTTATTGATGTGCAAAGTATACATGTGTGGATGCATATATACATAATCACTTGGTATTCATATTCATACCTTTGGAATGTGGACTCACTCTCCCATGTTGTCTATTTTTAGACTTGTGATGCAGGGCATTTATGGGAAGAGTAAGCATTTTGAAGTATATTTTGGCTGTGGAGGTAAATAGTTGTATAGGGAGTGCCTTGGCCGGCGATATATATGTATATATAGATTTTGTGTAGCATGAGATGTGATGAATGTTTGTTTTGGAAATTTAGATGATAGGTGATTTTGGAGGGTCATGGAGGAAAATGAGAAGTAGTGTGTGTAACTCATTTTCATTTGTGACCCTATGTATGTATGAAGGATTAATTTACAATGGAAATTTCCATATATGTTGATGAATGAATGAAGAATTATATTTGAGTAATAATTTTATGAAGTAGAAGAAATGATGAATTGACTTTTATACGTTTGACGAGTTGTAATGGAAACTTATGAGTATGATGGTTTAGAACAAGTTTTAAATGACTCATATGATGATTGAGATGTAATGAATTCTGGTAAAATAGGTTGAGTTAAATTTTGGTAGGTTGTGTTGTGTAAATTCCAAGTTTCTGCATGATAACTGATGATCTCGCTCAAGCGAGATGGATTCTCGTTCAAGCAAGAATCCCTCCTGTATGGCAATCAGTTTCTGGGCAATTCTCGCTTAGGCGAGAGTGAACCTCGCTCAAGCGAGATTGCCCCAGTATCAGTGTTTGGTTACTGGATGAAATTCGCCCAGGCAAATAGGGTCTCGCCCGAGCAAGGGCGAAGGGAATTAGCCACATGACAAAATCCGCCCGAGCGAAGGGTCTTGGGGATGGTATTCGCCCAAGCGAGGCGAGGTAAAAACCGAGTGTTAGGGAGCCTAGACTGAGTGAGAAAAGACTTGGATTTAGATTGATTTTACCGAGTGAAAAACCGATCAGGTGATGAGTCAGTTTTGGAATGAATTGTCGAGTGAATGACCGATCAGGTGATGAGTCAGTTTTTGGAATGATTTTACCGAGTGGAAAACTGAGTGAGAGAAGACTCGGATTTGGAATGATTTTGCCGAGTGGAAACCTGAGTGAGAGAAGACTCGGATTTGGATTGATTTTACCAAGTGGAAAACCGAGCGAGAGATGAGTCGGTTTTGGGGGGATTCTGCCGAATGAAAACCCGAGTGCTGGGAGTCAGTTTTGGAAGAATTCTACCGAATGAAAACCTGAGTGCTGGGAGTCGGTTTTGGAAGGATTCTACCGAATGAAAACCCGAGTGCTGGGAGTCAGTTTTGGAGGGATTTTGCCGAATAAAAATCCGAGTGCTGGGGAGCCTTGCTGAGCGAGCGAGTATAAGCTCGGCTCAGGAAGTTTTTCGCTTAGGCGAGGAGGTCTCGCCCAAACGAGTAATGGGTAATTTTGACACTGGCCGAATTTCGCTCGAGCGAATGGCCTCGGTTGAGGTGCTCGCTCAAGCGAGTCGGTATTGAATTCGATTCAGGACGATTTTTGCCCACGCTCGCTGGCTCCGCCCAAGCGAGGCTTGTGTGTCTCACTCAAGCGAGTCGGGATTCGCTTGAGTGAAGTGTCCCCCTGTAACTCCTTTTCTCTTTTCGCTCAGCTTACTCCTGTCTCGCCCGAGCGTTCCATGTGTGACTCGCCAAGCGAAGGGGTGCTTTGATAGCCCAAAATGCATTATTCAAATTAGTCTCCCTCTTTTTCACACAAAAACTTGGTTCTACAATATTTTATGAGTACTTTGGGTATAAAATTGGGTTTCTTAATTCCAGAGTGGTCGGTTTCTTAAAATCTATTCATATGATATTAATTTACTCATTTTTTCTTCCGCTGTTTTAATTGAGGAATTCTTTAAGGTTAATCCTCTTAACTTACCTTCTCATATCTTCACATATGAGACAGGTCTCTGATAGGTCCAGGGAATTAAATGAACAGCCTCACCACTTGCAACTATCATGAATTAATTACACTAAAATCACAAAAAATTTACCCCTATTTTTGGGTGTCTCAACCTCCCCCCACTTCCCAGGCGCCCCCACCACCACCACATGATCCCCCACCACCATGATTGTATTTTTATTATGTATACACATTGTATATTTGATTTACGGTTTTTATATTATATTTCATTCAGTATTTATTGTCATTTTTCATTTATTATGTTAATATTTATTGGTAATTAAATTCAAAGAAAAACGCCTTATTGTGATTATCATTAATAATTCAACCTATTTGATAAATAAATTTAATCCATTATTTTGTTTTTAATAATAATTTAATATTTTAAAAAAATTATTCAAATTTAATTATAAAATTTTATCAGCCAATACAAAATATTAATCAACATTTTTAAAGTTAAATTAACAAAACCTATAAATATTTAACCAATTTTTTTAAAAAAATAAAAATTCCCATTAGCGACGGACAAAGATGGTCGCTATATGGCTACCCAATAGCAACGGACTAATGTGGTCGCTATATGGCTACCAATAGCGACGGAGACAAGTGGTCGCTGTATGGCTACCCATCGCGACGGAGACAGGTGGTCGCTGTATGGCTACCCATAACGACGGGCCTTAAGTGGTCATAGTGTGGCTGTTAATAGCGACGACCAAAAGTGGTCGCAGTGTGCTGTACGTAGCGACGAATGTGTGAGGTCGCTGTATGGCTACTAATAGCGACGTCGAATCTCCGTCGCTATATGGCTAGTAGTAGCCACGGGTCACTTGTGGTCGCTGAACGTGCTCAATTAGCGACGACTGAAGTAAGTGAACCAGAGACCATGTTAGCGACGGCGTTATGCCGTCAGCACTGTAGCGATGACGTTTCTGTGGTCGCTGACCTATCTTCGATGAAGGTTTTAGCGACGGGTGTTTGGCTGTCTGAAAGACCGTCGCTAGTCCTTTTAGCGACGGCCTTGGCATGGATTAGCGACCAAGTGTGTCCGTCGCTAACAAGTATTTTTTTAGTTGTGGTACTAATGATCTAATCTTATAAATCATAGATATGCATGAGATCAAGTATTCACACAGGTATACATTAAGAGTAATAGTGTACTAGACGGACTCATCATGAGAACATTGCATGAATTGTTACATGAATGTCATAAATGGTTCTCAATGTGATAATGTTATATGTAGTCCTTCAACCTAAAGTTACTACCATTCCTACATGAGTAGTCTGTTGATTTAATGTAATCAAATGTCATTTGAAACAAGGTGATCATAAAGGTTGTAATTAGGTAATGAACGAATCATGCAGAAGGAAATGAGAGATGTATATGAGATTTGTCTCTCCTATGTGACAAGAATGATATCTATGAGTTACTTGATGGAGTAAGACTTAAGAAAATACATGACCATGATAGGAAAATAAATTAGATATTTATTCAAGAAAAATCTACTCCAGTATAAAATAAAATGAATTAAGCCATACAAAGGGTAAAGAATAACTAAAATGAGGCCCAAATAAAGCGTATGTCACGTACTCAAACCAACAATCATTCCTCTAGGTCGCAATTGGGATCCTTTCAAATCTCTGTCACGATATGTTTAGATTTAATTATGAAGCAGTTCAATCCCTCTCTTGATTTGGTATTGAAACCTTTCACTTTCTCACTCCTTGGTTTGTTTCGATATCATTCAATTGCACTCGAAAATCTCTCAATAACTTACGATTTGGTTTGATTTTATTCTAAAATCTCTTACTCTCTCACGTCTGGGTGTTTTGATTTCATTTTATGTCAATATTATATCCACCAATTACTCTTAATTTTGAAAGCTGTTTGCTTATCCTAAAAACTTCCTCTGGTTGATCCAAGGGAAACTATATTATATTGGTAGTGAAACGAAGTTTGAGCTGATAATTATGTCCAATGGCAGAAGGTAGATGTTAAACTTTAGTTATAAAATTTTCAATTTTATGAATAACTACTCTTGTTTGAGTACACATGATAATCATTACGCATGATAATCATTGATTGACATGGCTGCTAATTTATATAGAAGATACCATATGTTTATACGAGGATGTATATCCTAGTTTGAAATATTGCAGCAAAATTGGTTTTAACTCTCTAATGTGGAGGTTATGTAGGGGCCTGTACTAGCTTTGATCTTTCTATTACAGCGGCAATTGCCAATTTATGCATGAATACTCTATTACACAACCCAACCACAGACCAAACCATGATCCAATAGGCTTGTGACACCAAACACAGTCGAACGGGAGCAACACTGAAGCAAAAGCCTTGCTGCATACCATAAATCCACACCCCACCTCAACCATTCCAAAACCAATTCACCAACAGAAACACACAGTATACGTATCATAACCATTTCAAGCATGTTACAAAACCAAAACACCGAACCAAAACCACAGTATTGCGTTATCACAGTAACACAGTATAGCACCATACACGAGTCACTATCGAATTGTAGCAGCAGAAACCCATGTCATACATGTTGCAGGGGAAACACAGCACCCATAGAGATACACAGTTGCTGCAACCAACTAGAGAGACCATAATGAAATCCTCTGCTCGTCCATTTTAACCACTTCCAAGAGATCAATTGAACCTGTTCACACTGAGTTTGTAACGAACAAAACCCTAGGGAATCACTCTAGGAAATTAGGGTTTTTATTACTCTTTTTAATATGTTACTTAGATTACAATATAAGTCTATAAACTGTATTTATACAATAGTTAGGTAAAGGAGACGGAGAAATTCAGACTCAACCCAATAAGGGAGGTAAGGGCCTATGGTGGGACCATGGAAAATTATGATCTTTTCTAACATTTGCTAAAATGAAAGGATGATTATCTACTTAAATAAAGGGATGAGTGGGCTCTACAGGTCCACTCCGACTTAGCAGAATCATTTCAAAAACCTTCTCAACATAAAAAAAATAGATTCTTGAAAAGTTACTATGTTTATCTGAAGCCATAAGGACCACAAAACAGAGAACCATAACCCGGTCCAACTCTCTGATTTCAGCATACTTAAACCTGAAAACTGCTCTAGATGATCAGCTGCACCACTTGTCCACGCCAAATAAATGACCACAATAAACCCAATAAGACACGAGACATAAACATCACAACATAAACCATTCCAAAAACAGGTAAGGTTATAAAAATTACAAAATAATCCCAAACGGCTCTAGCTATTTAAAGTTACAATATAATCCACTTAACTGTATCTTGGAAAAATTACAACAGCACCTAAATCATTGTCCAAACTTACTTGCTAACTATTTTAGAGCTCCCAAAGGATGCACTGTCCTTGGACCTTATCATCAATTTCTCTATTTGGAGATGAAGAATCAATACAGGAGAAAGCACAAATTAAAAAGAAGCACTTCCCCCTCGGGGAGGGATGTTACTGTTGGGTCGTCTTCCTGCTCCCTCAACAGATGCTGCCTACAAACATGCAAAACAAACATTAGTCTACAACATACAAAATCAGAAAATGGCCCGGGTGCAAATGTGATCTGTGAGGTGAAAACTCAGAACTATACCAAAAATCTAAAAAAAAAAAACAACTTGAGTTCGCCAGATCAGTAATGCAGATCGAAATGATCGCTGTGAGCAACTGATATGTTTAACATATTTTTTCTTAAGAAGGGGCATCATTACATCGCAATTATTACTTCACTACAAGTATATATCATAAACTAATCATTTAAAATAAAAATTTTAACTTTGATTGCATTATGAACACCTGTCATATCTTCATATTCAACAAAGGCATAGCAAATTCCAACAACTTGGAGATAAGTAAAAACATTAGCTTCCTAATGGGATATCAGTGGATTAGTGAACTACTATACGGTTATTTGAGGCTGTAAAGACCTACCCTGCGACTTCTTATGACAACACCAAAATTTTTTAATTCCTTTTCAATTTCGTAAGCAGATATGGTAAGCGACAAGGTTCATCTGCAAGCATTTTCAATCACAGATGTATGAAGTAGAACCAAATGGTGTCAAAATTTTGTTTATTACCAACCTCATCATCTAAGACTTTATTTTATCGTAGATATTTAGTTTATGTTGTCAATTTTGCAAATTTAATTGCCCTATTAACGACATTATATACACATAACATTACAGATAACTGACTCATTTTTCCTTTAATTTTCTCCATTGTTAGTTTTTTTGATAATTCAACATTTAACAGAATAACACTAACGATAATTACTAAAACCGTCAATAAAATAAAACTAACAATAACGACTCTAAATACGAACAATAAAATATAAAATAAAGTTAGAAACGCAATCCTCCTTATATTTTTATATATAAACTACATCCAGCTGTGACATCATTTAAAAAAAAAAAGGCTTTTCCTATGGTTTCAACTATGGCGCCGGAGTATGTGGTTCCTCGTCCTCCCTAGGGTAGGGTGTTCTTTCAAAGAGAAAGTTTCGGGAAAGGATGTGGGCGCAGCCAATGGTGTGAAGCGGGACCTAATTAGCTTTGAGAAAGAGAATGGAAACCCGGTGTGCACTGATGGTGATTTGATTGTTAGTGGTAGGTAAGGTTGTTGAAGTATATTAGTTGGATAGTTAAAAATGGTAGTTGAAGAAGTTTGAATAAGTCACTCAAAGGATGAAGAATTGATAACTTGATTACTTCTTCATTCATACATAAGGAGATAACATTCCTATTTATAGGCATCCTCCATCACTATAATATTCTCTAGAATGTTCTAGAGATAGTCTTGTCTAGAATATCATAGAAAAGTAAATGATATAAATAGATTTTCCTAGATGTTTCCTAGTAACCTTGTAGAAGATTCTAGAAGGTTCTATAATATTCTAGAAACTTGTATAATATTCTAGAAATTTGTATAATCTTCTAATACTCCTCCTTTATGCAAATTTCTGTAACTCCAAGCATTGAGCGCAACTCTTCAAATTTGGGTCTTGGCAAAGCTTTAGTGAAGATGTCTGCAACTTGATCTTTAGTTATGCAATACTCAAGCTTGATTTCTTTAGTTCCTTCTGCTTCCCTGATAAAGTGATATTTGATTGCTATGTGTTTTGTTCTGCTATGATGCACTGGATTTTTTGCCATTGCTATAGCTGATTTGTTATCGCAGTAGATTGTAGTAGGTTCTTCTTGTTTTTGTCCCATTTCTTCAAGTATTCTTCGTAGCCATATTGCTTGACTTGTAGTTTCAGCTGCTGCTACATATTCTGCTTCTGCTGTTGATTGAGCCACTGTAGCTTGCTTCTTTGAAGCCCAAGAGATTATTCCTGATCCTAGTGAGAAGGTATATCCAGATGTGCTTTTCATGTCATCGATTGATCCTGCCCAGTCACTGTCAGTGTAGCCAAGTAGTTTTAAGTTCCCTGAAGTTTGGTACCATATTCCATACTCCTTTGTGCCTTGTAGATATCTTAGGATTCTTTTTGCTGTTCCAAAATGAATTGGCTTGGGCTTTGCATGAATCTTGAAAGAAGACTTATAGCATACATTATGTCTGGTCGTGTGGCTGTGAGATATAGTAAGCTCCCAATCAAGCTTCTATAATGCGATGCATCAGCTTCTGGTGCTCCATCATTTTTCTTCAATTTCTCATTAGTTACTAGTGGAGTTCCAACAGTCTTGCAGCCATTCATCTTGAATTTGTTGAGTAGTGTTGCGACATACTTCTTTTGTGAGATAAAAATTCCTTCTTTCTTTTGTTTTACCTCTATGCCGAGGAAGTAGTTCATCAAGCCAAGGTCGGTCATGTCAAAGGTCTTCATCATATCTTCTTTGAACTTGACTATCATCTTCATATTGTTCCCTGTGTAGATAAGATCATCTACATACAAGGAGACTATGAGTATATCATACTGACCTTGGAGCTTGGTGTATAAAGTTGACTCACTTTTGCTCCTCCTGAATCCATGATCCGTGAAGTATTGATCGATTTTGCTGTACCATGCTCGTGGAGCTTGTTTCAATCCATATAGTGCCTTCTTCAATCTTAGTACTTTGCCTTCATTACCTTTACTAACGAAACCTTGTGGTTGCTCTACATAAATCTCTTCTTGAAGATCGCCATTAAGAAAGGCGGATTTTACATCCAATCGATAAATGCTCCATCCTTTTTGCGCAGCAAGAGCAATTAGAGTTCTTATTGTATCCAGACGGGCTACTGGAGCAAATGTCTCATTGTAGTCAACTCCATATTGTTGTGAGTATCCTTTAGCTACTAGTCTTGCCTTGTACTTTTGTATGGTGCCATCGGGATTAAGCTTCGTCTTATAGATCCATTTCACCCCAATGATATCTTTGTCTGAAGGACAATCTGCTAACTCCCATGTATTATTTTTCTCAATCATCTTGATCTCTTCTTCCATTGCTTTCACCCATACATCTTGTTTTGATGCTGCTTCAAAGCTTTCTAGTTCAGTTATAGCCAGGTTGCAGGTTTCGTAGATATCGACCAAGGATCTAACTCGTCTCGGAGTAGACTCTGGTGAGGAAATTTGGTGTTGTAGCTGTGAAGAGCTCTCACTTGAATCTTCTTCAATTTCTTGAGGTTGCTGCATTGGTATGGAAATGTTTTTCTCTACCTTTTCATCTTTCCAATTCCAAGCAGCATTTTCATCAACCTCCACATCTCGACTAATAGTGAGCTTTTTGGTTTCCAAGTTATAGACTCGATATCCTTTTGATTGTGTGCTATACCCCAAGAAAATACCTCGTACAGTTTTGTCTTCTAGTTTGTGTCTCTTTTCTTCTGGAACATGTATGTAGCATACAGATCCAAAAACTCTTAAGTGTTTTGCTGATGGTTTCTGTTCGCTCCAAGCTTCAATTGGTGTTTTATCTTGGACAGCCTTCGTTGGACATCTGTTAAGTATGTATACTGCAGTATAAACTGCTTCAGCCCAGAACGTGTTTGGTAATTCTTTCTCCTTTAACATTGCTCTCGCCATCTTCATTACCGTGCGATTTTTCCTTTCAGATTTTATTGAGGAACTTAGAATGCCTTGGTGGTGAAGCTTCTCGGCATGAACCTTGGTTTCAACCTTATGAGGGTTATAGGTGAATGGAGGAATTTGGGTACAGATACTAAACTTCTTCGGGCAGAAACGATTAAGTTCTTAAGGAATTTGCTCCTTAGGGGGTGAGGGATGGTCAAAGAATGCTACCCCCAGGTTTTATTCCTTCAGGCGAAGAATGCTTTAGTTGCTCTAGTTTCATTATTGGAGGTTAAGCATACGGTTACGAGAATGAAGTCGTTCAAAGCACCAAAAAATACTAGGAAGTGGTTGGCGAAGATCTTTGGAGGGTGGTGAGAGAAGCTTTCTCGGTTGGATACTTTGATTTTAGCATTGTGGAGACGCTTGTAGTCTTAATTCCTAGGGTTCATCATCCCATAAATCTCAAGGAATTCAGGCCATCATTGTCTGCTCTTGGGTTAATGAAAGTCTGAGAATTGATGCGTTTGGTTATGAAGGGTGTGGAGGCTTCGTGTCCTAGAATTCTTTGGCGTCTTATGGAAGGAGACGCAATGCTAAGTAAGAAATTTGGGTTGCCCCACCTCTCGTTAGTGGCTATTCTTTTTCGTGTTCTCTTGTTTGTTTATCTCCTATATCACCCAAAAAAAACACTACATGAAAATTTTATATGAAATAAATACTTAACTAAACCTTTAATTCATGTACCCCTTTTGCAAATTAATTGTGGTAAATCAAAATAGTTTCGTATTTCCTTTTCAAAATTACCACAACAAGCATAAATAATTGTTAATTTGAAATTTTTACTGTCCAATAATATGAAAATTTAATTCTCTGCTTCTAAAACCAAAATATAAAATAAAATAATATATGAAACTTTTAATAATATGATTTCATTTCTCCTGTTTTTTTATCCTATCAATTTTCATTATAAGTGATGTGGAATAGTATCTCAAAGGCAAGAAGCAATTAGAATAGAACGGGACGTGCTTTGAATGCATTCCGATGTTTATCACCCGCACACATGCACACACTGTTAAGTTATTGAAATACTTGACGTATTAGAGGAAACAAGCTGCAAGCATGCATTACATTATAATTTTGGGTTGCAACTTGCAGTAGGAACCTTCAAATTGTATAAGATACGTAAAGTTTATTTTTTTCACCTTAAGCTTGGTCGTAGTTCAATTTAATTTGACCCTGTCCCTTATAGAAGTTTCCCTATTCCTCCAAGTCACCAAGACCGTGTCTAAACTTTGAGAAATTATTCCACGGTTTGATAACAAAGAGCTTATATATTTTTAATATTAATTATTTTAATAATCAGTATAAATCTTTTTTATACCGGTTATTAAAATAATCAATGTGAAAACATTAAAAAATATAAATTACACCTTTCATTTTTTAAAAAAGGTTTGACATATATTAAATAATTATTAATTAGACTATAAACTGATGTTGTAGTTTGAGATTTTCTAATAATTTCTCGTACACACACCCGGAACATGTTGATTTGTAAGAGAAAACACTTTTAACATAAAATATGAAGAAATGTGACAAAGTCAAAACTTATCTTGGATTTAGCTGTTGATCTTCCTATTACAAAATAATATTGCTGGAACAACTACTTGGTACATTGCATTTCCTGAAATATATTTTTTCTTTTTATGCGCAGTATCTTCATATTCTACTCTTTGATTTGATCAAGTACACATAGTTGTTAAGGAATGGTTCATTATAAAATAAAAAATTAAATAAAGTAAAGGTAAACCACAAACCAATTTAATGCTTGCACCCTTATAAATAGCAAGCTTCAGCGGTATCAAAATTCACTCCTAATAAACGATTATATATACAATATACCTATAGAATCATTCACAACCTAGTAGCATTTTGAGAAACAAAAATGAAAGTTGTGCAGTACCTTGTTATTGCGACCTTATCTCTGGTTTCCTCTGTTGCCTTTGCCTCTGACCCTGGTCCTCTACAAGATTTTTGTGTGGCAATCAATGGAACCAACGGTGGTAAGTACCTCACTATAGTCTTCCTAGCCACAGCATTTGACGTTTGTTAATAGTTAGAACATTCTTAATTAATGTTGAAATTTGCATGTTAATTAATTTGCAGTATTTGTGAATGGAAAGTTTTGCAAAGATCCAAAGCTTGTGAAGGCTGAAGATTTCTTCAAACATGTGGATCCTGCCAATACTGCCAACCCATTGGGTTCACAAGTGACTCCTGTCTTTGTTGATCAACTACCTGGACTAAACACACTTGGTATATCTTTGGCTCGTATAGATTTTGCACCTAAAGGTTTAAACCCTCCCCACACTCATCCTCGAGCCACAGAAATCCTTATTGTCCTTGAAGGAACTCTTTATGTTGGATTTGTCACATCCAATCAAGATAAAAATCGTCTCTTCACCAAAGTGTTGAACAAGGGTGATGTGTTTGTGTTCCCAATTGGTCTCATTCATTTCCAATTGAATGTGGGTTATGGAAATGCTGTTGCTATTGCTGCTCTCAGTAGCCAAAATCCAGGAACTATCACTATTGCAAATGCTTTGTTTAAAGCTACTCCACCAATTTCAGCTGAAGTTCTTACCAAAGCTTTCCAAGTTGACAACAGTGTGATTAGTTATCTTCAAAAGCAATCCTGGTACGACAACAATTAAGTTGATGATCTCATCGGGTTCAAATTGATGGATAATTGACTTCGGTGTTTCACTCCCTATGTATGCAATTGACGGTCTCCATATAGTTACAATTATAATAAATAAAATAAAATGTGAGTTATATTTATGTTTGTACGTAGTTGCAATTGTTATGTTTGGAGTTTGATTTGATTACAATATTGTTGGAGTATGTAACAAAGATCTCAAAGATTGCTATTTTTTTTTTAAGATATGATCAAAGAGTGTCTATATGACACATGTAATTTTGAGATTATTCTCCTCGTAGTCTCGAAATATTGTTTATTTATTAATTTATTAATAAGATGCTCAAATGATTTCTTTTATAAAATAATAGAAATATAAAATATGATAAGCCTTTATTGTGAAAGATCGTGGAAAAATGAATAATGAATAGAAGATCAGCAATCCAATATAATCGAAGGCCAAAAAATGTTCAGAAGTTGCTTGAAATCATTATCTCTTTTAAGATATTATTAATAAATCCTTTTAAGAAAACAAAACAAAATTGTTTTATTTACAAATCAGAATTTTGCAATATTATATAACGCCACTAAAAAATTCGGTAAAATTTAATAGTATCTTTCATTGAATAGCAAAGTTATATTATATTTTCTGCCAATGAAATTTTGCAATATTATATAAAGCCACTAAAAAATTCAGTAAAATATTATATAACACCACAAAAAACCGACATAAAACACGTTTTTACGTCGGTATTGCGCTTGAGGCATAACCCTTTATTGTTGGTCTGCTCCTTGCACTCCGACCACGATCGGTTCAGATGTAATAATTACGTCTGCACTAGTGTAAAAATAGTCTACGAACACATGATGTAAACTCAGTTTTTTGGAATATGAGTTTAAATTAAACATGTTGACATTTTTGAAACTATCAAATTGGATCTAAGAACACGGTTCTAGGGGAATCGAGTTTTTAGGCCGTACTTTTTTTTTTAATTTTTCTAAATACACCTATGAACTCCGTTGTAAGGGGAACTGAGTTTGTAGATTAGGCCATACTTTTTTTAACATATTTTTTATCAAAATATCTTTTATTTCATATTTTCAATTTTATTTTATTAATTATTGATATAAATAATTAAATTATATATTAGCCAGTTTAAATGACTTCAGCATTGATAATTGATTTTGTAACGTCCTAGGTTATTTTTGCATTTATTTTTATTCAACTGATTACATCTTACGATAAATTTTTCCTTTTCTTGAAAATTAATCGAGGTTTAGTGAAATAGCATTTATTTTTACTGACTTATTCAAGTGACAGGAGTCACAGTTAGATTAAATAAATGAGATCTAGAAAAAGAGCAAGTTAATCTAAGCACAACGGATGGGAGAAAGGGAATCAGGGCTTCCCACTTGAGCGAGGCCCCTACTCGTCTGAGCGAGATTCCGGACTCTCGCTTGAACGAGGTTTCCATTCGCTTGAGCGAATACCTTTCACACATCGGAATGGACAAAACATGCAAACGGACTCCCGAAAATCTCACCCTAAAAATGATTCTGTTAACCAAAGGTTTGTCATAGCTACCATGAGAGCATATGTAAATGACAGTGATGTATTTTAAAATATAGATTTACATCCGGTCCGGTCTTGGTTAAACACAACTAATAATAATACTCGAAAGTTCTTATACACACATATAACTCTATAGAGAGTCACTCAAAGTCACTCGGACCCTGGCACCGATCTCCCCCTTGGCGCGACTCCATGGCTCCTTCCCCCTCCCTGTCACTGGTTACTAAAAAAAAAAGGGCAAGGGTGAGTGTTTGGCATTGTAATTAATATAGAATGGAACTTAACAAATATACATGCATATTTATACATATACATCAAGCATCATTCGAAAGTAAGCATACCGAAACATAGTGTATTACATACAGTAACTATATAACCCAACCACGCAATTCCATCACATCCATCACGATCACAACTGACTCTCATACAATCTGACTCCTAGTATCCGGATACTAAAGGATTGGCCTTCAGCTGGGGGTCCTACTTGACACCCCGTGAACCCTGCTTGGTTCACCGAGTCCTGCTTGACTCTCCACATCGACCACTGGGTCCTACTTGACCACTAGGTAGCTCAACTGGGCACGAAAATCACGGGAGCCAGAAATGAGGGGCTATCATATACCGTCGGCCATCCCACACCACATAGTCATTCAACAGTTTACCTTTCACATAATAATATCAATTCCTCATCACTCGGGTGGCCTGCTTGCTAACTCGTCGTCACATAACACTGATCATTTCAACATTAGATATCACAAGATCATAACATGATAAACTCAACCACACCCGATCCTCCACTAATTAATGTACTCAGTCACACATGCACAAGCATAAACACACAACTACGTTTAGCAACATTTTCCTTAACCTGTTTACATTACCTCAATGACCTGAATAAGAAGCGAGTCCTATTCTAATTAATTATAACCCGAACACCCCCCTTACATTGGTTCCACGCTTCGATAATCTGCTCTCTGTGTCGATTCCTTCCTCTGAGCACTGGTTTCGCAGTCTCAACTCCGTCACTCAGTCTTCCGTTGCTTAACCTACTACCTACGGATCATAAATTACAGCTCGTCACTTCAACGCCCTTAGTTCATGGACTGCATTTGGGCTCACACTCACCGGAGGAGTGGAGAACAGCCACGAATATAGCCATGCATGGCCCTTAACCGCCAAAGAATAAAAGAGATAAGGGAATCACAATTGGAATGGATCAGTAGACTCACCTTGAAGCCTCGATCACAGGAATGGGATTCAATTGAAGTTTGGACACAAATGGAGTCCCTCTCCAATGCATGCAACTCAGCGTTAAGAGAGGAGAAAACGAAAGAGAAGGGACAGACCAGCAGCAAAGGTAACTTGTAAATAATGAAGAGGGAAGGAAGAGAATCTCCTTATATATATATAGCTCATGGGCAAGATCGTCTTTTCCTTTATTTTATTTGTATTCTTACTTAATTTAATCAATTTCACTATATTAAACTATTGCATAGTTATCAAATCAATTACACTTATTTATTCCCTCAACGTTTAATTATTCACAATTCTCTAATACTTCGCAAGAGTATAGGCCCAATATGAATATCGGCCCCCCGGTATCCTAGCTTAGTGTTCATACCTCGGAAATCCGAGCTACAACCTGAGAGGTCGGATATCTCATCCGTGCTCACCTCTTGGTTACCTACACCCGTTGTTTCAGTCATTATGAGGTTAATCTGAGCTATGACCCCGAGTGAGGTGCTCTCCTCACATCGGTTTGGACCAAACCACCTGGCCCTGTCCGCTCTTCTCCTACACTCCCGATCTTCAACTCCGCCTGCTCGCGCTTCTGAGACCGATCTCGACACCGGCTTTCTTGTCTCTGGCTTAGACAGAACAAATATTAAATAAAACTTCTAAAACATTTACTAATCATTTCCCATTTCTTATAATTCTCATTAAAACATCAGGGATGTTACATCCGCCCCCCCTAAAAGGAGATTTCGTCCCCGAAATCAGTGTTCCAGTTGGAAAAGATGAGGGTACATTCTCCTCATATTGGATTCTAACTCCCAAGTGTAGTTCATCCAATGTAATTTCTGCCACTTCACCTTCACCAGCGGTACCTCTTTGTTCCTTAACCTTTTGGTTTGATGCTCTTCAATGCTGATTGGTACCGCCTCCACCGTCAGGTTCTCCTTCACTTCAATGGAGTCACTCGGTACAATCATGGTATCACACGGAATGTAGGCTCGAAGTTGCAATACGTGGAATACATTGTGAATGTTAGTCAACGATTGGGGAAGATCCAGTCGATAAGCGACTTCACCAATCCGTTCTAGTATTTGGTATGGTCCAATATACTTCGGATTAAGCTTTTGGCTCTTCAAAATTCGACCTACACCCTTAGTCGGTGAAATCCTTAGGAACACCCAATCACCCACTTGGAATTCAAGGGGTCTGTGCCGATTGTCATAATAGCTCTTTTGCCGGTCTTGGGCAATTTTTATCTTTTCTCGGATTAAAGCGATTTGTTCGTTCATCTCTTGAATCATCTCAGGCCCCAGATGAAGGGCATCGCCGTTCTCATTCCAACATAATGGAGTATGACATTTTCGACCATAAAGAGCTTCGTATGGAGCCATCCCAATGCTGCTATGGTAACTGTTATTATATGCAAACTCTACCAAGGGCAAGTATTTCTCCCATGATCCGCCCTGTTCCAGTACACATGCCCTTAACATATCTTCAAGAGTCTGTATAGTCCGTTCTGATTGGCCATCGGTCTGGGGATGGTAGGCTGAGCTCAGTTTGAGCTCAGTACCCAGTTGTTGTTGCAAACTCCCCCAAAACCTTGAAGTGAATCGGGGATCCCGATCGGAGATAATGCTTGAGGGCACACCATGCAGTCGTACAACCTCAGCAACGTACAACTTAGCTAATCGATCTAGCGACCACTTCATATTTATTGCCAGGAAATGCGCACTTTTGGTTAGTCGATCAACAATCACCCAAATCGCGTTGTATCTGGTTCGAGTGCGGGGTAGTCCGGACACAAAGTCCATGGTGATACCTTCCCACTTCCAGATCGGAATTTCTGGAGGTCGAAGCAAACCTGGAGGTCGTTGGTGCTCAACCTTGCACTTCTGGCATATCACACAGGATTTCACATACTCGATTATTGCCTTCTTCATGCTTGGCCACCAGAATTCCTTTTTTAAGTCATGATACATTTTTGTCACTCCTGGATGTATACTCAGAGAGCTCTTGTGTGCTTCTGATAGCACCGCCTGCCTGAAGCCTCCATGTGCAGGCACCACCACTCGGTTCCTGAATCTCCATATACCATCGTTACCCCGAGTTATCTCCATATTTTTGCCTTGGGTCTGAGTATCAATCAGCCTCAGTAACTCTTCATCATCTTTCTGCGCAGCTACCACCGACTCCAGAAATTCGTTGGAGATTTTTAACATTCCAATTGTCATTCGGTTTGGCGCGTCCATAACAATTCCAACATTCATATCTCTAAAGCTTTCTAGCAATTCCTGTTCTCTACCCATCAGGTAAGCCACGTGTAATACCTTCCTGCTTAGTGCATCTGCCATAACATTCACTTTGCCCGGGTGATACTTTAAATCAAAGTCGTAATCCTTTAAATACTCCACCCATCGCCTCTATCTCATATTTAGCTCCTTTTGATCAAATAAGTACTTTAGGCTCTTGTGATCACTGAATACTACAAAGCGAGCCCCATACAGATAATGACACCAAATCTTCAGTGCGTACACCACTGCTGCAAGTTCCAGATCATGAGTCGGGTAATTCTCCTCATGTGGCCTCAATTGCCTCGAAGCATAAGCAATTGCCCGATCAGCTTGCATCAACACATACCCCAATCCAAATTTGGATGCATCACAATATACTTCAAATTCCTGTGTTACATCGGGCAGTGCAAGCACAGGGGCACTCGTTAAACATCGCTTGAGAGTTTGGAAGCTTAATTCACACTTTTCCGACCACACGAAGGGGTTTCCTTTCCTTGTTAACCGAGTCAGAGGAAGTGCTATCCGAGAGAACCCCTCAATGAAGCGTCGATAGTATCCAGCTAATCCGAGGAAACTCCTGATTTCAGTTACTGACTTCGGCCTCTCCCAAGCCATAACCGCCTCAATTTTTGTCGGATCAACTGAGATTCCCTCTTGGGAAATTACATGCCCCAAGAATTGTACACTACTCCCCCAGAAATCACACTTAGATAGTTTAGCGTACAACTTCTTCTCTCGAAGTACTTGTAGAACAAGTCGAAGATGTTGAGCATGCTCCTCGTCCGACCTCGAATATACCAAAATATCATCAATGAATATTACCACAAACTGGTCCAAGTACGGTTGAAAGGTCCGATTCATATAGTCCATAAAAATGGCAGGAGCGTTCGTTACTCCAAAGGGCATTTACTCGAAGTGCCCATACCGAGTCCGAAATGCCGTTTTTGGGGTATCTTCCGGCCTCACTCAGATCTGGTGGTACCCCGACCTCAAGTCGATCTTAGAGAACACAACGGCGCCTCGCAACTGGTCCAGTAAATCGTCAATCCGAGGTAGTGGATATTTATTTTTGATTATCAGTTTGTTCAGTTGTCGGTAATCAATGCACATTCGCATACTACCGTCCTTTTTCTTTACCAGTAACACCGGAGCGCCCCAGGGTGAGGCACTGGGTCGGATAAAGCCCTTTTCTAGTAATTCGTTTACTTGTTTCTTCACTTCGGTCAATTCCACCGAAGACATTCTATATGGCGCTCAGGACACAGGTTCTGCCCCGGGAATCAAGTCAATAGAGAAATCAATCTCCCGACTGGGAGGTAGCTCCGGAATTTCTTCCGGAAAAACGTCAGGAAATTCGCAAACAATTGGAATATCACTTGGCAGGAGGTTATGCCGACCCTCCGAAGCGAATAAAACAACATACGTGGTTAGGACATCGCTCACCCTGTTCTTCATGTCAAGTTCCTGAGAGAAAACAATATTCTTCCGATAACAGTCGACCAACACATGATTAGCAGCAAGCCAATCGAGACCTAGAATAACATCTAAGTCCTTCAATGGCATACAGATAAAATTTACTCAAAAAGTATGGGCTTCGATTTGCATCGGCAGTTCTTTACACACTGTAGTTGCACGGAAAGTGGAACCAGTTGGAGTGGAAACAATAAGAGCGTTCTCCATTAAACCGATTGGCAGACCAAGTCGTCGCACACAACTTTCCGAAATAAAGGAATGGGTGGCACCTGAATCATAAATTACATCAACCAGATAACCACAGATGAGGCACTTACCCTGTACCAAATTGTCATTCCTCGTAGCTTCTGAAGCATCAAATGCAAATACACGCCCGGTCATGGCGTTCTGGGCACCGCTAGATTGGGCATCATATCTTCCCGATTGTTGGTTCCCTCTACCAGCTCCATTCCAGCCTCCCCTCGAAAAGTTGGAACCCCGGGTCCCAGAAGAGTTAGTTCGGTTGTCCGACCTGCCCTGCTGCTTCCTCTGAGGGCAATCGGGCCTGAGGTGCCCTGGTTGTCCGCACTGGAAGCACATAATTTGATTGGCTTGGCAATGTTTGGCAATGTGACCTTCCTGACCACAATTGTAGCATGCACGACTACCAGAAGGATTACCCGATCGACCAGTGGAACCCCGACCGGAAGAGGATGAGGAGGTAGCAGAAGACTTGCCGCCCCGGAAGAATTGACTCATCCTCTTGAAGTTGAATCCTTTTGCCTTCAATGGCTTTTTATCTCTCGGCTGGGACGTCCTTTGTAACTGCACCTCTTCAGTCAGTCTTGCTTTGTTCACCAGGGTTGGGTAGTCCCTAATCTCCATCGGTACGATTACACTACGGAGCTCAATCTGTAGTCCAGCTTCGTATTTGGCGTACTTGCTACCTTCAGTCCCTTCTAACGAGAAAGGGTGGTAAAAATCACACAGCTCGTCAAACTTGCTGGTGTACTCGGCTACAGACATCCGGTCTTGCTCCAACTTCAGGAATTCCATTTCCTTCCGGATTTTGTAGTTGTCCGGGAAGTATTTAACAAGGAACCTCCTTCAGAAATTTACCCATACCAACGGCTCATTTGCTGCGTTCATCTGCACCTTCACTCGGGACCACCATACTCTAGCCTCTTCTTTTAGTTGGTAAGTAGCAAATAAAACCTTTTGCTCTTCTGAGCACTCAAAATATTCAAAAACCTGCTCGATATCCCTGATCCAGATGTATGCCCCGTCATAGTCGTGTCCCCCTTTGTAAGTCGGAGGATTCCTTTTCAGGAATTTATCCAGAGTGGGACCGGACTCGGTCCTACTCATCAGCTGAGTAAATCTAGAGAAGAAATCATCTCCTCCCCCAGAACTAGTCTCTCCGGCCATTTAGTAATTCTACAATGAGCAAACACATCACCATTAATAACCAAGATCAGCCAGGGGATCGTAAATTTACCTTATATTCATAGAATACTACGCCAGTGGAGTGCCAAGGGAATGATGCCAGGCCACACACAATCTCAATACAACGAAATACAATCAACTTTCATAAGACTATCACAATCACTAGATCGGCCCATACACCGGCTCTAGAAAGAACCGCTCTGATACCAAGTGTAACGTCCTAGGTTATTTTTGCATTTATTTTTATTCAACTGATTACATCTTACGATAAATTTTTCCTTTTCTTGAAAATTAATCGAGGTTTAGTGAAATAGCATTTATTTTTACTGACTTATTCAAGTGACAGCAGTCACAGTTAGATTAAATAAATGAGATCTAGAAAAAAAGCAAGTTAATCTAAGCACAACGGATGGGAGAAAGGGAATCAGGGCTTCCCGCTTGAGCGAGGCCCCTACTCGTCTGAGCGAGATTCCGGACTCTCGCTTGAACGAGGTTTCCATTCGCTTGAGCGAATACCTTTCACACATCGGATTGGATAAAACATGCAAACGGACTCCCGAAAATCTCACCCTAAAAATGATTCTGTTAACCAAAGGTTTGTCATAGCTACCATGAGAGCATATGTAAATGACAGTGATGTATTTTAAAATATAGATTTACATCCGGTCCGGTCTTGGTTAAACACAACTAATAATAATACTCGGAAGTTCTTATACACACATATAACTCTATAGAGAGTCACTCAAAGTAACTTGGACCCTGGCACCGATCTCCCCCTTGGCGCGACTCCATGGCTCCTTCCCCCTCCCTGTCACTGGTTACTAAAAAAAAAGGGCAAGGGTGAGTGTTTGGCATTGTAATTAATATAGAATGGAACTTAACAAATATACATGCATATTTATACATATACATCAAGCATCATTCGAAAGTAAGCATACCGAAACATAGTGTATTACATACAGTAACTATATTAACCCAATCACGCAATTCCATCACATCCATCATGATCACAACTGACTCTCATACAATCTGACTCCTAGTATCTGGATACTAAAGGATTGGCCTTCAGCTGGGGGTCCTACTTGACACCCCGTGAGCCTTGCTTGGTTCACCGAGTCCTGCTTGACTCTCCACCTCGACCACTGGGTCCTACCTGACCACTAGGTAGCTCAACTGGGCACGAAAACCACGGGAGCCGGAAATGAGGGGCTATCATATACCGTCGGCCATCCCACACCACATAGTCATTCAATAGTTTACCTTTCACATAATAATATCAATTCCTCATCACTCGGGTGGCCTGCTTGCTAACCCGTCGTCACATAACACTGATCATTTCAACATTAGATATCACAAGATCATAACATGATAAACTCAACCACACCCGATCCTCCACCAATTAATGTACTCAGTCACACATGCACAAGCATAAACACACAACTACGTTTAGCAACATTTTCCTTAACCTGTTTACATTACCTCAATGACCTGAATAAGAAGCGAGTCCTATTCTAATTAATTATAACCCGAACACCCCCCTTACATTGGTTCCACGCTTCGATAATCTGCTCTCTGTGTCGATTCCTTCCTCTGAGCACTGGTTTCGCAGTCTCAACTCCGTCACTCAGTCTTCCGTTGCTTAACCTACTACCTACGGATCATAAAGTACAGCTCGTCACTTCAACGCCCTTAGTTCATGGACTGCATTTGGGCTCACACTCACCGGAGGAGTGGAGAACAGCCACGAATATAGCCATGCATGGCCCTTAACCGCCAAAGAATAAAAGGGATAAGGGAATCACAATTGGAACGGATCAGTAGACTCACCTTGAAGCCTCGATCACAGGAATGGGATTCAATTGAAGTTTGGACACAAATGGAGTCCCTCTCCAACGCATGCAACTCAGCGTTAAGAGAGGAGAAAACGAAAGAGAAGGGACAGACCAACAGCAAAGGTAACTTGTAAATAATGAAGAGGGAAGGAAGAGAATCTCCTTATATATATATATAGCTCATGGGCAAGATCGTCTTTTCCTTTATTTTATTTGTATTCTTACTAAATTTAATCAATTTCACTATATTAAACTATTGCATAGTTATCAAATCAATTACACTTATTTATTCCCTCAACGTTTAATTATTCACAATTCTCTAATACTTCGCAAGAGTATAGGCCCAATATGAATATCGGCCCCCCGGTGTCCTAGCTTAGTGTTCATACCTCGGAAATCCGAGCTACAACCTGAGAGGTCGGATATCTCATCCGTGCTCACCTCTTGGTTACCTACACCCGTTGTTTCAGTCATTATGAGGTTAATCCGGGCTATGACCCCGAGTGAGGCGCTCTCCTCACATCGGTTTGGACCAAACCACCTGGCCCTGTCCGCTCTTCTCCTACACTCCCGATCTTCAACTCCGCCTGCTCGCGCTTCTGAGACCGATCTCGACACCGGCTTTCTTGTCTCTGGCTCAGACAGAACAAATATTAAATAAAACTTCTAAAACATTTACTAATCATTTCCCATTTCTTATAATTCTCATTAAAACATCAGGGATGTTACAGATTTTTTACATATGACTCTAACCGTAAAATATATTTTTTTGTCACTTAAAATTTTAATAGTTTTATTTTTTAACAATTTTAAAAGCAATTTTTACTATTAAAAATTGTATTTATTGTTCTGTTAAAGAACCGGGGTCAAAGGTCAAGTATCCTGACCGTAGTTACCTCACTAACTCTCAATTTTATACCGTCTTAGTGGAATACGATATTGTACACCTAGGTTCATTGGGAATCCAAGGCTCTTCAAGTAAAGTAGCTATTGATGTTCTGTCCGTACTGGAATCAAAGAACTACACCGGAGGTGCACATGTAGAAGATTTTCTGATGCTTAAGTCAGTACGGTCACTAGTGAAATAATATTACGGAGGTAACTCATAACAAATGAGTTGTATTTATAGTGTTTACTTTAGTTTTAAAAGTGATTTGACCATCTTCTTAACTTACTGTTGAAACCGTGTCTGTAGGGTCAGGTTGCACATACCTTCTCTGACTCGTTGTCTAAATGTCAGTTTCGGGCCGGAGTTAAGGGAGGAGTCCGTAGTCATCCAACAGTTTCAGAATTCGATTATGGACTTGCCAGCCTTTCTAATGACGTGACATGGTGTTCTTGGACCCCGGTCTCAATCTTGTTCATCACCCCGGATCATTTATTATGTAATTTAATTCATTATATCATAAATGAACGAAGGATGAATTACACGCATCACCCTTTAACTTTACTTATATTAAAATCCGGTCCATTAGTTTCTCAAAGTTAACATTCCGGCCCCAGAATATTAAGCAAAATATTGTCCTTGGGAATCCAAGGTTAGTTTTAAAAATTAATTTAATGTTTTTAAAAAGAAAATCTATAAGTAAAATATACCAATAGCTACATTCCCATGGACTCTGTCTTCATCATCCTTGTCTTCTCCACTCTTCCACGCAAAAGGACATCGAGGCAACCCATTTTTTTTCCTTATACAATCCTTCACAAAGACAAATGAGGACAAACCTCTTAATTACTTTGTATGCATGAAGGCAATAAATGAAGACCGATAGAAAATTAAGGGTGTGATTGAACTACTTGCAAATTTTCATTAGAGCATGTAGTGATTAAAATAATATGACGTGGGATCACGAGCACAAAACACAACAAAGAAAAAGAAGGGTCTTGGTGTGTCATCATAATAATTGACAATATCAAGCAAATAATATAGGAAAAGGAAACAACCGAAACTGTTCTCACAAAAACAACCCAGTAAAGGTAACAGGGTAGTTCAGACCAAAAAAAAT
Organism: Clitoria ternatea; assembly: GCA_037962975.1. Taxonomy (NCBI): domain Eukaryota; kingdom Viridiplantae; phylum Streptophyta; class Magnoliopsida; order Fabales; family Fabaceae; genus Clitoria; species Clitoria ternatea. The sequence continues at coordinate 144,878,546 of CM075673.1, forward strand.
GATGACAAGATCATTTGCGGAAGATGACATGAAAGAGGATGTGATATTCCATATTCATCCACCCGTCTCTGCAGTTACTTCCAAAAATAAGTTACAAATTATTTCAAGTCAGATATTAACAAGTTGATGAGGCGATAGTGATGGAACTGGTGTTTTAAAATGACCAAATTAAACCAATTAAGTACTAATTAATATATGTCAACAAACTCTATGGCGATTAGTTTATACATGGTAGATATTAATAAAATTGGACGATAGTAAGAAAACACAAGAGATTATATCACGCAGCCACATAAAAAGAAATTGAACCAGAGCATTATATGATAATGGAAAGACTTTGTGTGTCTCTTTATTTTTTGGGTCACTAAAGGGTTTGTTTCTCTCCATATTTATATGATCTTTACTATTTTTATAATTTATCTGTTTCATATAACATTACATAATGTGCAAAAGTTTGAGAAGAATCATAAGGAGTTCGGCACGAAGGAATTATAGTTCATGTTAAATTTTAGGGTCGGGTTTGGTATAAAGAGAAACGCTAGCAACATTTTTTTTTAACATATTATTAGTTAATTTTTCAAAACATTAAAATTATGGACCAATTTATGAGGCATGTGTTTGCTCCATGTACGTTCCTGTAAAACACTTAAGTTGTTAGTTATTTTCTTTTGTAATTTTTTCCAATGTTGTGTGTACTTAATCCAACCCAAATTCAATGGTTGATTTTGCGCAACACGCTTCTTGAGATTTTCTTTTACATTTTAAAAAATAAAAAACTTAATTAGTTATCATGGTAGTAATTTGTATTGGTTAAAGTTTACATAGAAATATTAATTTAATTTACAAGAAAAAAGACTAATGACTTGTTTGGTTTTGTTTTTATTTTCTATTTTTAGTTTTAATTATAAAATAGTTATCATGTGTCTTGTTTTTAAAATTTGTAAAATAAAATAAAAACAACTTTTTTATGTTTTCTATTTTCAATTTTTCCAATACAATTGTTTTAAAAACATAATGATAGTTTAATAATTAAAAATAAAAATAGAAAGCAAAAGTATATGCCTGAGCCTGACTTTACTGACGGGGTTGACTTGAATTTTCTATTTTCTTCCTTACTCGGTGATTCCACAATCACATGTTATCTTCAAGTTAGCGTTTTATTTCCTCTGAATCTTCCTTTTCCGATCCCAAACATAAAGCCATTAAGCCAACTAATTTGCATTGTCACAGTGTAGTTCCAATGGCTAACCACCAATTGCTAACTTCTTCAGCAACATCATCTCTCAAAACATACGATGTTTTTCTGAGCTTTCGAGGTGAAGACACTCGTATCAACTTCACAAGCCATCTTCACGATGCTCTGATCCAAAAGAAAATCGAAACCTACATAGACTACCGTTTGGAAAAAGGGGATGAGATATCACAAGCACTGTTAAGGGCCATTGAGGAGTCACTGGTGTCGGTTGTGATATTCTCGCAAGACTATGCTTCCTCGAAGTGGTGTTTGGATGAAATAAGTAAGATCATGGAATGCAAGAAGGACGATGGACAAGTTGTGGTCCCTGTGTTCTACCAAATAGATCCATCACATGTGAGGAAGCAAATGGGTGCGTATGAGGAAGCGTTTACAAAACATGAGGCAGATGAGAAGATTTCGTGTGAGAAGCTTCAGAAATGGAGAGCTGCTCTCACTCAAGCAGCTAATTTGGCTGGCTGGGACTCTCGAACTTATAGGTACCTTTAACCTTTCTTGTTTTTTATAATTTATATTCCAGAGAGGGGTGTTCGAGATCTTCATAAAATACTGCAAATCCTGCTTTTTCTTTTCATTTTCTTTATTTGAATAAGATGACAACATTCAGGTATCGTACCTAAAAGACACGGACAGATCTGTGTAAAACGCCAATTTTCTGCCAAAAGAATTGTTGAAATGTTTCTTTTAAACCACTCTCTGCTGTTGATTGGTGGGTGTTCCATGGAAACCGCTGATCAACTATGGTTAGATCGAATTACGTACTCTGCAATAATCAAATTTGTTTGATATTAACTCCGGTTCTAAATATAAACAAATATACCTAACTTCATACATATTAAGAATAGTAGTTGGAGGTAGTTATTTGTATTAATGTTATCTGATTTAATTTTCTAAAATACTCTTAGTATCATTTATTACATAAAGAATTAGTGGTCTTGAAAATATATATGATGAGGACATATTTGGTAAACAAGCATTTAATGACATTGGAAAAGTCTAATTTTGCTTTATATTAAGAGACCAAAAAATTCCACTAAAATTTACTTATATTTAGAACCGGAGGTAATATAATTCAACCAATTATTATATTATCTCCTCTTTTAAATATAAATAAATTTTAATAGAATTTTTCATACTTTTTTATATGTTTTCTTTATATATTTTCACAAGATATTATGTTAAATATTAAATATGTAAAAATATTAATGTAAATAACTATTATTAACCATAATTTTTAATATGTGTAAAAGTAGTCAGTAAACAAACAAATTTCACAGGCTTTAAATACGATAAGAGACTCACTTCAAATTTTAAAAATAACATGCGAGTCAGGTCTCACGCTCAAATTAAAAAGTGCATGCCTTTTGAAATCTTTAGAATGATATTAGAACAAACTAGAGCCATTAAGTCCCAAGTCACCACAGGTGTGTAAGAATGCTTGACGCCACGCTTCTATGTTAATTCTTTTTAGTGTGTATAGTTGTAGGACGAATGCTTTAACTAATTTGCTATTAAAAATAAAGATACTATCTAATTATATTATCATACTCATATATGATTTGGGAGAGAAATTATAATTTAAGTTCCCATGTTTGCTTCCTACAGGGGATGGGAGGAGATTGTGTTTTAATTTGTGTGTTCAATTCTAATTTTATTCTACTTTTTGGAAAATGTTAAGACAACAATCTATACTCTTTCTAATCTTTTATATAAGATTTTTTAAAAGTTTTGATTGATTGAGATATTTATTATTTTTTTACCATATATATTCTTATTAACTAAACTTTCTTATACTAATGGAGTATGTCACTTCTCTCTTTTTGTTAATATTCTCCTTCAAAATAATCCTAGTCGTCGGAGATTAGTTACTTTTTAATTAGATTGACTTCTAATAATTTGCATTTGATAATTTTTATGCTAGGAATGAATCTGAATTCATAAAGGCAATTGTCACAGACGTATTAAAAAAGCTGAATCTTAAACTCCCAATTGAATTGAAAGGGCTAGTTGGAATCGAGGAAAATTATGTAGAAGTTGAATCATTATTGAAAATTGGCTCGAGAGAAGTTCTAATGATTGGAATATGGGGCATGGGTGGTATAGGGAAAACCACTCTGGCAACTGCTTTACATGTCAATCTATACTCTGAATTTGAAGGTCATTGCTTTCTCGCAAATGTTAGGGAACAATCAGAAAAATATGGTCTAGATGCCTTGCGAAACAAACTTTTTTCCGAGCTCTTAGAAGAAGAAAATCTTCGTGTTAATGTGCCCAAAATTCAATTCCAATTTGTGGCAAGAAGGCTTAGACGTAAGAAAGTTTTTATTGTTCTGGATGATGTGGCTACCTCGGAACAGTTAGAAGATCTAATTGATGATTATGATTGTTTGGGAGAAGGAAGCAGAGTGATTGTAACTACTAGAGATAAGCACATTTTTAGCCTTGTTGATGGAATACATGAGGTAAAGGAGTTGAACAACCATAACTCTCTTCAACTTTTTTGTTTGAATGCCTTCAGAGAAAAGCACCCAAAAAATGGATATGAAGAGCTATCAAAGAATGTGATTGCTTATTGCAAAGGCAATCCCTTAGCATTAAAAGTTTTGGGTGCTCGTCTTCGTTCAAGAACTAGAGAAATATGGAAATGTGAATTGAGAAAGCTCCAAAAGATTCCAAATGTGAAAATTTGTAATGTGTTGAGATTGAGTTTTGATGATTTGGATCATACTGAGCAAGACATATTTTTGGACATTGCATGCTTCTTCAAAGGAGAATATAGAGATCATGTTACAAGTATATTGGAAGCTTGTGATTTATTTCCAGATGCTGGGATAGAAGTACTTCTTGATAAGTCTCTTATATCTATATCAAAGAAGCTTACGATTGAAATGCATGACTTGATCCAAGAAATGGGTTGGAATATTGTGCATCAAGAATCTAAAGACCCTGGAAGACGAAGTCGATTGTGGGATCCAGAGGAAGTGTTTGATGTATTGAAATATGATAGGGTTAGTGCATATTGCAATTACTTGTGTTTGAAAATGTATACATGTGTGTAGAATGTTGCTCTTGGTTAATTAATTTTCTTCTTTTTGTTTGTCAGGGAAGTGAAACTATAGAAGGCATAATTTTGGATATGTCTAAAATTGAGGATCTATATTTGAGCTTAAATTCCTTTACAAAAATGACTAACATAAGGTTTATCAAATTTTATTATGGGAACTGGAGTGGCAAGTGTAAGATATACCTTCCTAATGGTCTTAAATCATTGTCCAACAAATTGAGATATCTTCAATGGCATGGATATTGTTTGGAGTCTCTGCCTTCAACCTTTTGTGCTAAATCGCTTGTTGAGCTTTCCATGCCCTACAGCAACCTTGGAAAGCTTTGGGAAGGAGTTCAGGTATGAATATTTGCTCATGCATGTGTGTTTGAATTCTACACAATGGGAAGATTTATTTCCTTAGTACTTCCTCAAGTAATGGGTATGTGTGATATATATAGTTTAGTCCCAACAAATTGTTTTTTATTTGGATTTAATCCTATTAAATTAACTTTTTTTTAGGTTTAGTCTTAATATTTTAAAAATGTTTGGATTTGGCTCTTTTCATTAGTTATCTTTAACACTTAATGGAAACTCATGCAAAAAAGGATCGAATTTAACATTTTCAAAATGTTAAGGGTTAAATCCTAAAAAAAAAAACTTTTAGTTTAGAAACCAAATACTTAGTTATACCACATAAAAATATTGAGAAAGAAAGAGGAGGTATCTTATGGAGAGCCCTTCTTACTGAAAAATGAGAAGGGTAAATATAAATCATGTAACTAAAATGAATTTTCAAGATTAAATATTTTTTAAAATGACATGAATGGGGATATTTTTTTATCTGGAAATGTTAATTGTTAATTTTTTTTATAGAAATGTTAACGGATTATTAAACCCACGAGTCACCCCCTCCTTTTTCCCTTCACACCCCTTTTACCTCATTGGTGATTGTTCCTAATAGGATTTAATACATGATATTTATTCATCTCACATGTAAAAAAGTTTTCTTATATGATATGTTTTCTGTATACATGGTTAGATTTTTCTTTTACTTGAGGCCCTTAATGTGATATGTCTTCTTTGCTACAGAATCTTGTGAATTTAAAGGAAATTGACCTTAGATTCTGCAACAACCTAGTTGAGGTCCCAGACTTATCAATGGCCACAAATCTTGAAGAATTATCTCTTGCTCAGTGTAAGAGCTTACATCAAGTTCATCCATCCATTTTGTCTCTGGACAAGCTTCAAGATTTGGATTTAGAAGGTTGCACAGAGATTGAGAGCCTTCAGACTAACAATCATTTAAAGTCTCTTCGTAATATTCGTCTCAGCAACTGTTCTTCCCTGAAGGAATTTTCAGTCTCCTCAGAGAACCTGGAGAGGCTGTGGTTAGATGGTACAAGTATCCAAGAATTGCCCTCATCAATATGGCGTTCTGAGAAACTCATGTTAATTGATTTAAACGGTTGTGACTATCTTAACAGTGTTGAGAATAAGGTATCTTATGCTTTTGAAGGATCTCTTAATAGTCTTGTCCTTTCTAGGTGTAAGCAACTCAATGCATGGAATCTATGTTCAATCCTTGATAGTCTGCCATCTCTAACATTGCTAAGGCTGGAAAATTGTGAAAACTTACAAGCACTCCCTGACAATATTGGTTTGTTATCATCACTAGAGAGGTTAATACTAAGTGGAAGCAATGTTGAGATTTTGTCTCCAAACATTAAGAACCTTGTGATGCTGAAAGAGCTTAAGTTAGATAATTGTAGGAAACTTGTGTCACTGCCAAAGCTTCCACAATCCCTGCAAGTGTTAAGTGCTGTTAATTGCATATCTCTGGTGACAGACTTCACACAGTTGCAACTATCCTTTTCACTGAAGCATGCACTTGGTGATCGACCTGCATCTGTTTTCCTCCCTGGAGACCAAGTTCCAGATGGGTTTAGCTTTCAATCTAAAGAGGCCTCAGTAACTATTCCATATGTTCCATTATTTGGTTTATGTGGCTTTATTTTTTGCCTCATTCTTTCTCAATCATTGCCAGATGGGAAATATGGATATGTCGTATGTCATTTCTCCAAACATTCCAAAAGGATAGGTGGAAGAGGTGCCTTTTTGGGTGATCAGAATTTGATTTTGGATCATGTGTTTGTTTGGTATTATGACATAAGAGCAGGTGGTAATGGTTCTTTGCATAGGAGAATACAAAAAAGTGAAGTGTGGGATCCTTACAACATACTATTTGAATTTTTTCTTGATTATGGGATTGAAGATTTGTCAACCAAGGGTATAAAGGGATGTGGGGTCTACCCAATATATGCCACTGAACAAAAGGGATTGGAGCATGAGTTTAAGGGTGGTTTAGATATTGTTGAGTTAGAATCCAACGATTCTAAAGGTGTTGATGATTCACAACCTATTGCAAATGGATTTAGGGTCGAAGGATCTAATCATAACCATGAAGAGGACCAGAATAAGAAATTGCAGCAAGTTATGGACCAAACCATTAAATCAGGTATGCAACATACAAAAGTATACTTCAATGAAAAATCTGTCACAATTTCTTAGGTTTGAAACTTCACCCAGTACTCCATCTTCATAGCTCCTGTTTTTTTGTTAATTCTTGAATGAGTGTGTTAGTATAGATATAACCAGTTAAAAGTTCAAAATATGTTAAAATAAAAATAAAGGCTAATACTTATGTAGAAGTTATCTTAATACTATTTTAAGCATTTATAAAAACTGTGCTTTTATAAGAATGGTTCCTTTCTGCTATTGATTCTTATTTAGAATTAAATGCCCGAACTTTTCTTTTTAGTTTTTACCTATTATTTACTCAGAATATATATAGAAGGATTGGGAGCTTTATTTCATCAATATTCTAGATCCACCAAATCTTTTGTAATTACTTTTCTTCTCCTCTATCAACTTAATAAAACTCCTTTTGCTAATAGAAAAAACAATATCCTTCATCCTACAGGTGAATGCTTTCTAGGCCTTCGAAAAATAGGAATGAACTATTTCCAACTTCTCAAAATTTTACATCACTAACTACTCCAAATGCCTCCCATTTTTTAATATTCCCATTTTCATGCCATGAAGGTTTGGCTACCTCAATGTACAGGGGATGTGTATTAAAATGTTATGCTATAACAGTTATCCACACTTTAACTTTGTGAGTTAGAACATGATTTTAATTAGTCTGCAATTGAAGCCCCAATTATGTATACAGAAATGAGAAAAATGTCACTCTGGTTTTCTAATGATAAGATGAGAACACCAAATAAATACTCAAAAGATTGTAGTCTCGAATTAAATCCTTCTATGAATGAATTTACTATCAAGTTAGTTTCTTGGGTTTGAAACTGTAAAGACCATTAAATGACCACCAAGTTAAAGGTTTAAAGAATAAAGTATCACCAAATAAATTTTTAAAAGTCTTATCACCAAATAAATCTTTTAAATATTGAAGTTGTCACCAAGTTAGTTAATAAATTTTTAAAGACTTATTTGGTTATGATCTTTTAATCATGTATTTGGTGAATGAAGATTTTATTTGTTGGAAGACTTATTCGGTGGCTATTTAATGATTAAAGCTTCAAATAGAAAGCTTAACATAATGACCTTTAATCCTTAAAAAACTTATTTAGTAGTAATAATTGTTCAACAATGACATCATCTAATCTTTGGAGAACTACACCAACATTTTTCTGTTACTCATAAATCTTGAAACTATTAATTCCATTGTGGTTCCAAAATTTCTTTTGACCCCAATTTCATTTGAAAACCGAAATAGTTTTTTTGTTGTTGTTGTGTATTATAACATAAATGAGGTTTGAGGTTATGAACTCATACAAATTCATCACTACTAACTCGGTCTTAATGACTTAACAACAAACTAGTATTTCGATAATCTTTCTTTGCTAAGTGACCTTTTTTGCGCCTCTTATTACTTGGACATGTCAAGGAATCAAATGCCTCAATCTTATGATGATTTCATTTCTTAACAATTTAGATAAGATTATCCTAGGATTAGCTAGGAGAGGAAATTTAATAAAAAAAATGAGGATTTTGTTTTACTTAAATTTACTTTAAGGGCTTTGTCTGAAAGTCAGGTAGGATTGAAAGAAAACATTAATGATTAAATGTGTTATTTTGTTTCCTTCAATTTCAGGAGATGATTGTAAGACAGTATTACCGAGTCTCACTGAAGAGGATTCCTATATAAGTTCAACACCTAAAAATCAAGTAACTGTTTTGCATTTACGCTTTGAAAGTATTTTTTTTCTCTTTTCTAACTACTTTACAGATGTAATAAACTTTACTCACAAACACTATTACCTTGAAAAATAACACTATTATATTTTTCAGATTAACTCCCTAAACAATATCAGTGCTTCCAACATCAACTATCAAACTATTGAAGTGTTGGAAGAAAAAGACTTGACCAACAATGAAGTTGACAAATATTGTGAATCAGTCATGTTAGAGAAAGCTCAAACTCTTGTGAATATTGACAATCTGCATCAACCAGAGTGGGATCCAATTGCTGAGCTGGAGAGCATGTTATGTGAAAGCTCAACAATTATTTTAGAGACTAAAGACGAAGGTCCAAATGTGGCAGCTACCCTTGAAGAATTAGAGATTCTTTTAGATACCTCACTCGAGGTTATCTTTTCAAACAATGAAGTAAAGCAAAAGTTCCATAATGTTTTGAAACAACTTGGCAAATTTGAAGATCATGTACTAGTCAAGCTTCATCCTCTAATTTACAAGTTGAAGACTTTCATTGAAGGTCATGAAGGATTTATGGCTTCCCAAAAAACTATCCATGATTATGATCAACTACTCCAGTCAAGGTCTCTTCTATCAAAGCAATTGGAAAGTGCCAAAGCCCAACGAGACCAAATTAATTCAAAAATATCTCGAGGTAAAATACAGTTTGAAAATATCACTTCTGAGATTGTGGAACTAGAACAAAAATTAAGCGTTTTGGTTAAGGCCAGAGAGAAGTTAAAGAGATCTTTGGACCATTGTGACGTTGAAAGTTGCCAGCTAAAGACTGAAGTTGCACAATGGGTTCCACAATGCAAGACTATCGTCGCAGCTTTGAAGAAATCTGAAACTTCTTACAAAGTGGCCTTAACCAATAAGAAGAAAGTTGAAGATGATTGGGCTGATATAAAGAAGACCTTTGTAGCCAATAAGATTTAAATGAATTTCAAGAGCTCTCTTTTTGTGGAAGAACTTCAATAGCTTCAAACAGAATTTTTTCAAAAGGAAATATCCAACCAATTCTTGTCACAAAATTGTAAGAATTATAATCTAACAAGATTTGAACTCATGAGCAAATGCATAAAGAAACAACTACTCAACCATTAAATCACAATAGTATTTATGTATATAAGCAACAATTATTACATATATAGAATAGTAGGTCATACTTTTTGTTAGTTTATATATAATATGGATTGTGAAGAAATATAACTCTAAAGTCTATTGCAAACTCTATATGTGTTGCCTGTTCCAAAATCTGTTGGTCCCAGACTCAGCATATTTAGCCTGAGTTTGTTATGTTTCAACTTCTATGTAAATGTCTTGATTCATAAATGGTGCTAGGCTTTGTTTCCTATAAATAGGATTCTTGGGTGCTTGTGGAAAACGATGGAAAATTTGTTGGATCATTGGCTAAGTATTGGTTGATGATTGTAACCGTGTAACAACATCATCTTAATCAGTTTTGTTGTTCTTTCTGTTGATGTAGGCTATCTTTGGCTGAACCACGTATCTTTTTGGTGTTTTTTTCCTCTTTATCTCTTTTTTACGTTTAATTGTTTTAAGTTTGTGTGCATTGGTTTATACTCTATTTTATCCTATTTTTCATTTAAGTTCTTTTTTTGTTTTGTGTTTGTATTTTGTTTGTGGTTCTTATGATTAGACTCTTATTAAAGAATCAACAAGTGGTGTCATTTACTGGAAAACCTGAATCATCAAGAAATCAAAGAATGGGTTCAATGAAATTCGACATTGAGAAGTTCTCTGGGGAAAATGATTTTGGTCTGTGGAAAATCAAGATGGAGTCCATCTTGATACAACAAGGCAAGAAGGAAGGAACAAATGACTGAAAAGGCAAAAAATGTCATCATCCTATGCCTTAATGATAAGGCATTGAGTGAGGTTACGAGGGAGGAGACAACTGCATCAATGTGGATAAAGCTAGCGTCATTATACATGACAAAGTCTCTTGTGAACAGACTGTGTCTGAAACAACAAATGTAAGATGAATGAGGCGAGAAACATCTATGAAGATTGCAGACTTTAACAAAATCTTGGACGATCTTGAAAATATTGAGGTAAAATTAAATAATGAAGATAAAGCCATTTTGCTTCTAAATTCTCTCCTAAAAGTTATGAACACTTTGAAGATGTTATACTATATGGAAAGGAACAAACCATAACTCTGGAGGAGGTTATGACCTCATTTAGATCTAAAGAGTTGCAAAGGCAACAAGAATCTAAGTTAGAAGGGAATGGTGAAAGTCTGAATGTGTCTAAGGGAAAGAAAGAGAAAACAAAAAGGCAGGAAGGGAAACAAACCCTTTCAGAAGTCAAAGTCTAGTGAACAGACTTTCCAGTACAAATGTCATACCTATAACAAGACAAGATAGGTCACCTCAGGAAAAATTGTCTTAAAAATTCTAAGGGTCCAATAGGGACTGCTAAAGCAATAATAGACTTTGCAGCTACATCAGGTAGATATGAAAGTGCAGGAGTTCTAGTTACTTCTTCTTCATAGACTTTAAAAGACTAGGTCTTAGACTTAGGATGCTCTTATCATATGTTCCCTAAGATATTTCAAGACCTTGGACCAGAAGGTGGAATAGTCTTAGTAGGAGACAATCATCCCTGCAAGGTGCAAGGGATATGAACCATCAAATTAAAGATGTTTGATGATCGGGAATATCTTCTCAAGAAGGTAAGGTGTGTTCCTAAACTTAAGAGAAATCTTATTTCTATAAACATGTTTAATAATCTAGGATATTCTACTTGAACTCAACATGGTGTGCTTAATATTTCCAATGGGTCTTTAATCATTGCTAAAGGCATTAAAGATAAATGTAATGGTCTATTTATCTTAGGTGGTTCCACTATAATTGCTCATGTATTTGTAGCTGGTAAACATTGTCATGATAAAACAAAACTATGACATCTCAGACTTAGGCATGTTAGTGAAAAAAGTTTATTTGAATTGGAAAAATAGAATCTATTAAATGGAGATAAAATGAAAAAGTTAGATGGTGGAATTTGGGTTTGGGATGCATGTTTCTTCCAAACCTTTTGAATATGTTCATTCTGACTTATGGAGGCCTTTTAGAGTTCAAACTCTAGGTGGGGGTCATATTTTCTATCAATTGTTGATGATTTTTCAAAGAGAGTCTGGCTGTATGTGCTAAAGGATAAGTCTGAAACCTTCACAAGATTTCAGGAATGGCACACACTAATTCAGAATTAGTTAGACAACAGACTTAAAGTTTTAAACACACTATTTTGTATTATGTTTTGTGGTATTCTTTTGTGTTTCTTGTGATCAGACTCTTTTTAAAGAATTAACATGGATGGAGTAAGTATGTAGAATAAAATATAAATTCATATCTTATATCTTTTTAAATATAACAATCATTTTTATTATATATTTATTAATTTTAAAATTTAATAAATAAATATACCATTAATAAAAAAATTAAAATTCAATATGTAACATCCCGCGTGTTTTATAATTAAAAAGGGATAATAAATATGTAAATGAGTATAAAGTATGATAATTAAGGATATATGACATTTCTGTAATTTAGAAATGAATTAAAGGGGGGATTTATGGAGTTTGTCTAATGTGTAACGTCAGGGTAAAATTTTGGAGCTGATGTGTAGTGCTAGGATGACGCGTAGCGTCAGCGTCACGTTCAAAGTTGTAACATTCAGGGGCTGTAACATAAAACAGAAGCTAAAATAGAATTTTGGGAACCCTTCTCTCTTCTTTGTCCCTTTTAAGCCCCAAGAGTTTAATCTAAGCTAATTCTTGGCGAAACCTTGGAATTGATTACATCTTTATCTTCGGGGAAGCAAGGTATGTAGAGGAGTTATCAATTTCAAGTTTCTCTCTCTCTTTCCCCTTCTCTTTCTCTCTCTAACTATGAGGTGGTCCATGCATGGGGCTTTTCATTTTTGTATGTTTATGACAAGATAAAGCTTAAAGGGGTTGCATGATGATTGTGGGTCTTCCTAAATGGATAACAGGTTTTTGTTTCGGCGTGTTTAGGTTCTAAATCGGGCATCGAAGGACCGTGGATGAATCAGAACGCCATGACGATATTCGAAAGTGAAAGAGGTAAGAGTTTGGGACCTTAAATCGGGATATAAATTTAGATTGATGAAATAAATTGATAATTTGGATACCGGAATGTTAATGGCCTATGTAAAATGCTTAATTGTAGACACTTTGAAAGATTGGTGAGTTCGGGGTCTCGTTTAGAAGTCGAATGATGATTGGAATATTTGAAAATGGGTAGTGGGCTTGGCAATTGATTTAAAGCTTCAGAGATTCAGAGTTTGAGGTAAGAGGGGCGTGCTAGGTTAAGGTTAACATCGAATTGTTCATGCTATTTGACGTAGAGGAAAGGAGTAAATTATAGCTGCCATTAGATGATTTAATTAAATGTAGAAATGTAATGATGAAAGATTAGAGAAAGAGAAAGTAAGGGTGAGCTATGAACCTTGGAGATGATAAATAAGAAATAAAGGAATGGGTAGTATGCAATCAAATATATTGATATGTGATGATCATAAAATTGTAGAATAGCCTATATGGAATAAGTAAAATTGTGAAGTAAAGTGATATAGTGTAAAGTATGTATATGGTAGTTTATAAAATAGAAGGTAAGTTTAAGTGGGTTATGCACATTCAAAAAAAAATATATAAATGCGAGGTGGAGAGTGTGAAATCAATAATGAGAAATAGAATGATTTGTAATTAATAATGCATAAATGACAGTAGTATGATAGTAAGATTATGTGAGTAAACGTGAAGTTATAAATTATAATGAATGGTTTTGATAAGGAATTAATGTAGAGGGAGTATATAATAAAATGGTGCGATTGTAAATTATGAATTAATGTCACAAGTTAATGTTAAATTTAAAATGATGATGGATTTTAAGTTAATAAGCAAAGATGGAGTAAATGGTATATTGCTATCAATGATAGTAATGTTATATATGTATATGGATATCATGAATATGGTCTTGATTAATATTGATTCTTGTTAGAGTGTGTTAGTAAGTTAAAGATGATCATGATGATATATGTTGATGATTAATGATGGAGTGATGATATAATGTTATTGATGATATGATCTTGACTTTGAATGTGTAAGATAATTGTCATGGAATTGTGTAGCAAATGGTGTTGATTGTATTATTTATCTGATGATTGAGATTTATGATCATGATTGACTATTGATAAGGTGACACTCCATGATGATGAGATGTTACATTTGGGCTTGGTTTGTGTGGCCGTCCTGGTAGAGATTTATGGGCCTGGTCTGTGTGGCCGCCTAGGTGGAGATTCATGGGCCGGGTCTATGTGGCCGTCTTGAATAATCGAAAAGGTAAGGCTTTTATGCAATTTGAGTGAGAAATTATTGTTTATGTGATTTATGTGGTTGAGGATGACTGGCGGTATATGTTACCCTCGCTTTTGGCTTCCGTGGTCAAGTCAGACCCAGTGGTTGAGGGGGAGCCAAGTAGGGCTCGGTGGACCAAGTAGGGTTCACGGGGTGTCAAGTAGGACCCTCAGCCGAAGGTTGATCCTTTTAGTATCCAGATACTAGGGCGTCATATTATTTATCTGAGAGTCAGTTATGTTTTACATGCTTTGACTTGTAATGATGTCTCTATTGCTGCTTATGTGATGAATTACATCATTGAAAGGAATAGAATGAATAATTGGTAACGGAGGGTGTCAAGGATTTTAATATGATTGATTGATATGCTTGTTGGATGATATATATATATATATATATATATATATATATATATATATATGATTGAGCTAATATGGCGTGTGAAGGCACGAAATAATGTGGTATGACTTGATGATGATGGTCTAATAATAATTGATCCGGTCTCGATACCGGTACCAGGGGCAAGGATGACATTTCATCCGGACTCCATACGTTACCGATTCAGCAGGTGAAACACTGGACTGATGGACTGTATGAGCGTTCCCCCTATACCGGTATGTTCATGTTTATACCTCACATATTGGATGAGATCCATTCTCTATATCAGAAGCACAAGAAGACAATTATAAGTGGCTTGGGTAAAGGCACAGTTATTCCCATGCCTGGTGCCAGGGAAATGCTCTGCACGACACCCCTTCTGCCCCATGACCCATACTTGCATTCCCCATACTTACCTAATACATATTATATAATTATCTACCCATACCTTGACAGGATAAGTGGCTACTCCACTACCCAACTCCACGTTACTTGAAGTGGGCCAAGTGTTTAAGCCGGTGTGCATATATTGATACCCTACACACCTGAAAGTATCCACGTCACCTAACAGAAGGTACAAGGTATAGCCACAAGAGTGATACGTGAGAAATACGGCTCCCTCCCGGGTTATGTGTCAGAATCTTACACTGAGGATTGTACTATTTATCTCCTGGCCCCACCTGAGCCTAACGGTTCATTCTCCACACTCATCTATAAATAGTTTATTTTCACACTCACAAAAGGTTACGTTGTTCTGACTCTTGCTATATTGTTGCATTGCTTAAGTACCCTTAACCTGAATTCTTATTCTGGTGACTGATTTAAGCATCGGAGAATCTTCACAGGTGACACCACCTTTTGCCCCCTTTGAGGGCGAAAGCTTGGTGTGAAGGATCTCCAGGACAACAAGACCGGATTCTCCCAGTAAGAGTTTGGACTATAATACCAGATACCCACTATACCGGTGTACAAACACTTAAATCTTTGACTTTTGTGACTGGTCCCCAGTCCGGTTCCTTGACCCCAGACTAGACCAGTTCATTGGCACCCCCAGTGGAACACATTAGAGTTATTCCCACTTTTCGCAGAAGTTTAGTAGTTATCTATGGAGGGAGATGGACACGATTTCATTGATGGTCACGTAGAGGATATGACCCATCAACATGCAAGCAGAAGACTTCTTTTGAGTCTCCTGGAACCAACTCGAGAAGAGTGGTACCTACGGCAGTTCTAGACCCTCGAGATGAAGTTATAAGGTAAATCAGGGAGGAGTTAATGGAGTTGAGGAGAGAGAGGGGGTGATGGAAGATAAGGTGATGTCTCAGGCAGAGGAAACTTATCACACCTCTGGGAGAGAAAAATCCACAACTCTCTAGTATTCAAAGATCCCTACGTATGAGGAGAGAGAGAAAACTTATGACTCTGGGGATAGAGTCAGTGGAAGAAGGAAGAAGCCAATAGTAGGAGCCCCTGGGACATACCGGCTTAATGTTCCATTCTCGAGGAGACTCATGAGTGTGCCTATTTCCAGGCATTTGCAAACGACTCAACCACTCTCTATCGGGAAATATAATGGAGATACTGACCCCACTAAGCATCTTGATGCTTACGTATATGAAGCAATGTATCTGGGAGCAGACAAAGATGTGATATGCAGGATGTTCTCACGAACATTAGTGGAGGAGGCCCTTAGCTGGTTCAAGGGTCTACCATCTGGGTCAATAGACTCTTGGGAGGAGATTGTAGCTGCATTCGAGAACAATTTTGTCATCTCTAGGGATGTCCCCAGGACGTCTCACACCTTGTCCCAGATCAGGCAAGGGGAGAACAAAACTCTTAAGGAGTTTCTGAAGAGGTTTTATAAGGAGGCAGCTATGGTGCCTAACCTCACGGAGGCCATTCAGCTACACATCGTTATTGAGGCCCTGCAGCCCGGATCAGCCTTTGCCTTGTCTTTGGCAAAGAGTCCTTCGACAGTGTTTGAAGAGTTTCAGAGGAAGGCCTTGAAGTACGTGGGTATAGAGATACACTTGGAGGCCACGGCGGCTAGGGTTAAGCCACCAATGCCTTCCCCTCAACCACGAAGAGATAAGGAGAGGGTGAGACCAGAGAGGCATACCTAAGGAAATGATTTCAGGAGCCCCAGACCTCAGTAGCAGGACAGGCGCATAGCTTCTTTCAGCAACTACGCCCTACTAAACACCAGGCATTCCTAGATCCTGAGGGAGGTCAGATGGCCTACACTCAGTGTATATGGGATAAGGAAGCTGGCTCTATTGAGACAGCCTGGAAATCCTCATAAGTACTGTGGATTCCACGAGCAGGTGGGCCATTCCACTGATGAGTGTAAGGCGTTGAAGAACACTGTGGAGACTCTTATCAGAGAGGGAAAGTTGAAGAGTACCTCTTCAAGGAGAAATCCTTGGATAAACCAGACTGGACAGAGAAGAGAGAAAGAGATCGTGATGATGAGGGCGATAACAGCCACAACCCGGTCAGGAGATTTACAACCGTTGAGAAACAGAAGGGAGTTGTTATCAGCAAGGCTGCCCAACAGGACGACATGCCCCAATAGTAGAGGCAAGGATGGCTTGAAGTAATTGATATAATCGCTGGAGGCTTTGCTGGGGTGGAGCTTTGATCACAGCCCGGAAGAATCATCATCGAATTATTCTGTCCATTTAAGGGAAACCCAGGGACAACTGCCATTTTAGAGATGGTGTGGAGTCACCGATGGTACCGTTCTCTAATGAAGATTTTGGCCCAACCATCCCTGGGGGTGATAACGCTGTGGTCATAATCGCTGTGATCGCCAACAAGGACGTCAATAGGATCCTTGTGGCTCAGGGGAGTTCCTGTGATGTCATTTTTTATAATTGTTTTAAAAGAATGGGTTTCAATGACTTAGACTTACAACCTTACACACAGGAACTCATGGCCTTTAACGGAGCAAAGGAACCCACTAAGGGGGACCTTGACACCCTTGTGTCCTTTGAGGGCAAGCCGGGAGCAAGGACGGTGAAGTCCAGGGTCTTGGTGATCGATGTGGAGTCACCTTACAACGGTATTATAGGCCGCCCTATCCTAAATGCCATGGAAGCAATCATATGCACTCTACATCTCCTTATCAAATTCATCGATAAGGACAACGACATATCTTTCCTCTGAGGTGTCAGGAGATAGCCAGGTACTGTTACAACCTGAGCCTAAACATGGTGAAGCTGGAGGCATTCAACAAGAAGAGGAAGTTGAACGATGGAGGAACAACGGCGGGGTCTGTCAGCCTGATTGTTCTTGACCCCAGAGCGGAATTGAAGATTGATCCGCTCAACCCTTCGAAGCCTACGCCAGATGGAGGTTCCAAGGACATCGTCTTAGGAGATTTCACAGAGAAGGTTACTCATATCAATGATAAGCTGGAGTCGTTAATGGAGGAGCGCCTGCTCGTACTCCTCCAAGAATTTAAGGACCTTTTTGCATGGACTGCGGCAGACATGCCTGGGATGGATCCTAACTTTTACTGTCACAAATTATCTGTCTATCCAGAGATGAGTCCTGTCACCCAAAAGAAAAGAAGATTAGGGCCAGAGAAGTAGAAGGCAACTTATGAGTAGACAAGAGTTGCTGAAGGCCAGATTTATTAGGGAGATCTGTTATTCCTCTTTGCTCTCGAATGTGGTGATGGTCCAGAAGGCCAATGGTAAATAGAGAATGTGCATTGATTATGTGGACCTCAATCGTTGTTTCCCAAAGGATCTATATCCCCTCCCTAACATAGATTGAATGGTGGATGATTCCTCTGGTTATCGGTACCTGAGTTTCATGGATGCATATTCAGGGTACAACCAGATTTTGATGTGGGGGGAGGATAAGAAGAAAACAGCTTTTGTCAATGACTGCGGCATTTTCTGCTACATCGTCATGCCCTTCGGTTTGAAGAACGCCTGGGCCACTTCCCAACATATGATTAATAAGGTGTTTGAGGGCATGCACACTAAGTTGGTAGAGGTATACATTGACGACATCATAGCCAAGACCCCATCTGGGGGTGACCATATTGAAGATCTGCGCCAGGTATTCATGCACTTGAGGCAATATAACATGAGGCTAAACCCATTGAAGTGCACTTTCGCTGTCCCAGCTGGGAAATTCTTGGGTTTCATGTTAACTCAGCATAGCATTGAGGCTAATTTGGGAAAGTGCCAAGCAATACTGGGCATGCAGAGTCCGAAGAGCCTGAGGGAAGTTCAATCTTTAGATGGAAAGGTGGCAGCATTGGCTCGATTCATGCCAAAGATGGCACATAGATCCCTTCCCCTGTACAAAGTATTGAAGAAATCTAAGAAGTTTGAGTGGGGACAGGAGCAAGAGCAAGATTTTCAGGAGCTCAAGGAGGTGTTGTCGAGCCCTTCGATTTTGGTAAAATCGGACCCCGGTGAAACTGTCATCTTGTATTTTGCAATTTTGGATGAAGCTTTGGGAGTGGCATTGGTCAAGGAAACCCCGAAGAGGCAGACGCCAGTGTATTTTACAAGTAAAACGCTACAGGGAGCTGAGGGCCGGTATCAAAAGATAGAGAAGGCCACCCTCGCAGTGTTTTGGGCCTCACGTTGTTTAAGACCGTACTTCCACGCGTACCCAATTATGGTGAGAACGGATATGCTACTCTGTTCCGTACTGAGCAAGGCGAATACCTCTATAGCGATTCACAGTTGGTGATATCACAGATTCAAGGCGAATACCAAGTCCGTGAGCCTCAGCTCCAGCTATATCTGCACTACGTGAATGAATTAAAGGGAAGATTCTCTTCTTTAGAATTCAAGCATGTACCTAGAGAAGAAAACACCAGGGCGGACATCCTCTCAAGGCTAGCAAGCACGAAACAACCGGGAAGCATAACCACAGTGGTGCAAAGCACTCTGACATCGCCTAGCATCCCTTTGACCCCATCATTGAATGCAATAACGTATCATGCTTTTGATGAGAACTCGTGGGTAGTTCCTTACATACGATACTTTATGGACGGATAGCTACCCACTGATGATCTGGAAAGGAAGAAGTTAAAAAGGGAGCTACCTTACTTCATGTTAGTAGATGGCATGCTCATACGGAGGGGATTTTCTGTGCCATACCTCAGGTGTTTGAATGAAAATGAGGTATAAAGTGTTCTGGAAGAAGTGCATGAGGGGCAATGTGGACGCCACACCAGAGGTAGAAGCTTGATGAGGAAGGTTCTAAGAGTGGGTTACTGGTAGCCCATAATGAAGAAAAACTCCATCGAGTTCGTAAAGATGTGTGACCCATGTCAGAGATTTTTCAATCTTCATCATACACCGGCCCTGGAGCTTTCTACATTAGCCGTACCATGGCCCTTTCATCAGTGGGGCCTCGATATCCTGGGTCCGTTCCCAACAGCACTTGGTGGAATCAAATATCTCATAGTTGGGGTGGATTATTTTACCAAATGGATAGAAGCAGAGCCCGTTATGCATATCACCTCAGCTCAGACACGACGCTTCGTGTACGAAAACATCATAGCACGATTCGGAGTCCCAGGATAGATCGTTATTGACAACGGAACCCAATTCACTGACAGGAAGTTCATAAAGTTGCTTGAAGGACTGGGGATAGTCCAAATCTTCTCATCTGTCGAACATCCTCAAACGAATGGCCAGGTAGAGATAGCCAATAAGGAAGTACTGAAGGGGCTAAAGAAGCGTCTAGGCAAAGCAAAGGGCGGATGGACTGATCAGCTGTACCACGTCTTGTGGGCGTACAGCACTACACCCCACTCCTCCACCAATGAGTCTCCGTATCGCCTTACTTATGGTGTCGAGGCGATGATTCCAGTGGAACTCCAGACCAGGTCAATAAGGGTGGAGTATTTTTCTGAGGAGAATAATGATGCTAATTTAGCAGCGGAGTTGGATGTTCTTCAGGAACTTAGAGAATAAGCTTTTGTCAGGGATCAGGCAATTAAAGCAAAGACTGCCCTCCGATACAACAAGCATGTTCAGCACAGAGCATTCAACACAGGAGATCTCGTTTTAAGGAAGGCAAGTGTGGGAAATAAGTTCGCTCACCAAGGAAAGTTAGCACTGACGTGGGAGGGCCCTTACAGAGTTTCCGAGGTAACTGGTAAAGGGTCATATCGGTTGGAGAATCTTGATGGCACACTGATCCGTAACAAGTAGAACACTCAGAACTTACGTATTTACTACAACTAGTTGGTAAGACGGCATGTACTCTTTTTCCTTACTTGAGTTTTTTCTCAATGGGTTTTCTCAAGAAGGTTTTAACGAGGCATGACCCCAACTACGCTCTCTTTGTAATCCATATTCAATTCAATGAGAACTTAATTCATGAATATGATGTCTTCACTTTTCTTTCTTATGTTGCGATTTATAGCATTACGCTGATGTATATGGAGACCCTTAGGACGGATGATCCCAATTACCTATTCTGTAATTGGCAATGTAACTCCTCGAGTGAACCAAGGGGTTGTAGGATCAGACCTTCTTCAAGGCTGTACCGAACCCCCTTAGAAGACCTGGATTGTAGGATTAAACCGAACTCTAGGAATGGTTAGTAGTTTTTGCCGAACCCCGGTGAAGATTCAATCATCATCCTTATGATTGAGGTGTATTCCCCCAGGACAAATTGTGTCACTCATCATCCTTATGATTGACAACATACCTCCTGGCGTGGATAATTCCCATCATCATTCCTATGATGGAGGACCCAATCATCATCCTTATGATTGAGGTATATTCCCCCAGGACGAATAACCTCACTCATCATCCCTATGATTGACGGTATACCTCCTGGCGTGGACAATTCCAATCACCACTCTTATGATTGAAGACCTAATCATCATCCTTATGATTGAGGCAACTTCTTGCAGGACGGATACGCCTAGTCGTTACTTATATTTCGAATGATATCACTCTACGAGTACTTCAATAGGTATGTCTACTATCAGAGCAGACTAAAGTTCTCATTCTTAAGAGTTAGATGATAATATTCTACACCAAATGCTCATGCCCTTCGTAATCAACACATGCTTGGGGACAATACTCATTGACCTCAAATCTATGTTATACGATCCAATCTTACTTTTCCGTTCTACATAATGATCATTACTATTTATCCCTAAGTTTCAACTCAGAGAACGGCTTAATGAATTTTACGAAGTCGAAAGTTAACAAGAGTATAGAAATATGTCAGAGTTATAATCATACCGGTTCATTTCTTGTAATCACATCAGAGACAATATTTGAAGAAGGAAATTCGTTCATTCTATAAATCAAGTTTGTACAGAACAGTTCAGAACTTAAATTGAAACTGGAGCTGATCCCAGTACATAGTAGTAAGAATGAAAAACTTATAAAGGTAAGAGGCAGGCAGCTGATCTTCATCGATACCAGCCTCTTTTCCTTTGTCCTCCTTCCTACCATCTTCACCAGGGCGCTCTCCAGTGTTATCCTCACCAGACCACTCTTCTGCTCTGTCGCCCTATGCCTTCTCCCATGCTTTGGCCTTCTGGGAGAGGTGGTAGCTCATATAAAGAAGAAGAAGGTTCCTCATGTCGGCCATCGACTACTGCAACTAGTTTCCGATCGTGGAACTCATAGAACGGATTCTTCATTTCGTGGTTGCGGTAGAAAATCTGACGGACATCTAAGCTAAAAGATTCGAATGCCACGGCAAAGCAGACCTCTACAGCCTTGGACGCTCTAGCTTTTCCCTAGCTAGGTCCTTCCTCAGCTTGGCATTTTCTTTCTCCAATGGCTCAGTTGTGGCACTCCCCTTCTTTAGCTCCTCAATCTGTTTTAACAGTTCCCTCTCCCTCGCAGCAAAGTCTTCACTGTTCTTGACTTTACCGGCCTCCGCTGCCTTCAAGTCCTTAGAAAGCTGGGTGTTCTTTTGCTTCTCTGCCCTGAGATCCTCCTTAAGCTGAGAAACTCTGGTCATCTCTGCCTGAAGTTTAGAGACCTTCCCTTCAAGAGATTTGACAGTGCTCTTCAGGGCGGATACTTCTATGAAGCGCTCTAGCTCCGGCTCTTAGGCCTTCTTCAGCTTTTCCTCTACTATCTTCAGATGAGCCCTGTCCTTGGCAGTGTAGATGTTCAAGTGTTCTAGCTTGGAAGCTAGCTCATCTGCTTCCTTCACGCTATCCACAGTATGGCTCAATGAGTTAAGAAGGCCGGTCAGCTCAGCCAGTTTCCATTTACCAGTGACAATCGCCTCTTTCATTTCATTCACCTCCAAAGTGGGGCGAAGCTTGTATAATGGAGGCAGAAGAGCAGCTGGAGAGGGCCCCTCATAAGTTAGAAATGGAGAGAGGAAAGAATGGGTGGGTGGATCCATCCTCACCCGTTGGACGGTTGAGGGAGTAGGACGGTGAGTAGGCTCAGGGACCGCCCCAGAGGATTCTGTTGTATGGCCTACGCCGGCTTCGTATGAGAGTTTCTGCTTCTTCTCAGACACAGCGGTGGTTTTCTTCTTCTCAGCGGCCTTGACAAGTCTGCCTCTCTTCTTCTTCTTCCCTTTCGGCTGATCTTGCCCTGAGGATTCCTCCTCATCAGCCTGGGACTCCAAGAGAGGGGGGTCTTCACCGGCCATGAAGGTAAGAGGAATGTATTCCGCCATGGCTTTAGTGGCGTTCCTCTTAGCCTAAACATTATTCTCTTCACCCTCAGATGAAGAGCTGTCTTCCCCCAGCAGAGACTTCAGAGCAAGCATCTCGGGGCAATTCCTCTCTATCCAATCTGTAAAAGAAAAAAGGAAAACGTTAGTCACAAGAAGACATCGGACTATCATAGAAGACTAGAGAAACTAGACTATTTACTTAAGTATTCATTTCGGGTGAAAGTGGACCCCAGGAGGTGCTTGTTGGAGAACTCCTTGTGAGCAGCAACAAACGCCCTCAAGGCACTTAATACTTCGATAGAATGAGAAGAGAGTTCACTCTCATCCATGAAGTAGGCCCGAATTACAAGCAAGAAGTGCTCATGAGTCCAGCTGAAGGGAAACTTTGATATGCCGTCCTCACTAAGCCAGAAGACCGGCTTATTCGGCTTAATCCGGATTCTGGTGTAATACTGTTTAAAAGATCGGTCATCGATCTCCGCCGATTCATTGAAGGATTTAAAGTTGATAACCTTGGCGTCACAGCGGAGGGTGACGAAACCATGATCGCCTTTCTTGTTCGCACGGCGGACCACCTGGAAGTAGTAGAAAAGCATAGCCACAGTGGGTTTGAAATTGAAGTGTGCTCCCAAGACCTCAAGAGAACGGATGAGGCTCCACCTGTTGGGATGCACTTGTGAAGGGGTACACTCTAGGAACCTCAGAACCCCCATCTGGAATTCAGTTAATGGAAATCGCATCTCTAGATTTTGGAAGACAAAGTCGTACATGTTTACTGACCTGTCATCAGGGACTCGATGACAGATCCTTTCTGTGGGGTGGGGTGAGAGGATGAGGAAGTGATCTTTATATTTCTCCTCGGAGTGAACCCTGAAGCGCGGAATGACCGGACCCCCATCCGCTCTAGCGTGGCGCGAGGCGATTTCTTTAAATTCCTCTTCAACCTAACAGTATGGGTGCATCAGGTTTAACCGTTCCCAGTCGAGCCGGTGTGCAACAACATTGACACACCCCTCAACGGGTTTGAAGGATAAGTGTTTTCCCGGACCTAGGAGTTTCCATCTCGTCCAGAGCGTGCTTAAAGGCTTCGGTGCTGTGATAAAATGCAACATCGTTAGAGAGGTATCTATCCGCACTCGATTCACTATCAGAATAACTGTTAGCCCTCGAGTTAGAGAATCCTCAGGGCGAGGCCTAACCACTGGCCGCCGTGAGGTAGAAGTTTCCACCCTCTCCGAGCGATGAGACCTTGCCACAGGGAGGCCCATAGGGATCCTCCCATAACGGTGGCCAGAGGGTGCACAAGTATTCTGCCTCCCCCTATTCGAGGTACCAGCGTGGTCCTGCCTAGGGCGTATGGTTGTGGTTTAAAGGAATGTAAAATACAAAAGCTGAGAGAAGAAGAGAATGAGGTTACCTAAAGAGAAGTAAGTGTTGGATGAAGAAAAACTTCACGAAAATGGCAGCAACAATCCTCTCAAGAAATTTCAGCAGAGTTTCGCTAAAGTTTAAAAGCAAGTGGAATTTCCAGAAGTTGCCAAGTTACCCTTTTATAGGTGACAAAGGGGTCCAACTATCAGCCAGAGGATGTGTCATTTGTCATAAAACACAACACTTCGGAACCAAATGACATAGTCGTTTCAAACCCAAGCGTGTAAAAACGGCGATGATTCATGAAAAGTTCCCTTTGAAATGGGCCCAAAGTTCAAACTTCAGGCCCATAACAGCCCAACGACGGTTATGAAACCACGCGCTCTGAAGTCATTATGACTCACATGTTAAAGACATTTAATGCCCATCATTGAAAGTGTTTCGAGGCTCCACATTTATAAAACTGGAATATCAAGAGCCCTAATTCTTAAAACCCTTGGGATTCACTCGTAAGAATCATTGTCCTAAATCGATATACGTTTGCTGCAAGTTCAGAATTTCTACTCACAGAGCATTTAAACAGGCTGGTTATCAGTACGGTGTATATGCATATCGGCTGATGTGCTCAAGTGTTACATCGGTATCAAGACTTCATACGCATATAGTTTAGCTTATGTGAGTAACTTTAACAGTAGGGGACAGATGATCCGGTCTCGATACTGGTACCAGGGGCAAGGATGACATTTCATCTGTTCTCTATAAGTTACCGATTCAACAGGTGAAACACTGGACTGATGAACTGTATGGGCGCTCCCCCTATATCGGTATGTTCATGTTCATACCTCACATATCGGATGAGATCCGTTCTCCATATCAGAAGCACAAGAAGACAATTATAAGTGGCTTGGGTAAAGGCACAATTATTCCCATGCCTGGTGCTAGGGAAATGCTCTGCATGACACCCTTTCTGCCCCATGACCCATACTTGTATTCCCCATACTTACCTAATACATATTTATATAACTATCTGCCCATACCTTGACAGGATAAATGCCTGCTCCACTACCCAACTCCATGTTACTTGAAGTGGGCCAAGTGTTCAAGCTGGTGTACACATATTGATACCATGCACACCGGAAAGTATCCACGTCACCCAATAGAAGGTACAAGGTACAGCCACAGGAGTGATACACGAGAAATATGGCTCCCTCCCGCGTCGTGTATCAGAATCATACACTGAGCATTGTACTATTTGTCTTTTGGCCCCAGCTGAGCCTAACGATTCATTCTCCACGCCCATCTATAAATAGTTGATTTTCATACTCACAAAAGGTTACGTTGTTCTGACTATTGCTATACTGTTACATTGCTTAAGTACCCTTAACCTGAATTCTTATTCTGGTGACTGATTTGAGCGTCGGAGAATCTTCGCAGGTGACACCACCTTTCCCCCCCCTTCAGTGCAAAAGCTCGGTGTGAAGGATCTCCAGGACAACAAGACTGGATTCTACCATTGAGAGTTCGGACTATAATACCAGATACCCACTGTACCGGTGTACAAACACTTAAATCTTTGACTTTTGTGGCTGGTCCCCAGTCCAGTTCCTTGACCCCGGACTAGACCAGTTCAATAATTGAATAGTGATGTGATTGTGATGAGTAATTTGATATGAAATAATGTTAGTTATTTATATGATGAGCCTAAGGTTGACATAATTAAACTGTTATTGGATGTAGAGAAAAGTAATAATGAACAGTGCTTTTAAATAGGAAGGTAGCTAGATTGCACTTTTCCTAATATTTGATTATTTATTTCTATATTGATTCTTAATTTCAGTCACTCACCCTCTTTCTGTTGTGGTTTTAGTGACTAGTAGTAGGTTACTGATGAACGCCACAGAGGCAAGCACTAAATGAGGCCAGGGTGATGAGGAAGATAAAATACAATGATGGTTATACATATATGTATATTTATTTGATGATTGGAAATGTAAATTAAGCTGTTGATATGGAGTGTGCAAGTTTAATTAGCATTTATAGGTGTGTCGATACCAAATAGTGTGGAGCCATTTGGGTAGTTGATTGATTATAGCGTATGTTAAATATATCTGTATGACTGTGATATGTCCAGGTCATGCTTCGTGATGTGTGATGATGTAGTATTATAGTATTATTGTGTTTGTGTGTTATGTGGCATAGATCCATTATGTGATTGCATGATATAGGCAGGTTCTATGATGCGTGTGAAATCTGTATGTCAAGCATGAATCTAGATGAATGGTTAATGTGATAATGATTTAGTGTATGTTATGCATAATTATGAAAATATGTAAAAATATGGGATTTAGGAACTAGAGAGGCGATTTTAAGGTCTGACAGGTTTTCAGACCCTCAGAAAGGACCAATCGGTTCCCTACATTATTTGTGAGTTGTGCATATAGGTCTTGCCTAATTCAAAGGTCTTTAGGTAGACTTGATGCATGTAATTGCATTATTTTGGCTTAAATGTATTTTTCTACATAAGTTGAGCATACGTGGGAATTTTGGTGAGCGAACAACATCAATAGTTCTAAAATAGGGAAAACATGTGGCCTATGAAGTTTTAGGGCAATCGAACCTGAAACGGGTCAATTGGGTAGGTCAAAAGTTGGCCAAATAACCTAAAATCCATGACAGCAACATTGCTGCTACTGTTATGTCCACGCATAGCGTGGGACTGGCGCTCAACGCCAAGCCCCTATTTCTTGTTATGCATATTTTGCTTAGAGAAAATGATCCATAGGCTATGGAAAAGCTATATAAATGCTGCTTAGGAGTACTTTGACTTCGTAGGAGGTTTGAGAAATTATTAATTAAATATTTTATGAAAAACTTTATCAGGATTTTAAATAATCAGACTAAAATTAAATAAAAATTAAAGAAGGATCTTACAGGTGGTATTAGAACGGTTCCATTCCGGACCGTGTCTGTTGTGGGGTTGAGCGGTATAAATTGAGAAGTAATGGTAAATTAGTGGTGTTTGATTAGGTTGTTGAATACCAAATGTGTTAAAATGAGTAGAGGAACGTGACATATGAATGTTAAAGCAGCATGTGATGTGAAATGTTGTGATTGTTTGCATGCTATGATATGTTAAAATGAATTATGTAATGTATTAATTGGTTATCAACTGATGCATAACATGCAAATAATAGGAGTAAAGTTGTAAATATGACATAAGTTGAAAAGTTTCTTTAACTTGATAAGGGTAATGTGATGAATTATGGTGAAAATTATTTGGAATAAAATAGTAAATTGATTTAAAATATGTGTAAATGACATTGTGGTGAGTAAATGGACGGAGAGTCAAATCAAGTGACAAAATGTTCATGTTATATTAAGAGCTATGGTGCTCGTATAAAAGATATGAATGCAATTAATTGGCAGAGTATGATGGATTGGTGTGTAATTGAGAATGAAATTGGTTGAGCCCTTAAGGCTAGTTTTATGTGGTGATAAGAGCCCGTTTGGACATCTAATTTGACTAATCCTAAAAATAGATCCTACGGTCAAAGGGAGTTTTGACTGTCCTGAACGACGTGAAGGATCAATATCAACCCTTAAATTTTTCTATTTCCCCAACTTCGTTTCCTGTTGAGCCCGACGGCGACTCAGCGGTTCTTTCCCACCGCCGGACTTTTTTGTCAATTGGCAAGCGCACCAATTCGTTTGTAGTTTTCAAAATTTAGATATCGTTCCACTGGGATTGAAAGTCCAATAACAACAGTAATCTTCTACTTACTATGGTAAATGTGAAGGAAATTATAAACAAAAGAATGATTTATATACAGTTTATACAATATTCACAAGATAGCATGGTTGAGTGATTCATGAGATAAGAAGAAAATAAAATCTATCTAAAAAGTTGAGTTGTAACCTAGAATAGGTAAGATACTTGAGATAAACACAGATAAACAAATTATGTTGGAAATTGGATCCCTAATCTAGAATAACAATGAGGAACTCAAGACATGCATATTTAATCATCAAGTTTCATGTCATTGCAGCTTAAAATCATTATAACCGATCCCTCGTGATATAAATTCTAAGAATTCACCGTAAAGTCCGATCCCTCGTGAGCTTTCTCAGTAAAAACTTGCATTAAGACCTGGCCTTATGGCAACAATGGTTAACAACCCCTATAGAATTGAGATACCAAGGGTATTCCAACTTTTTACTTTCGTCAAAACAAGTTTCAATACGGCATAAATAATCATTCTCCCGTTTGACATTTATACTAATAAAACCAGTTTCTATACACATGAAAATCATTCTCCCGTTTGACGTTCATATTAATAAAAGGTTGAGATACTAACATGGACTTGAATCATAAACATGCAGAGGTCGAATTGACAACATTATACTCAATAGATTAGTTCACCAATTCCAACATAAACAAATTAGTTACACATGGTAAAAGTAAAGACAACACTTACAGAGTTTGACATTACGAAGACGATGGAAAACTTCACGATACAACGATCACAATACACCGAAACACACTCAAGTATCTAGAAAACTATTCTAAAACTACAACTCACAAAAGAAGTACTCAAAGTCGAGCACAAGAGAGAAAAGAAGAGAAGTGTATGGAATGGGATGTGTTGAATGGTGTTGGATGGCCCTATTTATAGGGCTGAGCAAGGGTGCTGAAGCTACGCGTCCCTGTGACGCTACGCGTCAGACCCCTGACTCAGCTCCCATTAAGCAGCTGATAATGGCCACTTCAAATAATTAAAATCAATCATGCTTGGCCACTTGGACGTGTTTCCACTGTAATTTGGCCATTTGTGATGAGTGGGGTGGCCCTTGTGCTGAGTGGAGTGCCCATTATTGGGTCCAAGTGGGGTGGTTGGCCAAAGTGGGAGTGGAGACTGCGCAGCACTGACGCTACGCGTGGCTGTGATGCGTAGCGTCAGACTCAAAAATAGCAGTTGATGCTACGTGTGGGGTGAGGCTACGCGTCAGATTCTCCAGTGTAATTTTCTCTTGATTTCTTAACTTTTTCACTGCAAAACTAGAGAAAATTGATCAAGGGCAGATTATTTCCAACAACACTCATTTATTGAATTTAAATCCTAATTTTCTAACAAATTAAACTAATTTTTATGATTTTTATGAAATTTTTATTTAAGCTTTTATTGAAAATTTGAGGACTAACAAATACCCCCAACTTGAGACATTGCTCGTCCTCGAGCAAGAGAGAAAAATAAGAAAATAAAAATTTGAAATCAAATTTTTAAGTTAGTCCGAAAATTTACCACAAAAAATAATTACACAATTTCAACTATTTTGTAATAATCAAAAACTGATATCAAATATAACAAAGATTTAATGATAAAATTGTTTACAATATTCTATTAACAACCAAGCAAAATTTCAGGCTTACCTCACAAGTGTTTATCTCTATGTAATTGGTAACCTGTTTCTCTCAATCAATCATAAAATCAAACGAATTTAACTTTGTTTGTCATCTAATCAATGGTTATTTATACAGAGTTAATTCGAAAATCACAAGGTCTTTTCACGGGTTGTAATGAGGCTTGGTTTACAAGAATCAATGGTTTTTCTTGGATTTCAAAAACCTGAAATCATAAAAGAGCATTTTCATAATTTTTAGGCTTTTCTCTTGATCCAAACTCTCATTTATTTTTATTGATGAAAAATAAATACCCCCAACTTGATTCTTTTCACTATTTTTGACTTTTCTTTTCCATATTCTATTTTTTTGAAAAGAATCAAGTTGCTCATTTTCACTCCCCATTTTTGTAAGAACACTCAAAATATTTTTCATTTATTTCAACTGCTCTTTTAATCAATCAAGTATAGGGAATGGTAAAAACAAATTTAGGTTTTAAGGGTACCAAAGAATTTTATTTTAGGCTCAAATTGGCTTGCAAGGGATAAAAGACTTTTTACCAAGGTAAGCTGTTTGGCCCAAGGTTTCGTTTCACCAATAAATGTGCCTTGATCATTTTCCCGAATTCTCTGTACAACAACACAAATCACAGATTAAAGCAAAATCAATTCGAATTGAAAATATGTCGATTAAACCCTCAAGTGTTTTAAAAGGATCTCTCAACTCACCGGGTTATTGAAATTTGCTTGATGGTTAATAAACTTATTGTAATTAAATTTATCAAAATTCCTAAGTTATAAAGAAATTGATAATTGATTTTACAAAATTGGTTTTATTGTGTAAAATCTCTAAGTGTATAAACTAACTTACTAACGAAAATTTGATTCATTTATTTAAAAGAAGAATTATTTTTCGAAAAAAAATGAGCAAAAACGAATAAACACACCACACAATGATAAAATGCCATAATATAAAATGTAAATATAAATGTAAATGTAAATCCAAATATAACTAAAAACAAATGTACTCAAAATAAATGAAGATGGCATCCTCAATCCTCCATCTGATCATCATCATCCTCCTCCTCCTCCTCCTCATCATCACCATCAGAGTCATGATGTGCACTAGAAGATCCACCAGTCTCAGGGTAGGTGGGTAAATCTCCGGGCCAAGCTACATGTGCTGCAAACTCGGCTGGGGTAACATAAGGTGCTCCCTCTCCCTGTAACCTTTACTGATAAAATTCATCGTGAAGATGAATATAAGCTCTGTGAGTGGCAGCCATCATCTGCATCATATGCTGATGCTCAAGTGACATCCGGGCAAAGCCCTGTGTAACAGCATCAGCAGATGGAGGCTGCACTGGTGGTCTCCTCCTCCGAGGTCGGGGCTGAGCCTCCTGCTCTAGTGGTGGAAGCTCGCACTGCTACACAAAACAATCTCTGTTTACTAGAACTTTAGGGACTCTCCCTGAAGAACTAGTAAACTCTGGTGAAGGTACAATGACTCCCTGCCTCCTCAGTAAGGCAGATATGATGAGAGGAAAGGGTATGGGGCGATTCACTTTATACCCGAGGGCATAAAAGTGAATCTGCTCAGAGATAAGTTCGGCGATATCAATGGTGTGGCCCTGGAGGATAGAATAGAGGAGGCAACAACGCTCCACTGGAAGGGAAGAAAGATGGGTGACAGGAGTGATATTATGGAGCATGAGGTAGGACCACGCCTGGGCTATGGGGGTAAGCTGGGTCTTGAGGAGGTTAGATGGACTCCTTCCAACCCTACTCAGGTTGAAAAAGATTCCATCCTTGCTCAGAAAATGAGCAACCTCCTCGAGGGAGTATCCTAACTCTCCCTCAGCAAGAATCTTGTTTCTGTTTTCTTTCCAGAAACAAGTGTCATCCTCGGGAGTAGGCTCCCAAGGGTTACCCAATAGGGTACTGATGGTGTCCCGGTCATAAGAGATATGCCGGCCTCTAACCCAACTCGTCCGCTGCTGCCCAAGATTCGGTGCATCCTGGCGGGTCCTGTAAGTATTTGCGTAAAACTCCATCACTAAGATGGGGTCCCCCTCAGTAGGTAGGGAGAATAGAGGTCCCCATCTCCTCTGCTGCACTCTATCCTGCAGCTCAGGATAGTCTCCTGCACTCAGATCAAGGACCCTCTCCCAGATAAGTCTCTGGCCCTTGATCTGATGAAACCGTGCCCATTTCGCATCCGTGCGAAATCTAGTAGGATCCCTCGGTCCTAACACCTCCTGTCTCTGAGAATCAGGATCCTCAGAAGTGGTGTCAGTGTCTGTGGACTTCCTCTGTCTTTTAGAGGGACCGGCTGTGGGAATGGATTTCTTAGGTGCCATCTGTAAAAAGTAAAAATTTAAAATTAAACACACACTAAATAAATCACACACAAGCAAACAATTATTTGTAAAATATTTTTGGGTTTTCTAAAATTTTTCACAAATAAAAATGCAATTCAACAACATATTTTTGAATTTTTAATATTTAAAGAAATTAACATACATATATTCAAATAATATACAAAACAAAATACAATTTATTTATACAAATTTGCAAGAAAGTATAACGAATACTAAACATAAAAATTTATTAATTTAAAAAGAAAACAACAAACAACAAACAAACAGCAAGATTTAAAAACAGAGGCTGACGCTACGCGTGGTGTGATGCTACGCATCAGCCAGTTCCTCCACGCTACGCGTCAGTGGGACGCTACGCGTGGGCTTACAGTTCATCCTCACGCTACGCGTCAGTGGGACGCTACGCGTGGGATGCGCAGTTTTGAAAAAAATAACAGGGGTTGCACAGCAACAACCCCTTTCCAAACCACATTATATCCAGTCATTTTCTAACTCCTAACAGCAATCAATCCCAATGGTCTTCTAGTCCTAATCCTAACCACATTTATTTCTAAAATCGAAAATTAAAACAAAAAGCTAAAGAGGATGGATTAGAGTACTTACTTGTTGTTCCTTGAGCAATTTAGGAATGAAGAGGTTTGGAAGAGAGAAAAGGAGGTTTTTGAAGTTTAGGTTTGAAAACTAAGTGAGGCAGAGAGGAAGTTTTAGGTTTAAAACCCTAAGATGGGCCTCTCTGGTTCAGTTTTAAAAACTGAACGTGGGCTCTGACGCTACGCGTGGGTGGGACGCTACGCATCAGAACCAAAATTCAGAGTCCACGCTACGCGTCAAGTGGGCGCTACGCGTGGGCTTCTGTTTTTGATTTTCAAAAATTTGGATTTTCAAAAACCTTTTCAGTTTAAAAACCCCTTTTCTTTTAAACAAGTTAAAAAATTGTTTTGTGGTTTTTTTTTTTATGTAAAACAACCTTAAAAACAAAAAAAAAAGAATGGGTTGCCTCCCATTGAGCGCTAGGTTTAATGTCTCCAGCCAGACATTACCTCTGATTAATCAGGTGGTTTCCCAATATTCTTTGAGGAATCACCTGTCTTTTTCTTCCTTCTTCTTCTTTTCCGATGCCTAATTACCTGTTTTTCATCATTCAAAGCATCGGTTAATTCAAAATAATTTAATTGATTGGGAAGAGATATACCTGGTTTGGTTGAAGGGTAAACTTTTTCCTCATTACTTATCCTGAGGTGTTCATGAGCACTGAAGCTTACTTCTTCTCCATAAACTTTGACTGCAACCATACTTTGATCAACATCTACTTTGATTTTTGCAGTCTTCATGAAAGGTCTTCCTAGGATCAGGGGGATCTCAGTATCCTCCTTCATATCCAGTACCATAAAGTCAACTTTGAAGTGGTACTTGTCAACCTTTACTAACACATCTTCCACAATCCCATAGGGCTTTTTGACAGAGCGATCCGCAAACTGTAATTCTGTCTTTGCCTCTTTCAACTCATATTCACCAATGTGTTTTATTAAATCTAAGGGCATCAAGTTAATGTTAGCCTCTAAATCTAATAGCGCATTCCTGATGTTGATATTTCCGATTGTTACAGGAATGGTGAAACTCCCCGGATCTTTACATTTTTTCGGGGTTATACAGTTTGTTTCTTGCTCTGTATCTCTTTGCATATTTTTTTCTTTTTCATTTTTTTCATTTTTTTCTATTTTTTCACTTTCTTTTTCTTCTTCTTTCTTTTTCTCACTCTTTTCTTTACAATCAATTTTTACAATATCAGAAGAAACAGCATTACATTGTTCCCTTGGGTTTTGAGTGTTTGCAGAAAACCCAGAACTCTTTAATTCGGCTATCTCTTTTGCAAGCTGACCCATTTGTATATATGATGCTTTTTGGGCAGCTTTATTTGTCTCTACAAACTGCAATAACTGTTGAATAGCTTCCTCTATTCTTGTCAACCTTGCATTGTCAGTTTGTTGTTGCTTGAATTGATTGTTAGGAGGTCTGTTGGAAGGTCCAGTGTCCTATCTCCAGCCAATATTCTGATTTTGCCAACCCTGCAGGTAATTGTTAGGAAAAGAATTTCCATGATTAAAAGGAAAATTACCTAAGGGTGCTCTTTGATGGTTCACGAAATTGGCTTGCTCTTGCTCATTTCCACAGTAACCACATGGTTGTTCTCCCATGCAGTGCGTACATGCTTTAAGTTGGGCAGGGGGTAGTGATGCTACTTGAGCAATTTAAAGTTTTTCCAATTGCTTGCTTATAACTTCAATTTGTTGGGTCAGTAATTTTTGCTGAGCCAACACTGCATCATTTACTCCCAATTCGAGCATTCCTGGCTTCCTCTGCATATTGCCTCTTTCATGCTTTGCTTGTCGGTCACTAATAGCCATTGATTCCAATATTTCTATGGCTTCTTCCACAGTCTTGTTCATTAAAGAACCACCTGCACAAGCATCTAACATCATCTTGAACTGAGGTAATAAACCATGGTAAACGATTCTTACCTTTTCGGCATCATTCAGGTTGTGGTTTGGGCATTTTCTCAAGAGTGCCTTGAATCGTTCCCATGTCTCTCCTAATGATTCATCATTATTTTGGGAAAAAGAGTGTATGGCTGTCATTGCTTCAAAATATTTTGAAGGAGAATAAAATCTTTCCAAAAATTTTCTTTCAACATCGGACCAGTTTGCAAAACTACCCGGTGGACAAGATTTAAACCATTCTTTTGCTTTCCCAATCAATGAAAAAGGAAAGAGTCTCATGTAAACAGACTCTTCTTGATTGGGTTCAAAACCAATTGTGCTGCATAATTCATAAAAAACAGTTAAATGTTCATATGGTTCTTCATGATTTAAACCAGCAAATTGGTTGTTTTGAATAATATTTAAAGTGGCAGGTTTAATTTCCACTGGTAAAACTGGTCCTTGAAACATTCCCGAAACTCGGGGTGGACCATTTATAGCAGCAAACTGTCCCAATGTTCTCCTTTCAGCAGCCATATTTGAATTTTCAAAAATTTTCAAAGTAGAAGAAGAATTAGTTTGTGTTTTAGATTTCAAAGACTTGATTTTCTTTACAAGCTTTTCTATCTCAGGATCAAAATAAATTTTACCTGCGGTAGATCGAGTTTGCATACACAAACTAGACAAAGAAAGTTAGTGTAACAATGATAGGAAATAAATAAAAAAAATTATCTAAGGTAAAAAAAATATTTACCATGGTAATTAAAATTTTACTATTTTACTGAAACAATTCAATCCCCAGCGACGGCGCCAGAAAACTTGTTGAGCCCGACGGCGACTCAGCGGTTCTTTCCCACCGCCGGACTTTTTTGTCAATTGGCAAGCGCACCAATTCGTTTGTAGTTTTCAAAATTTAGATATCGTTCCACTGGGATTGAAAGTCCAATAACAACAGTAATCTTCTACTTACTATGGTAAATGTGAAGGAAATTATAAACAAAAGAATGATTTATATACAGTTTATACAATATTCACAAGATAGCATGGTTGAGTGATTCATGAGATAAAAAGAAAATAAAATCTATCTAAAAAGTTGAGTTGTAACCTAGAATAGGTAAGATACTTGAGATAAACACAGATAAACAAATTATGTTGGAAATTGGATCCCTAATCTAGAATAACAATGAGGAACTCAAGACATGCATATTTAATCATCAAGTTTCATGTCATTGCAGCTTAAAATCATTATAACCGATCCCTCGTGATATAAATTCTAAGAATTCACCGTAAAGTCCGATCCCTCGTGAGCTTTCTCAGTAAAAACTTGCATTAAGACCTGGCCTTATGGCAACAATGGTTAACAACCCCTATAGAATTGAGATACCAAGGGTATTCCAACTTTTTACTTTCGTCAAAACAAGTTTCAATACGGCATAAATAATCATTCTCCCGTTTGACATTTATACTAATAAAACCAGTTTCGATACACATGAAAATCATTCTCCCGTTTGACGTTCATATTAATAAAAGGTTGAGATACTAACATGGACTTGAATCATAAATATGCAGAGGTCGAATTCACAACATTATACTCAATAGATTAGTTCACCAATTCCAACATAAACAAATTAGTTACACATGGTAAAAGTAAAGACAACACTTACAGAGTTTGACATTACGAAGACGATGGAAAACTTCACGATACAACGATCACAATACACCGAAACACACTCAAGTATCTAGAAAACTATTCTAAAACTACAACTCACAAAAGAAGTACTCAAAGTCGAGCACAAGAGAGAAAAGAAGAGAAGTGTATGGAATGGGATGTGTTGAATGGTGTTGGATGGCCCTATTTATAGGGCTGAGCAAGGGTGCTGAAGCTACGCGTCCCTGTGACGCTACGCGTCAGACCCCTGACTCAGCTCCCATTAAGCAGCTGATAATGGCCACTTCAAATAATTAAAATCAATCATGCTTGGCCACTTGGACGTGTTTCCACTGTAATTTGGCCATTTGTGATGAGTGGGGTGGCCCTTGTGCTGAGTGGAGTGCCCATTATTGGGTCCAAGTGGGGTGGTTGGCCAAAGTGGGAGTGGAGACTGCGCAGCACTGACGCTACGTGTGGCTGTGATGCGTAGCGTCAGACTCAAAAATAGCAGTTGATGCTACGCGTGGGGTGAGGCTACGTGTCAGATTCTCCAGTGTAATTTTCTCTTGATTTCTTAACTTTTTCACTGCAAAACTAGAGAAAATTGATCAAGGGCAGATTATTTCCAACAACACTCATTTATTGAATTTAAATCCTAATTTTCTAACAAATTAAACTAATTTTTATGATTTTTATGAAATTTTTATTTAAGCTTTTATTGAAAATTTGAGGACTAACATTTCCCCAACTAGAAACCAAACGGACCCTAATTAAGGTGATGCATAAATGGTGTAGATGGTTGTTGTATTGTGTGTGAAAATTTCACAGGTACCCTGGCATTGAACTCATTTAATGGCTCCGTCGGTTGTGCCATCCCTGATTGAGGTAAATTTTCAAATATTGTTGTTTTAGAATTTACTTGAGAATTTATATAAATGATGAGTATGATTGTGTGGTAGCTTCTTGGTGTGATGGAGATTAGGTACGAAATAATTATGCCAATATGATATAAAATGATATGTAGATTAATGCATTGGTATATATTATTAAACGGGTTGGTAAATGTGTCATTGAGTGGTACCAGTTTAATTGGTAATAATTGTTATAATGTTAAGGGAATTAAAAGCTAGTAGTAGTAAATGATTTATATTAAAAATATTAGAAATATAAGATGGTACAATGCAAAGGCAAAAATATGTAAATAGTGAATTATAATATAAATGGCATTTAAAGTGGTTAGACGTATATATGTATATGAGTGAACATTTAAAACATAGGTGACTTACAAAAATTAAATTATGTAGTGAATTAGAAATGACAAGTGCCTTAGTAGCCGTTAGTGAGTTGAAAGTGGCGTAAATGGTGGAGTATAATACCATATGGAATACAACGTTTAGGGTAGTGATAATGTATGTTAGTCTAGCCCCTGTTTCTTGATATGCATATTTTGCTTAGAGAAAATGATTCATACGCTATGGGAAAGCTATATAGATACTGCTTAGGAATCTTTTGACTTTGTAGAAGGTTTGAGAAATTGTTAATTAAATATTTTATGAAAAAATTATCGAAATTTTAATTAATCGGACTAAAATTAAATGGAAATTAGAGAAGGATTGTAACATCCTAAAATTTAGAATTTTAGAAAACAATTCATTAAGGATCGTAGGAGAAATTCCGAGTGAATTATGTCTGAGACAAGACCTTCCGAGTGAAGAAATGGATATGATTCTGAGTGAAGTAAAGTTAAGATGTGTCCGAGTGAAACATAACCGAGAGAATCACTTCCAAGTGAAGAAAAACTGTGTCCGAATGAGACAGTTTTGAGTGAGGAAAATCTGAGTGAAACGTTTCCGAATGGGTTGTTTCCGAGAGAAGTACTTCCGAATGAAGAGAAGCTTTGATTTCGAATGAGTACTTCTCGGGCAAAGATATTTTTGAATAGTGACCGAGTGGGGCATCTCCGAGTTGAGTGCAACATTCCGAGTGGGATGGCACCGAGTGAGACGTTTCCAAGTGGAATAGCGTCAAGTGAGATATTTCCGATTTTCGTGTGGTTTGGCATCGATTGGGATATACCGAGTGAGTCTTTTCCAGGGAGAGTACTTCTGGACAAAGAAAGACTTTAACTCTGAACGAGTATGTTTCTGAGTGAATAGTTCCCGAGGGAAGTAAATATCCGAGTGGTGAATTCATTTAATTCGTGCTCGGGTCCATATTCAGAGTTATTGAGAGTTTGTGCTCGGGTTCGTCTTTGAGATAGTCTTCGACCCCGAGTGATCCTTTCGAGTGGAAAGATTTCTGAGAGAGGACTAAACTTCAAACTTCAAGTGATCTTTTTGGTTGTAAGACTTCCGAGTGACGCAAGTGAAAGCTTTGACTCGGACAGAGATATATCCGAGTGAGATATTTCTGAATGAAATATCTCCGGGTGAGACATTCCGAGTGGATCACTTCTGAGGAAAGAAATGCTATGACTGTTTCATGTAGAAACATTTCCGAGTGAATTTCCTCCAAGTGAAGTAATTCTGAACGGGTAGAGGCTATGATGAATCCTTCTCGGAAAGAGAGAGATATGCCCAGAATACTAAAACAGAGTCAGAATTGATAATTACTTCAATCATTGAGGCTCTTCCACGTCACTCTGTTCTTCTAAATTCTAGCAGATTCTCTTTTATGATATTTTTCTAAGTATGGGACCCTCTCTGTTGTCCTATCTTCTTTTCTTTAAATATCTTGTTTCTTCCTTATCATTTAAGACAAATCAGACTTCTTCATTTCGTTCACGTCTCTTTGCATGAACGATTTATATCGACTTCTACTGTTGGATCAGCTTGAATTTTGGAAAGTGTAAAACATCACCTCTAATCCTTTTCTTTTCCAATCTTTACTGGAAATTATCGATTAAAGAATAAAATCAATCTTCACTTCTTCTCTTTCACGAAGAAGCTTTGGACTGGTTCAGAGCTGGAAATTCCAGTCGGAATTTGTGAGCTGTGATTAGATATAGCCTGAAGAGTTGCTGGAAGTCTTATTTCTAGGTAGGGGGAGCGTTTACATTTTAAATGCATGGTTTATGAACGGATTCAGGATAATATTATTGTATTTAATAAGAAATCCTGAATATATATATATGTTACGTGTGATATATTTGTGATGATTGAGATATTTCCGTTCATATGATGTTAATGTTGAGATATTGAATTTGGTATGAGAAATGATTTGTATATGTGAATTTATGATTATTCCTATGCATGAGATGCAGTAGGAAATATGATATTGATATGTGATTGACGATGATGATGATATGAATGTTATTCATGAAATATATCATGATGTATGAATGCATGGGATGCATTTGATAAGCATGGGATGCTTGTGTACTGAACAAATATGAAATATGATTGTGGTTTCGAGGATTCCATAAAAAGACCTTGGGTGGGACTTAAGGCAAACCTCTTGAGCGGGGCTCGGGGTTTAACCGTGACACTACCGTTGTCGCTGGGAGTGATTGTGTCACGTGAAAGGGAAAACGGTTTGGTACCAGTAAAACGGCCGGATCAGCTGAGAGCTGAGATATGGCTGAGAGCCAGTGTTGTAACACAAATTAAAAGACTTAATAATGGATCCATTTGATTGAGCATGTGAATGCATTGATTTATGTTATTGAGAATAACATGATGATATTATCATTTGATGATATGAGAATGAATGATATATGATGAGATTGTGTGATATGGTTATGGTTTATATGTAGTTATGAATTGGACACTTAATCCGATTCAATAACTATCATTTGATATGTTTATGCTCACCCCCTATTGTTATTATTTTTTTACAGTAGATATAGAACGCAGCGATGATATATGAAGTCACTCAGCCTGCTCGGAGCATTATGTATATATATGTATAGTACATGATGCACATAGTTGTTTTGTAGTAGCCTTGGCCGGCTTCTGTGTATACCAGTTTTATTATGTATATGTAAACATGAATGAGCCGGTTGATGTAATGCCGACTGCGTTATTATATTAATCCAAAAAAAAAAATCTATTTTAAAATCTGAAATTTATTTGTGAAAAATTTATTTGGATTTTAAAAAATTTTATTTTAATTATAAGGATGTTTCAAGGATTTTACATAATAAATATAATATTAAGTCAATCTGTAATATATTTAATTATGTTTATTAAATATTCACATTAATAATTTGATTTATTTTGTTAATAATATATCTAATTATATTAAAGAATTAAATTATGAATTTTATTTTTTATTAATTGAACTGGTCTGAACCGGGGTCTAGGATCCAGTGTGGGAGCAGCCACAAAGTGTAGATGTCTTAGGGTTTGTACACCGGTACAGTAGGTATCCGGTATTGTAATCCGGTCTCTTAGTGGGAGAAACCGGTCTCGTTGTCCGGGAGATCCTTCACACCAAAGTCTCGCGTTGGAGTGGGCGAAAGGTGGTGTCACCTGTGAAGATTCTCTGACGCTCAAGTTAGAAGAGTGTAAGTGAACTGAATGAAAGCTTAAGCGATGCAATAGTAAGATGTGAGATAGAACAACGTAACCTTGCATGTGTATTGGAATATGCCATTTATAGTTGAACGTAGGAAATGAATCGTTGGATACAAGTAGGCCCCTTGACTCTGATACCATTTAGAGTATGTCAATCAAAGTGGCTCAGTATTCAGAGTGTGTCAGGGAGTAGGTCAATTATCAGAGTACGATTTTGATACAGGGATGGAGGATAATCACCTTTCTGTATATTTCGCTGATGATTGTACTTACTCTCTGTGATAAATGACATAGACACATTCCGCTATACAGAGTATCTTCACTGATAAGTTATAATACCTCTTATCTCACGGTGATTCTGAGATAAACGGTTATGCACGGCGGGGAAGTGAGGTCGG
The DNA here is from genome assembly GCA_037962975.1 of Clitoria ternatea. NCBI lineage: Eukaryota > Viridiplantae > Streptophyta > Magnoliopsida > Fabales > Fabaceae > Clitoria > Clitoria ternatea. The sequence continues at coordinate 144,919,748 of CM075673.1, forward strand.
ATGAAGCATCCATCGAAGCGAGGACGGATGAAGCACCCAACAAAGCGAGAGCGGATAAGGCACAACGGATGACCGGTGTGGCGATATTTCCTTATAACACCGGTCGCCCCTCTAAGAGGTCATTCTGACGTCACAACTTTATGGGCCGGTATCCAGACCGGATCATTTGTCCCCTAGCTTATGTGAGGGACTGTTAAGTTGCTTATATGAGCTATACAGTCTTCGAGAGGTCTGGATGCTAGTAAATCACTCCAGGAGTACCCTTTAAAACTCTTTGCCAAATGCGTGAATGGTTCTGAGTGAACTTTCGATTCTGAGTGAATGGTTCCAAGTGAGGAAAATTCTGGCCTTGTTACTTGGGAAGTTCCTTTACTTGGAGACTCCTCGTGCCATTTGGTGAAGATAAGTGTGCGTTATCTAAGTCTTCTATTTCTTCAGTTCCGAGGGCTTGTGTCTGAACTTTTCTTCAAGAAAGTCGAGTGACACTTCCGAGTGGACGATTTTCGAGTGAGATTCTTTACTGCCCTGAATACTTTAGGGATGAGGAATTTGGTCTGCTTCTTTAACACCCTCGGTTAGATAAGACAAATCCTTTTGTAGGTTCATCCTATTTAACTGAGAGTGTTAACAGTTTTCAGAAAAAGTGAATATTTTTTTTTTATAAATACTTAGCAGATCAGTGGAAGCAATATTGTATATATCACATAGTCATTCACAAACTGTAAGTAATTGTACTCTTAACAGAATGGGGCACGCAGGCACCCTTAAATATTATACAGTCATCCGGTGTCTGATTATTAATAACAAATATTCTATCCTTAATGATTGTTCTCAATGGGTTCAGCGTATTGCTGATCTTCACACTCGGGTTCTTGAGTTTCTAATTCCTCTGAAAAATGGTCAACAGTAAGGGTGAGTATAACCCAAGACCCTGATTGGTTCATCCGGTGCGGACATAATCCAGTTAACATACAATGTCACATAGATCATACATTTAGCATATTTATAACAATCAAGCATGTTGTCATCACATAATCGTATATTTAGCATGTTCACAATTATAACAATCAAGCATATTACCATGAAATAAATCGTACATATAACATATTCACAATTATAACAATCAAATATGCTGTAATGAATGCATGAGTTCGGATTTATTATGATTTATCTTTGGTTAAGTCTCATGATGCATGTGGGCCCAATAAATCGTTTTATCTTCTTCTCATTCTTTGGAATATCACCATTCCAATCATCTAGAGCGATCAGGGTCCGCCCAAGTTCCATGTGGTACAAATGAACTCATTGGTTCTCATCATTGATTTAAATATTTTTGGAACTTGGATCCCTACGATCATAGTTACACTCCGTCATTTAGTCAAAGTACACTAGAATTGCATCGTCTCACCCGGCTATCAGGCGCGACTCTGATGCCATTGGGTTACCGTTCCAGTTGTACTCCCAAGATTCTTCATGGAGATCGAACGTGAGTGTCCTCCACTGTACCAAGTGTATGCTCTAGAGGTTTTTCTTCTTTAAAAATATTTTCATGATGCGAAATGCATTTATCTTATCAATTGATTCCTTGGGTATCTTATGTATTTCCAGTCTTATCATATCATTCTCAAGTTCTTTGAATTCCATCAATCATTTAAACCTTGTAAGATATTCGTTTATTAATTTTTAGAAATATATCTATTATATATATTCTTTCATAAAGAGTAAAATAATATATTTTTTATGTAATTACGCATAATTTAACAATGTATAATAATAATAAAACTAATAATAATGATAACAATATTAAGTTTGACAATAAATAATGATAATAATAGAATAAGAATGATAATTATAACTTACCAATAACTTAAAAATATTAAAGATTAGTTTCCAATTGAAAATTCAAGTGAAAAACACTAAAAACAGAGTTTTCCAAGTGGAACAGGGGTAAATCCGAGTGAAATAGGTATGATTTCGAGTGGAATCATTCAGAGAAGGGTTCTCCAAGCGATCTGGCTAAAAATCCGAGTGGAATTGTACTGGAAGGCTGTTTTCCGACTGAAACAAGTTTGGATCCGAGTGAAAATGAAGTGGAATGCTGTTTTCCGACTGGAACAGCTTGAATCCGAGTGAAAAATGAGTTTTCTGTATGAGATAGCTATGAATCCGAGTGAAATAAATTGAGCAGAGTTTTCTAACTGAAATTGATAGTTTTTCCGAGTGAAACAGAAGCTGAAAAATGATTTTCTTAACTAATTATCTTGAATTCTGAGTGAAACAAATTTCTGAGTGAATTAAAATATAAATCCGTGTGAAGTCAGTAGGAGAATGGTTCCCTGAGTAGCATTGTTTGTAAATCCGAGTAAAAATGAGTCTCTAAGTGAAATAAAGTATAATTCTGAGTGGTATTCAGTCAAAAAGGAGTTTTCTGAGTGAAATTAAGGTGTTTACCGAGTTAAAATCACTGGAAAAGGTTTTCATGAGTGAAGCTACTTAAATTCTGAGTGAAAATGAGTTCCTGAATGAAATCAAGTATGATTCCGAGTGGAATCAGTATGAAAAGAGTTTCCTGAGTAAAAATAAGATAAGTTCCGAGTGAAACATGAGTTTACCGAGTGAAATTAGTTGAAAAGAGTTCTGTCTGACTGCAATAAAATAAATCCGAATAAAATAACTGCTTGCTGAGTAAAATAAAGTGTTTGCCGAGTGAAATAAGACTGGGAAGCTACTGTCTGAGAGCAATAGAGTGTTTTCCGAGTGAATTTACTGAAGTTCTGAGTAAAAGATAAATATATTTTCTGAGTGAAATTAAGACAAGTTCTGAGTGAAATAATTTAAGAAAGAGATTTCCGAGTAAAATAAGACTTGGGAGATGCTGTCTGAGAGAAATAGAGTGTTTTCCGAGTGAAATACGATGTTTTCCGAGTGAAATCAACTGGGAAGATGCTGTCCGAGTGGAAATAAACTAGAAAAAGTTCTCTGAGTGAAATTAGGTTGTTTACCGAGTGAAAAATTGTTTATCAGAATGAAATACATTCAGTTAAGGTTGAATCCGATTGAAACTAAGCAAAACCGAGTTGTTATAGGTGTAAAACCGGTCGGATTAACATAAAACAGAACCTGTTATCATTAAATCCATCTTCTATTCATAATTTTTCACTGGAAATCACACGGTACCCATGATTCTTAGTATTTTCAGTCCAATAAGTACATATCATTTCACAATTCATCACTAATTATATACACTCGGTAACAGATATATATATATATACATGCATATATAGATAACAATTTAAAGCATTTAATTCATACACACTGAATCTGTCCTTCACTTGGTTTTCCCACAAGGCACCCAAGAATATACCCCCTTACCTCAATGAAGTTCCTGGATGGAAAGAAAGAGGTTCCCTTCACTGTCCTGCACTAGTTCCGAGTGAAACAGAAGGGAAAGAAGAGGGAAAGAAGCTTGCTGGGAAGGACAGTGATGAAGGTGTTTGTGTCGTGTATGGGTGTGAGTTCTGAGAACCTTGAGCTGGTTTAAATAGGGAAGAAGTGAGTGGGAAAACAAGTGGGGGACAGCTTTTCTGAGTGGGCTATTAGTGGATTGCTAATGGAAGGGTCACTAGGGATTAAATAAAGATATATGCTGAGTCAGTACCCATTTCTGGTCGTCCACTATCCATAATGCGCACGATTGAATTTAAATATCATTAAAAGACAAAATTGAAGTCAATACGCACTTCTGTCACTGAATACCGAGTGAAATTACACTCGGTTAACAACTATACCGACTGGAATTCTCACTTCCGAGTCAACAATTGCAAGGCTCGCTTGAGTGAAGCTTCAATTCTTCACTCGGAATTCCTTTGAAACCGACTCAGGCACTCGGTTTCTCACTCGGTAATACCTCTTCAGACCGAGTCCTCTCTTTCTCAGAATCTTCACTCGGAAATCCGAGTCTTGCTTCACTCAATTCACTCGGTTTAGGCCAATTTCTTCAATTATACTTCCAATTAAGGTTTATTTCAACCATTAGCTCTCGGAACAAGGCATACACGTACGAGTCTCACTCGGTTTTGGTCCAGTGGAGTGTATCTCACTCGGAATTGGCTCCCTCCACCATTTTCCACTCGGTTTCCTAAGCAAATTCATAGGAAACCGTTCGGAATCCTTCTCAATTGATTCCATAACACACTCCAATCGGCAGGAAGCATCAAATCAACATAAACATGAGTATTTATACATTCTTTCACATGGAATACTCCAATTAGTGTAGTCTCCTTCAGAAAAGGAAGCATTCAACTCGGAACCGAGCCTTTCTATGATGTTTTCACTCGGATTTTTCTCCTCCACTCGGAATTTCTGATCATTCATTCAGAATTCTTCTCTGTTACTCAGAACAGAGCCCTTTTCACTTGGTTTTTGCATAATTTCACTAATATACCATATAAATTCTATTATTATGTGTAAAAATAACATTTTTGAGGTACTACGGACCACCAACAGGGTATATATTGACTTATTCTTGCTTACAAACTCCCCATAATTAAAATTTACAAGGATAAATTGCCTCTAAAAAGAGGGGTGTTACAGCTTCAATAATGGACGTGTTTGCATAATCAGAATAAGTGGTTGCCCCATAATCTGAGTCCTCATTTGGGTGAGAATTTTCCTAAGTACGACTTTTCAGAGTGGAATGTTTCTGAATGCGTTAGTTTCTGAGTAGGATGACATTGAGTGAAACATTTTTGATTCCCGCGTGGCATAGCACCGAATCAAGTATTCTTGACCCTTGCGTGGTATTGCACCGAACAGATCATTTCCGATCCCCGTGTTTGGTTTATCATATCAACTATACTCAGAGTTCGGTTAAGTCTTTCAATCTGAGTCTTTGTTCGGGTTGGATGTTTTTTAGTGCAATTTTCCCGAATGAGGTATCTCCGAGTGACGCCTCCGCGTGGGATGGCGTCGAGTGAGACATGCCCAAGTAGATCAATACCGAGTGAAATATTTCTGAACGAGATAACACCGAGTGATACATCTCCGATTCCCGCATGGTATGATACCGGGTGAGGCATTTCCGACTGGATTGTTTCCAAGGGAAGTACCTTTAACAAGGAAAGGCTTTAACCTCGATGACTATGTCTCGGATAGAAATATTCTCACGTGAATAATTCCTGAAAGTGACTTCACAGTGGGATATTTTCGAGTGAAGAATTCTCGGGGGAAAGTACTTCCGAGCGTATTCAATTAATAACGATGACGATCATTCAGCCGCCTCTATTAGCCATGCTCGGAGTTTGGTTTAATCCTACAATCCGAGCCTTCGAGTGGGGTTCGGTTTAATCCTACAACTCGTGTCTTCTGTGGCATTCGATTTAATCCTACTAGCCATACTTGGAGTTCGGTTTATTCCTACAATTCGAATCTTCAAATGGTGTTCAGCCAAACGTACCTAGAGTTCGGTTTATTCCTACAATCTGGGCCTTCAAATGGGGTTCGGTTTGGTCCTACTAACCATTCTTGGAGTTTGGTCTAGTCCTACAATCCAAGTCTTCAAACGGTGTTCAGCCAAACTTACTAACCGTACCCAGAGTTCGGTTTATTCCTATAATCTGGGCCTTCAAATAGGGTTCGATTTAATCCTACAACCCATTTCACCCCTCGAGGAGTTACATTGTCAATGCACAGAATATGTGATTGAGATCATCTGTCCTAGGGGTCTTTATACGTGACGGCCTATAACTATAAATCACAACATACGAAGGAAAAAGTGAGAGTGATAGAATCATGAACTGCATTCTCATTAAACTGAATGTATATTACAAAGGGAGCGTAGTTGGAGTCATGCCTCATTAAAACCTTCTTGAGAAAACCCAATGGGAAAAAACTCAAGTGAGGAAAAAGAGTACCGTCTTACCAACTAGCTATAATAAATACGTAAATTCTGGGTGTTCCATTTGTTGTGGATTGGGGTTCCATCGAGCTCCTCTAGCCGGTATAATCCCTTTCCAGTCACTTCAGAAACTCTGTAAGGGCCTTCCCACGTTGGCAGCAGTTTTCCTTGATAAGCAAATTTATTCCCCACACTCGCCTTCCTCAAAACTAGATCTCCAATATTAAACTCTCTGTATTGCACATGCTTATTGTACCGGAGAGCTGCCTTCGCCTTTATTGCCTAGTCTCTAACAAAAGCTTCTTCCCTCAGCTCATGGAGAACGTCCAGCTCTGATGCTAGATTGGTGTTATTGTCCTCAGCTGAAAAATATTCCACTCGAGCCGACCTAGTATGAAGCTCCACTGGGATCATCGCCTCGACCCCATAAGTCAACCGATAAGGGGATTCATTGTTAGAAGAATGTGGCGTAGTGCGGTATGCCCACACAACATGGCATAGTTGATCGGTCCATCCTCCCTTTGCTTCATAAGGCGCTTCTTCAACCCTTTAAGCACCTCTGTATTATCTACTTCTACTTGGCCGTTTGTCTAGGGGTGCTCAACGGATGAGAATATTTGGACTATCCCCAGTCCTTCAAGTAAATTCGTGAACTTCTTATCTGTGAAATGGGTGCCGTTGTCAGTCACAATCCACGCTGGGACGCCGAATCGAGCTATGATATTCTCGTATATAAAACGCCTTATTTGTGCGAAGGTGATATGCACTACTGGCTCTGCCACGATCTACTTGGTGAAGTAATCAACCCCTACAATCAAATATTTAATGCCTCCTGGAGTGGTGGGGAATGGACCCAAGATATCAAGGCCCTATTGGTAGAAAGGCCACGACACAGCGGATGAAGAGAGTTCTTGGGCAGGTGTGTGATGAAGATTAGAAAATCTCTGGCAAGCATCACATTTCTTCACAAAATCAACTGAGTCCTGCTTCATCGTGTGTGACATCCCTCGTAATTTTCTTATTTTTCCAAAATAAATTTTTCACGTTTAAATAAAAATCCACCCGGTCTTAATAAAATAATTTTTATTTTTCCTAAATACCTTTCAGATAGTAAAATAATACTTAAACCGATCAGAATTACCTCCATTATTAAATTAGTTATTTAGGAACAACGAACGAAGGGAACGGAGTCAGGGGTCAATCGCCTGAGCGAGCCCCTGATTCGCTTAAGCGAGTGCCGACTCGCTTGAGTGAGTGCTACTCTTTACTTGAGCGCATAAGGCATCCGAGTAAAGCCAATAAGTCAGATCTCACCCGGAAATAGGTGTACTCGAGTATCTCTCGCTCTGAAACAGCTTAATCTTCACTCAACAAGGCTTCCTCGTTCTGACATCACTCAGAAGGTAAGTCTACTCGGAACCACTGGTCTTTTCATCACTTAGAAAAGCTTAACTTCCCTTCACTCGGAATCATTCTGCGTTTTACCCTTACTCGGGATTTTACTCACCTTCACTCGGAAAATCTACTTCTCACTCGGAGATATTCTGATTTTACTTCACTCGGAAGTGGATCTCCCGGTTCTTATCCCCTCGGAAACCTTCTATTCTTTCTTCACTCAGGAGCTTTCTACTCTTTCCTCACTCGGGAAGTGCTCCACTCTAATTTCACTTGGAAGTATACTACTCCTCACCACTCGGAACATTCTCCCGGGAAATCTCACTCGAAACATCCTAATCGTCCATTCGGAAATGGGTCCCACGGTTATTTTTCTCCTAGAAAGATATGAAGGAGGCTCAGATACCAAATCAAGGGACCCTTACTCGGACAAGAATGATCCACTCGGTAATTAACTATACTACAGCAATACGAATTCATTCAAAATAAACCCCATTCATATAGTCATCAAGAATTTATACTCACTTCACAGTATACCGATTCATCATATAGATAGCATCAAGCACTCGGAAAATCGATATATATATATATATATATGTATTATAATCGGAATTCATTTTAAGCACTCGGTTCCTTGGCATCAATCCTCCACTTGGCGCACCTCCATGGCCCCGACCTCTTCCCTGTCACTGGTTACTAGAATTTGAAAACAACAGCAAGGGTGAGTGTTTAGCATTATAATTAATCTAGAATGGAATTAAAATATGAGTATAACCCTATCCTATTCTTTAGCTTCAGATTGTACACTACACTCAGCCATTTATCTCACACTCGACATCATACTCACACTCAGCACTTTACTCCCATTCGGTACTATATCCATTAATGTAACATCCTAGGTTATTTTTACATTTATTTTTATTTAAACAATTACCTCTTACGATAAATTTCTTCCTTTTCTTGAAAATTAATCGGTATTTAGTGAAAAAGCAATTTAATTTGAACACAACGGATGGGAGAAAGGGAATCAGGGCTTCTCGCTTGAGCGAGGCCCCTACTCGTCTAAGCGAGATTCCGGACTCTCACTTAAACGAGGTTCTATTCGCTGGAGCGAACACCTTTCACACATCAGATTATACAAGACATGCAACCGGACTCTTAAAATTTTCACTCTAAAAGAATGGTTCTGTGAACCCAAAGAGTTACCATGAAAACATATGCAAATAACAGTAATATATTTTAAAATATAGATTTACATTCGATCCGGTCTTAATTAAACACAATTAATAATTATACTACGAAATTTTTATACACACATATGACTCTATAAAGAGTCACTCAAAGTCACTCGGACCCTGGCACCGTTCTACCCCTTGGCTCAGCTCCATGGTTCCTTCCCCCTCCCTGCCTCTGGTTACTAAAACAAATATGCAAGGGTGAGTGTTTGGCTTTATAATTAATATAGAACGGAATTTAACGCTATACATGCATATTGATACATACATATCAAGCATCACCTGTAAGTAAGCATACCGAAACATAGTGTATTTCATGCAGTAACTATATTAAACCAACTACACAATTCCATCACATTCATCACATTCATCACAACTGACTCTCATACAATCTGACTCCTAGTATCCGGATACTAAAGGATTGGCCTTCAGCTGGGGGTCCTACTTGACACCCCGTGAACCCTGCTTGGTTCACCGAGTCCTGCTTGACTCTCCACCTCGACCACTGGGTCCTACTTGACCACTGGGTAGCTCAACTGGGCACGAAAACCACGGGAGCCAGAAATGAGGGGCTATCATATACCGTCGGCCATCCCATACCACATAATCATTCAACAGTTTACCTTTCACATAATAATATCAATTCCTCATCACTCGGGTAGCCTGCTTGCTAACCCTTCGTCACATAACACTGATCATTTCACATTAGATATCACAAGATCATACATGATAAACTCATCCACATCCGATCCTTCACTAATTAATGTACTCAATCACACATGCACAAACATAAACACACAACTACGTTAGCAACATTTTTCTTAACTTGTTTACGTTACTTCAATGACCTGATTAAGAAGCGAGTCCTATTCTAATTAATTATAACCCGAACACCCCCCTTACTTTGGTTCCACGCTTCGATGATCTGTTCTTTATGCCGATTTCTTTCTCTGAGCACCGGTTCTGCAGTCTCAACTCCTTCACTCAGTCTTCCATTGCTTAGCCTGCTACCTACGAATCATAAAGTATAGCTCATCACCTCAACGCCCTTAGTTCATGGACAACATCTGGACTCATGCTCACCAGAGGAGTGGAGAACAGCCACGAATATAGCCATGCATGGCCCTTAACAGCTAAAGAATAAAAGGAATAAGGGAATCATAATTGGAACGGATCAGTAGACTCACCTTGAAGCCTCGATCACAGTAATGGGGTTCAATTAAAGTTTAGACACAAATGGAGTCCCTCTCCAGTGCATGCAGATCAGCGTTAAGAGAGGAGAGAAAAACGAAAGAGAAGGAACAAACTGACAGCAAAGGTAACTTGTAGATAATGAAGAGGGAAGGAAGAGAATCTCCTTATATATATATGTATAACTCATGGGCAAGATCGTCTTTTCCTTTATTTTATTTGTATTCTTACTAAATTTAATCAATTTCACTATTTTAAACTATTGCATAGTTATCAAATCAATTACACGTGTTTATTCCCTCAACGTCTAAGTAGTCACAATCCTCTAATAATTCGCAAGAGTATAGGCCCGATATAAATATCGGCCCCGCCGTCCTAACTTAATGTTCATACCTCGGAAATCCGAGCTACAACCTGAGAGATCAGATACTTTATCCGTGCTCACCTCTTGGTTACCTACATCCGTCGTTTTAGTCATTACGAGGTTAATCCGGGCTATGACCCCGTATGAGGCGCTCTCCTCACAACGGTTGGACCAGACCGCCTAGCCCTGCCCGCTCTTCTCCTATACTTCCGATTTTTAACTCCGCCTGCTCGCGCTTCAGATACCGACCTCGACACCGGCTTTCCCAATCTTTGGCTCGGACAGAACAAATATTAAATAAAACTTCTAAAATATTTACTAACATTTCCCATTTCTTATAATTCTCATTAAAACATCAGGGATGTTACATCCACCCCCCCTAAAAGGAGATTTCGTCCCCGAAATCAGTGTTCCAGTTGAAAAAGATGAGGGTACATTCGTTTCATATCGGATTCTAACTCCCAAGTGTAGTTTATCCAATGTAAATTCTGCCACTTCACCTTCACCAGCGGTACCTCCTTGTTCCTTAACCGTTTGGTTTGATGCTCTTCAATGCCGATTGGTACTGCCTCTACCGTCAAGTTTTCCTTCACTTCAATGGAGTCACTTGGTACAATCATGGTATCACACGGAATGTAGGCTCGAAGTTGCGATACGTGGAACACGTTGTGAATGTTAGTCAACGATTGGGGAAGATCCAGTCGATAAGCGACTTCACCAATCCGTTCTAGTATTTGGTATGGTCCAATGTACTTCGGATTAAGCTTTTGACTCTTCAAAATTCGACCTACACCCTTCGTTGGTGAAATCCTTAGTAACACCCAATCACCCACTTGGAATTTAAGGGGTCTGTGCCGATTGTCATAATAACTCTTTTGACGGTCTTGAGTAATTTTTATCTTCTCTCGGATTAAAGCGATTTGTTCATTCATCTCTTGAATCATCTCAGGCCCCAGATGAAGGGCATCGCCGTTCTCATTCCAACATAATGGAGTACGACATTTCCGACCATAAAGAGCTTCGTATGGAGCCATCCCAATGCTGCTGTGGTAACTGTTATTATATGCAAATTCCACTAAGGGCAGGTATTTCTCCCATGATCCGCCCTGTTCCAGTACACATGCCCTTAACATATCTTCAAGAGTCTGTATAGTCCGTTCTGATTGGCCATCGGTCTGGGGATGGTAAGCTGAGCTTAGTTTGAGTTCAGTACCTAGTTGTTGTTGCAAACTCCCCCAAAACCTTGAAGTAAATCGGGGATCCCGATCGGAGATAATGCTTGAGGGCACACCATGCAGTCGTACGACCTCAGCAACGTACAACTTAGCTAATCGATCTAACGACCACTTCATATTTATTGCCAGGAAATGCGTACTTTTGGTTAGTCGATCAACAATCACCCAAATCGCGTTGTATCCGGTTTGAGTGCGGGGTAGTCCAGACACGAAGTCCATGGTGATACCTTCCCACTTCCAGATCAGAATTTCTGGAGGTCGAAGCAAACCTGGAGGTCGTTGATGCTCAACCTTGCACTTCTGGCATATCACACAGGATTTCACATACTCGATTATTGCCTTCTTCATGTTTGGCCACCAAAATTCCTTTATTAAGTCATGATACATTTTGGTTACTCCCAGATGTATACTCAGAGAGCTCTTGTGTGCTTCTGATAATACCGCCTGCCTGAAATCTCCATGTGCAGGCACCACTACTCGGTTCCTGAATCTCCATATACCATCATTACCCCTAGTTATCTCCATATTTTTGCCTTGGTTCTGAGTATCAATTAGCTTCAATAACTCTTTATCGTCTTTCTGTGCAGCTACCATCGACTCCAGAAATTTGTTGGAAATTTTTAACATTCCGATTGTCATTCGGTTTGGTACGTCCATAACAACTCCAATATTCATATCTCTAAAGTTTTCCAGTAATTCCCGTTCTCTACCCATTAGGTAAGCCACATGCAGTACCTTCTTGCTTAGCGCATCTGCCACAACATTCGCTTTGCCCGGGTGATACTTCAAATTGAAGTCATAATCCTTCAAATACTCTACCCATCTCCTCTGTCTCATATTTAACTCCTTTTGATCAAATAAGTACTTTAGACTCTTGTGATCACTGAATACTACAAAGCGAGCTCCATACAAATAATGACGCCAAATCTTCAGCGCGTACACTACTGCTGCAAGTTCTAGATCGTGAGTCGGGTAATTCTCCTCATGTGACCTTAATTGCCTCGAAGCATAAGCAATTGCCCGATCAGCTTGCATCAACACACATCCCAATCCAAATTTGGATGCATCACAATATACTTCAAATTCCTGTGTTACGTCGGGCAGTGCAAGCACAGGGGCAGTAGTTAAACATTGCTTAAGAGTTTGGAAGCTTAATTCACACTTCTCCGACCACACGAAGGGGTTTCCTTTCCTTGTTAACCGAGTCAGAGGAAGTGCTATCCAAGAAAACCCTTCAATGAAGCGTCGATAGTATCCAGCTAATCCTAGGAAACTCCTGATTTCAGTTATTGACTTCGGCCTCTCCCAAGCCATAACCGCCTTAGTTTTTGTCGGATCAACAGAGACTCCCTCTTGGGAAATTACATGCCCCAAGAATTGTACACTACTCTTCCAGAACTCACACTTAGATAATTTAGCGTACAACTTCTTCTCCCGAAGTACTTGTAAAACAAGCCGAAGATGTTGAGCATGCTTCTCGTCCGACCTCGAATATACCAAAATATCATCAATGAATACCACCACAAACTGGTCCAAGTACGGTTGAAAAGTCCGATTCATATAATCCATAAAAATGGCAGGAGCGTTTGTTACTCCAATGGGCATTACTATGTACTCGAAGTGCCCATAACGAGTCCAAAATGCTGTCTTTGGGATATCCTCCGACCTCACTCGGATTTGGTGGTATCCCGACCTCAAGTCAATCTTAGAGAACATAACAGCGCCTCGTAACTGGTCCAGTAAATCGTCAATCCGGGGTAGTGGATATTTATTTTTGATGGTCAGTTTGTTCAGTTGTCGGTAATCAATGCACATTCGCATACTACCGTCCTTCTTCTTTACCAGTAACACCGGAGCGCCCCAGGGTGAGGCACTAGGTCGGATAAAGCCTTTTTCTAATAATTCGTTCACTTGTTTCTTCACTTCGGTTAATTCTACCGAAGACATTCTATATGGCGCTCGGGACACCGGTTCTGCCCCGGGAATCAAGTCAATAGAGAAATCAATCTCTCGACTAGGAGGTAGCTCCGGAATTTCTTCCGGAAAAACATCAGAAAATTCACAAATAATCGGAATATCACTTAGCAGGAGGTTATGCCGGCCCTCCGAAGCGAATAAAACAACATACGTGGTTAAGACATCGCTCACCCCGTTCTTCATGTCAAGTTCCTGGGAGAAAACAATATTCTTCCGATAACAATCGACCAACACATGATTAGTAGCAAGCCAATCAAGACCTAGAATAACGTCTAAGTCCTTCAATGGCATACAGATAAAATTTACTCGAAAAATACGGGCTTCGATTTGCATCGGTAGTTCCCTACACACTGTAGTTGCACGGAAAGTAGAACCAGTTAGAGTGGAAACAATAAGAGCGTTCTCCATTAAACTGATTGGCAGACCAAGCCGTCGCACACAACTTTCCGAAATAAAGGAATGGGTGGCACCTGAATCATAAATCACATCAACCAAATAACCATAGATAAGGCACTTACCCTGTACCAGATTGTCATTCCTCGTAGCTTCTGAAGCATTAAACGCAAATACACGCCCGGTCATGGCGTTCTGGGCATCGCTAGATTGGGCGTCATATCTTCCCGCTTGTGGGTTCCCTCTACCAGCTCCATTCCGACCTCCTCTCGTGAAGTTGGAACCCCGGTTCCCAGAAGAGTTAGTTCGGTTATCCGTCCTGCCCTGCTGCTGCCTCTGAGGGCAATCGGGCCTGAGGTGCCCTGGTCGTCCGCACTGGAAGCACATAATCTGATTAGCTTGGCAATGTTTGGCAATGTGTCCTTCCTGACCATAATTGTAGCATGTACGATTCCCAGGGGGATTACCCAATCGACCAGTGGAACCCCGGCCAGAGGAGGATGAGGAGGTAGCAGAAGACTTGCCGCCCCGAAAGAATTGACCCATCCTCTTGAAGCTGAATCCTTTTGCCTTCAATGGCTTTTTATCTTTCGGCTGGGACATCCGTTGTAACTGCACCTCTTCAGTCAGTCTTGCCTTGTTCACCAGGGTTGGGTAGTCCCTAATCTCCATTGGTACGATTACACTACGGAGCTCAATCCGTAGTCCAGCTTCGTATTTGGTGCACTTGCTACCTTCAGTCCCTTCTAACGAGAAAGGGTGGTAAAAATCACACAGCTCATCAAATTTGCTGGTGTACTCAGCTACAGACATCCGGTCTTGCTCCAACTTCAGGAATTCCATTTCTTTCCGGATTTTGTAGTTGTCTGGGAAGTATTTAACAAGGAACCTCCTTCGAAAATTTGCCCATACTAACGGCTCATTGGCTGCGTTCATCTGTACCTTCACGCGGGACCACCATACTCTAGCCTCATCTTTTAATTGGTAAGTAGCAAATAAAACCTTTTGCTCTTCAGAGCACTCAAAATATTCAAAAACCTGTTCAATATCCCTAATCCAGATATATGCCCCATCGTAGTCGTGTCCCCCTTTGTAAGTCGGAGGATTCCTTTTCAGGAATTTATCCAGAGTGGGACCGGACTCGGTCCTACTCATCAGTTGAGTAAATCTAGAGAAGAAATCATCTCTTCCCCCAGAACTAGTCTCTCCGTCCATTTAGTAACTCTACAATGGGCAAACACATCACCATTAATAACCAAGATCAGTCAGGGGATTATAGATTTACCTTATATTCATAGAATACTACGCCAGTGGAGTGCCAAGGGAACGGTGCCAGACCACACGCAATCTCAACACAACAAAATACAATCAACTTTCATAAAATTATCACAATCATTAGATCGGCCCGCACACCGGCTCTAGAAAGAACCGCTCTGATACCAAGTGTAACATCCTAGGTTATTTTTACATTTATTTTTATTTAAACAATTACCTCTTACGATAAATTTCTTCCTTTTCTTGAAAATTAATCGGTATTTAGTGAAAAAGCAATTTAATTTGAACACAATGGATGGGAGAAAGGGAATCAGGGCTTCTCGCTTGAGCGAGGCCCCTACTCGTCTAAGCGAGATTCCGGACTCTCACTTAAACGAGGTTCTATTCGCTGGAGCGAACACCTTTCACACATCGGATTATACAAGACATGCAACCAGACTCTCAAAATTTTCACTCTAAAAGAATGGTTCTGTGAACCCAAAGAGTTACCATGAAAACATATGCAAATAACAGTAATATATTTTAAAATATAGATTTACATTCGATCCGGTCTTAATTAAACACAATTAATAATTATACTATGAAATTTTTATACACACATATGACTCTATAAAGAGTCACTCAAAGTCACTCGGACCCTGGCACCGTTCTCCCCCTTGGCTCAGCTCCATGGCTCCTTCCCCCTCCCTGCCTCTGGTTACTAAAAAAAATATGCAAGGGTGAGTGTTTGGCTTTATAATTCATATAGAACGGAATTTAACGCTATACATGCATATTGATACATACACATCAAGCATCACCTGTAAGTAAGCATACCGAAACATAGTGTATTTCATGCAGTAACTATATTAAACCAACTACACAATTCCATCACATTCATCACATTCATCACAACTGACTCTCATACAATCTGACTCCTAGTATCCGGATACTAAAGGATTGGCCTTCAGCTGGGGGTCCTACTTGACACCCCGTGAACCCTGCTTGGTTCACCGAGTCCTGCTTGACTCTCCACCTCGACCACTGGGTCCTACTTGACCACTGGGTAGCTCAACTGGGCACGAAAACCACGGGACCCGGAAATGAGGGGCTATCATATACTGTCGGCCATCCCATACCACATAATCATTCAACAGTTTACCTTTCACATAATAATATCAATTCCTCATCACTCGGGTAGCCTGCTTGCTAACCCTTCATCACATAACACTGATCATTTCACATTAGATATCACAAGATCATACATGATAAACTCATCCACATCCGATCCTTCACTAATTAATGTACTCAGTCACACATGCACAAACATAAACACACAACTACGTTTAGCAACATTTTTCTTAACTTGTTTACGTTACTTCAATGACCTGATTAAGAAGCAAGTCCTATTCTAATTAATTATAACCCGAACACCCCCCTTACTTTGGTTCCACGCTTCGATGATCTGTTCTCTGTGCCGATTTCTTTCTCTGAGCACCGGTTCTGCAGTCTCAACTCCTTCACTCAGTCTTCCGTTGCTTAGCCTGCTACCTACGAATCATAAAGTATAGCTCATCACCTCAACGCCCTTAGTTCATGGACAACATCTGGACTCATGCTCACCAGAGGAGTGGAGAACAGCCACGAATATAGCCATGCATGGCCCTTAACAGCTAAAAAATAAAAGGAATAAGGGAATCATAATTGGAACGGATCAGTAGACTCACCTTGAAGCCTCGATCACAGGAATAGGGTTCAATTAAAGTTTAGACATAAATGGAGTCCCTCTCCAGTGCATACAGATCAGCATTAAGAGAGGAGAGAAAAACGAAAGACAAGGAACAAACTGACAAAAAAGGTAACTTGTAGATAATGAAGAGGGAAGGAAGAGAATCTCCTTATATATATATGTATAACTCATGGGCAAGATCGTCTTTTCCTTTATTTTATTTGTATTCTTACTAAATTTAATCAATTTTACTATTTTAAACTATTGCATAGTTATCAAATCAATTACACGTGTTTATTCCCTCAACGTCTAAGTAGTCACAATCCTCTAATAATTCGCAAGAGTATAGGCCCGATATAAATATCGGCCCCGCCGTCCTAACTTAATGTTCATACCTCGGAAATCCGAGCTACAACCTGAGAGATCAGATACTTTATCCGTGCTCACCTCTTGGTTACCTACATCCATCGTTTTAGTCATTACGAGGTTAATCCGGGCTATGACCCCGTGTGAGACGCTCTCCTCACAACGGTTGGACCAGACCGCCTAGCCCTGCCCGCTCTTCTCCTATACTTCCGATCTTTAACTCAGCCTGCTTGCGCTTCAGATACCGACCTCGACACCGGCTTTCCCAATCTTTGGCTCGGACAGAACAAATATTAAATAAAACTTCTAAAATATTTACTAACATTTCCCATTTCTTATAATTCTCATTAAAACATCAGGGATGTTACAATTAACACCCGGCATTCTTGTAATACACACTCAGCAGCATAACAGTTCTTCAACAACCTTAACAAATGACCTCCACTCGGCAAATATATGAGATTACATTCAGTAATTACATCAAATCGTTTAGTAAATATAACAAATTTATACTCGTCAAATACAACATATTGGCCCTCGGCGAATACAACTTCTTACTCATAAATTTTTACTCGGATAATACGACATCTTACTTGGCAAGTATACCATCAGAACGTAAGTCACACCCAGCAACCATAACAATCACTCGGCAATTATAATAATCAATCAGCAACTATAATAATCAATCGGCAATTATAATAATCAATTGGCAATTAACACAGATTTCACTCGGCAAATACCTCAAAGTATACTTAGCAAATATAACAATTCTTATTCGGTAATTATGACAAACTACACTCGAAAAATATAACTAAACGCATGCTCATCACAATACTAAATTCATCAGTTGTCACAACTAACTCTCATATAAAAATTGACGCCTAGTATCCAGATACTAAAAGGATCGACCTTCAGCTGGGAGTCCGACTTGACATCCCGTGAACCCGACTTGGTTCACCGAGCCCGACTTGGCTCCCCCTCAACCACTGGATCAAAGACCTCTGGGTAGCTTAACTGGGTCTGACTTGACCACTGAAGCCAAAAATAGGGTGATTCATGCCGTTGGTCGTCCTCCACCACATGATCACACATTCCATTTCATATTATCACAATCAACAAGTGCAACTACCAGAAACTGGCATGTGCTTACAACACAGGGTGACCGACTTGTCAAGCTCATTCATCACATTACCAGCAAATACCAATTGTCACAACCTGGATCGCGATGGCGCGGCGAAGAGAGAAAACCAGTTATGAAACAGGGAGTCGCCACCAACGTTTTTATCCATAGGAAAAACATTGGAAAAAAAAACTACTAAGTTCAGTAAAGCACTGGTTAAAAATTGAGATTCAAGTTCGGGAGTCGGTTACGAGTAGGGAAGGTATTAGCACCCCACATCGCCTGTCAAAAACAGTACCAAGATTGAAAAATGCGCAACCTGAATAGCCTTACAAAAGATGTTATATTTCTCCCCTTTTATTGTTGTACTTTGTGTAAAAACAGAAGGAACAAACTGAACAGACATGGAGTGTAGGTTAACAGGACGTCGCGTCCAAATTAACCCTGGCTTTGGTATAAAACAGGAAAAAAGAAGGATACTAACAAGACGTCACATCTAAATTAGTCATCCTCGAATCAAAATACGGGGTTAGAAACAGGAAGGGGATAAACGGGACGTCTCGTCCCAAGTATCCCGTTCCTTGTGGTGATGGCCTACCAAAGATAGGAGAAAATCAACAAGACGTCACGTCTAAATTGATTTTTCATGGAATTTAATCAAAATATAGGAAGGGGATAAGCGGGACGTCTCGTCTCAAGTATCCCGTTCCTTATGAATTATGGTGATGGTTTACTCAAATAAGGGAAAATCAACAAGACGTCTCGTCTAAATTGATCTCTTTTGGATAAAATGATTCTTTCTTTTTATTTTTTTATTTTTAAAAAAAGTAAAAAAAATAAAATAAAATAAAATAAATAATAAGTAGTAAAAATTTATCAAAAAAAACTAGACAAAGAATACACGGACTTACTAAAGTAAAAAAAAGGGTAATGTTTTTTTGGTTGAAGATAATGTTGAGTTGTTAAAATTTTAATTAGACGTAATTTTGAAAATAACAGAAAGAAAAACAGAAACTAAAAAAAATAAAAAAAAATCACATTTTGTCAAGCTTTGTTCGGGTGTCTTAAAAAAATTACACTTTAACTATACGGTAAATGAATCGTCGGGAAAAAGAAACAGTATACAGAGGAGGACTGATTCCTTACGATAGGATTAATATTCTGGGCAATAAAATTATGATCGCAACTATCCCTCATACAATTTAAATTCGTACAGAAACAAAAACATACACTAATCAACTTGAACAATAACGTTGGGCAATAGATAAACAAAAAAAGTAACATGAACAGAAATAGTAACAGAGATAGAGTGTAGATTCAAACATACATCACAATATGCTACTGTAAAAACCAAATAATAACAACAATAGGCAACAGAATAGAGAGTCCAATACAACAATACTAAATCTGATCTGTATACAAAAATTTAATATTTTGGAAAATAAACACTGTTTTCACAAAATATATAATGTTCTTGCTCACTGATTGAGTTCTTGCTCACTGTTGCTGTTTTGGCTATTGCTGTTGCTGTTGCTGTTGTTGCTGTTACTGTTGTTGCTGTTGCTGTTGCTGTTGCTGTTGCTGTTGCTGCGAATTTCTACTGTCAAAAATCCGAAAGTGCCTTTCAAAACTCAAGAATGTTGAAATAATCTCCTCCCTATGAAATCTTTTCCAAACCTCTTAGAGAAAAAATTTTCCAACCCTTATTCTTCTGTACAGAGGGGTATTTATAGCCTCCGTTCCTTGCTCCTCTTGTTGTATAAAAATTGAAAATGGAAGCTCCACTTACTGCTTTAATGGAGGATGAAAAGGATACCACTATTCTAAGTGGTTCTTGTAGCTGGACTTCCACTCTTGAAGCTCCATAATGCTTCCACCAACCTTCCGTATTTTCTGCTCCTTGTTCTCTTTTGTTCATCAGGAAACCAGCCCCCCCTCTCACGTTTGCCTTCTTTTCTTTTGCTCCACCTATGCTCTTTTGTTTAATCCTTTTTACCTTCTCTTTTCTTATAAAACCGTGACAGCCTCTAAAAACCAAAGTGGGTCTTTGTTTTCCTTTGTCAACCGTAAAAGCATATGACCATGGTGGGACAATGGCTTTTCTCTTTGACATAAAATAATCCTCCTTTAGCCATGCATCACCGTGAACAAAGGGAAGTGGGTTTGCATCTGATCAATTTTTGTGATTAATTTGTGGGCAAGTGGGGTTATTTAAAAAAGGTTCCATTTTCTTTGCCTTTCATGTGGTCATCACATAACATTTTGGAACTTGGTTTCCTTGATAAAACCGTGACAGCTTCTTGGGTTCCGTATTTGTCTCTTTCTTTTCAATTATTAAAAGGCCTAATGTTGTTTCCTTTCTCCTCTTTTCATGTGATACAACAATAATCCATGGAATGGTATTTCATTTGCCCAACCGTGGGGTCATGCCTTGTCTATGATGGAATTAATATGCACTTGACTTTGCCTTCTTGTCCAAACCGTGTACAATTCCCATGCTAGGCCCCATGTGCTTCTTTTTAAATTTTAACACCACTTATGCCTTTATGAAATAAAATAACTTCCCTTGTTCCATTGCCTTCCAAATTCACGTTGAAACACAAAGGGGAAGGGCTGATTTTACATTAAAAATTAATTGGCTTAGAGACTTTGACTTGGTCAAAATTGATGGCTTTGGATGAAAATTTGTTGCCAATTGGAGTGTTATTGCCGTGACCATGGTGAAGCCTTCTTGGTTTAATTTTGACTTAGTCAAAATTGGTAGGCTCCATTATCATACATGCTTTTATTGTAAAATTAACCAAAATTTCTTGCCCATGCTTCTTAATTCACGTTAGATACACAAAGGAGGGGGGCTGCACTTGATTTTGTATTTAACAAACCTTGCTCACACATTAGAGGGCTGATGCGTGCCGAATTTGAAAAAGAGTCCAACATGAAAATTGTAGATCTTTCTCTTAGCTTTAATTTGATATATGGCACAAAAATTTTCATCAAGAAACGAGGGAGATATGACCCATCTATGAAAACTGCTCCAGAGTGTGACGGAAATACATTTGAAAGCAAAATAAATTCACTGGGCAAAATGGGTGGAGAATTAGCTTTTGTGACCTTCATGAAGTTTGTAGATCTCTTTGATGTGGATCCATATCAAAAAGAACGGAGTCGTTTCAGTATCATATGAGGGAGATATGAATTTTTTCCTAAAGATGCGCAGAGCAGTCATGAAACTAGAATAGGTCTAGGAAGATTATTAAAACTGTACCAATTGGTAAGGATATAGCCTTCAAGGTCTTCACAAAAGTCGTAGACAATTTTGTTACGGAAATTTTGAGACTGGGTTTGCGCAAATCGAAGGTCGTATGAAGGAGTTATGAATTTCTAAGTGAACCATGCGCAACAGAGAGTGCCCAAAGGATGGAACTATACCAATTGGCCGAACAAAAAAAAAAAAAGAGGTGTTCACACCGATTGTCACAGCATTAGATATTTTAATTTCAATCGGCTCAAGCCATACACACGATCAGAAACCGATCGGTGTTCACATACACATATCTTTACACATTCATATACACTTATTCGGCTTCATCTCAAATATCACAGCATCAATTATTTCTCAAATCATATACACATGATCAGAAACTGATCGAGGCTCACATATATATATATACATGTATACTCATACATTTACAACTATATTACAGCATCAACATCAAATATTTCTTAAGTGACTCACAAACACACACACACACACAATCCTAAACCGATCGGTGTGCACCTTCACACATTCATACACATATCCATAAAACTTTCACTTAGCATCATCTCTTACCCGATTTAGTCATTCTAACAACTTAAATAGTGTCCTATTCTCATTAATCATAACCCGAACACCCCCCTTACCTCTATTCCAAACTTCGTCACTGCTCCTGGTGCCGATTACGCCCTCTAAGCGCTGGGTTCCAGGTTTCATCTCCGATTCCAACACCAGCTTCATCACTCAGCTTTCCGATGTGTATTCTGCTACCAAGGAGTGGAAAACAGAGCCTTACCCTACCATGCATGGCCATTCGGTCATTGAGTACAAATGAAAAGAAACGAGATAACTCAATTCAAACGGTCCAATGGACTCACCTTGAAGCCACAATCACAGAAATGAGGTTCGATCAAAGTTTTGACACAAATGGAGTCCTCCCTTGGGACATGCAACATAGCAGCGAGAAGGAGAAATGAAGAAGAAGAAAACAGATCAAGGAGGAGAAAGAATAAGTGACTCGCGTGAATAATGAGGAGGGAGAGAGAAGAAACCTCTTTTATATAAGGCTCAGGACAAAACAGCCTTTTCCCCTTCTCTAATCACACCTCATTTATCCCCTTTTACAATTAATCAACTAAGTTTATTTACTTTCCCAACATTTTAATCATTCGAAATTGTTTAATACCTCATAAAGGTATCGATCCGATCTGAATACCGACCAACCGGTATTCTGGCGTAATACCCACACATCGGTAATCCGAGCTAACTCCTGAGAGATCGGACACTACATCCGTTCTCGCATCCTCGTTACATATATCTGGACTGTAATTCCGAGTCAGGAATTCTTCCTACATTGGATAAGCATTAGTTGCAGAACAGTACGTCTTCGACTACTTCCCAACATGCACCCGGTCTTCAACCTCGTTCGCTCTTCAACATCAAAGACCGGCCCGACATCGGATCTCTTGACCCCGGTTTAGAACGGATTAAATGTCCAATAAATCCCAAATCATTTATTAATATTTTCCACTCATCGTAATTTTTGTTAAAATATCCGGGATGTTACATCGTGGGCCACCAATATCCAGCCCTGAGGACTTTTCTCATTAAGCTTCTGCCCCCTGCATGATGTCCACATTGCCCCTCGTGCACTTCCTCTATTACTCCTTGTACTTTATTTTCTTTCAAACAAAGGAGATATGGGATTGAGAACCCTCTTCTGTACAAAACACAATCGACCATGGTGAAATATAGCAACTCCCTTTTCACTCTTCTTCTTTCTTTCTCATCAGCGGGAAGCTGTCCGTCAGCCAGATAACGGATATAGGGGATAACCCAAGAATTCTCGTAAGGGTAATTGACCATTATAGCATTAAGAGAAGGGAACAAAGGAACACTAGGTGATGTCAGCATGCTCTGAACCACCGTCGTTGTGCTACCAGGCTATTTTATGCTTGCAAGTCTCGATAAGATATCCGCTCTGGTATTCTCTTCTCTTGGCACATGCTTAAATTCCAGCACGTCGAATCTCCCCTTCAACTCGTTCATACAATTCAAATACAATTGAAGTTGGGGCTCGCGGACCTGATATTCTCCTTGGATTTGCGAAATCACCAACTGTGAATCGCTGCACAATGTAACTTCTGATGCTCCGATGTCGATTGCCGCACGGAGGCCAGCCAAACATGCCTCATACTCAGCTTGATTGTTGGAAGTTTTGAAGTTGAATCGGAGGGAAATCTCCAAGTGCACACCATCGTCACTCTCCACCACAACACCAGCTCCACAACCTTTATTATTTGACGACCATCAACATAAACGGTCCAATGTGCTCGAGTTGTAGCTAGATCTGACCCTGTCATTTCCACCACAAAATCCGCCAAAACTTGGGCTTTAATAGCCCCTCGTGGTTCATAGGAAATTTCAAACTCAGAAAGTTCGATGGACCACTTGATCATCCTTCCAGCGAGGTCCGGTTTACTAAGCACAGAACGGAGAGGCAAATCCGTCCTTACAAGTACTGGATATGCATGAAAATACGGTCTCAACCGTCGTAAAGCCCATACAACTCCCAGAGCGACCTTCTCTATCTTCTGGTATCTGCCCTCTGCTCCTTGAAATATCTTACTAGTGAAATAGACTGGCCTCTGTCCCTCTGGGGTTTCCTTGACCAAAGCTACGCCCAAGGCTTCATCAGAAACTGCCAAATATAGGATGAGAGTTTCACCAGGATCTGGCTTTACCAAAATTGGTGGACTCGAGAGCACAGTCTTGAGCTGCTGGAAAGCCTGCTCCTGCTCTTCTCCCCACTTGAACTTCTTATGCTTCTTCAACGCCTTGTACAGGGGAAGAGATCTGTGTGCCATTTTGGGCATGAACCGAGCCAGAGCGGCCACCTTTCCATTCAACGACTATACCTCCCTTAAGCTCTTGGGGCTTTGTATATCTAGTATCGCCTGACATTTACCAGGATTGGCCTCTATGCCATGCTGGGTCAACATAAAACCCAAAAACTTCCCAGTTGGGATAGCAAATGTGCACTTTAATTGTAACGTCCTAGGGTATTTTGCATTTATTTTTATTCAAGTAATTAAATTTTCAATAAATTTTTCCCCTTCATGATAATTAATTGAGATTTAGTGAAATAGCATTTATTTTTACTAACTTATTCAAATGACAGACAGTGGCAGTTAAATTAAATAAGTGAAATTTAGAAAAGAGGAATAATTCAACTAAGCGCAACTAAAGGGGAAAGGGAATCAGGGGCCTCCCGCTTGAGCGAGACCCCAACTCGCCTGAGCGAGATTCTGAACTCTTGCTTGAGTGAAGTTTCTATTCGCTTGAGCGAGTACCTTTAACAAATCTGAGTGGGCAAAGCATACTAACGGACTCCCGAAAGATCTCACCCTGAAAATGATTCTGTTAATCAACTAGTTGCCATAGCAACCATGATAGCATATAATTGGACAGTGATGTATTTTAAAATATAGATTTGTATCCGATCCGGTCTTGGTTAGCACACAGTTAATAATAACGCTCGGAAGTTCTTATACACACATATAGCTCTACTGAGTCACTCAAAGTCACTCGGGCCCTGGCACCGATCTCCCCCTTGGCGCGACTCCATGGCTCCTTCCCCCTCCCTGTCACTGGTTACTAAAAAAAAGGGGCAAGGGTGAGTGTTTGGTGTTGTAATTAATATAGAATGGAATTTAACAAATATACATACATATTCATATATACATTAAGCATCATGTGAAAGTAAGCACAGTTTACTCTACAAGTGTATTACATACGATAACCATATTAACCCAACCAAGCAATTCCATCACATTCATCATAATCACCACTGACTCTCATACAATCTGACTCCTAGTATCCGGATACTAAAGGATTGGCCTTCAGCTGGGGGTCCTACTTGACACCCCGTGAACCCTGCTTGGTTCACCGAGTCCTGCTTGACTCTCCACCTTGACCACTGGGTCCTACTTGACCACCAGGTAGCTCAACTGGGCACGAAAACCACGGGAGCCGGAAATGAGGGGCTATCATATACCGTCGGCCATCCCACACCACATAGTCATTCAACAATTTACCTTTCACATAATAATATCGATTCCTCATCACTCAGGTAGCCTGCTTGCTAACCCGGCGTCACATTACACTGATCATTTCAACATTAGATATCACAAGATCCTAACATGATAAACTCAACCACACACCCAATCCTCAACTAATTAATGTACACAGTCACGCATGCACAAGCATAAACACACAACTACGTTTAGTAACATTTTCCTTAACCTATTCTAATTAATTATAATCCGAACACCCCCTTACATTGGTTCCACGCTTCGATAATCTGCTCCCTGTGTCGATTCCTTCCTCTGAGCACTGGTTTCGCAGTCTCAGCTCCGTCACTCAGTCTTCCGTTGCTTAACCTACTACCTACAGATCATAAAATGCAGCCTGTCACTTCAACGCCCTTAGTTCATGGACCGCATTTGGGCTCACACTCACCAGAGGAGTGGAGAAAAGACTCGAATACAGCCATGCATGGCCCTTGACCACCAAAGAATGAAAGGGATAAGGGAATCACAATTAGAACAGATCAGTAGACTCACCTTGAAGCCTCGATCACAGGAATGGGGTTCAATTGAAGTTCAGACACAAATGGAGTCCCTCCCTAGCGCATGCAACTCAGCGTTAAGAGAGGAGAAAACGAGAGAGAAGGGACAGATCAGTAGCAGAGGTAACTCGCAAATAATGAAGAGGGAAGGAAGAGAATCTCCTTTTATATATGAAGCTCATGGGCAAGATCGTCTTTTCCTTTATTTTATTTGTATTCTCACTAAATTTTAATCAATTTCACCATATTAAACTATTTCATGATACATTTTGGTTACTCCCAGATGTATACTCAGAGAGCTCTTGTGTGCTTCTGATAACACCGCCTGCCTGAAATCTCCATGTGCAGGCACCACTACTCGGTTCCTGAATCTCCATATACCATCATTACCCCTAGTTATCTCCATATTTTTGCCTTGGTTCTGAGTATCAATTAGCTTCAATAACTCTTTATCGTCTTTCTGTGCAGCTACCATTGACTCCAGAAATTTGTTGGAAATTTTTAACATTCCGATTGTCATTCGGTTTGGTACGTCCATAACAACTCCAATATTCATATCTCTAAAGTTTTCCAGTAATTCCCGTTCTCTACCCATTAGGTAAGCCACATGCAGTACCTTCCTGCTTAGCGCATCTGCCACAACATTCGCTTTGCCCGGGTGATACTTCAAATTGAAGTCATAATCCTTCAAATACTCTACCCATCTCCTCTGTCTCATATTTAACTCCTTTTGATCAAATAAGTACTTTAGACTCTTGTGATCACTGAATACTACAAAGCGAGCTCCATACAAATAATGACGCCAAATCTTCAGCGCGTACACTACTGCTGCAAGTTCTAGATCGTGAGTCGGGTAATTCTCCTCATGTGACCTTAATTGCCTCGAAGCATAAGCAATTGCCCGATCAGCTTGCATCAACACACATCCCAATCCAAATTTGGATGCATCACAATATACTTCAAATTCCTGTGTTACGTCGGGCAGTGCAAGCACAGGGGCAGTAGTTAAACATTGCTTAAGAGTTTGGAAGCTTAATTCACACTTCTCCGACCACACGAAGGGGTTTCCTTTCCTTGTTAACCGAGTCAGAGGAAGTGCTATCCAAGAAAACCCTTCAATGAAGCGTCGATAGTATCCAGCTAATCCTAGGAAACTCCTGATTTCAGTTATTGACTTCGGCCTCTCCCAAGCCATAACCGCCTTAGTTTTTGTCGGATCAACAGAGACTCCCTCTTGGGAAATTACATGCCCCAAGAATTGTACACTACTCTTCCAGAACTCACACTTAGATAATTTAGCGTACAACTTCTTCTCCCGAAGTACTTGTAAAACAAGCCGAAGATGTTGAGCATGCTTCTCGTCCGACCTCGAATATACCAAAATATCATCAATGAATACCACCACAAACTGGTCCAAGTACGGTTGAAAAGTCCGATTCATATAATCCATAAAAATGGCAGGAGCGTTTGTTACTCCAATGGGCATTACTATGTACTCGAAGTGCCCATAACGAGTCCAAAATGCTGTCTTTGGGATATCCTCCGACCTCACTCGGATTTGGTGGTATCCCGACCTCAAGTCAATCTTAGAGAACACAACAGCGCCTCGTAACTGGTCCAGTAAATCGTCAATCCGGGGTAGTGGATATTTATTTTTGATGGTCAGTTTGTTCAGCTGTCGGTAATCAATGCACATTCGCATACTACCGTCCTTCTTCTTTACCAGTAACACCGGAGCGCCCCAGGGTGAGGCACTAGGTCGGATAAAGCCTTTTTCTAATAATTCGTTCACTTGTTTCTTCACTTCGGTTAATTCTACCGAAGACATTCTATATGGCGCTCGGGACACCGGTTCTGCCCCGGGAATCAAGTCAATAGAGAAATCAATCTCTCGACTAGGAGGTAGCTCCGGAATTTCTTCCGGAAAAACATCAGAAAATTCACAAATAATCGGAATATCACTTAGCAGGAGGTTATGCCGGCCCTCCGAAGCGAATAAAACAACATACGTGGTTAAGACATCGCTCACCCCGTTCTTCACGTCAAGTTCCTGGGAGAAAACAATATTCTTCCGATAACAATCGACCAACACATGATTAGTAGCAAGCCAATCAAGACCTAGAATAACGTCTAAGTCCTTCAATGGCATACAGATAAAATTTACTCGAAAAATACGGGCTTCAATTTGCATCGGTAGTTCCCTACACACTGTAGTTGCACGGAAAGTAGAACCAGTTAGAGTGGAAACAATAAGAGCGTTCTCCATTAAACTGATTGGCAGACCAAGCCGTCGCACACAACTTTCCGAAATAAAGGAATGGGTGGCACCTGAATCATAAATCACATCAACCAAATAACCATAGATAAGGCACTTACCCTGTACCAGATTGTCATTCCTCGTAGCTTCTGAAGCATTAAACGCAAATACACGCCCGGTCATGGCGTTCTGGGCATCGCTAGATTGGGCGTCATATCTTCCCGCTTGTGGGTTCCCTCTACCAGCTCCATTCCGACCTCCTCTCGTGAAGTTGGAACCCCGGTTCCCAGAAGAGTTAGTTCGGTTATCCGTCCTGCCCTGCTGCTGCCTCTGAGGGCAATCGGGCCTGAGGTGCCCTGGTCGTCCGCACTGGAAGCACATAATCTGATTAGCTTGGCAATGTTTGGCAATGTGTCCTTCCTGACCATAATTGTAGCATGTACGATTCCCAGGGGGATTACCCAATCGACCAGTGGAACCCCGGCCAGAGGAGGATGAGGAGGTAGCAGAAGACTTGCCGCCCCGAAAGAATTGACCCATCCTCTTGAAGCTGAATCCTTTTGCCTTCAATGGCTTTTTATCTTTCGGCTGGGACATCCGTTGTAACTGCACCTCTTCAGTCAGTCTTGCCTTGTTCACCAGGGTTGGGTAGTCCCTAATCTCCATTGGTACGATTACACTACGGAGCTCAATCCGTAGTCCAGCTTCGTATTTGGTGCACTTGCTACCTTCAGTCCCTTCTAACGAGAAAGGGTGGTAAAAATCACACAGCTCATCAAATTTGCTGGTGTACTCAGCTACAGACATCCGGTCTTGCTCCAACTTCAGGAATTCCATTTCTTTCCGGATTTTGTAGTTGTCTGGGAAGTATTTAACAAGGAACCTCCTTCGAAAATTTGCCCATACTAACGGCTCATTGGCTGCGTTCATCTGTACCTTCACGCGGGACCACCATACTCTAGCCTCATCTTTTAATTGGTAAGTAGCAAATAAAACCTTTTGCTCTTCAGAGCACTCAAAATATTCAAAAACCTGTTCAATATCCCTAATCCAGATATATGCCCCATCGTAGTCGTGTCCCCCTTTGTAAGTCGGAGGATTCCTTTTCAGGAATTTATCCAGAGTGGGACCGGACTCGGTCCTACTCATCAGTTGAGTAAATCTAGAGAAGAAATCATCTCTTCCCCCAGAACTAGTCTCTCCGTCCATTTAGTAACTCTACAATGGGCAAACACATCACCATTAATAACCAAGATCAGTCAGGGGATTATAGATTTACCTTATATTCATAGAATACTACGCCAGTGGAGTGCCAAGGGAACGGTGCCAGACCACACGCAATCTCAACACAACAAAATACAATCAACTTTCATAAAATTATCACAATCATTAGATCGGCCCGCACACCGGCTCTAGAAAGAACCGCTCTGATACCAAGTGTAACATCCTAGGTTATTTTTACATTTATTTTTATTTAAACAATTACCTCTTACGATAAATTTCTTCCTTTTCTTGAAAATTAATCGGTATTTAGTGAAAAAGCAATTTAATTTGAACACAACGGATGGGAGAAAGGGAATCAGGGCTTCTCGCTTGAGCGAGGCCCCTACTCGTCTAAGCGAGATTCCGGACTCTCACTTAAACGAGGTTCTATTCGCTGGAGCGAACACCTTTCACACATCGGATTATACAAGACATGCAACCAGACTCTCAAAATTTTCACTCTAAAAGAATGGTTCTGTGAACCCAAAGAGTTACCATGAAAACATATGCAAATAACAGTAATATATTTTAAAATATAGATTTACATTCGATCCGGTCTTAATTAAACACAATTAATAATTATACTATGAAATTTTTATACACACATATGACTCTATAAAGAGTCACTCAAAGTCACTCGGACCCTGGCACCGTTCTCCCCCTTGGCTCAGCTCCATGGCTCCTTCCCCCTCCCTGCCTCTGGTTACTAAAAAAAATATGCAAGGGTGAGTGTTTGGCTTTATAATTCATATAGAACGGAATTTAACGCTATACATGCATATTGATACATACACATCAAGCATCACCTGTAAGTAAGCATACCGAAACATAGTGTATTTCATGCAGTAACTATATTAAACCAACTACACAATTCCATCACATTCATCACATTCATCACAACTGACTCTCATACAATCTGACTCCTAGTATCCGGATACTAAAGGATTGGCCTTCAGCTGGGGGTCCTACTTGACACCCCGTGAACCCTGCTTGGTTCACCGAGTCCTGCTTGACTCTCCACCTCGACCACTGGGTCCTACTTGACCACTGGGTAGCTCAACTGGGCACGAAAACCACGGGACCCGGAAATGAGGGGCTATCATATACTGTCGGCCATCCCATACCACATAATCATTCAACAGTTTACCTTTCACATAATAATATCAATTCCTCATCACTCGGGTAGCCTGCTTGCTAACCCTTCATCACATAACACTGATCATTTCACATTAGATATCACAAGATCATACATGATAAACTCATCCACATCCGATCCTTCACTAATTAATGTACTCAGTCACACATGCACAAACATAAACACACAACTACGTTTAGCAACATTTTTCTTAACTTGTTTACGTTACTTCAATGACCTGATTAAGAAGCAAGTCCTATTCTAATTAATTATAACCCGAACACCCCCCTTACTTTGGTTCCACGCTTCGATGATCTGTTCTCTGTGCCGATTTCTTTCTCTGAGCACCGGTTCTGCAGTCTCAACTCCTTCACTCAGTCTTCCGTTGCTTAGCCTGCTACCTACGAATCATAAAGTATAGCTCATCACCTCAACGCCCTTAGTTCATGGACAACATCTGGACTCATGCTCACCAGAGGAGTGGAGAACAGCCACGAATATAGCCATGCATGGCCCTTAACAGCTAAAAAATAAAAGGAATAAGGGAATCATAATTGGAACGGATCAGTAGACTCACCTTGAAGCCTCGATCACAGGAATAGGGTTCAATTAAAGTTTAGACACAAATGGAGTCCCTCTCCAGTGCATACAGATCAGCATTAAGAGAGGAGAGAAAAATGAAAGACAAGGAACAAACTGACAGCAAAGGTAACTTGTAGATAATGAAGAGGGAAGGAAGAGAATCTCCTTATATATATATATGTATAACTCATGGGCAAGATCATCTTTTCCTTTATTTTATTTGTATTCTTACTAAATTTAATCAATTTTACTATTTTAAACTATTGTATAGTTATCAAATCAATTACACGTGTTTATTCCCTCAACGTCTAAGTAGTCACAATCCTCTAATAATTCGCAAGAGTATAGGCCCGATATAAATATCGGCCCCGCCGTCCTAACTTAATGTTCATACCTCGGAAATCCGAGCTACAACCTGAGAGATCAGATACTTTATCCGTGCTCACCTCTTGGTTACCTACATCCATCGTTTTAGTCATTACGAGGTTAATCCGGGCTATGACCCCGTGTGAGACGCTCTCCTCACAACGGTTGGACCAGACCGCCTAGCCCTGCCCGCTCTTCTCCTATACTTCCGATCTTTAACTCAGCCTGCTTGCGCTTCAGATACCGACCTCGACACCGGCTTTCCCAATCTTTGGCTCGGACAGAACAAATATTAAATAAAACTTCTAAAATATTTACTAACATTTCCCATTTCTTATAATTCTCATTAAAACATCAGGGATGTTACAATTAACACCCGGCATTCTTGTAATACACACTCAGCAGCATAACAGTTCTTCAACAACCTTAACAAATGACCTCCACTCGGCAAATATATGAGATTACATTCAGTAATTACATCAAATCGTTTAGTAAATATAACAAATTTATACTCGTCAAATACAACATATTGGCCCTCGGCGAATACAACTTCTTACTCATAGATTTTTACTCGGATAATACGACATCTTACTTGGCAAGTATACCATCAGAACGTAAGTCACACCCAGCAACCATAACAATCACTCGGCAATTATAACAATCAATCAGCAACTATAATAATCAATCGGCAATTATAATAATCAATTGGCAATTAACACAGATTTCACTCGGCAAATACCTCAAAGTATACTTAGCAAATATAACAATTCTTATTCGGTAATTATGACAAACTACACTCGAAAAATATAACTAAACGCATGCTCATCACAATACTAAATTCATCAGTTGTCACAACTAACTCTCATATAAAAATTGACGCCTAGTATCCAGATACTAAAAGGATCGACCTTCAGCTGGGAGTCCGACTTGACATCCCGTGAACCCGACTTGGTTCACCGAGCCCGACTTGGCTCCCCCTCAACCACTGGATCAAAGACCTCTGGGTAGCTTAACTGGGTCTGACTTGACCACTGAAGCCAAAAATAGGGTGATTCATGCCGTTGGTCGTCCTCCACCACATGATCACACATTCCATTTCATATTATCACAATCAACAAGTGCAACTACCAGAAACTGGCATGTGCTTACAACACAGGGTGACCGACTTGTCAAGCTCATTCATCACATTACCAGCAAATACCAATTGTCACAACCTGGATCGCGATGGCGCGGCGAAGAGAGAAAACCAGTTATGAAACAGGGAGTCGCCACCAACGTTTTTATCCATAGGAAAAACATTGGAAAAAAAACTACTAAGTTCAGTAAAGCACTGGTTAAAAATTGAGATTCAAGTTCGGGAGTCGGTTACGAGTAGGGAAGGTATTAGCACCCCACATCGCCTGTCAAAAACAGTACCAAGATTGAAAAATGCGCAACCTGAATAGCCTTACAAAAGATGTTATATTTCTCCCCTTTTATTGTTGTACTTTGTGTAAAAACAGAAGGAACAAACTGAACAGACATGGAGTGTAGGTTAACAGGACGTCGCGTCCAAATTAACCCTGGCTTTGGTATAAAACAGGAAAAAAGAAGGATACTAACAAGACGTCACATCTAAATTAGTCATCCTCGAATCAAAATACGGGGTTAGAAACAGGAAGGGGATAAACGGGACGTCTCGTCCCAAGTATCCCGTTCCTTGTGGTGATGGCCTACCAAAGATAGGAGAAAATCAACAAGACGTCACGTCTAAATTGATTTTTCATGGAATTTAATCAAAATATAGGAAGGGGATAAGCGGGACGTCTCGTCTCAAGTATCCCGTTCCTTATGAATTATGGTGATGGTTTACTCAAATAAGGGAAAATCAACAAGACGTCTCGTCTAAATTGATCTCTTTTGGATAAAATGATTCTTTCTTTTTATTTTTTTATTTTTAAAAAAAGTAAAAAAAATAAAATAAAATAAAATAAATAATAAGTAGTAAAAATTTATCAAAAAAAACTAGACAAAGAATACACGGACTTACTAAAGTAAAAAAAAGGGTAATGTTTTTTTGGTTGAAGATAATGTTGAGTTGTTAAAATTTTAATTAGACGTAATTTTGAAAATAACAGAAAGAAAAACAGAAACTAAAAAAAATAAAAAAAAATCACATTTTGTCAAGCTTTGTTCGGGTGTCTTAAAAAAATTACACTTTAACTATACGGTAAATGAATCGTCGGGAAAAAGAAACAGTATACAGAGGAGGACTGATTCCTTACGATAGGATTAATATTCTGGGCAATAAAATTATGATCGCAACTATCCCTCATACAATTTAAATTCGTACAGAAACAAAAACATACACTAATCAACTTGAACAATAACGTTGGGCAATAGATAAACAAAAAAAGTAACATGAACAGAAATAGTAACAGAGATAGAGTGTAGATTCAAACATACATCACAATATGCTACTGTAAAAACCAAATAATAACAACAATAGGCAACAGAATAGAGAGTCCAATACAACAATACTAAATCTGATCTGTATACAAAAATTTAATATTTTGGAAAATAAACACTGTTTTCATAAAATATATAATGTTCTTGCTCACTGATTGAGTTCTTGCTCACTGTTGCTGTTTTGGCTATTGCTGTTGCTGTTGCTGTTGTTGCTGTTACTGTTGTTGCTGTTGCTGTTGCTGTTGCTGTTGCTGTTGCTGCGAATTTCTACTGTCAAAAATCCGGAAGTGCCTTTCAAAACTCAAGAATGTTGAAATAATCTCCTCCCTATGAAATCTTTTCCAAACCTCTTAGAGAAAAAATTTTCCAACCCTTATTCTTCTGTACAGAGGGGTATTTATAGCCTCCGTTCCTTGCTCCTCTTGTTGTATAAAAATTGAAAATGGAAGCTCCACTTACTGCTTTAATGGAGGATGAAAAGGATACCACTATTCTAAGTGGTTCTTGTAGCTGGACTTCCACTCTTGAAGCTCCATAATGCTTCCACCAACCTTCCATATTTTCTGCTCCTTGTTCTCTTTTGTTCATCAGGAAACCAGCCCCCCCTCTCACGTTTGCCTTCTTTTCTTTTGCTCCACCTATGCTCTTTTGTTTAATCCTTTTTACCTTCTCTTTTCTTATAAAACCGTGACAGCCTCTAAAAACCAAAGTGGGTCTTTGTTTTCCTTTGTCAACCGTAAAAGCATATGACCATGGTGGGACAATGGCTTTTCTCTTTGACATAAAATAATCCTCCTTTAGCCATGCATCACCGTGAACAAAGGGAAGTGGGTTTGCATCTGATCAATTTTTGTGATTAATTTGTGGGCAAGTGGGGTTATTTAAAAAAGGTTCCATTTTCTTTGCCTTTCATGTGGTCATCACATAACATTTTGGAACTTGGTTTCCTTGATAAAACCGTGACAGCTTCTTGGGTTCCATATTTGTCTCTTTCTTTTCAATTATTAAAAGGCCTAATGTTGTTTCCTTTCTCCTCTTTTCATGTGATACAACAATAATCCATGGAATGGTATTTCATTTGCCCAACCGTGGGGTCATGCCTTGTCTATGATGGAATTAATATGCACTTGACTTTGCCTTCTTGTCCAAACCGTGTACAATTCCCATGCTAGGCCCCATGTGCTTCTTTTTAAATTTTAACACCACTTATGCCTTTATGAAATAAAATAACTTCCCTTGTTCCATTGCCTTCCAAATTCACGTTGAAACACAAAGGGGAAGGGCTGATTTTACATTAAAAATTAATTGGCTTAGAGACTTTGACTTGGTCAAAATTGATGGCTTTGGATGAAAATTTGTTGCCAATTGGAGTGTTATTGCCGTGACCATGGTGAAGCCTTCTTGGTTTAATTTTGACTTAGTCAAAATTGGTAGGCTCCATTATCATACATGCTTTTATTGTAAAATTAACCAAAATTTCTTGCCCATGCTTCTTAATTCACGTTAGATACACAAAGGAGGGGGGCTGCACTTGATTTTGTATTTAACAAACCTTGCTCACACATTAGAGGGCTGATGCGTGCCGAATTTGAAAAAGAGTCCAACATGAAAATTGTAGATCTTTCTCTTAGCTTTAATTTGATATATGGCACAAAAATTTTCATCAAGAAACGAGGGAGATATGACCCATCTATGAAAACTGCTCCAGAGTGTGACGGAAATACATTTGAAAGCAAAATAAATTCACTGGGCAAAATGGGTGGAGAATTAGCTTTTGTGACCTTCATGAAGTTTGTAGATCTCTTTGATGTGGATCCATATCAAAAAGAACGGAGTCGTTTCAGTATCATATGAGGGAGATATGAATTTTTTCCTAAAGATGCGCAGAGCAGTCATGAAACTAGAATAGGTCTAGGAAGATTATTAAAACTGTACCAATTGGTAAGGATATAGCCTTCAAGGTCTTCACAAAAGTCGTAGACAATTTTGTTACGGAAATTTTGAGACTGGGTTTGCGCAAATCGAAGGTCGTATGAAGGAGTTATGAATTTCTAAGTGAACCATGCGCAACAGAGAGTGCCCAAAGGATGGAACTATACCAATTGGCCGAACAAAAAAAAAAAAAGAGGTGTTCACACCGATTGTCACAGCATTAGATATTTTAATTTCAATCGGCTCAAGCCATACACACGATCAGAAACCGATCGGTGTTCACATACACATATCTTTACACATTCATATACACTTATTCGGCTTCATCTCAAATATCACAGCATCAATTATTTCTCAAATCATATACACATGATCAGAAACTGATCGAGGCTCACATATATATATATACATGTATACTCATACATTTACAACTATATTACAGCATCAACATCAAATATTTCTTAAGTGACTCACAAACACACACACACACACAATCCTAAACCGATCGGTGTGCACCTTCACACATTCATACACATATCCATAAAACTTTCACTCAGCATCATCTCTTACCCGATTTAGTCATTCTAACAACTTAAATAGTGTCCTATTCTCATTAATCATAACCCGAACACCCCCCTTACCTCTATTCCAAACTTCGTCACTGCTCCTGGTGCCGATTACGCCCTCTAAGCGCTGGGTTCCAGGTTTCATCTCCGATTCCAACACCAGCTTCATCACTCAGCTTTCCGACGTGTATTCTGCTACCAAGGAGTGGAAAACAGAGCCTTACCCTACCATGCATGGCCATTCGGTCATTGAGTACAAATGAAAAGAAACGAGATAACTCAATTCAAACGGTCCAATGGACTCACCTTGAAGCCACAATCACAGAAATGAGGTTCGATCAAAGTTTTGACACAAATGGAGTCCTCCCTTGGGACATGCAACATAGCAGCGAGAAGGAGAAATGAAGAAGAAGAAAACAGATCAAGGAGGAGAAAGAATAAGTGACTCGCGTGAATAATGAGGAGGGAGAGAGAAGAAACCTCTTTTATATAAGGCTCAGGACAAAACAGCCTTTTCCCCTTCTCTAATCACACCTCATTTATCCCCTTTTACAATTAATCAACTAAGTTTATTTACTTTCCCAACATTTTAATCATTTGAAATTGTTTAATACCTCATAAAGGTATCGATCCGATCTGAATACCGACCAACCGGTATTCTGGCGTAATACCCACACATCGGTAATCCGAGCTAACTCCTGAGAGATCGGACACTACATCCGTTCTCGCATCCTCGTTACATATATCCGGACTGTAATTCCGAGTCAGGAATTCTTCCTACATTGGATAAGCATTAGTTGCAGAACAGTACGTCTTCGACTACTTCCCAACGTGCACCCGGTCTTCAACCTCGTTCGCTCTTCAACATCAAAGACCGGCCCGACATCGGATCTTTTGACCCCGGTTTAGAACGGATTAAATGTCCAATAAATCCCAAATCATTTATTAATATTTTCCACTCATCGTAATTTTTGTTAAAATATCCGGGATGTTACATCGTGGGCCACCAATATCCAGCCCTGAGGACTTTTCTCATTAAGCTTCTGCCCCCTGCATGATGTCCACATTGCCCCTCGTGCACTTCCTCTATTACTCCTTGTACTTTATTTTCTTTCAAACAAAGGAGATATGGGATTGAGAACCCTCTTCTGTACAAAACACAATCGACCATGGTGAAATATAGCAACTCCCTTTTCACTCTTCTTCTTTCTTTCTCATCAGCGGGAAGCTGTCCGTCAGCCAGATAACGGATATAGGGGATAACCCAAGAATTCTCGTAAGGGTAATTGACCATTATAGCATTAAGAGAAGGGAACAAAGGAACACTAGGTGATGTCAGCGTGCTCTGAACCACCGTCGTTGTGCTACCAGGCTGTTTTATGCTTGTAAGTCTCGATAAGATATCCGCTCTGGTATTCTCTTCTCTTGGCACATGCTTAAATTCCAGCACGTCGAATCTCCCCTTCAACTCGTTCATACAATTCAAATACAATTGAAGTTGGGGCTCGCGGACCTGATATTCTCCTTGGATTTGCGAAATCACCAACTGTGAATCGCTGCACAATGTAACTTCTGATGCTCCGATGTCGATTGCCGCACGGAGGCCAGCCAAACATGCCTCATACTCAGCTTGATTGTTGGAAGTTTTGAAGTTGAATCGGAGGGAAATCTCCAAGTGCACACCATCGTCACTCTCCACCACAACACCAGCTCCACAACCTTTATTATTTGACGACCATCAACATAAACGGTCCAATGTGCTCGAGTTGTAGCTAGATCTGACCCTGTCATTTCCACCACAAAATCCGCCAAAACTTGGGCTTTAATAGCCCCTCGTGGTTCATAGGAAATTTCAAACTCAGAAAGTTCGATGGACCACTTGATCATCCTTCCAGCGAGGTCCGGTTTACTAAGCACAGAACGGAGAGGCAAATCCGTCCTTACAAGTACTGG
This sequence comes from Clitoria ternatea, assembly GCA_037962975.1. Lineage (NCBI taxonomy): Eukaryota > Viridiplantae > Streptophyta > Magnoliopsida > Fabales > Fabaceae > Clitoria > Clitoria ternatea. The sequence goes on from CM075673.1 coordinate 144,958,291, forward strand.
ATGTGCATGAAAATACGGTCTCAACCGTCGTAAAGCCCATACAACTCCCAGAGCGACCTTCTCTATCTTCTGGTATCTGCCCTCTGCTCCTTGAAATATCTTACTAGTGAAATAGACTGGCCTCTGTCCCTCTGGGGTTTCCTTGACCAAAGCTACGCCCAAGGCTTCATCAGAAACTGCCAAATATAGGATGAGAGTTTCACCAGGATCTGGCTTTACCAAAATTGGTGGACTCGAGAGCACAGTCTTGAGCTGCTGGAAAGCCTGCTCCTGCTCTTCTCCCCACTTGAACTTCTTGTGCTTCTTCAACGCCTTGTACAGGGGAAGAGATCTGTGTGCCATTTTGGGCATGAACCGAGCCAGAGCGGCCACCTTTCCATTCAACGACTATACCTCCCTTAAGCTCTTGGGGCTTTGTATATCTAGTATCGCCTGACATTTACCAGGATTGGCCTCTATGCCATGCTGGGTCAACATAAAACCCAAAAACTTCCCAGTTGGGATAGCAAATGTGCACTTTAATTGTAACGTCCTAGGGTATTTTGCATTTATTTTTATTCAAGTAATTAAATTTTCAATAAATTTTTCCCCTTCATGATAATTAATTGAGATTTAGTGAAATAGCATTTATTTTTACTAACTTATTCAAATGACAGACAGTGGCAGTTAAATTAAATAAGTGAAATTTAGAAAAGAGGAATAATTCAACTAAGCGCAACTAAAGGGGAAAGGGAATCAGGGGCCTCCCGCTTGAGCGAGACCCCAACTCGCCTGAGCGAGATTCTGAACTCTTGCTTGAGTGAAGTTTCTATTCGCTTGAGCGAGTACCTTTCACAAATCTGAGTGGGCAAAGCATACTAACGGACTCCCGAAAGATCTCACCCTGAAAATGATTCTGTTAATCAACTAGTTGCCATAGCAACCATGATAGCATATAATTGGACAGTGATGTATTTTAAAATATAGATTTGTATCCGATCCGGTCTTGGTTAGCACACAGTTAATAATAACGCTCGGAAGTTCTTATACACACATATAGCTCTACTGAGTCACTCAAAGTCACTCGGGCCCTGGCACCGATCTCCCCCTTGGCGCGACTCCATGGCTCCTTCCCCCTCCCTGTCACTGGTTACTAAAAAAAAGGGGCAAGGGTAAGTGTTTGGTGTTGTAATTAATATAGAATGGAATTTAACAAATATACATACATATTCATATATACATTAAGCATCATGCGAAAGTAAGCACAGTTTACTCTACAAGTGTATTACATACGATAACCATATTAACCCAACCAAGCAATTCCATCACATTCATCATAATCACCACTGACTCTCATACAATCTGACTCCTAGTATCCGGATACTAAAGGATTGGCCTTCAGCTGGGGGTCCTACTTGACACCCCGTGAACCCTGCTTGGTTCACCGAGTCCTGCTTGACTCTCCACCTCGACCACTGGGTCCTACTTGACCACCAGGTAGCTCAACTGGGCACGAAAACCACGGGAGCCGGAAATGAGGGGCTATCATATACCGTCGGCCATCCCACACCACATAGTCATTCAACAATTTACCTTTCACATAATAATATCGATTCCTCATCACTCAGGTAGCCTGCTTGCTAACCCGGCGTCACATTACACTGATCATTTCAACATTAGATATCACAAGATCCTAACATGATAAACTCAACCACACACCCAATCCTCAACTAATTAATGTACACAGTCACGCATGCACAAGCATAAACACACAACTACGTTTAGTAACATTTTCCTTAACCTATTCTAATTAATTATAATCCGAACACCCCCTTACATTGGTTCCACGCTTCGATAATCTGCTCCCTGTGTCGATTCCTTCCTCTGAGCACTGGTTTCGCAGTCTCAGCTCCGTCACTCAGTCTTCCGTTGCTTAACCTACTACCTACAGATCATAAAATGCAGCCTGTCACTTCAACGCCCTTAGTTCATGGACCGCATTTGGGCTCACACTCACCAGAGGAGTGGAGAAAAGACTCGAATACAGCCATGCATGGCCCTTGACCACCAAAGAATGAAAGGGATAAGGGAATCACAATTAGAACAGATCAGTAGACTCACCTTGAAGCCTCGATCACAGGAATGGGGTTCAATTGAAGTTCAGACACAAATGGAGTCCCTCCCTAGCGCATGCAACTCAGCGTTAAGAGAGGAGAAAATGAGAGAGAAGGGACAGATCAGTAGCAGAGGTAACTCGCAAATAATGAAGAGGGAAGGAAGAGAATCTCCTTTTATATATGAAGCTCATGGGCAAGATCGTCTTTTCCTTTATTTTATTTGTATTCTCACTAAATTTTAATCAATTTCACCATATTAAACTATTTCATAGTTTATCAAATCAACTACTCTTATTTATTCCCTCAACGTTTAATTATTCATAATTCTCTAATACTTCGCAAGAGTATAGGCCCAGTATGAATACCGGCCCACCGGCGTCCTAGCTTAGTGTTCATACCTCGGAAATCCGAGCTACAGCCTGAGAGGTCGGATATGGTTGATCCAGGCTATGACCCCGAGTGAGACGCTCTCCTCACATCGGTTAGACCAAACCACCTGGCCCTGCCCGCTCTTCTCCTACACTCCTGATCTTCAACTTCGCCTGCCCGTGCTTCTGAGACCGATCTCGACACCGGCTTTCCCGTCTCTGGCTCAGACAGAACAAATATTGAATAAAACTTCTAAAACATTTACTAGCATTTCCCATTTCTTATAATTCTCATTAAAACATCAGGGATATTATATCCACCCCCCCTAAAAGGAGATTTCGTCCCCGAAATCAGTGTTTTGGTTGGAAAAGATGAGGGTACATTCGCCTCATATCGGATTCTAACTCCCAAGTGTAGTTCATCCAATGTAAATTCTGCCACTTCACCTTCACCAGCGGTACCTCCTTGTTCCTTAACCGTTTAGTTTGATGCTCTTCAATGCTGATCGGTACAGCCTCCACCGTCAGGTTCTCCTTCACTTCAATGGAGTCACTCGGTACAATCATGGTATCACATGGAATGTAGGCTCGAAGTTATGATACATGGAACACGTTGTGAATGTTAGTCAACGATTAGGGAAGATCTAGTCGATAAGCGACTTCACCAATCCGTTCTAGTATTTGGTATGGTCCAATATACTTCGGATTAAGCTTTCGGCTCTTCAAAATTCGACCTACACCCTTAGTCAGTGAAATCCTTAGGAACACCCAATCACCCACCTGGAATTCAAGGGGTCTATGCCGATTATCATAATAGCTCTTTTACCGGTCTTGGGCAATTTTTATCCTTTCTCAGATTAAAGCGATTTGTTTGTTCATCTCTTGAATCATCTCAGGCCCCAGATGAACGACATCGCCGTTCTCATTCCAACATAATGGAGTACGCCATTTCCGACCATAAAGAGCTTCGTATGGAGCCATCCCAATGCTGCTATGGTAACTATTATTATATGCAAACTCTACCAAGGGCAAGTATTTCTCCCATGATCCACCCTGTTCCAGCACACATGCCCTTAACATATCCTCAAGAGTTTGTATAGTCTGTTCTGATTGGCCATCGGTCTGGGGATGGTAAGCTGAGCTCAGTTTGAGCTCAGTACCTAGTTGTTGTTGCAAACTCCCCCAAAACCTTGAAGTGAATTGGGGATCCCGATCAGAGATAATGCTTGAGGGTACACCATGCAGTCGTACAACCTCAGCAATGTACAACTTAGCTAATCGATCTAGCGACCACTTCATATTTATTGCCAGGAAATGAGCACTTTTGGTTAGTCGATCAACAATCACCCAAATCGTGTTGTATCAGGTTTGAGTGCGAGGCAGTCCAGACACGAAGTCCATGGTGATACTTTCCCACTTCCAGATCGGAATTTCTGGGGGTCGAAGCAAACCCGGAGGTCGTTGGTGCTCAACTTTGCACTTCTGGGATATCACACAGGATTTCACATACTCGATTATTGCTTTCTTCATGCTTGGCCACCAGAATTCCTTTTTTAAGTCATGATACATTTTTGTCACTCCTGGATGTATACTCAGAGAGCTCTTGTGTGCTTCTACTAGCACAGCCTGCCTGAAGCCTCCATGTGCAGGCACCACTACTCGGTTCCTGAATCTCCATATACCATCGTTACCCCGAGTTATCTCCACATTTTTGCCTTGGGCCTGAGTGTCAATTAGCCTCAGTAAATCTTCATCGTCATTCTGTGTAGCTACCACAGACTCCAGAAATTCGTTGGAGATTTTTAACATTCCGATCGTCATTCGGTTTGGCGCGTCCATAACAATTCCAACATTCATATCCCTAAAGCTTTCCAGCAATTCCTGTTCTCTACCCATCAAGTAAGCCACGTGTAATACCTTCCTGCTTAGTGCATCTGCCACGACATTCGCCTTGCCCGGGTGATACTTCAAATCGAAGTCGTAATCCTTCAAATACTCCACCTATCTCCTCTGTCTCATATTTAGCTCCCTTTGATCAAATAAGTACTTTAAACTCTTGTGGTCACTGAATACTACAAAGCGAGCTCCATACAGATAATGGCGCTAAATCTTCAGTGCGTACACCACTGCTACAAGTTCCAGATCATGAGTCGGGTAATTCTCCTCATGTGGCCTCAATTGCCTTGAAGCATAGGCAATTGCCCGATCAGCTTGCATCAACACATACCCCAATCCAAATTTGGATGCATCACAATATACTTCAAATTCCTGTGTTACATCAGGCAGTGCAAGCACAAGGGCAGTCGTTAAACATCGCTTGAGAGTCTAGAAGCTTAATTCACATTTTTCCGACCACACGAAGGGGTTTCCTTTCCTCGTTAACCGAGTCAGAGGGAGTGCTATCCGAGAGAACCCCTCAATGAAGCGTCGATAGTATCCAGCTAAGCCGAGGAAACTCCTGATTTCAGTTACTGACTTCGGCCTCTCCCAAGCCATAACCGCCTTAATTTTTATCGGATCAACTGAGATTCCCTCTCGGGAAATCACATGCCCCAAGAATTGTACACTACTCCCCCAAAAATCACACTTAGATAGTTTAGCGTACAACTTCTTCTCTCGGAGTACTTGTAAAACAAGGTGAAGATGTTGAGCATGCTCCTCCTCCGACCTCGAATATACCAAAATATCATCAATGAATACCACCACAAACTGGTCCAAGTACGGTTGAAAGGTCCGATTCATATAGTCCATAAAAATGGCAGGAGCGTTCGTTACTCTAAAGGGCATTACTACGTACTTGAAGTGCCCATAGCGAGTCCGAAATGCTGTTTTTGGGGTATCCTCTGACCTCACTCGGATTTGGTTGTATCCCGACCTCAAGTCGATCTTAGAGAACACGACGGCGCCTCTCAACTGGTCCAGTAAATCGTCAATCCGAGGTAGTGGATATTATTTTTGATTGTCAGTTTGTTCAGCTGTCGGTAATCAATGCACATTCGCATGCTACCGTCCTTCTTCTTTACCAGTAACACCGGAGCGCCCCAGGGTGAGGCACTGGGTCGGATAAAACCCTTTTCTAGTAATTCGTTTACTTGTTTCTTCACTTTGGTCAATTCCATCGAAGACATTCTATATGGCGCTCGGGACACAGGTTCTGCCCCAGAAATCAAGTCAATAGAGAAATCAATCTCCCGACTGGGAGGTAGCTCTGGAACTTCTTCCGAAAAAACGTCAGGAAATTCGCAAACAATTGGAATATCGCTCGGCAGGAGGTTATGCCGACCCTCCGAAGCGAATAAAACAACATACGTGGTTAGGACATCGTTCACCCCGTCCTTCATGTCAAGTTCCTGAGAGAAAACAACATTCTTCCGATAACAATCGACCAACACATGATTAGCAGCAAGCCAGTCGAGACCTAGAATAACATCTAAGTCCTTCAGTGACATACAGATAAAATTCACTCAAAAAGTACGGGCTTTGATTTGCATCGGCAGTTCTCTACACACTGTAGTCGCACGGAAAGTGGAACCGGTTGGAGTGGAAATAATAAGAGTGTTCTCAATTAAACCGATCGGTAGACCAAGCCGTCGCACACAACTTTCTAAAATAAAGGAATGGGTGGCACCTGAATCATAAATTACATCAACCAGATAGCCACAGATAAGGCACTTACCCTGTACCAAATTGTCATTCCTCGTAGCTTCTGAAGCATCAAATGCAAATACTCGCCCGGTTATGGCGTTCTGGGCACCGCTAGATTGGACATTGTCGCGACAGGGATCGCGGCTGTGCGGCCAACCCTCGAAACGGTTTTAAAAATAAACAGGGAGTCGCCATCAATATTTTTTAGGATAAAATACTGGAAAAACCTTTTGTTAAAGCACTGGTTATAAAAATGAAATTCCATGATTCGGGAGTCTGATTACAGGTGAGGAAGGTATTAGCACCTCACAACTGTCCGTTAAAAACGGTTACCTCAATTTGATAGCGAGCATTATAATTAACCCAATAATTATTTTAACTTCTTCATAAAAAGAAAAATGTACGGAACGACAAAATAAACAAAAAAATAAACAAAGATCAACACAAAATATTTACATGAGATTAACAGGACGTCTCGTCCAAATTAATCTCGCTCCGCCTTTTTAAAGAGATATTAAAAAAATGAGATTAACAGGACGTCTCGTCCAAATTAACCTCGCTCCTCCTTTTTAAAGAGATATTAAAAATATGAGATTAACAGGACGTCTCGTCCAAATTAATCTCGCTCCTCCTTTTGATAGCAAGACAAAAAGGAAACTCTAAAAATTAAATAAAGAAAGGTGGGCCCGACAGGAACTGTTTCCCGCTCCTACGTATTCTCGAGCTTTCGAGAAATCAGGGTCACGTAGTTCTTAAAATGTTTTTTTTAGGAAAAAGATTAGGAAGATATTGATGGGAATCATTTTTATGAAGAATCCATACAAGGCGAAGTGCTTCGCACGTGCACGGATCTTATAGAGACCGTGTAGACGGAAGTATTTTCCGTACGACACTAATTAAGAAAAGTGAATATATAAACAATAAAAAGAACTGAGTGAGAGAGGAAAACGAGTGCAAAAAATGAAAAAAAAAGTGAAGAATAAGAAAATTGAGTGAAAAATAAGAAAACCGAGTGACAAAATGAGAAATCCGAGTGAAAACAGGGAAAACCGAGTGAAACAGTGACAATATGTGTGAAACAGTGAAAATCTGAGTGAAAATAAGAGAAAACCGAGTGAAATAGGGAAAATCTGAGTGAAACAGTGACAATCTGAGCGAAACAGTGAAAATCTTAGTGAAACAGTGAAAATCTGAGTGAAACAGTGAAAATTTGAGTGAAAATAAAAGAAAACCGAGTGAAACAGTGACAATATGAGTGAAATGGTGAGAATCTGAGTGAAATAGTGAAAGATCTGAGAGAAACAGTTAAAACCGAGTGAAAATAAAGAAAAACTGAGTGAAACAGTGACAATATTTGTGAAACAGTAAAAATATGAGTGGAAGTAGTGAAAATCTGAGTGAAAATAAATGAAACCGAGTGAAACTATGAAAAATCCGAGTGAAAACAGGGAAAACCGAATGAACAGTGATAATATAAGTGAAACAGTGAGAATTAGAGTGAAATAGTGAAGAATCTGAGTGCAAAATAGTAAATCCGGGTTAAAAGAGGATTACCGAGTGAGAATTGAGCAAAAACCAAGTGATGATGATGCAGGAACACTGGTCAGAGAGGGAAGATGTGGTTTGAGGGAGTGGGAAGGTAAGGGGATTAGGAACGTGGTGCTGCTGAGTGGGAGTGTGGACAGATTGGAATAGGAGAGGAGTGGAGGATGGAAGGATTGTGGGCAGCAATGGCGAGGGATGATGGAAGGAGAAGAAGAGAAGAGTTGGTGTGAGAGAGAAGAGAGCACGAAGGATTTTTGGCAGAGTTTCCCTCTCTGAATCTGCCTCCCTTTCAGCTGCCCTTCCCCTTCCATTTATAGGCTGGTTTGAGTGGAAGGCCAGCTCAGGCTTCCACTTCCGAGTGGAATGCCAGCTCAGGCCTCCACTCAGAGTGAAGTGGGGGACAACGGCTGGGTGGGAATTTTTAATTCCCCCCACTTCCGCCGCTGTCTGCCAGCCACCTCCGGGATTCCTGGATCCACTTTGGGGTGGAATCTAAGTCAGCATGTGAATCCGAGTGAAGAGAGTGGAAATCCGAGAGAAAAATGGTGTAATCCGAGTAAGGATGTATAAATCCGAGAGAGGATGTATAAATCCGAGAGAAAAATGGTATAATCCGAGTGAGAATGACTCGGATCCAACTTCCAATCAGTATTCATCCACACAGGCAGTCAAATCCGAGTGAGGATGTGTAAATCCGAGTTAAAATGCTGTAATCCGAGTGAGAAGAGTGGACATCCGAGTTAAAAATATTGAAATCCGATTGTAAAATGGTGAAATCCGAGTGAGAATCAGTCGAATCATCTTCTCAGTAGGCATTCCTCCACATTGGGAGTCAAATCCGAGTGAGGATGGTTTAAAATGGTGTAAATCCGAGTGAGAATGGCTCGGATCAACCATACTGGGAGTGAAATGGTGGAATTCCGAGTGAAAATGGCTCGGATGAATCCCTCATTCAGTGTTCAACCACGGTTGGAACCAATTCCGAGTGAGAAAGGGGTCAGACGTCATTTTGCCTCCTGGATCCAAGTAGAAAAGGTTCATTTGCAAAAGACCGAGTGAAATATGACTCGAACATTCAGTCAGAACCGAGTGAGAAATGACTCACTCGGTACCGACTGGAAATTGGCTCGACAAAGGTGTGAAATATGACACGGAGGGGATTTGGTGTTGGTAAAAATTGACTCGGGAAACAGGACACGGAGCCGATTGAAAAATCAAAGAAAAAAAAAACACGAAAGTTGAGTGTAAAGGGTCTCGGAGTTTGCTAAAGGATGACTCGGAGCCGACTAAAAATCGAAGAGAAAGACTCGGAAGTTGATTGGGAGAGTACCTGGCTTGGACTTCACTTCCTCTCCACAATCCAAGTGACCACTGACACGGAACCGACTGAAATGGCTCAGAAATTGGACTTTTGGTTATTTTCATTCAGAATAGCATTGACAGTGAAGTATTTCACTCGGAACTGACCCATTTTGAGTTATCTCACTCAGATTTGATTATTTTCGAGTCATTCCACTCCGAAATTCTTGATTTTGACTCATTCCACTCGGAAACGCTTCATTTTCACTCGGTTTTGATCATTTCTGAGTAGTGTTACTTGGATTTGCTCCATTCTGAGTAGTTTCACTCGGTTTTGACCATTTCTGAGTCATCTTACTCGGATTTCTCTTCAACAGGGGCATTTTCTACTTGGATTTGATCCCTTCTGAGTAATTTTACTCGGTTTTGCTTTATTTCTGAGTAGTTCTACTCGGACTTACTAGTTTTTGGGCCATTCCACTCGGATTTTTGTTCAACAGGGGCATTTTCTACTCGGATTTGATCCTTTTTGAGTCATTTCACTCGGATTTGACTCCAACAGGTCTATATTCCACTCGGAAATGCTTCCATCATAGTCATCTTGCTCGGATCTTGACCATTTTTGAGTTATTCCATTCAAATTTGCATCCAACAGGGCAATATTCCACTTGGAAAAGCTTCATTCTGAGTTATTTTGCTCGGTTCTGATTATTCTGGAGCCATTCTACTCGAATTTGACCACTCTGAAGTATAAAAAGAATCATTCCACTTGGACCGGACCAAAAGAGGTGTTCACAGATGCCCCTCTTTACTTCTTTTTCACAAAAGAAACACGAAGCTTCTATGTTTTTGAAGTGAAAAGGAAGTAAAGATATGAACACCGACGTAGGGGGCCAAGTGGGACCTCTTTATTGGTATGGCAACTGATGGTATGGGCAATCACGAGTCTGTGTGACCTCTGATTCTTAAAACGAGCATTCTCCACTTCTATTTCTCTTCTTCTCTTCTTCTTCTTTTTTTTTGTTGTTTTTTTTTTTTGAATGGACAGGGAAAAATTGTCTTTTAGTTAACAGGAGGTAGTGAGATCAGGATTGACTCCCGGTAGACTTGAAAGTAAAGGTTGCCCTCATGGGCGACTGAAAAGTAAAGGGTACCTTGATAGGTGACAGAAAGATAAAGGATGCCTCGATAGGCGGCTGAAAGATAAAGGATGCCTCGATAGGCGGCTGGAAAAGTAAAGGATGCCTTGATAGGCGACTGGAAAGGTAAAGGATGCCTTGATAGGCGGCTGGAAAGAAAAGGATGCCTTGATAGAAGGCTGGAAAATAACGGATGCCTTGATAGGCGGCTGGAAAGATAAAGGATGCCTTGATAGGCGGCTGGAAGATAAAGGATGCTTTGATAGGCGGCTGAAAGATAAAGGATGCCTCGATAGGCGGCTGAAAGATAAAGGATGCCTCGATAGGCGGCTGAAAGATAAAGGATGCCTCGATAGGCGGCTGGAAGATAAAGGATGCCTTGATAGGCGGCTGAAAGATAAAGGATGCCTTGATAGGCGGCTGGAAAGATAAAGGATGCCTTGATAGGCTGCTGGAAGATAAAGGATGCCTTGATAGGCGGTTGAAAGATAAAGGATGCCTCGATAGGCGGCTGGAAAGGTAAAGAATGCCTTGATAGGCGGCTGGAAAGATAAAGGATGCCTTGATAGGTGGCTGAAAGATAAAGGATGCCTCGATAGGCGACTGGAAAGGTAAAGGATGCCTCGATAGGCGGCTGAAAGATAAAGGATGCCTCGATAGGCGGCTGAAAGATAAAGGATGCCTCGATAGGCGGCTGGAAAGGTAAAGGATGCCTTGATAGGCGGCTGGAAAGATAAAGGATGCCTTGATAGGCGGCTGGAAAATAAAGGATGCCTTGATAGGCGGCTAGAAAGGTAAAGGATGCTTTGATAGGCGGCTGAAAGATAAAGGATGCCTCGGTCGATAGGCGGCTGAAAGATAAAGGATGCCTCGATAGGCGGCTGAAAGATAAAGGATGCCTTGATAGGCGGTTGAAAGATAAAGGATGCCTCAATAGACGGCTGGAAAGATAAAGGATGCCTTGATAGGCGGCTGGAAAGGTAAAGGATGCTTTGATAGGCGGCTGAAAAGATAAAGGATGCCTTGATAGGCGACTGGAAGATAAAGGATGCCTCGATAGGCGGCTGGAAAGGTAAAGGATGCCTTGATAGGCGGCTGGAAGATAAAGGATGCCTCGATAGGCGGCTGGAAAGATAAAGGATGCCTTGATAGGCGGCTGGAAGATAACGGATGCCTTGATAGGCGGCTGGAAAGATAAAGGATGCCTCGATAGGCGGCTGAAAGATAAAGGATGCCTCGATAGGCGGCTGAAAGATAAAGGATGCCTCGATAGGCGGCTGAAAGATAAAGGATGCCTCGATAGGCGGCTGAAAGATAAAGGATGCCTCGATAGGCGGCTGAAGATAAAGGATGCCTTGATAGGCGGTTGAAAGATAAAGGATGCCTCGATAGGCGGCTAAAAGATAAAGGATGCCTCGATAGGCGGCTGGAAAGGTAAAGGATGCCTTGATAGGTGGCTGGAAAGATAAAGGATGCCTTGATAGGCGGCTGAAAGATAAAGAATGCCTTGATAGGCGGCTGAAAGATAAAGGATGCCTTGATAGGCGGCTGAAAAGATAAAGGATGCCTTGATAGGCGGCTGGAAAGATAACGGATGCCTTGATAGGCGGCTAGAAAGGTAAAGGATGCCTTGATAGGTGGCTGGAAGATAAAGGATGGGGTTAACCCTCAATTGACAGAAAATACAAAGATTGGGGGGAGTTAACAGGACGTCTCGTCCAAATTAACTCACTGGTCCTAAAGGCTCGGGGTGATGCCCCAGTTTGACATGACTGAAAGAATTACTCTTTGACTGAAAGAGAGTGATCCTGGGGAGATACCCTAATTTGACATGATTGAAGGAATCTTGGGGAATTGCTTTCTAAATGAAAGAGGGTGATCCTGGAGTGATGCCCCAGTTCGACATGATTGAAGGAATCTTGGAAAATTGCCTCTTGACTGAAATAGAAGAAATCTGGGGGATATGCCCCAGTTAGGAAGGTTGAAGGGATCTCGGGGAACTGCTTCTTGACTGGAAGGAAAAATCTGGGGTCCACTGGGGATGTATAGTAGGCTTACTAAAAGAAAGAAATCTGGGGATGATCCAATTCAAGCTGTCTTGGATGATTCGGGGAACTGCTCCTTGATCGGAAGGAAAAGGAATGGGGAAAAATCTAGCTGAAAGAGCTAGGGATACTGTCCCTCGAACGGAGGGAAGATTTGGGGTGATACCCCAAAAGGTTGGGGGAAGGATATGGGGTGACGCCCCACTTAAGGCGGTTGAAGAAGCTTGGGGGTACGTTCCCTTTTGACGGAGAGAGACCCGAGGTGATGTCCAGCTCAAACTTCCCGGGACATGGGGTACTGCCCTTGGGTTGACAAAAGATAACAACCTGGGGAAGATGCCCCAATTTGAAATGATCTGAAGAGCATTGGGGGAATCTAAGGAGATGCCCTAGCTTAATTTGTCTGGGAAGTGTAGTTCTACTTGGGGAAGAAATTGAGAGATAACGACTTTAACAGTTAAGGATGAGACTTTGAAGGCACCTGATGGAAGAAGAAACCTTGAAAGGCGCTGGCTTTGGCGATTATGGTTCCATTGAGGAATGCATGGCAGGCACGTCGGAGGAGAAAAATCTGATGGATGTTCCAGTTTAGGATATTTTATGAGGGTAACTTCACTGGGGAAAGTGTTTTCCTCTTGGGAAAGGAAGGCGTGTCCTCTGATCTCTGTGGTTCTGTCGGAAAGGTAATTCTGTTGGGTACAAACAGATTTTTTTTAAAATCTGACCAGGAGTCCATTTGGTGGTTTTTTTTTAGGAGGAATCCTCAGTCTATTTTCCTTTTAGAGGTGATAGTGGGTCCACCGGAGAAGAGAAACCTGGGGGATGCCCCAGTTTTGGGTCGCTTAGGAGTTCAGAGTATTGTCTCTTAGGGAAGAGAAACCTGGGGAGATGCCCCGGTTAAAGTATGATTGAAAGGATTTTTGGAGGATTGCCCCTTGGCTGAAAGAAGGGAGACCTAGGGTGATGCCCATGTTCAGAAAATTTGCCTGAAGGAATTAGGGGTGCTTCTCCTTGACAGAAAGAGAATAGAGACGTAGGGAGATGCCCCAGTTTGGAAAGATTGGAAGTTTTCAGGTGTACTACCCCTGATCTGAAAGAGAGAAATCCTGGGGTATGCCCCAGTTTGACAAGATTGAAAGAGTCCTAGGGAAAACTACTCCTTGGCCAGGACAGATGAAATCTAGGGGAATGCCTTAATTCAAACCTTCAGGACACTACCCCTTGGCCAACAAAAGATCTGGAGGTGAAGAATGACAGACTTGGGAGGTAAAGTCCCAGGTTTGAAAGATTCGGGGGTTAATAGGGCGTCCCGTCCAAATTAACCAGGTTCTAGAATATACCAAGTTGATCTCTTGGAGATGTGACCCCTAACATGCCTCATGAACAAGACAGAAACCTTGAGAGGACGCCGACTTTGACTACAAGGTAATGATGGACTTCATGGAAATCTCAAAGCAAAATGGAAACTCAGAAAGGTGTCATGTTTGGCCATAGAAGGGTGTTTTGTCCAATGATTTGGGTGGGTTACGAGAAGAAACTCATGGATGACCTACTTTAATGAGTAAAGGCAAGAGTGAGCTTCGGAGACTGATGGACATACACCTGGAAAGTGCCAGTTTTGGCGGTTGAAGCTTGACACATCTACTTATTACAACATCCTGCAAGAAAGGTTAGCGGTGCAAAACAAATTGGAACTTGAAAAGACTTACCGCAAAAACACAATCCTTAGAGATTCGAAGTGACTCATGACTGAAACAGAGCAGATGAAGCAACCCTAGCTTTGGAAACGTGTCAGGCCCAATCTTCATAATGATTGCTTGAGGCGAAATCAAATAACAGGAACATCTTGTTCTCATGACTTTAAATTTTTATTACCTTCTCATTTTTATATATTAAGGGAAAACATATGTCTTATCAAATCAATGGAAAATCACAATAAATACGTGTCAAAAATAGGTGAGATTGTATTTACAAATCGAGTAAGTGTGGAAAAAGAGAAACCAAAAGCAAGTGAAGATGTATGGGAAATATTAATAATTGGGTAGAGTAGGAATGATTTTACAGATCTTCCAGTGAACTGTTGAGAACAAAGCATATCTTAATCCCACATCATGACTCTGAATTCACCACTTGACTCTGCTTCTGAAAAGGTAGTTGGACTACGATTACTTGGCCAAAATCTTGATCCCAATTGATTGCCTGAGCCACCTATTCAGGTTTTTAGCTTATCAGGTCGCTCTAACTTTTACCTAGGCCGCTCTTCCAGGTTTTCAGCCTAGCGAGCTTCTCTCTCCATGTGACGTCTCTTTTTTCTTTTTCCTTTTTTTTTAGGTTGTGTCCCTCACAACAAAGGTTTAAACTGATTGCCAATGAGCTTATTTGATCTTTCTCAATTTGATCTCATCCTGTGGGGGAGTAGATGTTATTTCAGATGAAAAAATTTACCCCTAACACCATGTAACAAAAGAAACAAAGGCGTGCCCTTTTCAGTACCAATGAGGGGGCTCGTTCCTTGTTCACATTTCATATATTTTTTGTTATCTTTTCCTTTTTGCATTTTTTTCTCTTTTTTTTCTTTTTTTTTCTTTTTTTTGTTTTTTTTTCCTTTTTTTTTCTGTTGTTTTTTTTTGAATGACCCCTTTGGTACCTTTGTTATGGTCTAGCTATTTTATCCCCTAACCAATGTGGTAAAGAGAATATGATATTAATGGTATCACGGTAGACCAATCCCTTGGTTACACTGGTGTGGGAATAGTTATACTCCATTAAAGTTGGGGTGTTGATTGCGACACAAATGAAACATTGTTTCTGCCGTTTTCTTAGCTTGATAACATTTATGCCCCCATATGGAAAAGGGATAATTTGATCTATGAATCAGCTCGCCTTAATTGGTATTTACGTAAGGCACCAACCTTGACTTTTTTTTTATATCATTTTTTTTAAGAGTATTTCTTGACCATCCACGTTGATCAATGCTAACATTTCTTTGAAGGGTAGATACGCCATTTATGGAATCTGGCACTATCTTCGTTTTGAGCTTGTAACGTCTTCAGTTGTTTGTGAATCTTCTTCATCCTGTGTGCTGACCTTGCCTTTGGGTAGAACTAGGTGACTCTTATCCAAACATCCTACACAATTCGGCCAAGGAACTTTCGTTTTTGCTACCCTTTTCGTCAGCGTAATCAACTGGGTTGTCAAAGTTATGAAATGGAATCATGATCTCATTGTTCTCAAAAGGATCATTTTTAGTCCTGTATTTTTTTGGTTTTTTCATGGTAAAATGAGAAAAAGAAGTAGATAAAGGAAAGGATTCAAGGTGGCAATAAGGAAAGCAAGAAAAGGCATTTTGAAATTTGACACATATTTATTGAGAGAAACTTAAAATGATAAAAACATGTTTTTGCCCTTATTACATAACAATACCCCAAAGCCTTAGGCCTAGCGTTTGGGTTGAAACAGAAGTTTAAAGTCATAAGGAACTAAGTGATCTCTTGGTCATGAACCTCTCCAGCTGGCGTGTGATTCACAAAATCTTGCATGCATCCTCTTTACACCCCTAGTCCCTCTTTATCACACTGACCCCAGAGGTCTCATGGTTAGACCTGGGGTTTATAATTATATTGGGACTCCCTTCCTGGAAATCTAGCCACTTAGCTTTAATCAGATCCTTTACTTTGAATTTTAAGGTATGACAGTCCTCAGTAGAGTGCCCCGAGGCTCCAGCATGGTAATCACATCGGGCATTGGGATTATAGCCTTTGGGGTAAGGAGGAACCACTGGTTTCAGTGGGCAGGGTACTGCAAGGGAATTACGAAAAAGGTGAGGTAGAAGTTCTGTGTAGGTTATGAGAATGGGGTCGAACCGGGCTGGTGTTCGATTATTGATTGGTTTTATTGTGCTTTGGTCTGGATTAGGTGGCTGAGTTTGTACTAGTGGGGGATGATAGGGTTGTGGAAGGGTAGACCTAATAGCAGGCAAATGAGAATGGGAAGGTATTTGAGGGATATACGGACGAAAGTAGAGTTGGAATGGGAAAAAATTAGAGCTCTGGTTAGGGGTGGTGGTGGCCATGTAAGGTGCAGGGAGATTGGCAGGTTGAAAGGGAGTATGTGTTATTGATCTGGGTTGGGCCCTTTTTTGGTTACGGGCAGTAGAATTAGCATCCCCTTTTCTTTTCCCCTTATCTCCCGATGCAAACATTCTTGTGATAGGAGCCCCAGGCGACCGGGAGGACTGTGAAATATGGGGATTCATCATTTGTAAATCATGATCCTCTTGTTGATTATGGAATGGGGGAATTTGGTCTTTTGTCAATCCAGGAAGGTGGAGTGGGGTGGTTGGCAAATGTTGATCATTCTTGACACCCGCAGAGGGTTCCTCTTCTATGATCTTCTTCTCTAAAAGTCTGGCCATCTCCGCCATTTGCTTCCTTAGCTGGTTAACTTCGTTTCTGAGGTTTTCAATTTCTTGCTCTCTTTCAGCCATGAGTCTCCTTTGAAAGTCTAACAACGGTGTCGTTCGGTGTCGTTGAAAGAAGAAAAAGAAATGTCAGGTGGAAACAGAAGGAAAGAGGATATCGTGGGAAGCAATCACAGACCTTGACAAACATCCTTTAACCATTCCTTAGAACGTATCGTTCAAAAGTACTAGGTAATACGGGATAGTTGTGAAGACAGAAAAATCCTTCATTCTGAAATGCAATAAGAGTCTCAAGTTTAGCTATTTCTAGCTTGGGGAACCATGATCCGTCTCTTAAAGGTTTGATCCCACATTAATTTCCATATCTTGGTCAAGGGTATTCGTTAAACTCTGAATAGCCTCTGGTGAGAATAGAAAGAAAGGAGCGAAAGAGCCATTGGGAAATGACGTGCTTTGCAAATCGATACTCCCCTAGTGATTTCTTGAAAACATTTTTGTATTTAGGGGGGAATACAACTTGCTAAAACTTATGTCAAATCAAGGGTTATGTAAGCTACGGATTTTCTGATCATCGACAATACAAAGAAAATTGATTTTTCTTTTGATTTCTTTTCTTTTTATATGTATTTTCTATGATTCAAAAGATCTGTAACTCAAGGCCCAAAGACTTGCGCATAAAGAGAAAGAACTATTTGCCCATTAAAGGATCACTAGTTAAAAGTATGTCATTTTTTTTGAAAAAAGTAATCCACTAAATGGGCAAGTAATCCTCTATTTTGGATTAGAAGGAAAAGTGAGAATGAGAAAAGGTAGAAGTAAAGTTTGCCCCTTTGTGCCTTAAAGTGGGTTTTTTCTGGAGGTCTCCTAATGGCTCTAAGGTTTGTCTAACAGTGATATCTCGCATTAGGTGGCTTGTTCTAAAACTTCTAAAGGTCACTAGAGCCAAGATCCTACTCATGATGTTGACCACAAATAGTAGGAAGTATACTAAGTGTGGGCACCATGAATAAGTCGAACTCTAGCTGAGATTCTCACGGTAACCAGACAGGAAGTACATCCCAAATGGCTCCGCTATCAACCTCCCCTAATCTTAAGTTTTATTTGGGCCCGGGTATAGGATCCCACTCAAAAATGTGTGCAAATTGTGAGTGTAGTGTGTGAAAGAGGCATTCAATACCTGTACCTTACTCATCCTGCACATAGAACAAACACAGAGCAACAAAATAAAGTCGACTACCCTAGGGTTCAATGATCACACAGATATTTACAGAACATAAATAATTGAATACAAACAAAACAAAAACTAAACATTGACAAGAGAATAAAATAAAGGAAGAAGTTAAACAATTAATATGTAAATTAAAACATGCACTATCAAATTGACTGGCTTGACTCTCATGCACCCCCAGTGGAGTCGCCATCTGTCACGACCGGGATCGCGGCGGCGCGGCCGACCCTCGAAACGGTTTTAAAAATAAACAGGGAGTCGTCACCAATATTTTTTAGGATAAAATACTGGAAAAACCTTTTGTTAAAGCACTGGTTATAAAAATGAAATTCCATGATTCAGGAGTC
Organism: Clitoria ternatea; assembly: GCA_037962975.1. Taxonomy (NCBI): domain Eukaryota; kingdom Viridiplantae; phylum Streptophyta; class Magnoliopsida; order Fabales; family Fabaceae; genus Clitoria; species Clitoria ternatea. The sequence goes on from CM075673.1 coordinate 144,976,423, forward strand.
TGATTACAGGTGAGGAAGGTATTAGCACCTCACAACTGTCCGTTAAAAACGGTTACCTCAATTTGATAGCGCGCATTATAATTAACCCAATAATTATTTTAACTTCTTCATAAAAAGAAAAATGTACGGAACGACAAAATAAACAAAAAAATAAACAAAGATCAACACAAAATATTTACATGAGATTAACAGGACGTCTCGTCCAAATTAATCTCGCTCCGCCTTTTTAAAGAGATATTAAAAAAATGAGATTAACAGGACGTCTCGTCCAAATTAACCTCGCTCCTCCTTTTTAAAGAGATATTAAAAATATGAGATTAACAGGACGTCTCGTCCAAATTAATCTCGCTCCTCCTTTTGATAGCAAGACAAAAAGGAAACTCTAAAAATTAAATAAAGAAAGGTGGGCCCGACAGGAACTGTTTCCCGCTCCTACGTATTCTCGAGCTTTCGAGAAATCAGGGTCACGTAGTTCTTAAAATGTTTTTTTTTAGGAAAAAGATGAGGAAGATATTGATGGGAATCATTTTTATGAAGAATCCATACAAGGCGAAGTGCTTCGCACGTGCACGGATCTTATAGAGACCGTGTAGACGGAAGTATTTTCCGTACGACACTGATTAAGAAAAGTGAATATATAAACAATAAAAAGAACTGAGTGAGAGAGGAAAACGAGTGCAAAAAATGAAAAAAACGAGTGAAGAATAAGAAAATCGAGTGAAAAATAAGAAAACCGAGTGACAAAATGAGAAATCTGAGTGAAAACAGGGAAAACCGAGTGAAACAGTGACAATATATGTGAAACAGTGAAAATCTGAGTGAAAATAAGAGAAAACCGAGTGAAATAGTGAAAATCTGAGTGAAACAGTGACAATCTGAGCGAAACAGTGAAAATCTTAGTGAAACAGTGAAAATCTGAGTGAAACAGTGAAAATCTAAGTGAAAATAAAAGAAAACCGAGTGAAACAGTGACAATATGAGTGAAATGGTGAGAATCTGAGTAAAATAGTGAAAGATCTGAGTGAAACAGTTAAAACCGAGTGGAAATAAAGAAAAACCGAGTGAAACAGTGACAATATGTGTGAAATAGTGAAAATATGAGTGGAAGTAGTGAAAATCTGAGTGAAAATAAATGAAACCAAGTGAAACTATGAAAAATCCGAGTGAAAACAGGGAAAACCGAATGAACAGTGATAATATAAGTGAAACAGTGAGAATTAGAGTGAAATAGTGAAGAATCTGAGTGCAAAATAGTAAATCCGGGTTAAAAGAGGATTACCGAGTGAGAATTGAGCAAAAACCAAGTGATGTTGGTGCAGGAACACTGGTCAGAGAGGGAAGATGTGGTTTGAGGGAGTGGGAAGGTAAGGGGATTAGGAACGTGGTACTGCTGAGTGGGAGTGTGGACAGATTGGAATAGGAGAGGAGTGGAGGATGGAAGGATTGTGGGCAGCAATGGCGAGGGATGATGGAAGGAGAAGAAGAGAAGAGTTCGTGTGAGAGAGAAGAGAGCACGAAGGATTTTTGGCAGAGTTTCCCTCTTTGAATCTGCCTCCCTTTCAGCTGCCCTTCCCCTTCCATTTATAGGCTGGTTTGAGTGGAAGGCCAGCTCAGGCTTCCACTTCTGAGTGGAATGCCAGCTCAGGCCTCCACTCAGAGTGAAGTGGGGGACAACGGCTGGGTGGGAATTTTTAATTCCCCCCACTTCCGCCGCTGTCTGCCAGCCACCTCCGGGATTCCTGGATCCACTTTGGGGTGGAATCCAAGTCAGCATGTGAATCCGAGTGAAGAGAGTGGAAATCCGAGAGAAAAATGGTGTAATCCGAGTAAGGATGTATAAATCCGAGTGAGGATGTATAAATCCGAGAGAAAAATGGTATAATCCGAGTGAGAATGACTCGGATCCAACTTCTAATCAGTATTCATCCACACAGGCAGTCAAATCCGAGTGAGGATGTGTAAATCCGAGTTAAAATGCTGTAATCCGAGTGAGAAGAGTGGACATCCGAGTTAAAAATATTGAAATCCGATTGTAAAATGGTGAAATCCGAGTGAGAATCAGTCGAATCATCTTCTCAGTAGGCATTCCTCCATATTGGGAGTCAAATCCGAGTGAGGATGGTTTAAAATGGTGTAAATCCGAGTGAGAATGGCTCGGATCAACCATACTGGGAGTGAAATGGTGGAATTCTGAGTGAAAATGGCTCGGATGAATCCCTCATTCAGTGTTCAACTACGGTTGGAACTAATTCCGAGTGAGAAAAGGGGTCAGACGTCATTTTGCCTCCTGGATCCAAGTAGAAAAGGTTCATTTTGCAAAAGACCGAGTGAAATATGACTCGAACATTCAGTCAGAACCGAGTGAGAAATGACTCACTCGGTACCGACTGGAAATTGGCTCGACAAAGGTGTGAAATATGACACGGAGGGGATTTGGTGTTGGTAAAAATTGACTCGGGAAACAGGACACGGAGCCGATTGAAAAATCAAAGAAAAAAAAAACACGAAAGTTGAGTGTAAAGGGTCTCGGAGTTTGCTAAAGGATGACTCGGAGCCGACTAAAAATCGAAGAGAAAGACTCGGAAGTTGATTGGGAGAGTACCTGGCTCGGACTTCACTTCCTCTCCACAATCTGAGTGACCACTGACACGGAACCGACTGAAATGGCTCAGAAATTGGACTTTTGGTTATTTTCATTCAGAATAGCATTGACAGTGAAGTATTTCACTCGGAACTGACCCATTTTGAGTCATCTCACTTAGATTTGATTATTTTCGAGTCATTCCACTCGGAAATTCTTGATTTTGACTCATTCCACTCAGAAACGCTTCATTTTCACTCGGTTTTGATCATTTCTGAGTAGTGTTACTCGGATTTGCTCCATTCTGAGTAGTTTCACTCGGTTTTGACCATTTCTGAGTCATCTTACTCGGATTTCTCTTCAACAGGGGCATTTTCTACTCGGATTTGATCCCTTCTGAGTAATTTCACTCGGTTTTGCTTCATTTCTAAGTAGTTCTACTCGAACTTACTAGTTTTTGGGCCATTCCACTTAGATTTTTATTCAACAGGGGTATTTTCTACTTGGATTTGATCCTTTTTGAGTCATTTCACTCGGATTTGACTCCAACAGGTCTATATTCCACTCGGAAATGCTTCCATCATAGTCATCTTGCTCAGATCTTGACCATTTTTGAGTTATTCTATTCAAATTTGCATCCAACAGGGCAATATTCCACTTGGAAAAGCTTCATTCTGAGTTATTTTGCTCGGTTCTGATTATTCTGGAGCCATTCTACTCGAATTTGACCACTCTGAAGTATAAAAAGAATCATTCCACTTGGACCGGACCAAAAGAGGTGTTCACAGACATCATATCTTCCCGATTGTTGGTTCCCTCTACCAGCTCTATTCTGGCCTCCCCTCGGAAAGTTGGAACCCCGGGTCCTAGAAGAGTTAGTTCGGTTGTCCTGCCTGCCCTGCTGCTGCCTCTGAGGGCAATCAGGTCTGAGGTGCCCTGGTTGTCCGCACTGGAAGCACACAATTTGATTGGCTTGGCAATGTTTGGCAATGTGACCTTCCTGACCACAATTGTAGCATGCGCGGCCACCAGAAGGATTATTCGATCGACCAGTGGAACCGCGACCGGAAGAGGATGACGAGGTAGCAGAAGACTTGCCGCCCCGAAAGAATTGACTCATCCTCTTGAAGCTGAATCCTTTCGCCTTCAATGGCTTTTTATCTCTCGGCTGGGACGTCCTTTATAATTGTACCTCTTCAGTCAGTCTTGCTTTGTTCACCAGGGTTGGGTAGTCCCTAATCTCCATCGGTACGATTACACGACGGAGTTCAATCCATAGTCCAGCTTCGTATTTGGCGCACTTGCTACCCTCAGTCCCTTCTAACGAGAAAGGGTGGTAAAAATCACACAGCTCGTCGAACTTGCTGGTGTACTCGGCCACAGACGGCCGGTCTTGCTCCAACTTCAGGAATTCCATTTCCTTCCAGATTTTGTAGTTATCCGGGAAGTATTTAACAAGGAACCTCCTTCGGAAATTTGCCCATACCAACGGCTCATTTGCTGCGTTCATCTGCACCTTCACTCGGGACCACCATACTCTAGCCTCTTCTTTTAGCTGGTAAGTAGCAAATAAAACCTTTTGCTCTTCTGAGCACTCAAAATATTCAAAAACCTGCTCGATATCCCTGATCCAAATGTATGCCCCGTCATAATCGTGTCCCCTTTTGTAGATCGGAGGATTCCTTTTCAGGAATTTATCCAGAGTGGGACCGGACTCGGTCCTACTCATCAGCTGAGTAAATCTAGAGAAGAAATCATCTCCTCCCCCGGAACTAGTCTCTTCGGCCATTTAGTAATTCTACAATGAGCAAACACATCACCATTAATAACCAAGGTCAGCCAGGGAATCGAAAATTTACCTTATATTCATAGAATACTACGCCAGTGGAGTGCCAAGGGAACGATGCCAGACCACACACAATCATAGTACAACGAAATACAATCAACCTTCATAAGACTAACACAATCACTAGACCGACCCATACACCGGCTCTAGAAAGAACCGCTTTGATACCAAGTGTAACGTCCTAGGGTATTTTGTATTTATTTTTATTCAAGTAATTAAATTTTTAATAAATTTTTCCCCTTCATGATAATTAATTGAGATTTAGTGAAATAGCATTTATTTTTACTAACTTATTCAAATGACAGACAGTGGCAGTTAAATTAAATAAGTGAAATTTAGAAAAGAGGAATAATTCAACTAAGCGCAACAAAAGGGGAAAGGGAATCAGGGGCCTCCTGCTTGAGCGAGACCCCAACTCGCCTGAGCGAGATTCCGAACTCTCGCTTGAGTGAAGTTTCTATTTGCTTGAGCGAGTACCTTTCACAAATCTGAGTGGGCAAAGCATACTAACGGACTCCCAAAAGATCTCACCCTGAAAATGATTCTGTTAATCAACTAGTTGCCATAGCAACCATGATAGCATATAATTGGACAGTGATGTATTTTAAAATATAGATTTGTATCCGATCCGGTCTTGGTTAGCACACAGTTAATAATAACGCTCGGAAGTTCTTATACACACATATAGCTCTACTGAGTCACTCAAAGTCACTCGGGCCCTGGCACCGATCTCCCCCTTGGCGCGACTCCATGGCTCCTTCTGTAACATCCTGAATTTTAAAATGAGAGAATTAATTACCGGAATAAATATTAGAAATTGGTATATGGAGTATTTAATGTCCCAAACTATTGAGAATAATTAAACTGATAATTTTGGGGGAACTGTTAGAAAATTATAGAGACCGGTTAAGCTGAAATTAAGCCTGGTGGAAATATGGGTGTCGGACCAAGTATCTCGGAATGAGATGATATTGGTCAGGGCTGTAGTGAATAATATTAGGAATCCGAATATGTATTCGGAATAATTTTTAGATGATGTATTGAGCCCGAACTGAGAACCTGTTGGTTATAAAACGATGAAGTTTTAATGAGTTGGATTAAAAATAAATTGAAAATTTCAGTTTTCCCTTCCTATTCACGTGTGTTTGCTGATGGTATTGGACATTTACACCTTATTCTTCTTCTCTTCATCATCTTCTTCATTTCTCTCTTCTTCTTCCTCCAAACCCTAGCAAAGTGGTATTATCTTCTACTCTCTTCCATTTTCGTTTTGGTGGAGCTTGAAGGAGGTTGTGGAGTTGCTGTCTTCGTCCTTCTCTTCCTCATTTTCGTTGGTGTTCTCCTCCCTCCTTGTACCCATTTTCATTTTTGGGTTTTGAGGTAAGTATAGCCATTTTTGCTAAGGTTTTGGTTATGGGTATATGGTATTTATGAGTTTGGAAGCCATGCATGTGTATGAATGTTTTGAGGAGAGCATTTAATGTAAGAGTTTAATATGGGTTTTGTATGAGAATGAGGTTTCTTTGAGATATAATGAAGTGGATACATTTATGGTTGGAAGGAGAAGAATATTTATGAAGGTTGTTGGAAATTTTATGAAACCCTAACTTCATGAATTTGGGGGAAATGCATAATGGAGGTTGATGAGTATTAATTGTTGGTAATAAATATGAGTTATGATGCATAAGGGTCAATGGTGATGGTATTTGGTTGATGGAAGCCATTAATGGAGAAACCCATGAAAGGGTTGGTTGTTGAATACATAATAATAAATGGTAGCACCTAACCCATGGTGGATAGAATGAAATAAAAGAGTTTTGAGAGTTATAATAATAAAAACAGCAAGTATTTATTCATATATAAGTATTTGAATCTTAATGAGTAAGTAGAAAATTGATTGTATAATGTATTGTGATGTAGGAAGTGACCCCATTGACGAAGCGGGACCATCGAACCGCGTGATCACTACTTCACTTGAGGTAGGAGGGGGTAACTTTTCTAAATGCATGATTTCATCCATTGGTGATGTGAAAATATGTATATGTGATTATGTTAATGGTTGTTTGAATGGATGATATGATATGTGTGATTTGAATGCATTTAGAATGATGATTATTATGTGGCATTGTGTTTGGGATAAAATTAATGATGTGGTAATATAATATTAATGAAGTATGATGATGGTTTGAAACCATATGTGAATTGAGATTGTGATGTGAATATCCCAATTACGTGTGTATGATTTATTGAATGTGTATGCCACTAACTATTGATGAGAATAAGTTCAAAGAGAATTGGGATTGGATAAGAATGATGAGAATATTGAAATCCACCAAGTGGTGGTGATGAATGATTAAATGTGGAGTGACATCTAGGATGCATAGTGTGAGGATGCACTTGATTTGCATTTGCATTGCATCCATGGCATATCATAGCTGTCTATATGGAATATTAGGGGGTTCCACTAGGCAGGCCCAGCGGGAGGGTGGCTCAGTGCACGAGCGTAGTGTGATTTTCCCCTGTGACTCAGTGTATGAGTCACGAAGCTGTCCATAGTTTGGTGACGAGGCACCCTATGTGGCGGGCCCAGTGGGCGGGCGGCTCTATGGTGAGCGAGTTTACCTCGGTGTCCGACGGGACACGGCTCTCTCGATGTGTGTTCGGGAGGGGCCCGTAGCACTTGTGGTAGTTGAGGCCACGATGTTGATCCGCAAGTCACAAGGTGACTAGTGCTACAGATGGGCGATAGCGGTTTGGTACCAGTAAAATTATGATGATGATGTAAGCATGCATAAATTAAGATATATGTGTACACAATTTTTCCTACTGCAGTAGGGGCATAGTAGCACACCTATGCTTGTCCCACAATTGATTTAATGATATATTTTTCCCACAGTCGGATCCGTATTGTTTGACGATAAATTCTTGTGCATATGCATTAGCTTTAAGAGCATTTGCATATAGTTGGAGATATGCCTAGGTGAAAGCCCGTGGTGGCAACAGATGAATGATAATCGAAAAGGGAAAGAGTTGAATACTAACCCTATATGTGTGTTTGGCAATCCAAATGATTGAAATTGGGAATGTATACTTGAGTTTATGAAATGTACTGTGTATGATGTATAATGTGGTGTAATGATTGATAATTGAGCAAGTATACATGTATTTCATCATAATGTATGACTTTAATTCATTTGGATTATGTTACTCACCTCCCCGTTGCCATTTTTAAGGTTGATGTAGGTGTGACTTAAATCCTACAGCTTTTGGAGGCTTGAGTGTGGAAGGAGGTAAATATGGATAGGAATGTGTAAGCCTTGGCCGGCATGAAAATCTGTTTTGGTAGAGTATATGAGGTTTATGTACTCAATTTTGTGATGTTGACGATTTTGGAGGTCATGGGAGAAAATTGGACATGTTTGTGTAAGGCCAATTTTCCTGCATGACCCAAAAGATGTAAAGAATGAATCTGAATACTTGACTTTGATCAATGAATGGATGCTGTGTTTTTATGCTATATTATAGAGCTTGTGGAATGATGTGGAATATAGATGTATGTAGGGAGTGCATGTAGTTTGATGATGGATTTAAATTATATGCATGAGCTAATGTTAGCATGATGATGGTTAATCGTGAATGAGGTAGGTTCCAAGGGTGTTATATAATGTATAAATTTTGTAGGAACTGAATGAATTGCCATAGATTGAGTTTTAGTATGGTAGGTTGAGTGTTAGCAATGTAAGTTCACGTTTTCTGCTGAGTTTCTGCAGAACTCGCTCAAGCGAGTGACAATCTCGCTCGAGCGAGATTGGTATGGACTGGGGAATTCGTTTCTGCCCCAAATTCACTTAAGCGAAGTTGCATTTCGTCCAAGCGAGATTGCCACAGAATCAGTATTTGGATTCTGGACAATTTTCGCCCAGGCGTGAAGGGTAGCGCTCAAGCGAGGGAGAAGGAGAATTGATTCTGGAAGATTTTCGCCCAGGCGAGTGGTGCCTCGCCCAGGCGAAAATCAGCCAGAGAGCTTTCAACGTTTCTGGACTATTCTCGCTCAAGCGAGCCTTGGGCCGCTCAAGCAAGATCGACCCCTGATACTCCTCTCTTCCTTCGCTCAAGCGTCTCGCTTCCTTCGCTCAAGTATTCCTTCGTGTCTCGCTCAAGCGAGATAGGGCTCGCTCAAGCGAGCTGAGCCCTGATGCTCATTCCTTCATTTCGCTCAGCATCGCCCAGCGCCCACTCAAGCGTGGGTACGCTGGCTCGCTCAAGCGACTTGAGTCACGCTCGAGCGAGTATGCCCCTGATTCTCATTTTGTTATTTTAAATTAAATTTTAAAATCCTATGTATTATTTCTTCCTTAAATATTATTTTGAAGGTATTGAGGAATATGTACTGGACCTCTAGGCTATATAGATTACCTTCCACATTTTTATGAAATTCCTCCTCTTGGAAATCAATCGGCCAATGATTAAATTAAATAAATTCTTCCGCTAACTCTGATTGAAAAATAATCTTTTAATCTCACCCTCTCATATCTTCATATATGGGAGTGGTTTATTTTAGGTCCAGGGGTTTGGTGAAAAATACTTCACCACTTTAATTATTGAATTCATTAATATTTTCAAAGACGTGAAAAATTTTCCCCTATTTTAATTTGGGGTTTGGGGCGTCTCAACCTGGTATCAGAGCAATGGTTGCCCTTGATACAATTAAAATGGATGGTGTTTATATGTTTGTTGCTCATGGCTGATTGATTTGTGAATTATATGGATGAGTTATGAAGGTAGTTATTGAAATGAGATTATAAAATGATTGTTGTTAAGCCCGGCCAGGCAATTCCTTTTCATATTTACCTTCTAATTATGAAATACATTATGATGATACTTGTGTCGATGAAGTTAATGATGAATGATATGTATGCACACTGGGTGAAGGAACTTTAAGTTTCTAATTATATCTATGTTGTTGCATATAGATTGAGTGATGGCGTATAGGGGCAATCCTGATACAGCCGCTATGGTTGAAGCTTTTAATCGCTTTGCCGACATACTTGAACGGCAACAACAACCTATTGGTCAGCCGAATCAAGGCCTTGACCAATTTCTTAAGCGGAAGCCTTCTGAATTTCATGGAGGCTATAAGCCAGAAGATGCTCATGTCTGGATCCGTGACTTGGAACGGATATTTGCTAGCATGGAATGTACCGAAACGCAGAAAGTGGAATATGCGGTGTTCATGGTTCGGAATGAGGCCGAATCTTGGTGGATCCTTACCCGTGGGCGTATGATTGCTGCCCACACTCCTCTAAATTGGGGGAATTTCAAGGCTGAATTTCTTAAGAAGTACTTTCCTGCGAGTTACAAAAACAAGAAAGAGCTTGAATTCATGGAACTCAAGCAAGGTGGCATGTCGGTTGAGGAGTATGCTTTGAAATTTGAAGAGCTATGTGTGTTTTATCCTCCCTTTCAGCAAGAGGGCACTGAAGCTTCGAAATGTGTTAAGTTTGAAAATGGACTGCGCCAAGAGATTAAGAAGGCGATTTTTCACCAAGAGATTAGGAGTTTTCCTACTCTTGTGGATAAGTGTAGAATTTTTGAAGAGAATGATATTGCTCCAAGGAATTACTCGGGGCATCATTACAAGTTGAAAGGCCAATCTTCTAGCTTCAAGAAGAAAGGCAACTTTAAAAACAATAGATGATTTGTACGTGGGTCCTCTTCTTTCAGAGGTGGACGAGGTGGTGGAAGGCATGGTGCCGATGGTGGCCGAGGTAATGGCCAAGGACTCCGTTGTTACAGATGTGGTGGAAATCATTTGGCTAGAGATTGCAATCATGAAGAAACAGTGGTGTGCTATAGATGCAACCAACCGGGGCATATCCGCCCTGATTGTCCTTTGAATGCTGCAGATGTTGTGCCACGTGATAATGCAAACCGTGGAGGCTATGGTGCTTTTAGAGGCCGTGGTCGTGGAAACAGTAATGGTGGAAGGCATGGAAACCGAAATGGTGGTAATGGACGTGGTAATAGAAACGGCCGAGGTAATGCTAATGGTGGTCGGAATGGCCCAAATCGCGGTGCTAATCAACAAATGGCTGGAAGAGTTTTCACCGTGACCGGTGAAGAAGCTGCACAAGCTGAGGATCTTGTTCAAAGTGAGTGTCAGATACATGGTAATGTTGTTAATGTAATATTTGATTCGGGTGCTACGCACTCTTTTATTTCTGAAGATTGTGTGAGGCGCCTGCGAGTGCCTGTGAGTATGATGAAAGGTGCAATAATGGTGACTACACCGACTGGTGCTTGCTTAAGATCGGTGACTCGATGTGAGAATGTCGAGATGGACTTGGAGGGTAGAAAATTTGTTGTATCCCTCGTGTGTTTACCTATGAAAGACCTGGATGTTATCCTAGGCATGGATTGGTTGTCCGCCAACAAGGTTTTGGTAGATTGTCATAGCAAAACGGTGATTTTCCCAACCTCTAATAATGAAGGCTTTGATGTGCGAGGTATATCTCAACTTCTCATGATGTTCTGCTTGGTTGATGGGAATGGTGTTTCCCAATCTGGTGGAATTCCTATTGTTTCAGAATTTCCCGATGTGTTTCCGGAAGAGATTCCCGGATTACCTCCTCCATGAGAAGTGGAATTTGCTATCGATCTTATTCCGGGTGCAGAACCTGTTTCCCGAGCTCCTTATAGGATGTCTCCTATGGAGTTGGTTGAGTTGAAAAAGCAAGTGGAAGAATTACTTGAACGGGAGTTTATTCGCCCAAGTGTGTCTCCTTGGGGTGCTCCTGTGTTGTTAGTAAAGAAGAAAGATGGGAGCATGAGATTGTGCGTTGACTATCGCCAACTCAACAAACTAACCATTAAGAATAAATATCCTCTTCCACGCATTGATGATCTGTTGGATCAATTGAAAGGTGCTGTTGTGTTTTCGAAGATTGATTTACGTTCCGGATATCACCAAATTCGGGTGAAGGCCGAAGATATCCCGAAGACTGCTTTTCGAACGCGATATGGACACTATGAATACGTAGTGATGCCATTTGGTGTGACTAATGCCCCTGCGATTTTCATGAGCTACATGAATCGCATCTTCCATGAATATCTTGACCAATTCATTGTAGTGTTTATCGATGATATTTTGGTGTATTCCAAGAGTCATAAAGAGCATGAAAGACATCTTCGTCTTGTGTTGACTATTCTATGAGAAAAGGAGTTGTATGCGAAGCTCTCTAAGTGTGAATTTTGGCTGTCTGCGGTCCAATTCCTTGGACATGTTATTTCAAATGATGGAGTTGCTGTGGATAGATCTAAAGTTGAAGCTGTGATGGCTTGGGAAAGACCAACGTCAGTGACGGAGATAAGGAGTTTTCTTGGTCTTGCCGGTTACTACCGGAGATTTATTGAAGGGTTTTCCCGTTTGGCTTTACCACTAACAAAGTTGACTCGGAAGAATCACTCTTTTGTGTGGACCCGTGAATGTGAAGAGAGTTTCCAAGAGTTGAAGTTAAGGCTTACTACCGCACCGGTGTTAGCAATGCCCGACTTAACGGATGAATTTGTGGTATATTGCGATGCATCTAAGCTTGGTCTTGGATGTGTGTTGATGCAAAAGGAACGTGTGATAGCCTATGCGTCGAGACAGTTGCGACCGCATGAGGTTAATTACCCCACACATGATCTTGAATTGGCGGCGGTGGTGTTTGCATTGAAGTTGTGGCGACACTACTTATACGGCTCCAAGTTTGTGGTCTTTAGTGATCACAAGAGCCTTAAGTACTTATTTGACCAGAAGGAATTAAATATGCGTCAAAGACGGTGGATGGAGTTCCTAAAAGACTACGAATTTGAATTGAAGTATCACCCCGGCAAGGCAAATGTAGTTGCCGATGTATTGAGTAGAAAGTCATTGCATGTTTCCGTGATGATGGCAAAGGAAATGGAGTTGATAGAATAATTTAGAGATTTGAATGTGGGCGTGGAGACTTACACTTCCAAGAAAATGGTGTTGGAGATGCTGAAGGTTGTAAATGAATTTCTTGAATATGTGAAGACGCCACAACCCAATGATGAGTATTTGATTAAGATGAAAAAGACCCAAGAAAAAGGGAAGAATCTATTCTTAGTTGAAGGTCGAGATGGTGTTTGGCGTGTTAAAGGCTGAATTTATGTTCCCTCAAGTGGTGATGTGAGGAAACGTGTACTTGAGGAAGCTCACAAAAGCGTATTGAGTATTCATCCTGGTTCCACTAAGATGTATCAAGATTTGAAGAAGAATTTCTGGTGGCCTGGTATGAAGCGTGATGTGGCGAATTTTGTAGCATCTTGCCTTGTGTGTCAAAAGGCTAAGGTTGAGCATCAGAGACCATCTGGTTATTTGAGACCATTGGAGATCCCTGTTTGGAAATGGGATAGTATAGCTATGGACTTTGTTTCTGGACTACCCAGAACTCGTGCTGGAAACGATTCTATATGGGTGATTGTAGATCGGTTGACAAAATGTGCTCACTTCTTGCCCATTAATATGAAGAGTCCTTTAGAGAAATTGGCACAAATATACATCAAGGAGATTGTTAGACTGCATGGTGTTCCGTCCAGTATTATATCCGACCGTGATCCTCGTTTTACTTCTCGGTTTTGGGGACGTTTGCATGATGAGTTGGGTTCTAAGTTGAAGCTTAGTTCCGCTTATCACCCGCAGACCGATGGACAATCGGAGAGAACTATACAAAGCTTGGAGGATTTGTTGAGAGCTTGTGTCCTTGAGCACGGTGGATGTTGGGAGAGATTCCTCCCATTGATCGAATTCACATACAATAACAGCTTCCATTCCAGTATTGGCATGGCACCTTATGAGGCGTTGTATGGAAGGAAGTGTAGAACTCCCTTGTGTTGGCTTGAAGTTTGTGAAAACTTGGCTTTAGGGACGGAGATCATTCAGGAAACTACAGAGCAAATTAAGAAGATACAAGAGAATATGAAGATTGCTCAAGATAGGCAGAAGAGTTATTATAACAAGAGGCATAAACCCCTTGAGTTTCAAGTGGGTGACCATGTATTTTTGAAGGTCTCGCGTGATAAAGGCATTGGAAGGGCGTTGAAGAGTGGGAAGTTGAGCCCTAGGTTTATCGGACCTTACGAGGTGTTGGAGCGGATTGGTGAGGTTGCTTATAGGATAGCACTCCCTCCGCATCTTGCTAATCTACACAACGTGTTTCACGTATCGCAGTTGAGGAAATATGTTTATGATCCCCTACAAGTGATCCCTATGGACGAGATTGAGGTGCGTGATGATCTATCTGTTTCTCCTGTTTCTGTTCGCATTGTCGGACATTCCGTGAAGAAATTGCGGAACAAGTTGGTACCTTTGGTGGAGGTCGCTTGGAAACATGGAAAGACTGAAACGTTCACATGGGAACGCGAAGACGATATCAGAGAACAGTATCCTGATGCATTTGAATCCGGTATGTGAAATTTCGGGATGAAATTTTCTTTTTGGTGGGGTGGATTGTAACATCCTGAATTTTAAAATGAGAGAATTAATTACCGGAATAAATATTAGAAATTGGTGTATGGAGTATTTAATGTCCCAAACTATTGAGAATAATTAAACTGATAATTTTAGGGGAACTGTTAAAAAATTATAGAGACCGGTTAAGCTGAAATTAAGCCCGGTGGAAATATGGGTGTCGGACCAAGTATCTCAGAATGAGATGATATTGGTCAGGGCTGTAGTGAATAATATTGGGAATCCAAATATGTATTCGGAATAATTTTCAGATGATGTATTGAGCCCGAACTGAGAACCTGTTGGTTATAAAACGATGAAGTTTTAATGAGTTGGATTAAAAATAAATTAAAAATTTCAGTTTTCCCTTCCTTATTCACGTGTGTTTGCTGATGGTATTGGACATTTACACCTTATTCTTCTTCTCTTCATCATCTTCTTCATTTCTCTCTTCTTCTTCCTCCAAACCCTAGCAAAGTGGTATTATCTTCTACTCTCTTCCATTTTTGTTTTGGTGGAGCTTGAAGGAGGTTGTGGAGCTGCTGTCTTCCTCCTTCTCTTCCTCATTTTCATTGGTGTTCTCCTCCCTCCTTGTACCTATTTTCGTTTTTGGGTTTTGAGGTAAGTATACCCATTTTTGCTAAGGTTTTGGTTATGGGTATATGGTATTTATGAGTTTGGAAGCCATGCATGTGTATGAATGTTTTGAGGAGAGCATTTAATGCAAGAGTTTAATGTGGGTTTTGTATGAGAATGAGGTTTCTTTGAGATGTAATGAAGTGGATACATTTATGGTTGGAAGGAGAAGAATATTTATGAAGGTTGTTGGAAATTTTATGAAACCCTAACTTCATGAATTTGGGGGAAATGCATAATGGAGGTTGATGAGTATTAATTGTTGGTAATAAATGTGAGTTATCATGCATAAGGGTCAATGGTGATGGTATTTGGTTGATGGAAGTCATTAATGGAGAAACCCATGAAAGGGTTGGTTGTTGAATACATAATAATAAATGGTAGCACCTAACCCATGGTGGTTATGGTGGATAGAATGAAATAAAAGAGTTTTGAGAGTTATAATAATAAAAACAGCAAGTATTTATTGATATATAAGTATTTGAATCTTAATGAGTAAGTAGAAAATTGATTGTATAATGTATTATGATGTAGGAAGTGACCCCATTGACGAAGCGGGACCATCGAACCGCGTTGATCACTACTTCACTTGAGGTAGGAGGGGGTAACTTTTCTAAATGCATGATTTCATCCATTGGTGATGTGAAAATATGTATATGTGATTATGTTAATGGTTGTTTGAATGGATGATATGATATGTGTGATTTGAATGCATTTAGAATGGTGATTATTATGTGGTATTGTGTTTGGGATAAAATTAATGATGTGGTAATATTATATTAATGAAGTATGATGATGGTTTGAAACCATATGTGAATTGAGATCGTGATATGAATATCCCAATTACGTGTGTATGATTTATTGAATGTGTATGCCACTAACTATTGATGAGAATAAGTTCAAAGAGAATTGGGATTGGATAAGAATGATGAGAATATTGAAATCCACCAAGTGGTGGTGATGAATGATTAAATGTGGAGTGGCATCTAGGATGCATAGTGTGAGGATGCACTTGATTTGCATTTGCATTGCATCCATGGCATATCATAGCTGTCTATGTGGAATATTAGGGGGTTCCACTAGGCGGGCCTAGCGGGAGGGCGGCTCAGTGCACGAGCCTAGTGTGATTTTCCCCTGTGACTCAGTGTATGAGTCACGAAGCTGTCCATAGTTTGGTGACGAGGCACCCTATATGGCGAGCCCAGTGGGCGGGCGGCTCTATGGTGAGCGAGTTTACCTCGGTGTCCGACGGGACACGGCTCTCTCGATGTGTGTTCGGGAGGGGCCCGTAGCACTTGTGGTAGTTGAGGCCACGATGTTGATCCGCAAGTCACAAGGTGACTAGTGCTACAGATGGGCGATAGCGGTTTGGTACCAGTAAAATTATGATGATGATGTAAGCATGCATAAATTGAGATATATGTGTACATAATTTTTCCTACTGCAGTAGGGGCATAGTAGCACACCTATGCTTGTCCCACAATTGATTTAATGATATATTTTTCCCACAGTCGGATCCGCATTGTTTGACGATAAATTCTTGTGCATATGCATTAGCTTTAAGAGCATTTGCATATAGTTGGAGATATGCCTAGGTGAAAGCCCGTGGTGGCAACAGATGAATGATAATCGAAAAGGGAAAGAGTTGAATACTAACCCTATATGTGTGTTTGGTAATCCAAATGATTGAAATTGGGAATGTATACTTGAGTTTATGAAATGTACTGTGTATGATGTATAATGTGGTGTAATGATTGATAATTGAGCAAGTATACATGTATTTCATCATAATGTATGACTTTAATTCATTTGGATTATGTTACTCACCTCCCCGTTGCCATTTTTAAGGTTGATGTAGGTGTGACTTAAATCCTACAGCTTTTGGAGGCTTGAGTTTGGAAGGAGGTAAATATGGATAGGAATGTGTAAGCCTTGGCCGGCATGAAAATCTGTTTTGGTAGAGTATATGAGGTTTATGTACTCAATTTTGTGATGTTGACGATTTTGGAGGTCATGGGAGAAAATTGGACATGTTTGTGTAAGGCCAATTTTCCTGCATGACCCAAAAGATGTAAAGAATGAATCTGAATACTTGACTTTGATCAATGAATGGATACTGTGTTTTTATGCTATATTATGGAGCTTGTGGAATGATGTGGAATATAGATGTATGTAGGGAGTGCATGTGGTTTGATGATGGATTTAAATTATATGCATGAGCTAATGTTAGCATGATGATGGTTAATGGTGAATGAGGTAGGTTCCAAGGGTGTTATATAATGTATAAATTTTGTAGGAACTGAATGAATTGCCATAGATTGAGTTTTAGTATGGTAGGTTGAGTGTTAGCAATGTAAGTTCACGTTTTCTGCTGAGTTTTTGCAGAACTCGCTCAAGCGAGTGACAATCTCGCTCGAGCGAGATTGGTGTGGACTGGGGAATTCGTTTCTGCCCCAAATTCGCTCAAGCGAAGTTGCATTTCGCCCAAGCGAGATTGCCACAGAATCAGTATTTGGATTCTGGACAATTTTCACCCAGGCGTGAAGGGTAGCGCTCAAGCGAGGGAGAAGGAGAATTGATTCTGGAAGATTTTCGCCCAGGCGAGTGGTGCCTCGCCCAGGCGAAAATCAGCCAGAGAGCTTTCAACGTTTCTGGACCATTCTCGCTCAAGCGAGCCTTGGGCCGCTCAAGCGAGATCGACCCCTGATACTCCTCTCCTCCTTCGCTCAAGCGTCTCGCTTCCTTCGCTCAAGTATTCCTTCGTGTCTCGCTCAAGCGAGATAGGGCTCGCTCAAGCGAGTTGAGCCCTGATGCTCATTCCTTCATTTCGCTCACATCGCCCAGCGCCTGCTCAAGCGTGGGTACGCTGGCTCGCTCAAGCGACTTGAGTCACGCTCGAGCGAGTATGCCCCTGATTCTCATTTTGTTATTTTAAATTAAATTTTAAAATACTATGCATTATTTCTTCCTTAAATATTATTTTGAAGGTATTAAGGAATATGTACTGGACCTCTAGGCTATATAGATTACCTTCCACATTTTTATGAAATTCCTCCTCTTGGAAATCAATCGGCCAATGATTAAATTAAATAAATTCTTCCGCTAACTCTGATTGAAAAATAATCTTTTAATCTCACCCTCTCATATCTTCATATATGGGAGTGGTTTATTTTAGGTCCAGGGGTTTGGTGAAAAATACTTCACCACTTTAATTATTGAATTCATTAATATTTTCAAAGACGCGAAAAATTTTCCCCTATTTTAATTTGGGGTTTGGGGCGTCTCACCTTCCCCCTCCCTGTCACTGGTTACTAAAAAAAAGGGGCAAGGGTGAGTGTTTGGTGTTGTAATTAATATAGAATGGAATTTAACAAATATACATACATATTCATATATACATTAAGCATCATGCGAAAGTAAACACAGTTTACTCTACAAGTGTATTACATACGATAACCATATTAACCCAACCAAGCAATTCCATCACATTCATCACAATCACCACTGACTCTCATACAATCTGACTCCTAGTATCCGGATACTAAAGGATTGGCCTTCAGCTGGGGGTCCTACTTGACACCCCTTGAACCCTGCTTGGTTCACCGAGTCCTGCTTGACTCTCCACCTCTACCACTGGGCCTACTTGACCACTGGGTAGCTCAACTGGGCACGAAAACCATGGGAGCCGGAAATGAGGGGCTATCATATACCGTCGGCCATCCTACACCACATAGTCATTCAACAATTTACCTTTCACATAATAATATCGATTCCTCATCACTCGGGTAGCCTGCTTGCTAACCCGGCGTCACATGACACTGATCATTTCAACATTAGATATCACAAGATCCTAACATGATAAACTCAACCACACACCTGATCCTCAACTAATTAATGTACACAGTCACACATGCACAAGCATAAACACACAACTACGTTTAGTAACATTTTCCATAACCTGCTTACACTACCTCAATGACTGGAATAAGAAGTGAGTCCTATTCTAATTAATTATAACCCGAACACCCCCCTTACATTGGTTCCACGCTTCGATAATCTGCTCCCTGTGTCGATTCCTTCCTCTAAGCACTGGTTTTGCAGTCTCAGCTCCGTCACTCAATCTTCCGTTGCTTAACCTACTACCTACGGATCATAAAGTGCAGCCTGTCACTTCAACGCCCTTAGTTCATGGACCGCATTTGGGCTCACACTCACCAGAGGAGTGGAGAACAGACTCGAATACAGCCATGCATGGCCCTTGACCACCAAAGAATGAAAGGGATAAGGGAATCACAATTAGAACGGATCAGTAGACTCACCTTGAAGCCTCGATCACAGGAATGGGGTTCAATTAAAGTTCAGACATAAATGGAGTCCCTCCCCAGCGCATGCAACTCAGCGTTAAGAGAGGAGAAAACGAGAGAGAAGGGACAGATCAGCAGCAGAGGTAACTCGCAAATAATGAAGAGGGAAGGAAGAGAATCTCCTTTTATATATGAAGCTCATGGGCAAGATTGTCTTTTCCTTTATTTTATTTGTATTCTCACTAAATTTTAATCAATTTCACCATATTAAACTATTTCATAGTTTATCAAATCAACTACTCTTATTTATTCCCTCAACGTTTAATTATTCACAATTCTCTAATACTTCGCAAGAGTATAGGCCCAGTATGAATACCGGCCCACCGGCGTCCTAGCTTAGTGTTCATACCTTGGAAATCCGAGCTACAGCCTGAGAGGTCGGATATCTTATCCGCGCCCGCCTCTTGGTTACCTACACCCGTTGTTTCAGTCATTATGTGGTTGATCCGGGCTATGACCCCGAGTGAGACGCTCTCCTCACATCGGTTAGACCAAACTACCTGGCCCTACCCGCTCTTCTCCTACACTCCCGATCTTCAACTCTGCCTGCCTGCGCTTCTGAGACCGATCTCGACACCGGCTTTCCCGTCTCTGGCTCAGACAGAACAAATATTAAATAAAACTTCTAAAACATTTACTAACATTTCCCATTACTTATAATTCTCATTAAAACATCAGGGATGTTACATTAATGGATTCAACCTCATGTTATATTGTCTCAATCAAGTGAACACTTGGTGTAAATCTTCAATATGGTCACCTCCAGCAGGGGTCTTAGCTATAATATCATCAATATACACCTCCACCAACTTGGTGTGCATGCCTTCGAAAACTTTGTTGATCATGCGTTGGTAAGTAGCACTAGCGTTCTTTAATCCAAACGGCATGACGGTGTAGCAAAAAACACCATGGTCATTGACAAAAGCCGTCTTTTCTTGATCTTCCTCCTATATCAGAATTTGATTATACCCCGAATAAGCATCTATGAAACTGAGGTATTGATAACCAGATGAATCGTCGACCATACGATCGATGTTTGGAAGTGGATATGGATCCTTGGGGCAACATCGGTTAAGATCCACGTAATCTGTGCACATCCTCCACTTGCCATTGGCCTTCTGCACCATTACTACGTTGGAAAGCCAAGATGAATAACGAATCTCCTTTATAAAGCCAGCTTTCAATAACTCTTCTGTTTGCTCACATGCTGCTTTCTGCTTCTTCGGTCCCGACCTCCTCTTCTTCTAGGCAACCAGTCTTGTTTCTGCATATACAACTAATTTATGGAAACAGAAATCAGGGTCCATCCCAGGCATGTCCACAGCAGTCCATGCGAAAAGGTCTTTAAACTTCTGTAGGAGAGTGAACAAATGCTGCTCCATGCTTGACTCTAGATTATCATTAATGTGCATAACCTTTTCTAGGGAATCCCCTAAGACGATGTCCCTGGAACTACCATCCGGTATGGGCTTTGAGGGGTTGAGAGGGTCAATCTTCAATTCCGCCCTGGGGTCTAAGTCAATCAAACTGACAGACCCAGCCGCTGTTCCTCCATCATTCAGCTTCCTTCTCTTATTAAACGCTGCCAACTTAACCATATTAAGGCTCAGGTTATAATAATACCTGGCCATCTCTTGATCACCGCGGAGGGAAGATACACAGTTGTCCTTATCAATGAACTTGATAAGGAGATGTGGAGTAGACACGATTGCTTCCATCGCGTTCAGGGTAGGGCGGCCAATGATCCCGTTGTAAGGGGACTCCACATAAATCACTAGGATTCTAGACTTCACTGTTCTCGCTCCTGGCTCGCCTTCAAAGGAAATGAAGGTATCAAGATACCCTTTGGTGGGTTACTTCGCGCCATTAAACGCTGTGAGTTCTTGCGTATACGGTTGTAAATCTGCATCATTAAAACCCATTCTTTTGAAACAGTTATAAAAAATTACATCGCAAGAACTTCCCTGATCGATGAGGATTCTCTTAACATCTTTATTGGCTATGACAGCGATGATCACCACTGCATCATCTCCTCCTGGGATCGTTGGGCCGAAGTCATCATCAGTGAATGACACCGCCGGTGCTGCCACACCATCCCTGAAAGGGCGGTTATTCCTGGGTTTCCCCTGAACTGACAAGATCATCCGGTGGTGATTCTTCCTCGCTGTGATTGACGCTTCTCCACTAGCAAATCCTCCTGCTATCATCTCTATTACCTCGCGCCTGCCTTGCCTTTGCTGTAGAGGCATAGTGTCTTGCTGGGATCCTCCAGCGATCACCATTCCCTTTTGTTTCTTGGCAGCAGTAAACCTTTTGACTGGATTACGACTTTTATCGTCTTCATCATCTGGGTCTCTTCCCCTCTTGTCCGTCCTGTCAGGCTCGTCTAGGGATTTTTCCTTGAACAAATATTGTTTCAACTTTCCCTCTCTAATAAGAGTCTCCACAGTGTTCTTCAACGCTTTGCATTTATCTGTGTGGTGACCCACCTGTTCATGAAAAGCATAATATTTATGTAGGTTCCCAGGTCTTTTCACTGGAGGTGGCTTCCTTATCCCATAGACACTGAGTATTGGCCAACCAACTTCCCTCAAAATTTGGGAATGCCTGGCGTTCAGAGGGGCATAATTGCTGAAAGAGGAGACGCGTCTGTCTCGCTGATGAGGTCGGGTACTCGTAAAGTCTTCCCTGAAGGCATGCTTCTCTGGCCTTATCCTTTCCTTATCTCTCTGTGGTTGCTGGGAGGGCGCTGGTGGCTTCATTCTAACTGTTGTAGCCTCCAGGTGCATCTCTATGCCAACATATTTGGAAGCTTTCCTTCGAAACTCCTCGAAGGTTGTTGGGGGGCTTTTTGCCAAAGATAGGGCAAAAGCTGAACCAGGTTGCAAAGCCTCAACCACGATATGGAGCTGTATAGCCTCTGTGAGGTTAGAGACCAATGCAGCTTCCTTATAGAATCTCTTCAAAAACTCCTTAAGAGTTTCATTCTCTCCCTGTCTTATCTGGGCCAAGGTGTGAGAAGTCCTTGGAATATCCCTGGAAATAACGAAGTGGCTCTCGAATACAGCTGCCATTTCTTCCCAGGAATCAATAGATCCTGATGATAAGCTCTTGAACCAACTAAGAGCGTCTTCCATCAGTGTTCTTGGGAACATTCTACACATGACGTCTTTATCAGCTCCCAGATACATGGCCTCGTACACATAAGCATCGAGGTGCTTAATGGGATCAGTTTCTCCATTATACTTTCCGATTGAAAGTGGCTGAGTTGTCTACAAGTGTTTGGGGATAACAACACTCATGAGTCTCCTCGAGAAAGGAACATTGAGTCTATATGCCCCAGAAGTCACCACTGCTTGCTCCCTCCTCCTGATACTGACTCTATCACCAGAGTCCTGAGTTTGTTCCCTCTCCTCGTACGTAGGGATTTTTGAGTATTGGAGGGTTGTAGACCTTTCCCTTGCGGATGCATGGTGAGCATCTTCTGCTTGGGACGTCACTCTATCCCCAGCTCCTCTCTTCTCCTGCTTCAGCTCCATCAACTCCTCCCTGAGCTGCCTTATAACTTCATCCCGAGGATCAAGGGTTGCCACTGGTATCATCCTTCTAGTGTTGGTTATAGGAGATTCAAAGATGAGTCTCCTCCCCGTTTTCTGATGGGTCACATCCTCCACATGACCATCAACAAAATCACGTCCATCACCTTCCATCCTGAACTACCAAACTTCTGCGAAAAGTGGGAATAACTCTAATGAGCCCCATTGGGCGTGCCAATGAACTGATCTGAACTGGGGTCTAGGATCCGGTGTGGAACCAGCCACAAAAGTGTAGATGTCTTAGGGTTTGTACACCGGTACAGTAGGTATCCGGTATTGTAATTCGGTCTCTCAGTGGGAGAAACCGGTCTCGTTGTCCGGGAGATCCTTCACACCAAAGTCTCGCGTTGGAGTGGGCGAAAGGTGGTGTCACCTGTGAAGATTCTCCGACGCTCAAGTTAGAAGAGTGTAAGTGAACTCAATGAAAGCTTAAGCGATGCAATAGTAAGATGTGAGATAGAACAACGTAACCTCGCATGTGTATTGGAATATGCCATTTATAGTTGAACGTAGGAAATGAATCGTTGGATACAAGTGGGCCCCTTGACTCTGATACCGTGTAGAGTGTGTCAATCAAAGTGGCTCAGTATTCAAAGTGTGTCAGGGAGTAGGTCAATTATCAGAGTACGATTCTGACACAGGGATGGAGGATAATCACCTTTCTGTATATTTTGCTGATGATTGTACTTACTCTCTGTGATAAATGACATAGACACATTCCGCTATGCAGAGTATCTTCACTGATAAGTTATAATACCTCTTATCTCACGGTGATTCTGAGATAAACGGTTATGCACGACGGGGAAGTGAGGTCAGATGAAGCATCCATCGAAGCGAGGACGGATGAAGCACCCAACAAAGCGAGAGCGGATAAGGCACAACGGATGACCGGTGTGGCGATATTTCCCTGTAACACCGGTTGCCCCTCTAAGAGGTCATTCTGACGTCATAACTTTATGGGCCGGTATCCAGACCGAATCATTAATTATATTAAATATTAATATTGATAATTTAATTAATTAATTTATTATTATTATGTTTAGTTATATTAAAGATTGATGGTAATAATTTTTTATTTAATATTAAATCTTTTATTAATAATATTTTTCTTAGATTTTAAATATAATGAACATATTTAATATTTAATAATATTTTATTATTAAAAATATATTTACAAATATATAAGAAAAATATATTTAAATATAATAAAGCCTAATTATAAATCTTGTTGTGCTTGTAAATTGCGTGTTGAATATGATTATTGTGATGGTCATAATCATGGACCATGTGAAATGTGTGAACTATGCAATGACTATGACTGTGAATTATGTGATAATTATACTTGTGAAATATTAGTTTCATTTGTGAACTGTGTGATGATTCAATAGTTGTCAGCATCTATCTTAAATTCAACATTTCCTACACTAACTGAATAATTTCAAGTCAATATTAGCTTAATTAAGAAATTTAATAAGGAATTTTTTTCGCGTTCAAGATCTCTAAGTTTTTCTATAACAACAATTTCAGAATCAAATAATTAAACCAATTGAATCACATTTTAATTGCTACATATTTATCTCATCATTTCCCGAATAGATTTTCCATGCTTAGTTCTATTAAGTTTTCTTTCCCCATCTTCAGTTAATCATTATATTATCACTGTAGTCTATGGAACAAAACATAAATTTATTGACGTATCTTAACTGGTATATATGTCGGGTCTGACCTTCATATCTATTTATTACCCCCACTCTTAAGTGTAGTATTGATCAATATCTAGAGATACACAAACTATTCAAGCCTTAGAAGGTTACAGGAAAAATAATTTTCAAAACAGATAAAAAAGAGACAAGTAGGCCATAAAAGGAAAGGATCAAGCAAAATAAATTATAATTCATATTTCATAATGGAAACCATATTAGATAATTGACAATGTACTTTGCACCATTAACCAAGAAAAAGACACAAAATAACAAATTCATTTGTTACCATGTGGCACATGGGAATCACGCATGTATTGATGGGGGGTTAAGATGGGTGTACATACATCCAACCATGATAAGGAATGAAAAAAAAAGTACAAAGTCTTGGGCATCAGTTGTGGAGCCCAGCGTACTTACACTGCTCAAACCATGGTTAAGCGAGGCGATGAATGGCGAGGACACGCGGAATCAACCAGGTACAATATGACACCAGTGTCAGAACGCTGGTTCAAGCGTGAAGGCGCGCAGAGTTCTTCATGGGATGGTTGCATGGGATATATGGGAAAGAAGCAAGGGCGTGTGGACGCCCATATGGTAGTGTAAACGCGCAAGCTACGGGTGATAGGACCAACACGCAGCAGATGCTCAGATATAAGCATTACATGGGCATGAGAAGGGTTAACGTGGGCGTGGTGACGCCCAAACAACCAGGAATGCACCAGCACCCAGCGTGGGCACACCCCCTTGGTGTTGGCACGCGCAAATCAGAAGAAAAGTGTACTAAGCCTCTAAATAACTACAACCCAATATGGATTCAGACCCATCACAATTCAAACTTGCCTAAGCCACGATCCCAGCAAGATATATATATATATATATATATATATATATATATATCTCACAAAATTTTAGCACATATACAACATGCCCCTGTCTTTCACTCTATTAAAATAGCAATACATTCATAGCTTCTTACTCACTCTCAACAATATAATTCAACATATTTAGTTCAAAGACAATCTTAGTAAATTCAGTTCCTTTAAAGCCCCAATGGTTATAATTTCAGATTCACAACTATTCCAACAAGCATAATCAAAAACCTATTCATGTGATTGAAATTTTATCATGGTATCAACTATTTGGCCCAGTCCATAATTTATTAATTCTCAATGCACCAAATAATAAGAATATCATCCTATACACCTATGACATAATCAATTCCAGCTTTATATTTCCAAAAGATATTGTTTATAATTGCACAAATTCAATAATACAATGCATAAGACTCATTGTCAACTTTAATTATGGTATTAGTCTCGGTACTCATGGAGCCGGAGTAACACAATAACCTACCCATCATACTCTAAATGCATGATTATAACTACTCATAATTAACTTCCACATAAATGTCACTACTCCATAACTACTTGTACCATGAACTATATATATATATATACACACACACACATAAATTGCAGCAGCAAGAAAAATGGCTCAATGTCAAGCACTTCCAATTTTTAGATCTTGCATCAATTCCATCTCGTTTCTTCAAGTTCAAAATTCATCAAAGCACATAACAATCCAGCTGCTTCTACTTAATATTTTACCATCCTATTCTCACATATTTAAAAAGACATATACCATCATCAAAACCCCACGTCATAATACCAATCTGACCCACATTCAGCAAAACATAATTCAAGTTTAAGGACTATGGCATCAAGAGACATATGCTAGTATCATGATCAATAAAATAATTAAGTTATGCTATATACAACTACACACACACACACACACACACACACATATATATATATATATATATATATATATATATATATCCACATAGGCATCCACTATGGTCGAGCAATGCATTCCGGCCTCTGGATTAACAAGCAGACTCATCCCCTGTAAATTTATTGAAATATCCATAATTTTAAAGGGGTGAGTACTAATCAAATAATAAATAGCAATTCAATAGATAGGCTAATTATAACACCCCTGATTTTCTGTACTCGAATCCCGATGTGATCGTCATAATTAAAAAAAATGCGAATAAATTTTTCACGTTTGAAAATATTTCCAAGACATCACCATGATCACATCAAGACCCAAATCACAGAAAACCAAAGAGTGAGATTAAATAACCCTAAGCTGGATCGATAGATAAATTACCCATAACGGTATACGAAAATAATAGAGTTTACAGCGGAAGAATGTGTATACCGGGCACACGCCTAGTCCCATATATAACGATATGAGAAAAGGCTCGGCAAAGCACGCAATGGCATATCATAAGCCTAATAGACAACCATCATCATTTTACATAATTATATAAGCATTCAATGCCTAAGATATAATTATATATATATATACATATATATACATATACATTCGAGAATCTTCTCCCGACAATCACAATCATCAATGTTCATCATTCAATTTAAATCCATCTAATACATATCAAATCATCTCTTACATTCTACATATATATTCACCATCCTCAATTCCAAGGATTATCTTTATACATATCCAAAATCTCTAAGTTATCTATATTCTCATAAATAATTCATTCATTATACAAGAATTCATAAATGATACCAGCTAAGGCACTTCCTCTACCACTATTTACCTTCACCAAAGCTTTGACTAAAAATCTGAACTCATCCCTTGGCAACCTGCATCACAATGCTAAAAAGGAGACCACATGGAAGAGTGAGTTATACATTCAAAATGACGAATAATATATATATTGTGATCATGTGTATATGCATACCAACATCATGTGTGCTTTGCTATAAAATCATAAAATTATCATTCATTTATCATCTCATTATTATAATAGACATACAAGCCTCATGAATCAGAATTCATATCATAAACAAGCACAACATATACACAATCACATACCCCATCACTTAGCCACTTATCAACAAGGGCATTCATAATCATTATCATCATTAATTCATTAAGGCTTCACTCAATACCTCCTCGCAAGGGTTTCTCATCACTCGTGGTCATCCCATCACAAATGCCATGCTCTTATGGCTAATGCACATGTCAACTGTTTAATGCATATGCAACGGATCTGATTTTATACCAACAGTGATCATATCCACCATACCATTCATTTCCCAATGATTATCATAACAATATCATCACTCAGGGATACACCCTTCGTGGCACCCCGCAAGGTGATTCACTTCACAATAATTATCACAATACCATCATCACTCGGGGATACACCCCTCGTGGCACCCCGCAAGGTGATATATTCAACAACAGGACAACGTCCTCTTCACTCCGGGATATACCCATCGTGGCACCCCGCAAGGTGATATATTCAACAATAGGACAACGTCCTCTTCACTCCGGGATATACCCATCGTGGCACCCCGCAAGGTGATTCACTTCACAATAATTATCACAATACCATCATCACTCGAGGATACACCCCTCGTGGCACCCCGCAAGGTGATATATTCAACAATAGGACAACGCCCTCTTTACTCCGGGATATACCCATCGTGGCACCCCGCAAGGTGATTCACTTCACAATAATTATCACAATACCATCATCACTCGGGGATACACCCCTCGTGGCACCCGCAAGGTGATATATTCAACAGTAGGACAACGCCCTCTTTACTCCGGGATATACCCATCGTGGCACCCCGCAAGGTGATTCACTTCACAATAATTATCACAATACCATCATCACTCGGGGATACACCCCTCGTGGCACCCCGCAAGGTGATATATTCAACAATAGGACAACGTCCTCTGCATTCCGGGATATACCCATTGTGGCACCCCGCAAGGTGATATATTCAACAATAATAGTACATATCAATGCCATGCTATGCCATGAATTCAACAATGCAATAATGCATGTGCCCAACAACCTCGCAAGGATAGCTCACCCTCTCAATTAAGGGTATATTTTAATTTGGCATTTCAATAATCATACATAATCATTTACAAAGCCCCGTAAGGCACATCATTCATATAATTGGTGATCCGGTCTTGATACCAGTATCTGTTCTGATAGACATATTTTAGCGTCTTTATCAAGACGTCAATGTACAACCGGTGTCATCGGTATACATCCGGACTCTAATTCCGTATCAGGCGCTCTCCCTATACCGGTTGTCCAGGATAACACCATGACACCGGATAACATATACGTCACTATGCAGAAGACAGAAGGCATTGTTACAGGGACCAATCAATAATTCCCTGCACTACGAGCCAAAATCTGCTTACAGGAATAGTCAATTTATCCCTTAATTCTAGCCTATACTCCTTACGCTCAATATAAAATAGCCACTTGACCCAATCATACTGGTAAGTGCGTAATAAAATAATAATTTAAAGCGTTATTGGAGGTTAGTGGTTCCCCACTAACGAATCCTCAAATATCGAGCCAATCAGGTATATGAACTCTCTTCATCAACGAGGGGAAGGATCCTTTTTTGACTCTATCTACTTACAATTACTCTCGGAAAACATTCCTCACTTGGAATATCATCACTGACTTGAGCGTCGGAGAATCTTTGCAGGTGACACCACCTTTCACCCAAATCAACGCGTAAGGACGGTGTGAAGGACCTCCAGGACGCCCAATCCGCTCTCATCATACAGAGACATCGGATACATAAACCGGATACTCGTATAACCGGTCTTCAGAGAAGTAATCATATACTATTTGTGACTGACCAGACACCGGATCTCTTGACCCCGGTCCAGGACAGATCATTGGCACGCCCAGTGGGACACGATAAAGTTATTCCCACCTCTCGTTTACAAAGTCTGACCTTGCGTCATGGAAGGCAATGGAAGAAACATATCTGATGGGCATGTAGAAGATGAGACGGCTCAAGAATAACCAGCGAACAGACGCTTGGTTTTTGAGTCACCTGTCGAGAATTCAAGGAGAATGGTGCAAGTATCTGCACCCAATCCAAGAGATGAGGTGATACGAAAATTGATGGAGGAGTTAGTGGAGTTAAAACGCGAAAGACAAAACATGGGAGAGAAATCAACATCCCAAACTGGTGGGACACACCATACAACCGACGGAGAAAAATCCATAACTCTCCAATACTCAAACATCCCCATGTTTGAGGGAAGAGGACAGACCCACGATTCTGATGATGGAGCTAATCGAGGGAAGATGGAGCTAACTACAGCACCCCCGGTAACTTACAAACTCAAAGTTCCTTTTTCAAGGAGGCTTATGAGTATCCACATCCCCAAACATCTTCAAACCACTCAGCCACTTTCCATTGGAAAGTATAATGGCGAAACTGATCCTACTAAGCATCTTGATGCTTACGTATTTGAAGCCATGTACTTAGGGGCTGATGAAGATATGATATGTCGAATGTTCCCACGGACATTATCAGAAGAGGCCCTCGGTTGGTTTAAAGGTTTACCTTCTGGATCCATAGATTCATGGGCTGAAATGGCAGCTATTTTTGAAACTCACTTTGTCATCTCTAGAGATGTTCCCAGGACATCTCATACTTTAGCCTAAGTTAAGCAGGGTGAAAATGAAACCTTAAAGGATTTCCTGAAAAGGTTTTACAAGGAAGCATCCCTGGTTCCTAACCTCACAGAATCCATTAAGCTGCATATTGTTATCGAGGCGTTGCAGCCAGGATCAGCTTTTGCTCTCTCATTAGCAAAGAGCCCACCAACAACATTTGAGGAGTTCAGGAAAAGGGCCTCAAAGTATGTGAGTATAGAGATGCACCTAGAAGCTATGGCTACAAAGAAAAAGCCACCAACACCACCTTCACTACCCCAGAAGGGTAAGGATAAAACGAGGTTAGAACGTATGGAGAGGCCATTCACCAACCCCAAAGTTAATAACTCCTCTCCTCGACCTCGAGAAAGGCGTGTTAATTCCTTCAGCCATTATGCACCACTGACAGCCAAGCCATCTCAAATTTTGAGAGAGATTGGATGGCCAGCTTTCAGCATCTATGGCATTAGAAGGCCAGCCCCTATGAAGAGACCAGGGAATCCCCGTAAGTACTGTGATTTTCATGAACAGACAGGTCATTCCACTAATGAATGCCAAGCTCTAAAGAACGCAGTTAAAACGTTAATTAGAGAAGGTAAATTAAAGCAATACCTGTTCAAAGAAAAATCCTTTGACAGGGCAGATCGGAATGAGAAAAGAGAAAGAGATCCAGACGATGGGGATGACAATAACCGTAATCCGGTTAGAAAATTCTCTGCTGCGGAGAAACAAAAAGGTGCAATGACTGATGATACAGCACACAGAGATGACATGCCTCAGCAACAGTGTCAAGGCCGACGTGAAGTCATTGATATGATCGCTAGAGGCTTCGCTGGGGGAGGAGCTTCAATTACAGCCCGGAAGAATCATCATAGAATGATTCTGTCTGTACAAGGAAAAGTTAAAGATAATCGTCCTTACAGAGGAGGGGTTGAAGCTCCAATAATTTCATTCTCTGATGAGGATTTTGGTCCTACCATCCCTGGTGGAGATGATGCTGTAGTCATCATTATAGTCATAGCCAACAAGGACGTCCGAAGAATCCTTGTTGACCAGGGAAGTTTCTGTGATGTTATTTTTTACAACTGCTTTAAAAGGATGGGTTTTAATGACTCAGACTTACAGCCTTACACACAGGAACTAACAGCTTTCAATGGTGCAAAGCAACCAACAAAGGGATACCTTGATACCCTTATCTCCTTTGAAGGTGAGCCAGGAGCCAGAACGGTTAAATCTCGAGTGCTGGTAATCGATGTCGAGTCACCATTCAACGGCATCATAGGACGCCCCACCCTGAATGCTATGGAAGCAGTCGTGTCAACTCCATACCTCCTTATCAAGTTTATTAATAAAGACAATGCTGTTTCATCCATCCGAGGTAACCAAGAGATGGCCAGGTATTGTTACAACCTGAGCCTGAATATGACAAAGTTGGAGGCATCCAACAAAAAGAGGAAACTCAATGATTCTGGGACAGCTGCTGGTTCTGTGAACCTTGTCGACCTGGACCCTAGGGCGGATTTGCACATTGATCCGTCCAACCCTTCAAAACCCACACCAGATGGAAGTTCCAGGGACATCGTATTGGGAGATTCTCCAGAAAAGGTCACCCATATTAACGACAAGCTAGATACAGAAATGGAGCAACGA
This sequence comes from Clitoria ternatea, assembly GCA_037962975.1. Lineage (NCBI taxonomy): Eukaryota > Viridiplantae > Streptophyta > Magnoliopsida > Fabales > Fabaceae > Clitoria > Clitoria ternatea. The sequence continues at coordinate 145,007,843 of CM075673.1, forward strand.
CTGTTGATGCTCCTACACGAGTTCAAAGACCTCTTTGCATGGACTGCAGCCGATATACCTGGCATAGATCCTACTTTCTGTTGTCATACATTGTCCGTCTATCCAGAGATGAGACCGGTTGCCCAAAAGAAGAGAAGATTGGGACCAGAGAAACAGAAAGCAGCTTGCCAGCAAACCGAGGAATTGCTTAAGGCCGGATTTATCAGGGAAATCCGTTATTCCTCTTGGCTTTCAAATGTAGTAATGGTCCGAAAAGCCAATGGCAAATGGAGAATGTGCATCGACTATGTGGACTTGAATCGTTGCTGTCCAAAAGATCCTTATCCTCTTCCTAACATAGATCAAATGGTAGATAATTCCTCTGGTTATCAGTATCTGAGCTTCATGGACGCGTACTCAGGTTACAACCAGATTCTGATGTGCAAGGAGGATCAGGAGAAAACAGCTTTCATCAATGATCGTGGTATCTTTTACTACACCGTTATGCCCTTCGGCCTGAAAAATGCTGGGGCCACATACCAGCGCATGATCAATAAGGTGTTCGAGGGCATGTACACCAAACTTGTTGAGGTGTATATTGACGACATCATAGCCAAGACATCGGTTGGGGGTGATCATATTGAAGACCTACGCCAAGTGTTTATCCGCTTGAGAGAATTTAACATGAGGCTAAATCCATTGAAATGCACTTTTGCTGTCCCAGCTGGGAAGTTTTTGGGTTTCATGTTAACTCAACGCGGTATCGAAGCCAATCCAGGGAAGTGCCAAACGATTCTTGACATGCAGAGTCCAAAGAATCTGAGAGAAGTCCAATCCCTGAATGGCAAAGTAGTTGCCTTGGCACGGTTCATGCCAAAGATGGCTCACAGATCACTTCCTCTGTATAAAGTACTACAAAAGTCTAAGAAATTCGAATGGGGACAGGAACAAGAACAAGCATTCCAAGAGCTTAACGAGGTGTTGTCCAAACCTCCTATTCTTACAAAGCCTGACCCCGAGGACACGCTCATCCTATACTTGGCTATCTCAGACGAAGCTTTGGGCGTAGCCTTAGTGAAGGAAACTCCTGATGGACAGAGGCCGGTCTACTTCACCAGCAAAACATTACAAGGTGTTGAGATCCGGTATCAAAAAATTAAAAAAGCCGCCCTCGCTGTTGTTTGGGCCTCTCGACGGCTACGTCCGTATTTTCACGCACATCCGATCTTGGTAAGAACGGATCTGCCACTCCGCTCTGTGTTAATCAAGCCTGACCTCGCTGGTAGGATAATCAAATGGTTCATTGAACTCTCAGAGTTTGATATATCCTATGAACCTCGTGGCGCTATTAAAGCCCAAGTCCTGGCCGATTTCATTGTGGAAATGACAGGGATAGATCCAGACGCACCTTGTGTCCATTGGACCATCTATGTCGATGGTTCATCGAATCAAAAGGGCTCTGGAGAAGGTGTAGTTCTCGAAAGTAACGATGAAGTACACTTGGAGATCTCCCTTCGTTTTAATTTCAAAACTTCCAACAACCAAGCTAAATACGAAGCTTGCTTGGCCGGAGTACGAGCTGCGATCGACATCGGAGCCTCTGAGGCGACGCTATGCAGTGATTCACAACTTGTGATTTCACAAATTCTGGGAGACTATCAAGCTCGTGAACCTCAACTCCAACTGTACTTAAACTGTGTCAAAGAGTTGAGAGAGAAATTCTCAAAAATAGAATTCAAACATGTTCCACACGAAGAGAATACAAGAGCGGATATACTATCCAGATTGGCAAGCACCAAAAAACCAGGCAGCACCACAACGTTGGTCCAGAGTACACTGACATCGCCCAACATTCCTCTTTTCCCTTCTCTGAATGCCATAATGACCAATTCCCTATATGGTGACACATGGATGGCCCCCTACATCCGTTATTTGGCTGATAGGCAGTTGCCTACTAATGAGAAGGAAAAGAAGAGAATAAGGAGAGAACTGCCATACTTCACTATGATAGATGGTAACCTCTACAGAAGGGCACTCTCAGTACCTTACTTAATCTGTCTGAGAGAGAATAAGGTACATGAAGTAATGGAGGAAGTGCACGAAGGACAATGTGGACACCACGCCGGAGGAAGAAGTCTGATGAGAAAAATCCTCAGAGCGGGATACTGGTGGCCCACAATGAAGCAAGACTCCATTGACTTTGTCAAGAAATGCGATGCCTGCCAAAAATTCTCTAATCTTCACCACACACCGGCAGAAGAACTCTTCACATCTGCTGTCCCATGGCCGTTCTACCAATAGAGATTGGATATTTTAGGTCCTTTCCCAACTGCTCCTGGGGGCATCAAATATCTCATCGTAGGGGTCGATTATTTCACTAAGTGGATTGAAGCAGAGCCGGTGGTACATATCACTTCAGCCCGAACTCGTCGTTTTATGTATGAAAATATTATAACACGATTCGGAGTCCCGGCACGGGTTGTCACAGACAATGGCACCCAATTCACGGACAGGAAATTTACAGATCTACTTGAAAGGTTAGGAATAACCCAAATATTTTCCTCCGTCGAGCATCCCCAAACTAACGGCCAGGCTGAGGTGGCCAACAGGGAAGTGCTGAAAGGACTGAAGAAACGTCTTGGTGAAGCCAAGGGCGGATGATGCTAAAATCCTGAGCCATTAACTTGGTGGTGAAAATCTTAGTAAAACAAAATATGACTCTTGGATTTACACTTATGGCAAGCGCACCAGTCGTTAAAATTGTAGAATATTTGATCATCCCATAGGGATTATGGTAAGTACCTCAATCTAGGACTAGTACAAGCTGAACCAACATGAAATACAGGTAGTTCATTCGGTTTTTATGATTTTAATGTTTTCTAGTTGTTTTTGGTATTTTCAGAAACAGAGTTAAGATGAATGTGAAAAGTGATAAAAAGAAGGCAGGTCAGGATTGCTTCGGCTCACAATTTCCTCAAGAAACATGCAATTAAGTATAATCGAACTTCACAATCTAGAGGACAATCCGCTTGTGGTTATTCCCTAATTCCTTAGGTGAAAAACACTAATCCTTAAGCAATGAACCTTAATTCCTTAAGTGCTCGATTAACCTAAGAATCTAATGCGAAATTGGAGGTTGAACTCTAACTATTCACCTAAATTGATTAGGCCTGAACTAGTTAGAAAGCTGGAAGTTACCTAAGCTTCAGCCATGATTCCTCACTGGTGAAGTTCTTCATCAGTTCTGGATTTGTCAATCCAGCGATTCTGCTCCACTCCTCAGCTTGTTCGCCTCAGGATCTAGAAGTCGATCTACTTGCTCACAGCTTCAAGACTCCATTGCTAACCTTCGCAATCCCAACCTTAGGGATTTAGAACTCCATTGACTTCGGTTCCATCGAAGGATTGTGGAACGTCATGGAGGAGAGGATTAGAGAGAGAAAAATGTGTAATGTTCTCCGTTCTGTTATTTTGTATCTGTGTATGCGTGTGTCTTACATAATATGTACAACCTATATATATGTTTCTGCCTAACTAACTAACTTAACTGATAACTTATAAAACTTAAGTTAACGACTAAACTAACTAGTTACACAGTTTACAGAGTAACTAACTAATTACAGTTTAGCTCTTAACAGGATCCAGCTCATCCTTAGCTAATTTACAGCACAACACCAGCTAAATGACAGCTCACTACTTAAGTTACTAAGGTTGCAGCAGTAGAGAAGAAGGCAATGGAAGCGGAAACAGTACTACACCAGGTGTGTGTTGTTGGAGGGAAGAAACAGGGTTTAAGTTACTGCTTTTACGCGTCAGCTTGCTGGGTTTTCGCTTGAGCGGATTAACTCTCGCTTGGGCGAGCTCAGGAATTGCACTGCAGTGTTGCTTTGTCGCTTAAGCGTTATGGTGAAGCTTGGGCGAACGGTGATGTTTTTGAGGTCACGCTTGAGCGTAGGCTTGCTTTGCTTGAGCGGATTAATTATTCAATCGGTATTCTGAAGTTGGCACTCAGGTTCTTCATATAATATTCCGAATCCTTGTTCTCTTTTAGAGTCGGTGTCTTTGAAATCTTACTCAGTCGGGCTTTTGTTAATTCCTTTCGGTCAACCCTTTGAAGTCTTATCCAGTCGGTCTTGTGGACTTCCTTCAGTCGGATTTACGAATTCTCACTCGGATTTTGGTAATTCTTCACTCGGTTTTGTCCTTTTCTCTCGAGTACGTCCTGTTCCTGCACCAAAAATCCACTAATTGCCTAGCATTTATATGCTGGCTATTTATTAAATTTATAAATAGTAATAAACTCTTAATTTATTAATGTTTTTAACCATTCCCCTCTATAAATAAAACACTTTTGCAATTTTTACATAATTTATAAATTATTATCAATTAATTGAATAATAAGGCTAAACTAACCACTTACACAAGGAATTAATTCCAATAAAAGGCAGAATAATTAAGTCTTTTCAAGACTTATCACATCCCCAAACTTAAAACTTTGCTTGTCCTCATTCAATTATTCAGATTAATTAACTAACAAGCTGTTATCTAACACAATCAACCTTTCCTTAACTTAGTTCATGCTATAATTATCGAATACCGATCATGCTTTCTTCTCACAATTTCTAAAAGTATAATAACTTACACCTTCTTTGGGAGACAAACTACTGATGCTTTCCTCTCTGGTCGGTGTTTAACTCTTCTCTCGGTGTATAGGGTAAATGAATTGCACTCATTACCTACATACTTGTTAGATAAACATAGGCTTGCAACAGTTCTACACGTCATGCCATATGCCAACACAATCAGATCAGTAAGGGCTTTTTAAGCTTATAACGAGGCTGGGCTACAGGCTCAATTATTGTTTTTCCGAGTCATAGATAGGTTACAAGATGTATCCACTGATGCCTTGCCTCAATTCTAACTTAATTGCCTCTACTAACAACTCTCTTAACTTTTCCGACTGAATGCTACTTAATAACTCATGCTGCTTTGCACCTTCTTTTTCTTTCAGTCCTTCGGACTTTTCCTTTTCTTTCTTTTCTTTCCATCTTTTTCCGATCGAATTTTTTTTTTCTTGTGGTGCTTTGCACCTCTTTTTCTTTTCTGACTTTATTCATTTTTCTCTCAGCTTTGCCTTTCTTTTATTTTTCTAGATATTTATCCATAATTAAGGTTGGAGTATGTCCTTAATTACTGTTAGACACACTCTTCATCCCCAAACTTAGAAATTGCTAGTCCCTAGCAATAAGCAAAAACCGAGTAATTCACCAGTGGAACATCCAGGGTACTCTAGTCGAGTTTTTCTTGAATAAATAGGGTTGTAACGTTAGGTGTATAAAACGAATGAAAGGGTCTCAGGCTCAAACATAATTATTGGGTCAAAGGATGATTAATAAAATTAGGATGGCTAATTTTTGGCCCTGGCTGAATTAACAAAGAAGGCCTTCATCATTTTCGATCGATTGGCATACTAACAGTTAGCAAGCACTGAAGCAAATTCTGTCTCACTAACTAGCATGCAAGTTCAATCGGAAAAGGATAAAACAGGCTCAAAAGCTACGAATATAATAGTTAATCAGCCAGTCATGTCCCCAAACTTAATGTAAGATCATACATTTAGATTGCTAACTAGCATGCCGAGTAAACAATTTAATTAATGATTAAAAATAGTTAGGGGCAGATATGATGAGTTAAACAAAACCGATCAATTAATTTATCCGACTAAGCTTAATGAATCAGCAACTTTTAAATTATTAAGATGGAGTGAAAGAAACAATAAACATAATTTAGCAATTAATAAGTCAGGATATTAATTACGGAACAAGTCGGAAAGATACTTCCCTTTTTACCTGAGTGGCTGTGGATGGGAAACGCGTAGTCAGATTGGGATGCATGGGTTTTACCAATACATATGAAAAACCGAATAAAACAAACAAATTAACACAAAAATAAAATATTCATTACATAATTAAAATAGAAGCAAGTTCACTGTTCAGAAAACAGTTACAATAATGTCAAATTAATTACATAGGAAACATCATAAAAATGTGGAACAACTGCTTAAACATCCTGATCTTCATCGTCTTTGTCCTGTTGGGAAGATGGTGGAGATTCAGCTGCTTGGGATACGTACTCAGAGGGAATCGTGAATCCAATGGAAGCTAACCACGTATCTCTATCAGGTGGGGCTCCCATTTCTACTGTGTGCTCAACCCTCAGTTTCATGGCAATCTTCCTGAGCATGAGATCGTGGTTCAAGACCCGATCATAAATTCCAAGTTACATCTTCTTCATGACCTGTAATTCTTGTAACACCATAAGAATGTCAGAAGAAGAAGAACCAGCTCCTACAGATTGCCTGGGACGTTCTAGCTCTCTGGCTTTAAACTTCATAGCACAGTTTTCAACGGCCTTAACACTTTCAACTTCTGGTGATTCATTTTCCTCACTTGCAGGGGATACATTCCTTTGAACCAGAGGAGATACATTCCTTTGAACCTGACTTTGACTGGGTACATGTTCAGACAAATCAGATATAGTTATGGTTGCCACTTCTCTTTCGTTATCTATTTGTTTTCTTTGCACACTTCCTTCTGCAAAATTTGGTCTAGGTTTTTGCAGGAGTCTCTGTGATCTTCTTTTCATGATTAATGTTAAAAGAATGATGATAACCAACCTAAATAAACAAAAATAAGAACAGAAATCCAACAGAAGGACAGCAAACCAAAACTGTGAGATGCATGGCTTATGAACAGTGGAAAACAATAACAATGAAACAAGAAGATAATAAACACGAACTTAGAAGTGCACGAAATAAGTGAAAGATGATACCTTTCTTAGAAACCAGAAAATGTCTTTTCGTCTTCAGCCCCAGTTCAGCATAGGTACTTAGGGTTTGGAAGCTGAAAGGTTTTTATATTGTTGAATTCATTTTCCAAGAAATGCGTAAATGTGTTCCAGCTTTATTTATTACTTTATTATTATTATAATATATATATTATTATTATTATTATTATTATTATTATTTAATACACTCATATACTGGATAGGTAGAAGATCGAGTAAGAGTGGGAAGTGATGCCAAGTGGACACAAGAGAATGGAAGATGAATAAATGAACAAATGATAAGACAGAATAGGTGAATGAAAACTATAAGTAAATAAACGAGTGAAAGAATGAATGCGTGAAATAGAGCGTATGAGAGACAAGTGGACCACTATAGTGAAATACGAGTGAATAGAAAAGCGGATGGTAGAAGGAATGAATGAAAGTATGAATGAATGAAGGAATACCGAGTAAATGAATAAGAGACAAAGAATGGAAGATTGTAAAGGAAGAGATTGCGTAAATGAGTGAAAAAAGTGAAACGATAATGACTGAATGAGTATGGAGAAAGATACCGAGTGATAGAGATCCGAGAAATAAAGAATAAGTGAATGACAATGAGAATTCATGTGAAGAACAAAAATGACCCGAGTGGAAAATCAAATGAATGAAATACCGAGCAAATGATTGGAGAGACTGGGGAATTAAAAAAACGAGTGGCTGAGGGAGGTAGAAATAATGAATAACAAACAAATCGAAGTGAATGAAGGAAACGAGTGGTTGGAAAGAAGAGATGAAAAGATTCCGAGTCAATGGAATGAGTGAAAGCTATACTGACTGGATGATGGAGACGAGTAAATGCACAAGCCAGTCGATGAATAAATGGAAAAATGAATAACGAACTACCGAATGAATACCATCGAGAAAGGAATTAGTCGAAGAAATGAAAGAATTTGAATGAGACTGAAAGGATGATAAAAATCGATTGATGCGAACACCGGGTGAATGAAAAACTAAATCACAGGAAACTAGGTACAGGAAATACTGAGTGAATCATAAAAAATGGAAGACATGGTATTTATGAAACAATAAGTAAATCAAAATCGGGTAAATGGAAAAAAATAATTGACCGAGTGAATGGAGAACGAGTGAAATAGAGTGACTGAATGAATGAAAGCTGAGTGGAATAGATGAATACCAGTTATACCAAGTGGATGAATAACCGAATGAAAAATGAGGTGAAAAACAAAAGTTAGAATAAAATGAAGTGACAGAGTAAGAAAGATGAGTGAAAAATGAACGACTGCGGAAGGATCCGAGTGAACGGAATACTGAGTGGAAGAAATCGAATACTCTAATGAGACATTGAATGAGTGAAAAAGGAACTATAAAAAAAGACGCATGAAAGAAATACCGAGTGATAAAGGTAGGGCAAGAGAATGAGAGAAAGCCGAGTGGATGAATGAAGAAACGAAAGACCGCGTGAATAGGAGACTAATGGATACAATACTGATTGTGATGAGTGAGGAATCCAAGTGATAAAAGGCCAACTGAAATAAGTCGCCTTTCACCATCTGACCCGTTCATTAAATCAACGATCAGAAATCCTTCAAAGTCTTCCTTTTTATTCGCATCAAGAATTGGAATTTTATTGAAAAATGACGAGTGAAGTTCAGTCGGGAAGAAGGGTTAAGAATAAGTAACAGTTATCCGAGTGTACTATTTTCACTCAAACTCAATAAATTTTCTCTTAAGTGTGAAACAACAATCAGCAGTGTCTCGCCTAAGCTATAATTGCTTCGCCTGAGCGAAAATAGAAGAATCTAGCTCGGACTTCCTTCTTTAAACTTCACAAACTTTATTCACTAAATTTTTAGTTTTTCTTTTTATTCATTCCGACTTAAAGTTCAAAACAAAACAATCGGAACATAGGGCTGCCTCCCAAGAGCGCTTATTTAAGGTCACTAGCTTGACCTTATTGCATCTAAGAAGATGCTTGCAGTAACAAGGAGTTTTTCTGCCTATCAAACTCTCCTCCAAAGTAGAGTTTGAGTCGCTAGCCATTTACCTTAAAAATCCGATCAGTAGTCGGGTCTTTCAGTTCGACTACACCATGAGGCAAAACCTCATTTACAGTAAAAGAGGCCCCGACCACTTCGATCTAAGTTTTCCAGGGAAGAGTCTTAGTCGGGAATTGAATAATAAAACCTAATCACCCTTCTGAAACTCTTTCTTATTAATTCGCTTATCGTGCCATTTCTTTGTTTTCTCCTTATAGATGGAGGCATTTTGATAAGCGTTGAGTCGAAACTCCTCTAATTCATGGAGTTTCAACACTCTTTCCCCCTGAGATTGGTCACATTCCATGTTTAATAGCTTTGTGGCCCACAACGCCTTGTGTTCCAACTCCATAGGGAGATGGCAAGCCTTACCGTATACTAATTGATACGGGGACATGCCAATCGGAGTTTTGAAAGCTGTTCGGTAAGCCCACAATGCATCATCTAACTTTACCGACCAATCTTTTCTAGATTTTCCGACCACTTTCTCTAAGATTCTTTTGATTTCTCTATTTGACAGCTCGACTTATCCACAAGTTTGTGGATGGTAAGGAGTCGATATCTTATGTAACACCTTATAGTGACGTAGGGCTTTTTCCATTATCTTATTGCAAAAATGTGAACCCCCATCACTAATAAGTACTCTCGGAACTCCAAACCTAGAGAAAATATTCTTCTTGATGAACCTAAGCACCACCTGTGCATCATTGGTTCTGGTCGGGACTGCCTCCACCCATTTGGAGACATAGTCTACAGCAACAAGTATATATTTGTTGGAGAACGACTTAGGAAAGGGTCCCATAAAGTCGATACCCCAAACATCAAATAATTCTACAATTAGAATGTTTGTCAAAGGCATGCCAGCTTTAGCAGAGAGACCTCCGCTCCTTTGACATTTATCGCACCTTTTGACATATTCTTTAGCATCTTGAAAGATAGTTGGCCAATAAAAGCCACTCTGTAAGATTTTTGCCGCTGTACGGGAGGCACCATGATGACCTCCATAATAGGAGTCGTGGCAATGCCACAAGAGCCTTTCTTGCTCAGATTCAGGCATACACCGCCTGATCAATCCATCTACTCCTATTTTAAACAGAGATGGATCATCCCAAAGGATGTTTTTACTATCATGAAAGAATTTTTTTCTTATTTGGGATGTCCAACCATCAGGTACCACCGAGGCACTTTTAAAGTTGGCCATATCAGCATACCATGGCCCGGTGATAATTGCCATCAACTTCTTGTCTGGAAATTCTTCTTTTATTAAAACAGAATCCGATTCACCCTCCAGACGAGACAGTTGGTCGGCAACTGAGTTCTCTACTCCCTTTTTATCTCGTATTTCTAAATCAAATTCCTGGAGTAACAGAACCCACTTGATCAATCTCGGTTTAGACTCTTTCTTAGCTAGTAAATACTTGATTGCCGAGTGGTCTGTATATACAATAACCTTGGCCCTAATCAAGTAAGCACAAAATTTATCAAATGCATACACCACAGCAAGTATTTCTTTTTCAGTAGTGGTGTAATGTATTTGATTTTCGTTCAACACTTTACTAGCATAATAAATTACATGAGTCAATTTTCCTACTTTCTGACCCAGTACAGCTCCGACTGCGAAGTCACTTGCATCACGCATTAATTCAAACGGTAAAGACCAATCAGGTGCTGCAAGGATCGGAGCTGAAATCAGACTTTGTTTCAATTTTTCAAAAGCCTTGACATAGTTTTCATTAAACGCAAATATATGATCTTTCACAAGTAAGTCAGTCAGAGGCTTAGCTATTTTTGAAAAATCTTTAATGAACCTTCTATAAAAGCCAGCACATCCTAGAAAACTTCTCACTCCTTTCACGTTGATTGGAGGAGGAAGTTTTTCAATAATTTCTATCCTGGCTCGGTCCACTTGAATGCCCTCAGCAGAGATTTTGTGGCCAAGGACTATCCCTTCCTTAACCATAAAATGGAATTTTTCCCAGTTAAGGACGAGGTTAGTTTCTTGGTATCTCACCAGCACCTTAGATAGGTTGCTGAGGCATGAATCAAAATTACTCCCAAATACTGAGAAATCATCCATGAACACTTCAATGAATTTCTCCACCATATCCCTAAAAATTGCCAGCATGCACCTTTGAAAGGTTGCTGGAGCGTTGCACAACCCGAATGGCATGCGCCTATATGCAAAAATTCCATAAGGACAGGTGAATGCAGTCTTTTCTTGGTCTTTTGGGTCAACCACAATTTGGTTATAACCCGAGTACCCATCAAGAAAACAATAGTACTCATGCCCTGATAACCTCTCGAGCATTTGGTCAACAAATGGAAAGGGGAAGTGGTCTTTCCGAGTGAAGTCATTCAGCCTTCTGTAATCAATACACATCCTCTAGCCTGTTGTGGGCCGGGTGGCAATAACTTCACCTTGGTCATTTCTTACAGTCGTCATTCCTCCCTTCTTGGGCACCACTTGGACCGGGCTGATCCAAGTGCTGTCCGAGATAGGATAAATGATTCCTGCATCAAGGAGCTTGACCATTTCCTTCCTTACCGCTTCCTTCATAATGGGGTTCAATCTGCGTTGTGGCTGTACTACAGGGGAATAGTCATCCTCCATTAGAATTTTATGCATACAAAATGATGGACTGATTCCCTTCAAGTCAGAAATATTCCAGCCAATCGCAGATTCATGTGCCTTTAATACCCCAATTAGTTTATTCACATCCTCTTCTTTTAAGTCGGCATTAATAATGACAAGATGAGTGTCATCTTCTCTCAGGAAGACATATTTCAGATGAGGAGGTAAAGGTTTTAAATCACATTTTTCTTCAGAAAATTCCTTTCCTTTCTCAGCTTCAGCAATTTTCAAATTATTTTTCTTTTCTTTTTCAAAATCACCTACTTCTAATACTTCCAGTAGGCTCAATATTTTCGAGTGAGAGTCATTTAACTCCTCAATCTCGGAGTCAAAGTCATCCTCTAAAAAAGTTCGTAAGGCCTCTTCCTCAGTTTTTAAAAGCATTAGAGTGTGGTAGCTTTTAATTTCTTCAACCATTAAACAATCCATGCTTTCAGTCGGATGTTTCATGGAATTGAAGACATTGAAGGTTACCTGCTCCTCCTGAACTCTCAGCATGAGTTCACCTTTTTCTACATCAATCAAGGCTCTGCCAGTAGCTAGGAAGGGTCTACCTAAGATTAAAGGGATCTCTCGGTCAGCTTCCATATCCAACACTATGAAGTCTACTGGAAAGATAAATTTATCTACTTTCACTAACAAGTCTTCCAGCATCCCTTGGGGATATTTAATGGACCTGTCAGCCAACTGCAAGGACATGCGAGTCGGTTGCAAGTCATTAATTCCCAGTTTTTTCATCAAAGATAGAGGCATCAGGTTTATACTGGCTCCTAGATCACAAAGAGCACTTCCTACATGAATATCCCCAATTGCACACGGTATTGTAAAAGATCCAGGATCCTCTAGCTTTTGGGGAAGTTTCTTTTGAATGATTGCACTACACTCTTGAGTGAGAGTAATCATTTCATCCCCCTTAAGCTTCCTCTTCTTAGATAATAATTCTTTCAAAAATTTTGCATAGGAAGGCATATCCTGCAATGCCTCGGCAAAAGGGATATTGATGTGAAGTTTCTTGAAAACCTCTAAGAACCTAGCAAACTTCTGCTCCTCTATTTGTTTTTTAAACCTGTGTGGAAATAGAGCATTCCTCAGTTTTTCAGGAGTCAGCTTAGAAGCTTCCTCCAGAATTAGATCAACCTTTTTCTTCTTCTTTTGATGGACTTTATTTTCTTTTTCTTTTTCTGTTTCATTTTTATTTTCTACTTCATTATTATCCTGCTCGGTTTCTTGTATTATTTCTTTTTCTTTTTCTTTTTCTGAACTTATTTCCTGACTCGGAGATGGAGAAATAATTTTTCCACTCCTAGTAATTATAGCCTTGCAATGTTCCCTTGGATTTACCTCGGTATCTTAAGGGAAATTGCCTACTTGCCTCTCAGCTAATTGTTTAGAAAGTTGTCCGACTTGATTTTCTAAATTTCTTATGGACGCTTCCTGATTCTTAAAACTGGCCTGAGTAGCCTGAATAAACTGAGAAAGTACATTCTCAAGTTTGGATTTTTCTTTAACAGGGGGTTGAGAAGGTTGTTGTGGTCTGTTTGTGGGTTGATTTGGTGGGATGTTCTGATTCAGATGTGGACCTTTCTGCCAGGAAAAATTGGGGTGATTCCTGTAATTAGGATTAAAGGAATTAGAAGGATAATTCCTTTGATATTGTTGCTGCCCCATATAATTCACTTGCTCGGAAGGCACATTTGGATCACACAATCCATTCTCATAGTCTCCACCACAAAAGTCACAACTGATCATAGAAACTTGACTCGGCTTTTGGAGTTCTGAAATCTGTATGCTTAGTTTCTCCAAAGCCTAAGTCATTAATTTACTCTGAGCCAGATAAGCATCTTGTGCTTCTAATTCTAATATCCCTCTCTTAGGGACTTGGCTCCTCTCACTAATCAAGCATTCATTAGAAGCCATAACGTCAATCAGCTCTATGGCTTCTTCTACAGTTTTTGTTGTTAATGAACCTCCAGCTGAGGCATCAATCAGGACCCTGGTAGCTAGCCTGACACCATTATAGAAAATAGTTACCTATTGCACATCAGAAATCTGATGATGAGAACATCTCCTCAAACTCTCTTTATACCGATCCCATGCTTCCATCAAAGACTCACCTTCTCTTTGTTGGAAACATGTGATTTCATTGCGCAACTTTGCATATTTAGAGGGAGGAAAATATTTAATCAAGAATTTTCGTTGCAAGTCCTCCCAAGTTGAAATACTGCCTCTCGGTTGACTCTGCAACCAGGCTTTTCCTCGGTCCCTCATAGAAAACGGAAACAATATCAGTCGGATTGCCTCATCAGGGACTCCATTCATTTTTACTGTGTCACAGATTTGGAGGAAGGTTTCTAGATGCAAATTTGGATCCTCAACCTCACTTCCTCCGAACTGTTCTTTTCTTACCAACTGTAGTAAAGCTGGTTTTAGTTCGAAATTATTTGCTAAAATTGGTGGCCTAAGGATGCTAGATTGCGATCCTTCTTCAGTCGGCCTGGAGTAGTCACCTAGTGTAACTCTCCTCTGTTCCATTTCTTTTTCTTCTTTTTGCCTTTTCTCTTTTCTTAGTCTACGTTCTAACAAGTCTATGTCAGGATCAAAGCAGAAAGGCTCTCCTCTGCTCCTTGACTGCATACAACAAATGTCATACAAAAGAACAATTCACAGCTACGACTAAATCTATACGAAAATGACAAATTACTACTACTAAAAACAAAAGTGAAACTACGTATTAAATGCAAACTAAATTAAAATGGTTCAGTCTAGTACCGGTCCAAGGATTGTTGATATTACTCAACAATCCCCGGCAACGGCGCCATTAACTTGATGCTAAAATCCTGAGCCATTAACTTGGTGGTGAAAATCTTAGTAAAACAAAATATGACTCTCAGATTTACACTTACGGCAAGCGCACCAGTCATTAAAATTGTAGAATATTTGATCGTCCCACAGGGATTGTGGTAAGTACCTCAATCTAGGACTAGTACAAGCTGAACCAACATGAAATACAGGTAGTTCATTCGGTTTTTATGATTTTAATGTTTTCTATTTGTTTTTGGTATTTTCAGAAACAGAGTTAAGATGAATGTGAAAAGTGATTAAAAGAAAGCGGGTCAGGATTGCTTCGGCTCATAATTTCCTCAAGAAACATGCAATTAAGTATAATCGAACTTCACAATCTAGAGGACAATCCGCTTGTGGTTATTCCCTAATTCCTTAGGTGAAAAACACTAATCCTTAAGCAATGAACCTTAATTCCTTAAGTGCTCGATTAACCTAAGAATCTAATGCGAAATTGGAGGTTGAACTCTAACTATTCACCTAAATTGATTAGGCCTGAACTAGTTAGAAAGCTGGAAGTTACCTAAGCTTCAGCCATGATTCCTCACTGGTGAAGTTCTTCATCAGTTCTCGATTTGTCAATCCAGCGATTCTGCTCCACTCCTCAGCTTGTTCGCCTCAGGATCTAGAAGTCGATCTACTTGCTCACAGCTTCAAGACTCCATTGCTAACCTTCACAATCCCAACCTTAGGGATTTAGAACTCCATTGACTTCGGTTCCATTGAAGGATTGTGGAACGTCATGGAGGAGAGGATTAGAGAGAGAAAAATGTGTAGTGAGATATTCGAAGTGTGTAATGAATGTTCTCCGTTCTGTTATTTTGTATCTGTGTATGCGTGTGTCTTACATAATATGTACAACCTATATATATGTTTCTGCCTAACTAACTAACTTAACTGATAACTTATAAAACTTAAGTTAACGACTAAACTAACTAGTTACACAGTTTACAGAGTAACTAACTAATTACAGTTCAGCTCTTAACAGGATCCAGCTCATCCTTAGCTAATTTACAGCACAGCACCAGCTAAATGACAACTCACTACTTAAGTTACTAAGGTTGCAGCAATAGAGAAGAAGGCAATGGAAGCGAAAACAGTACTACACCAGGTGTGTGTTGTTGGAGGGAAGAAACAGGGTTTAAGTTACTGCTTTTACGCGTCAGCTTGCTGGGTTTTCGCTTGAGCGGATTAACTCCCGCTTGGGCGAGCTCGGGAATTGCACTGCAGTGTTGCTTTGTCACTTAAGCGTTATGGTGAAGATTGGGCGAACGGTGATGTTTTGAGGTCACGCTTGAGCGTAGGCTTGCTTTGCTTGAGCGGATTAATTATTCAATCGGTATTCTGAAGTTGGCACTCAGGTTCTTCATATAATATTCCGAATCCTTGTTCTCTTTTGGAGTCGGTGTCTTTGAAATCTTACTCAGTCGGGCTTTTGTTATTTCCTTTCGGTCAACCCTTTGAAATCTTATCCAGTCGGTCTTGTGGACTTTCTTCAGTCGGATTTACGAATTCTCACTCGGATTTTGGTAATTCTTCACTCGGTTTTGTCCTTTTCTCTCGAGTACGTCCTGTTCCTGCACCAAAAATCCACTAATTGCCTAGCATTTATATGCTGGCTATTTATTAAATTTATAAATAGTAATAAAATCTTAATTTATTAATGTTTTTAACCATTCCCCTCTATAAATAAAACACTTTTTTGCAATTTTTACATAATTTATAAATTATTATCAATTAATTGAATAATAAGGCTAAACTAACCACTTACATAACGAATTAATTCCAATAAAAGGCAGAATAATTAAGTCTTTTCAAGACTTATCAGCGGATGGACAGACCAATTATGTCACATCCTTTGGGCATATCACACAACGCCTCATTCTTCCACCAATGAATCCCCATATCGCCTGACCTATGGGGTGGAGGCAATGATACCTGTGGAACTGTAAATTGCTTCTACCAGGATCAAATACTTCTCTGAAGAAGGCAATAATGCTAATTTGGCATCAGAAATGGATGTCATACAAGAACTCAGAGAAGACGCATTCATTAGAGATCAGGCCATCAAAGCCAAAGTCGCTCTTCGATATAACAAACGAGTCCAATCAAGGACTTTCAACATCGGAGATTTGGTTTTAAGGAAAGCAAGTGTGGGAAATAAATTCGCTCATCAAGGCAAACTAGCCCCAAACTGGGAAGGCCCATACAAGGTATCTGAGATTGCTGGAAAAGGCTCCTACCGCCTTGAAAACCTTGATGGCACTCCAATCCGAAACAAGTGGAATACCCAGAACTTGCGCATTTACTATAGCTAGTTGCTGGAGCAACATGCACTCTTTTCTCCTCACTTGAGATTGTTCAACGGAGAAATCATTATATCACAATCCCAGCTACGCTTTTATTGTAATTCTTATTTTTACTCAATAAAAATCTCATACATCAACTTAACTCCTTCAAGTTTTTCTTATGCTGTGATTTTCAGTCTATCCGGCGTGCACAAACATATTCAGGACGGATGATCATAACTACCTATTCTGTAGTTGACGATGTAACTCCTCGAATATGCATGAATAATTGAAGACCTGGGTATAGTAGGATTGGTCCTCTTGCAAAAACTATACCGAATCCTAGGAAAAGGGCGCAGTAGGATCAGACCTTTATATAAGGCTGTACCGAACCCCATTCGAAGACCCAGATTGTAGGATAAAACTGAACTCTGGGTACGGTTAGTAGGTATGACCGAACACCGAAGAAGGCTTGGGCGTAGTAAGCTGGTTCTCTTTCAAGACCACGCTGAACCCCGAGTAACGGGCGCAGTAGGTTTAGGATTAGCCCTGATCTGAACCCCGTGTTGAAGACTCAGATTGTAGGATTGAACCGAACTACGAGTACGACTAGTAGGCTTAACCGAACGTCGGTGAAGAACGGTTAGTAGGATTAAACCGAACGCCAAGAAAGACGTGGGTTGCAGGATCAAAACCGAACCCCAGTGAAAGGCTTGGACTGTAGGATCGAACCGAACTCCAAGATACAACAAGTAAGTGACACCGAACTCTAAATTTCCCAGAAGTACTTCTCCTGGAAATTCTTCAATCGGTAATACTTTCTGTTGAAATTCCTTATTCAAAGACTCGGGTTATATTTTATCAAAGCCCGACCCATTAAAATTCTTCAGTCGACAATATTTCATTGAAATCCGACTCACGAAGAATCAATCATCACTCTCATTAACCTTACTCGGAAATACTTCTCCTTAGAATTTCTTACTCGGATACACTTCAAATTTATTGCCCGACTCATGAATTCTTTAAGTCGAAAATATTTCACTTCGGAGTTTCAATCAGCAATTCTCGACTCGGAAAAATTTACACTCAGAAAATTTAAGCCTGAATAGAAACTCAAATTATAAGTCCAAACTCTGAGTGCGGCTGAAGGATCACTCGGAACCTTCCACCCAAGAAGGCTCACTCAGAAGAATTTCCACTCGGAGCTCTCACTCAGAGGAGTTTCCAGTCGGAATTCTCAATCAGAAGAACCCCCACTCGGTGTCCTCACTCGAAAGAAATTCCACTCGGAAATATCACTGGAAATCGTCCTTGATGAAAAATAAGACTCAGTTAAAACGTATATGCTTTTACTGAGCAACTTGAGGGGTAATGGAATTTCCTGGATGACATGGCCAAAGCCAGCCTCACCCGGAGTCACTCATTCAGAGTCAGTTGCTCACTCGGAACTGATCACCCAATAATGCTTGGGGATAGTATCGAATAACTAACGCGTATTCCGAGTGATGAACACTTAGTAGAACGTTCTCACAATCACTCCCCCTCAAGATTAACATCGCAAGCTGTTCTCATGACAATAACATGTTTCCTAACAACGACGACCCCCCATTATGGTACTTATATATGCCTAATCATCAAAGATTAAGGTGCGCCCTTTACCAGGCTTATATATGCCAAACATATGATTTAAGTAAGCAATTTTGATACAACAAGAGGTATGCTATCTTTTCTATCAAACCGAGCCTTTGGTTATTTAAGTACCTATACATGAGAACTAAACTTGTTTGCCGCTATCCGATGTAGTATTTACGCGTCTACATCCGGATTGGATCATTACATATACAATGATTCTATTAAAATTACTCTCAACGGACAAACGTATAAAGCAAGTTGTATTTTCATTTGATCAAATCATGAATTACATTAAAGAACTGATTCAGTAATCCGGAGCTGATCCCGAAACACAGCAAAATTGAATCAATAAAAAATACAAGACAAGGAAGGAACTATTTATGTTAGCTTGTCTCTCCGCCCTTTCCTTTGCCCTTATCTCCGATCTCGCCTCCCCCTTCACCAGTAGCTTTACCTGCATTAACACTTGTTTCTTCACCTCTAGGCCGCTGGGTGATGGGAGTCAGGAGAAAAGGTCCCATTGACTGACCTGCGGGAAGAGGAGCTAACTTATATGTGGTGTTTGGCGGCTCCTCCTGACGATCATCAACCAAAGCTACCAGTTTCCCTCCATGAAACTCATAGAACGGATCAATGCCATTCAAATTGAGTTCCACTTTAGGATTCCGGTATTGAATCTGACGAACTGCAAGCCCAAAAGATTCCTCGACTGCTTGGCTACAGATATCCACAGCCTCTTCCGCTCGAGTGTTTGCAGCTGTCAGATCCGCTTTCAAAAGTTTGACCTCGTCATTTGAACTCGCCAGTTTTAGTAACAACTCCTTCTCCTTACGGGTCCAGTCTTCAACTCCTTGCGAGTAAACGACCTTGGCTTCTTTCAGTTCCTCTCCCAACTTGGCCGAATGCTCCTTCTCCGTACAGAGGCTGGTGTGGAGGTCAGAACTGACTTTCTTCTGATTAAGTACTTGGTCCTCCGACTCTTTAAGCAGGTATTTCAGACTGGCGATCTCTTCATCTTTTTTCTCCCCTTCCTCTTTGGAAGCCTTCAACTTATTTTCCAGTCGGAGGATGCTTGCCTTATCCCTAGCTGTAGTAACGTTAAGGTCATTAACTTTGCCTACTAACTTACTGAGTCATTCGTTATCCTCCGACAGTCTCCGAACCGACTTCAGGAGACCGGACAGTTCTGCTAGCTGCCACTGTCCAGCGTCACAAGCTTTGTTACTTCCTCAGGCTCTAAATTCTTCAGCTTGTACGGAGAATCAGAGATGCTTTGAGGCACAGGACCCTCATACACTAGGTATGGGGCAAGATTGGAATTCCCTGGAGGAGAACAGGAAACCTTGGGCGCAAAGTAAGAACTTATTGGCTTGGCGCCAAAGGTAATCACATTGCTGGGGGCAGCCGTTGTTGTCTTTTCAATCCCCTTTCCTTTAGAGGCCCCTGCATCAACTGCCCCTTCGGAAGTCTTTTGTTTTTTTGGAGAGGGCTGAGACTCGGTTTTCTTGGAAGGCTCATGTTTTGCTTTTTTCCTCTTCTCACCAACCTTTTTTCCCTCAACGTTGGAGGTCGGTATATCAGATCTGCCCTCCAACAAAGGAATATTGTCACCAACAGACGAGGTGAGTATGATGGTCTCAACAGTAGCCTTCTTGGAATTCCGCTTTGCCTGAATGTCGTTTTCAGCTGCCATGGATTTCCCTCCAGCTTTGAGGCCTTTCAACTTCTCCATCTCTGGCGACTCAGCTCCAATTTCAACTGTATAATCAGATAGAAAGATCATCAGTAACAGAAGAAATTGAGACATAAAAAGAAAAAGCATGTAAAATGACAGGAAATTACACAAATATTCCTCGCGGGTGGTCTTTGACCCAAGCAAACGCCTGCAAGAGAAAAACTTATGCAAGGCGGTGTACGATTGAAGAGCAGAAAGAACGGAAACCGATGTTGGGGTTAACTCGTCCTCGTCGGTGTAGTAAGCCAGGGACGTCAACAAGAAATGTTCATGCGTCCAGGCCACGAGGAACTCTTCAATCCCATCTTTATTCAGCCAAAAAATTGGATCATCGGGCTTCACACGAATCCTGGTGAAATAAGATTTGAAGGAACGTCCATCAACTTTGGTAGAGTCAGTGTAGGATTCGAAGTTGATGATCTTGGACAGAGTCCGGAGGGTTATCAGACTTACTCCTCCCTTCTCCCTATTGGCACGACGAACCACCTGCGTGAAATAAAAGAGCATGGCCACTGTCGGTGTAAAATTCCAAGCACTTCAAGAGAACGGATCAAACCCCATCCGTTGGGGTGAAGCTGTGAGGGAGCGCAATCCAAGAACCTCAGAACAGCCATTTGGAGTTTGCTGAGCGGGAAGCGTACACCTAAGTTCAGGAATAAGAAGTCATACATATATATTGACCTCTCATCCGGCGTATGACAGATCCGTTGTGAAGGCAAGGGAGCCAACACCATGAAACGCTCTTTGTACTTTTCTTTTTTGAAAACGGTGAAGCGAGGCTCTAACCTTGCTCCATCCTCCCGAGCATGTATGGATACCGAATCACGGAATTCGTCAGCAACCCAGCTATATGGGCGTTTCTGCTGGAACTTTACCCAGTCAATCCGGTGTGCAACTACATTACACAATCCAGAAGCTGTCTTCATGATATATTTTTGAGAAGATGCTCCACCACTAGAGGTGCTTTCTCCAGACATCTTCTTTACGGCTAGCTTAAATGCCTTTACGCTGCGATTAAAGCTAACATCATCAGAGAGGTACAAATCAGCGTTCCCCTTACTCTCGCTAGAAGAAGATTCTGAAGAGGGTATTATCACCCTTCGCCTCGAGTAGGGTAACGCCTCCCTCTCTGAATGAAGTGGATTTGAGTGGACGATCACAGGGATCCTCCCACCATGACTCGAGGAAGTACGAGACAACACTCTCCCTCCTCTTCAACTACGGCCAACATGGCTCGAGCTAACAAAGCTTCTCCCAGACATTTAGAAAAACTAGAAGAAAAAAACGAGAAGACGAAAGAGAGGTTACCTAAGAATGAAGAGAAGTGGTGATTCAAATCTCACACAAGCAAACAGGAATGTCTTCTCAAAATTTTTGCAGAGTTTCGTCAAGTAAGCAAACACTGAGTAACTTCTGAATCTATTAAGTTCTCCTTTTATAAGGAGTCGAAGGTTATGTCGTTTGCAACCAAACGACACTTTTAAACGACACATTTTTCATAGACACAAGGCTGCCGTTTCGAACATTGAGGCGTGAAATCAGCGTCAATTCATCAAAGGGCCTCTCAAATGGGCCTCAGAATTTAAATTTCAAACCCATTAAGCCCCTCAGTGACGGTTATAAAGACGTGCGCATTTAAATCAATAATGGCTTGCCCACGTGATTAAAGGCATTAAATGTCCAATCATGAGAAACGTTGCAACTGTTCCCCGAATACCAAGGGTTGCAAGTTTCAATAACTTCTGGGATTCCCACACAAAAAACTTTTTGTACGGATCCATCCTAAGAAGATCTACGACTACGGAACTTCATTCCAAGAATGGATATCTACGCAACCACGTAATGACTTTCTATAAACGACGAATATCATCTGGTATCCAAATTCATTACAGACGATGTAGCTTATATGAGCCACTTTACTAGTCCCTCACACAAGCTAGGGGACAAACAAAGTGATGACTCTGCCTCGATACCGGATTTGATAACAAAATTGAAAACTCAGTTCCGTACCCTGACGGTCAAAACGTACTCCCCCAGGACGGATGATCTCAATCACCTATTCTGTGATTTGACGATGTAACTCCTGGCGTGGTGTACTTCCCCAGGACGGATGATCTCAATCACCTATTCTGTGATTTGACGATGTAACTCCTGGCGTGGTGTACTTCCCCAGGACGGATGATCTCAATAACCCAATCTGTGATTTGACGATGTAACTCCTGGCATGGACAATTCCCATCATCATCCTTATGATGGAAGCCCTTGAAATCTCAATCTGTATTCTGACGATTGAGAAGCATTTCCCCGGGATGAACGATCTCAATCACCTATCTTGTGATTTGAGGATGTAACTCCTGTGATCTTGAAGGTTCAATTCGTACTCTTACGATTGAGAGATATTTCCCCAGGATGGATATTCTCTATCACTTAATCTATGATTTTATATATCAACTCCTGGCGTGAACCAATTCCCATCACTATCCCTATGATGGAAGACACAACCATCATCTTTATATATATATATCTTTGTAGTTCCCAAGCTCAGAACGATATTCTCACATCGAACAGCAGATTGACTTTATGAACCTCCCTGTGAGAATAACTCCAATTAATGCTAGTCATCCGTCCTGAGACACCGCTCCTATGAACAGCGGATCGACACCTTTTCTCCCCAATAGACTTAAGGATGATGCCCTATGACAGGTATCTATCCCTTAACATATTTATACTTGGGGACAGTATTCATGCATATATTTCTCCGTTTCAAATTTATTTATTGTCTAATTTTCTGAGGCAATTATTTCAATCCGACCTAAATGTTTATCATACGGAACAGATTATCAATTACTGAAATGATATATACATCTAAGTTACATTATTCTTTATGAAGTATCGAAGACAAATTTCTGAAAAGGAATTTTATTCATTCGTGAAAAGCAAGATTACATATAATCGACCCAAACCGGAGGTGATCCCGGTACACAACTTTACATACAAAAAATAGCAAAACTACGGAGGAGGAACTTGCTCTTCTGTCTCTTTTTGTCCTTCTCCTTCTCCAGGTTCTTGCATCCCTTCTTTTGGGATTTCTTCCGGAGCTTTCTCTTTAGGTGCCTCAGTACCTTCTTCAGATGAGATGCCCTCTGCTTTAGGAACAGCAGGATCCGGACCCATACTTTGACCCTTGGGAAGATGGGGCAAACCGTATAAGGGCTCCGGAGGATCTTCAAGACGATTTTCAACCACTGCGAATAGCTTACCTCCATGAAATTCATAAAATGGATTCATACCATAAAGGTTTAGTTTCGTAGTGGGATTGCGGTAGAAGACTTGACGTATAGCCAGGCCGAAGGATTCTTCAACTGCTTGAGTGCATATGTCAATAGCTTCCTGCGCCTCGGCTTTTACTACAGCCAATTCTTCCTGCAATCTCGAAAGATCTCCATCCGATCCTTGGGATTCCGTGATCCTAGCCTTCAGTCCCTCGATCTCAAGGAGGAACTTCTTCTCCTTCTGGGACCACTCCTCTGCTTGTTTGAAGTAATCCTCTGCAGCAGCTTTGCTTTTGTCTTCAAGATCAGCCTGTTTAGCTTGACTGCTACGGAGATCTTCTTGTGATTTACCAAGCATCTCCTCCTTCTCCGCCAATTTACCCTCCAAGTCTTTAAGCATGGTTTTGAGCTTGAGATTTTCCTTGTTCATAATATCTCTAAACTCTTTAGACTTGGTAAGGCGATCTTCCATTAATCTTAGAGTGGCTTAATCCTTCTCCGATAAGAGGTTGAGCTGTTCTATTTTATCGCTCAGCTCATCAACCTTGTCAACACCATCAGCTAACAAACTAAATGAGTGAAGCATCCCAGTCAGTTCTGCTAACTGCCATTTTCCGGCCTTACACGCCTCCTTGATTTCTTTAATTTTAAGCGTGGGCCGGTGTTCGTATAACGGCTGAGGAAGAATTGCTAGAGTTGTCCCCCGGTATGAGAGGAAGGGAGTAAGGAATGAAGCAGTGGGGAAAGAGATCGGACTAGATCCAAGAACCCCAGAAGGAACACCCTGATTGAGTCCAGAAGAAACTTCAGCTGCATCCGAGGTCTCTGCAGCTTTACCTTTTGAAGCTCTTACCCTTTTCGGACTCCGTGAAGGTTTATGTTTCTTCGATGGTCCTCCTGAAGGATCATTCTTGATCTTCCTCCTCGTCTCTGTTATTTTGGGCTGACTCGTAGTTGCGCCAACACCAGTCGAGCCGCCCTCTACCAATGGAATCTCCCCTTCTACATCCGAGGTCAGAATAATCACCTCGGAACAATCCTTTGCAGAATCTTTCTTAGGCAGAATTTTATTCTCGCCAGCTACAGATTTGCCTCCTACTTTCAAATCTTTCAACTTGTCCATGTCCAGAGATTTTTGCCTTATTTCACCTATATACATAAATAAAATGTGTTAGCAACGAAGAAATACTCAATACAATTAACAAAGGAGGAAAAGAAAAATAAAACGAGAATTACGGAGATATTCATCCCGGACTGCACTTGAACTACTCAAAAGACGTCTACACAAAAATGCTTTAAAGCGTGTAGAATATGCTTCAAGGGCGAATAACACTGTCGCCGTTTTAGTAGATAGCTTGGACTGATGAGTGAAGTATGCTGAAGAGTTCAGGAGAAAGTGCTCATGAGTCCAGCTCAGGGGAAATTTATTAAGACCCTCTTCGTTCTTCCAGAAGACGGGCTTATTCTTCTTGATTGATATCCGGGTAAAAAAGGACTTAAATGACTTCCCGTCAACTTTAGCCGAATCGGTGTAGGATTTGAAGTTCACGAAGAAACATAGAGTCCGGAGTGTGATTAGGCCTACACCGCCTTACTTGTTAGCCCTCCGAACTACCTGAGTGTAGTAGAACAGCATCGCCACGGTGGGCGTAAAGTTGAAGTAGTCTCCCAATACATCTAGAGCACGGATGAGTCCCCAACCGTTCGGATGGAGTTGAGAAGGTGCACAATTTAGGAACCTTAATACACCCATTTGAAACTCGGATAAGGGGAAACGAACTCCGAGGTGATGAAATACAAAATCATGCATATATACCGAACGCTCATCTGGAACAACGTGGTATATCTGTTCTGTAGGGAGCGGTGCAAATACCCTGAACCACTTTTTCATTTCCTCCTCAGCGCAAACTGTAAACCTTGGCTGAATCCGAGCTCCGTCCTCATTCGCATAATGGGAGGCTAAGTTTTTAAACTCGTCAACTATCCAGCAGAAGGGCCACTTAGCCTGGAGTTCTTCCCAATTTAGCCTAGAGGCGACCACGCTATACAGACCTTCTGCTATTTTCAGAACAATTTGATCCCCAGAGGTTCCTTCTCCAGTCATCGTGTGGGTAGCGTGAACAAAAATCTCTGTTCTATGATAAAAAGTCACATCGTCAGAAGGGTAACAATCATTACTCATCTCACTTTTCAGAGTGACTACAATCAGAGGACGACTCTGAGAAGGGAAAAGTCACTCTCCACCATGAGTAAGATCCCCTTTCTGAGTGACATGACTCAGCCCTCAGAAGAATCACAAGGATTCTTCCCCCATGATAATTAGGGTTGCGAGAAGTTAATCTCCCCCTAGTAAGATACATTCTTTTCGAGCAAAAACAGCAGAGCAAAAGAAGACGAAAATAACAGGGGAAAGAAAAATGGTTACCTCAGATGAAAAGGAAGATGAAGACTGAGAAAAGCTTCGTAAAACAAGCGGCAAGCGTCCTTACAAATTTTTGTAGAGTTTTACTAAGAAATCAGAAATGAGTGGAACCCAGAATCCACTAAGTGTTTCTTTTATAGGAAACGAAAGGGTTCGGTTACCAACGCTTAAGGTTGTGTCATTCACGACTAAACGCGTTGATTTACGAGTCAAACGACACAGTCGTTCTAAATTCATGGGCGCTAAAACAATACCAATTCGTCAAAAGGCCTCTCCGCTGGGCCCAGAAGTTTTAAAAATTGTAGGCCCATTAAGCCCTAAACGACGGTTACTGAGATTCCTGTCTAAAATGCAATAACTGCTCGCACACGTGATTAAAGGCATTTAAGGTCTAATCATGCGACGCAATCTATGCTTTACAGATGTCACACAAATTTCAAGGGTCTTCAATTTTCAAAAAACCTTTGGTATTCCCCTGCTGTGAATCTTTGTTTGAAACCGTTATCACAACAGAACGTTCAACCCTAGGACGGTTCCTCATGATATAATAATGCTGAGCAACTACACAGTCCCTCACACAAGCTAGGGGACATATGATCCGATCTTGATACCGGTATCCGTTCTGATAGACATATTTCAGCGTCTTTATCAAGACGTCAACATACAACCGGTGTCATCGGTATACATCCGGACTCTAATTCCGTATCAGGTGCTCTCCCTATACCGGTTGTCCAGGATAACACCATGACACCGGATAACATATACGTCACTATGCAGAAGACAGAAGGCATTGTTACAGGGACCAATTAATAATTCCTTGCACTACGAGCCAAAATCTGCTCACGGGAATGGTCAATTTGTCCCTTAATTCTAGCCTATACTCTCTATGCTCAATATAAAATAGCCACTTGACCCAGTCATACTGGTAAGTGTGTAATAAAATAATAATTTAAATCATTATTGGAGGTTAGTGGTTCCCCACTAACGAATCGTCGAATATCGAGCTAATCAGGTATATGAACTCTCTTCATCAACGAGGGGAAGGATCCTTTTTTGACTCTATCTACTTACAATTACTCTTGGAAAACATTCCTCACTTGGAATATCATCACTGACTTGAGCGTCGAAGAATCTTTGCAGGTGACACCACCTTTCGCCCACATCAACGCGTAAGGATTGTGTGAAGGACCTCCAGGACGCCCAATCCGCTCTCATCATACAGAGACATCGGATACATAAACCGGATACTCGTATAACCGGTCTTCAGAGAAGTAATCGTATACTATTTATGACTGACCAGACACCAGATCTCTTGACCCCGGTCCAGGACAGATCAATTGGCATCTCATTGGCCCCAACATCATTCATAATAATCTACACATGGATATCAAAAGTCATAGCAACCAATCATAGTATTAATCCATACATAGAAATATTCGAGGCATATTCATCATTCCACATAAGGCAATCACACTTATGCCTAACACAATCATGTTCTTGAACATACATCTTATAACTCATCATCAAGCCCTTAACATTGCTTTCTCATGATCATTCTTGGTGGTTAAGATTCATATTTCACATTATACATATTATGGGTATACACAAGTCATCCCAATATCTTAATCGTTATTCCTCACCACCATACTGTTTCATAGACATATATATATATATATATATATATATATATATATATATTTATTTATCTATACATTCCCTCAAATATTATTCAATATAGGGTAAGGAGGGCTAATACAATCAGAACCGAGAAAAGAAGAGGAAATTCCATCAGGGGTCACTCGCTTAAGCGAGATACCCATTCGCTTGAGCGAGGCACTTCCATCTCGCTTGGGCGCCTCAATTCGCTCGGGCGAAATCACGCCAGCATCTATTTTCCATGTTTCTCGCTTGAGCGAGACACCACACACTCGGCCACTCGCACGGGCAAAATTACTCCAGTAGCCATTTCCACACTCGCTCGCTTGAACGAGGTATCCACTCGCTTAAGCGAAATCCGACCCGAGGTCATCCTTCCCTTCCACACTCGCTCATCAGCGAGGCTTCCAGACACTCAGTTTTACATTCGGTGAATTTATTCCAGAACCAATTCCTCTCGTTCAATCCTTCACTCGGCTAAATAATTCTAGCCGACCGTCTCTCGCTCGGTCTTTCACTCGAAAAATTACTCTAAAATCGACTTATCACTCAATTGGTCTTTCACTCGGCAATTCATTCAAGAACCGACTCAACACCTGATCGGTCTTCACTCGGTAAACTATTTCAAAACTGACTCATCTCTCGAGCGGTCTTTCACTCGACAAATTAATTCCAAGACCGACCATCACTCGCTCGGTCTTTTACTCGGTAGATTATTTCAAAACCGATTCCCTTTCTTTTTCACTCGAGCGAGGCTTCCTAGCACTAAGTCTTCTCTCGGGCGAAGTTATTCCAGAGTACTTCTGGACAGACTCACACCATATACCCCCATTGGTGCCATCCCACTCGAAATTACACACTATGAGGCACTCCACTCAGAACGAGTTACACTGAACTCGGAAATTCCCACTTGGAACTCCACTGCCCGGAATATCACACTCGGAGACCTTTCATTCGGAATTATATCCACTTCCTCACTCGGAAGGTCCTGTCTCAGACATAGCTTACTCAGAATTTCACTCGGAAATTCACCACATCTTAAATTATTTTCAAAAATTCCCTCTCGGATGGAATTCGTCCAGCATCAATGTCCTCCCTTGCTCGCTCAAAGGCGGCCACACCCGCTTGAGCGAGGTTCGTCCAGAATCTCACCTGCTCACCATTCACTCGTCTCACTTGAGCGGAAAGCTCGCTCGCCTGGGCGAAGTTGGCCCAGAAACCATAATACCGAGACAGGGGATTCTCGCCTGAGCGAGATCCCATCTCGCTTGAGCGAGATTATCAGGACATAGGCAGAAAATGAAAGTTCTCACAGCTCAACACATGAAATCACATTCAAGGCCAATTCACTCACTTCCAACACATCATATACAACCTGTGAGGTATATACAACTCGTTCTAAGCATTCTCACTCGAAAATTCTCATTATAAGCCAAATTTGGACATATCCAACGTTTCTCATACCTCATAAAAGGCATATACAACCTGTTCACACATTCAAACTTATAGGTTTTCATTCCAAACTTATTATTCACATTAAAATCATGCTTATCATTTTTAACAAACATATTCTAATACATTATCTGCAATAATCATCAACATGCCATTCCAAACATCTCAATAGCTATATGGCAAGGCAGCCGTGAGTATTTAACACATACATCAAATCACTTTCAATTTACTCATGCAATTTGAATGTTAACTCATCTCCTACCTCAAGGGAAGAGTTGAAATGGTTCCAATGCTCCGAATGCTTCATTGCATCACCCGGAATACGATCTACATACCATATACAAGTATATTCACATAATTAATAACCACCATAATTTTAAATACTTACAAGCTTATCATAAAGCTCAACCCCAAGTCCTAAAACTTGATAAATGTCAACTTATGCAATTGTGTTAGGCTTCGAGAATTCCTTTCCCAAAGCCAAGATCCTTTAGATCATAAAAGGCCAACTAAACCCAACAACATCATCATCTTACCCATTACATAATGTAGTCTCAAATCACCTCAATCTTTCAAACTTCATCATTGTTACTCAATATTCAACTTAGCTCTCATATCCTTCAATAACCACAATTTATCAATCAGATTTGATTGGCACATCACAATGGTCTAGAACCTCATCAAGTGACAACCTTATCATACCAATCCCTCACATTCCACATTCATAACAACACTCATTATTAAATATCACCTATTAATATTCCATTCAACCCAACAAGCCACTATATATACGTTTTCCCAATTTCTTAAGGCTAGGGTTTTCATCAAAACCCAACAACATTTACCCATGCTCATTAATCACCACCATTGGCCATTTTTCATCATTAATATCATCCTCCAACATCATTAAACCTACATTCTACTCAAATTTCATACTCTCCCCAATTTATTAGAACTAGGGTTTCACTAAAACCCAACAACACTATAAATGCTCATTAATTTTCCACTCATCCAAGTATTAATTTCATGCACCTATAACAACCCACCATTAATGCCATATTAACAATACCCCACCTTAGGGTTTCCTCATTTAAAGCTTCTCTCAACAATCCTTATGCAACAAATACTCCCCCAAGCCATAAAACTCATAATAATGATATTAACTTCATCAAAGATGGTGAGAAGAGCTTACCTCACCATAAAACGAAAATGGAACCAAATGAGGGGGAGATGGAACACGAAAATAGAGTGGGAGAAGGAAGGCTTCTAATCGCCATTGTTATCTCCTTCAAGCTTCCATGAAAACAAAAAATGGTGGAGGAGGGGAAGACCCCACATGGCTTAGGTTTTTGGAGAGAAGAAAAGAGGAAAGGGAGAAGGGAAATAAGAGAAGAAGAAGAAGAAATGTCATTTTCCAAATGAGGGCAAGAGCCCAACGAAAATAAGAAGAGAATAATAGGCTTTTGGTTTTAATTTTTAATTCTCCATTAAAATTTCATCGTTTTAAAATAAACAGGCTCACAGTTTGAGCTCAATACTAATTCCAAAAATTATTCCGAATATAGATTCGGATTCCCAATAATATTCTTAATAGCCCTGACCAATGGCATCTCAATCGGAGATACTTGGTCTGACACCCATATTCTATTCGGGTATAATTTTAACTCCTTAAATCTCAGTAAACCATAAATATCCATAATAAATCCCAATTTAATCATTCCAATACTTTTGGGACACAAATCAACTCATACAATTATTTATTATTCACTCTCCTCAATTTATTATTTTTATAAAATTTGGGATGTTACACTAATCACTGTACCTTTTCCATCATTTAATAAAAAACAAGGCACCATATCATTTAACCCAATAACATAAAGTCTATGTGGAATCAAACTTAACCATCCTTAATAAAAGAGGTACTGAAGCCTTTAAGAACAATCAAACATCTCCATAGTTCCATCCAATATTCATCAACTACACATAACTGTCACTTACTCACCAATGCAGTATACGCATGCCTTGGTCAGATCCGTCTGAACAATATCGAGCAAGTGTCAAGATAACCTACTAATGAGGACATACCAAGGGAGGACCCTCACACTACCCTAGAGAAAGGACTTGAAGCTTGCAAGGGTCCCCTCACAAGGGCAAAGTCAAAGAAAGTCAAAGAGAGTATCCACAAAGCATTACTTTCCTACCTCTCTTTGCTTAGTGGGCCCAAGCCCAATAAGTCCTTGAGGATATACTCACACTTTTCTTGTAATATAGTTCCTAGTTAGATTCTCTAGGCTTATAGGTTTTATTTGGGCCTTGCAAGGTCAAATGGGCCACTTTAGGGCCATGTACTTTCATGTTGGGCCATGTATAGGCCATCTTCCTCTCCTTTCTCTCTTTTGGGCCTTGGATCCATGAACCCAGCCCATTAGCTCATCCCTTGGCTGAAATCCTCTAGGCTTATATAAGGGCTTCTCCTTTTGTAAAAACCTACACATTAATGCATTTGAGATTTTACCACTTTCAAGTGAGTTTTTAGTGAGAGACTCTCTTCCTTCTCTCTAGGATTAGAAGATCTTTTGCAAGCTCTCAACCAAAAGGATTCCTCCCTCATTGGTGGCGAGTTAAAGGGAGTTATCTCCTCTAGGAGTGGCCTCCCATTCAACCTTTTCCATTCCTCTATCTTCCCTCCACACCTCTTCCTTTCCTTTCATCCTGTCTCTTCTTTCCTTTCACTAAAATCCATCCTTTCTTAGAGTCTTTTTCCTTTTTCCTTTTGATTTCCAACCTCAAGTTTATATCCAACATTGGCTTTTTGAAGGCTAAAAGAAGGAGAAGGGCCAAGATCCATCTCATTGAAGGAAGACTTGAAGATCCTCCTACATCACCTACTCAGTGAACCATAATACTATAATCGAGGGGCATTTAGGTAACCACACAATGAGAATTTCAAATCCTTCAATTTGAGGTAAGATGATGGGATTCTACTTTAGGTTTGATTTAATCTTGCTTCCATCTTTCAATTCATGCAATTTTGTGAATTTTGAAGCAATTAGAAGCCATTAATTCAGGTGGACAGCCCTAGATCAAGGGAAAGAGCTTGAAATTTTCTAACTCAAGGTGATTTGATGAGTTTTTGTCATGGATTTTATTATAACATAGCTTGCAGCTTTCAATTCTTGCAAATTTATGGATTTTAAAGCACTTTGAAGCTATTGGCAATAGTGGACAGCTTTAGGGTTCTTCAAGAACCTTGAGCTTCCATGGAAAATAAGTTAGGATAGCTTCTAAATTGCTAATTGTATAAGATTACAACTTAATGATTATCGTTTCAATGAACTAAGGTGGTTTCGAAGAGTTTCAGAAGGTTTCGAAGTGATTCAGAGGCGAAGTTTGAAGTTGACACCTTGGTTCGGTGAGTCATAACTTACCGAAATAGTCATACTTTAATTATTCTTAACTTGGCCAGCGATATTTGTGTTAAATACAAGACTAAAATCAAGTATTATGAACTTTAGGAAGTTGTTGATTTCGAGGAATAGAGATCTGAATTTACGACTTGTGGTTAGTAAGGTTCGATAGCTCTCAGAGCTTTTGGGGATTCTCTATTCGAGGTAGGGGAGCTTTTACATAATTAAATGCATAGTTATAGGCGGATTCAAGGTATATTTATATATAGAATTATGAATAATGTGTTTTATGCACTATGATGAATATGATGATTACCATCTATATGAATATGAAAGATTGCATAAGATGTAAAACATGTTTTGAGTTTCATTGAGTTATATGAAAGTATGAGATGTTTTGTTATGTGGAATATGAGTTATACATTAGAATGGTACTTGTGCATAAGATACTTGAATGGATATGATTATGTTTAAAATTTGGCATGAGATGCTTGAATTGTGTCTTGCATGATACTTGAATAGTGTGAGATATTTATGAGATTATGTGATAAATCAAAATGAAATGTTGTAAGCATAAAAGCGTGGGATGCTTATTTGTTGAACATATGATATTTGAATGCATGAGATGCCATATGTATATATAAAAGACCTTGGGTGGGACTCAAGACAAACCTCTTGAGCGAGGCTCAGGGTTAGCCCGTGACACTACCGTTGTCGCTGAGAGTGATTATGTCACGTAAGAGGGCAAACAGTTTGGTACCAGTAAAATGGCCAGATCAGCTGAGAGCTGATTATATGGCTGAGAGCTAGTGTTGCAACATAAAGTTTTATGATGAATATTGGATCCAAATTATTGAGAAATGATATGTGCACCTATATATATGTTATTGAGAATAACTTAATGTCATAGCATGGTGATATGAGTAGTCAATATTGTCGAATGGTAGTTTATGTTTGTAGATTGTTATACCTCATTGTATGATAGAGAATAGGATAAATGAATCGGAACTATAGCTGTCATTGTTATGTATAATGCTCACCCATATTTATGGTTATTTTTACAGTGGATATAGGACGCAGCGATGGTATATGAAGCCACTCAGCATGCATGGAGCATTATGTATATATATGTATGGTACATGGTGTGTATAGTAGTTTGTAGTTGCCTTGGCTGGTTCCTGTGTATACCTATTTTGTTATGTGTATGTGAGTGTGTATAGATGAATATGCAAGGGACTAGATAGTTGACAGCTTCAATTCGAAGCCTAGAACCTATTTTGAACATATAGTTTGGTTTATAATGGATAACGGTACTAACTTGATGTTATGGAAGAGTGGAGATCGTGGATGGTCCCACCATTTATATGAGTTTGATGACTAGGAATTGTGGACTTATACATGATGCTTTGTTGATGTATCAATGTTCAGGAACTGTTCTAGAAGGAGATATAGTAATGGCTAGATGACAAGTTCATGAAAATGTAGTGTTTATATATTTTTCATACATTATTGAGCAATTAAGATGGTCAAATATCAAATTATGAGGAATGAATGTTCTATAACAGTTTTAATAGTGACTATGCATGACTGTGACTTGTAGAAACTAGAATGGGCCAGTTCTATTGAGAATTGACCCTTGAGTTGTATAAAAATGCCTTAAAACAAGCTAAACGCATTTATGCACATAAATCTCTCATTTTTAGGAATTTTTGAGTACGGCTAGTGGCTATATGTCACAAATAATGTATTTTAGCTAGTGTCAAAATTTAGTGGTCATTGGACTCCATATGAAAAAGTTAGAGTGATTAGAAGTTGAAAATATGGATTATTTTTCATGTAGAATGTTAGAAAATGCATAAAACCACCCTATAGCTTATATTTTGATGGGGAAGGAATTTGGGCATGAAACTTTTCCACATTGTAGATGATAGGGTAGGTGTGTTGTGTATGAAATTTCATGAAATTTAGAGTTAATGAGCCTAGTGAAATGATGACCCAAAGTCACTGAAAACAGGGCACAAAAAGTTGTTGGAACAACTGCTGTCGAGTCACTGGGCGTACCTACGCTGGCCTCGAAGTTGACACACTGACTGTTTCATCACTAGGCGTGGGTACGCAGGTCACTGGGCGTAACCACGCTGGCTGATCTACTAACAGCTTTTGGATTTTCTTTGTTTTTCTTGATTTCCTTGCTGTTTTTGGTCCATTTGGGTATCTTAATGATATTTTTAGTCTTCGACTTTTTTATGAAAGTTGTAGATAATTATGTTATAGAGGTGTAAAGATTGATCTTACCTCAATTGGAGTTTTCTAACCTTCATGAGGCATAAAATACCGGATCCACTGTGTTGTAAAATTCAAATTTAAGAGGGTTTTAAACCCAACCTTTTATGATTGTCAAACTGGAACTAATAGATCATATTTGTGACATGTCCCACTATTTTTAAGACTAAATGAACCTTTCTCATATGTTTTAGTGTTAAAATTTGTTATGGGCCTATTATTACCTAAAACTCAGTTGTTTGAACTATAATTAAATTGTGAAAAATTTTCTTGAGTTTTTAGGCTTGTTTTATTAATTAAGGTTGTTTTACTACCAGTGAACCATAGCACTATAAGTGGTAGCCTAAAAAGCAACATGTTATAGGCTGCACAGTAAACCAAAACACTATAATTGTGACAGCCTCATCAGCAAACCTTAGTGCTGGAAATGCATATGATGTCATGAGATGCAATCAATGCATGAAATGCGAATCATGGCATATAAGTCATATCAATACTAACATCATAGCTTACCTCTCTACACAATTCCATATTATCAACTCAACAAACATCATTCATCATAATTTGCCTCAAGGCCTAATGAGTATCACGTTACTTTATTTTACAACATAGTAGTAATTAATATCATATCTCATACAGCAGGCCACTAGGGCTATCTATCATCAATCCATCACTTAACACCCTTCCTATACAATAACAGTGCAGGGCTAAACTAGGAATTCAATGAGTGCGTTATAATTCTCCCAAATCATACATAACATCACTAATGAATCTAGCTAACATCAAGATTTTACCACACATTCAACTACAAATTTACATATAATCAACAAAATTTAGCATCACTTGCAAATGGTACAATGCCAATTATCCGTAAAAGACTTCAACCAATTCATAACATTAAAATAACAAGTATTTATAAAACATTCTTTCATCACCAAGTACTACTCAAAGACATATCTATATACATAAACAATTTAAATCTCAATTAAACCCATGATCCTGGAATTGAATCCTTATTCATTATTCGACCAGTAGTTCCCCCAGTACGTTAAATGTAACATCTCAAATTTTAGAAAAAATGAATTTATTAAATGATGATAATTAACTATTTATGGTCCAATATATGTGGGAAAATTAATTAGACACTGATTGTGATATGATTTATCGGTAAATTAAAATTTACTAAAATCGGATAGTTTAACGAATAGTATGGGACCCACTAGGTCGAATTGGATATTTGTGGTCTAAAATATTGAGGAAATTATTATGGTCATGGTGGTATGATTAAAATAATTTTTAGTGTTAAGGAAATATCTATACAAACACAACATATAATAATAAACAGTGAAATTACGAGCTAATTGGAATTAAAAAGAAAATACAAATTTCCTTTTCCTTCTTCCTCATCATGGTGGCATCTTTCCCACTCTTATTTACTCTCTTTTCCCATTGGATAAAGGGAATTGTTGACCATTGGTAAAAGTAAAAAAAGGCAATGATTACCTATTAGACAATGACCAATTTTGTAATTTTCTCTCTCTTTCCCCTCTCAATTTTTGATGGTTTTCTCCACTCTCCCTTCATACACTTCATTTTCATTTTCTTCTTCTCCATTTCAAAGAAAAAACCGTCCCTTCTCTTTACAACCTCCATTAACCATTTTTCACTCTTGGGATTTCTTAGATTTGTGAGGCAAGGAAGGCATTTTGGATGTATCTCAACTTATTTCTTCTTCTCTTCCTCTTATTTTTATGTGTTTCTTAGTACTTGGAGAAAAGGTGAGGTTTCATAATACCCATGACTTGTCTTGGTGGTTTTGAGGTTGTTGAAGTATTGTAATAAAATATTAGGTGTAGTTTTGATGAATAACTGTATGTGGAACCTAAATCCCAGGGTAGATGACCATTGAGAATTTTGTTGTTGTTGTTGATGATGTGAGTATGATGTTGTTATCTTGGAAATGCCTAAGTGATACAAAGAAATGATTGGAATTGATGTTTGGAAAATTTTGTTAAAAACCGTAACATGACGAAATTAGGGCTTTTGACAAAACTTGATGAATTTATGGTTCATTTGTCTTAGGAATGATTTTGGATAAGGAAATAAATTTTGTAATGGTTGACACTAATTATTGATGTTGGAAGTTTGAGAAATTAAGAGAGTACGGAAGACACTAAGTTGGTGAAATTAGTAGAAGTAGTATTTGGTGTGTGTTAATAACTTAGGAGTTATTTTTGTAGTCATTTATTTTTAGAGAATATGGAATAATGGGAA
Organism: Clitoria ternatea; assembly: GCA_037962975.1. NCBI lineage: Eukaryota > Viridiplantae > Streptophyta > Magnoliopsida > Fabales > Fabaceae > Clitoria > Clitoria ternatea. The sequence goes on from CM075673.1 coordinate 145,044,601, forward strand.
GGAATTCCTGAAACCTAACAAAATAAAAACATTGGTGTTTATAACATGTTTAAGACATGTTAAGAATTTTAGGTATAATGGTGAAAATTTAGAATTTGAAATTTATGCCTTGATAGGCCAAATGATTGAGATTTATATATATATATATATGATAATGTAGGATCTATTTTGAACAACGAGGCGGGACCGTTGAATCGTTCGGATTACTTCTCTTGAGGTATGAGAGGAGTTTATATTCTAATTGCATGAGTTGAATATTGGTTGATTGTATGTGACATTGCACATGTTTACCTTGCTTATGTTGTATTGATGAATTGTAATATTGGATATTGTGATGCTATTGTGCTTGGCAAATGTGTGATATGCATTTGGAACATTGGTGGTATGCTTTGTGGTGATTAAAAATTATCATGAGACATTGGGGCAAATGTTGTGTCTTGTGTTGTTCTAAATGTATGTATATTTACCATAAATATTAAATGATGAATATTGATGATGCATGAAAATGGATATTGTTGTTGGGCATACCCTTAAAAATTGATGAATATTATTGATGATTGTTGATGCCATTATGGAAGGGCGGCTCTGTGCACGAGCATTGTTGTTTACCTAAGTGACTTAGTGGTAGAGTCACAAAGCTACCCATGCTTAGCTACAGGGAGTTGAATGTGGTTGATCTGGTGAAGGGTGGCTCTTTGAGGAGTAGGTGTTCCTGGTGGTGCTTTGGATCATAGCTACCATGGTATAGTTCATGGTTGGCCCATAACACCATTATGTTGTTTATGTTGTTTACCACGGTCATGGTGAAAATGACCGGTGTTGTAAGATGGACGATCCAGTTTGGTACCTCTAAAAATTAAGATTTGACATATATGTGTACACATTTTATTACTACAGTAGGGGCATGGTTATATATCTATGCTTGATACCTACAATTAATGATTGTTATTCCCACAGTCAGATTTGTAAGTATTTTGATGAATATGATTCTTGTGCATTAGCTTAAAAGCATTTGCATATAGCATGGTGATATGCCAAAAGAGGATGAGTTTGAGGTGATGATTGAAATGGGTGAAAGAAAACCTAAAGACAACAAGTGAAATATATATATATATATATATATATATAATGAAAAGACCTTGTGTATTGGTGATGATACTTGTGTTAGCCCAATATGATGAAGGGCAATGATGTGTGTATATGTATGTGTATGTGTTTTGCTATAAGTTTTAGTTGATGATTATGATATATATATACATATATATATATGTTTGATAAAATGATAGAGTTGTGATGATAATTGGTGTTTTTGATGTAAAGCGTACATGTTGTTATATGCATATACACATGATCACAAAGTATTTATATTCGTCACTTAGAATGTATAACACACCCTCTATGTTGTCTTTTTAGCATTGTGATGCAGGATATGCATGGGGTGGGATGTATTTTATTTTGAAACCTATGTTTTGGTGGAGAAGGTAAAATAGTTGTATAAGAATGCCTTGGCTGGTAATTGTTTGAGTCTTGATTATGTATGTATTTGAAGACAATGGTGTAGATGCAGATATGGTGTTGATGGCCTAAGTTTAGATATACTTGGTCTTATATTTTTTTGTATATACATGTGTATACAATAGGCCAATTCTTTTGTAAACAACTACATGAATATTGACAATGAAAGTTTGATAGCCATTTTAATGGAATTGATGTTTATGTTGATGAAAATCCATGAATGGATGAATTATTAAAGTCTGAGGTTATGATCATAATGTTCATATGCATGATTTAGAAGTAGATTTGATGATTTAAATGATGTTTGGAGTTAATATAATAAGCGCTTAGTAGATTGATGTTATGTCCCTTTATGTCTTTTGTTATAATATGATTGATTCTTGATGGTTTTATGCATAAAAAGGTTTAGGCATTCCATTATCTAAGGTCCTAAGGCATGGCATGATTTGAAAATGGATTTTGGAGGATTAGGGTGTGATCCATGGCCAGTGGGAAATTCCCACGGCCAGTGGATCACACTGTTTATGAAATTGCACAATTTGGGTCATGGAAACAGTGAGTCCCATGACCAGTGGGAATGCCCAGATTGGTTTTTCGTGGGTTTTCTTTCCATGGTCTTGTACCTCTTGGTTCCCTATGCCTAGTACTTCAATCCTTCATCCATGACAACTTGTTGTATACCTCTTTGACATGTTTTTCTTAACCATATGAATATGTTTTCAATTACCCTTAACAAATACTTTGTGTTTTCTTGGATCTCTTCTCATATCTTTAAATATGAGAAAAGATGGATGCCCAGTATATACTAAACTCTTTTCCACCGTTTTAAATATGGTTGTGTATATAGTGTAGATCTTTGCTTTACGATCCATTTCTTTCTTAATTCTTTAAGACATGGCCTCCGGTTTCCTATAGTTTGAATTTTGATGTAAGTGGGATGTTGTAAAGCTTTAAACCGTAAAAAAAATATTCATATTTTCAATGATTATTTGTCTTCACATCGGAATTTAGATCAGGGGAATTGGGATGCTCACATTAAACGTGCCTTATGACGATCCCACTATATGATTTAAGCTTCTGATCATAGTCTTTCATGATTCCAGAAATTCCAAAGCTAAGGTATACATGTTGATACAAGGTCAAATAGTCTTCGAGTAGCTACCACACGGGGAAAAGTCATAATGCTGAATTTCTTGAGAGAATTAGAGACCCTATACCTTAAAGCCTCCAAAACAAAAATCAATGCCTCCTAGGGCGTATATTAATGGCTGCCACAATTCCAAAATTAAAAGAAGGAGAAGGAAATTTTCAAATTAGGCATATGCACAAAGAGTATTACATGAAATAAGGAAAAAAGAGGGAAATCGACACCACTCATGTATACACCTTTGATGGCTTTGAAGAGATTGATGAAGAATCGGTGAAGGAGATAAGGAAGGGCACGGTGGAGGTCGAGGATTTGAGGAAGAGAAGAGGAACAATGAGGTTCTGCCCTTTAAGAAGCAACACGCACATGTGAGATAGAGAAAGGGCTATAGTTGGAAAAATAAGGCAAAAATAAGAAGGAAATAAAAATAAGTACGGTAACTTAAAGAAAAGAAAAGAATTTAGGAAAGAAAATTCAAAAAGGAATTTAAAAAAAGTTCAGAAATGAAATAGAGTAATTGGAATTGGTTAACTAAATCTTAAATTTCAAGTAGAGTGATTGATTTAATTTTTAACTCCTTAATTTGTCCCAGGAATTTAAATTAAAGTTTTAGGGTTTAAGAAATTAATTATTTAATTAGATTAGTGTAGTCATTTAATTTATTTAAATTAAGCACATACTTGTTAATTCAATTAGCATAACTCCTAACATTTCTCATAATTTAATTTATTAATTTTTAAATTATCAAATTCCTCGATTTAAAATTTTAGTATATTACAATAGTGGGTTAGAGTCATATGATGCATGATAATGTTAAACATAGTTAAGGCATGGATTTATATTGCATATGATAGTATTGATATATATAAACCTTATGAACATAATTTAAAAAGGGAAATGATCTAAGAAGTGGATATTATGCGTTAGCGAACCCTAGGAAGATGACCTATGAATATGGAATGCTAGATATTGATAAATTCTTAGGATATATGTAGGTGGGGTGAACATCTCAAGAACTTGTGTGTATTTCTTATGTGGTATGTGATGGAATGTCTTGGGGAAATGTCGGAGATAACAAACCTCGTATTGTGTGATAAATAACTAGGGAAAGTATCTTACCTTTACAGATTCTCTTTTAGTATGGCTGGCAGATCTATGAAGAGGCAACGCACCCATGGTGTGTCATCGAGTGGAGGATTGCCTACTATTCCGAAAGAGATTCTGCATGCTCCCAATGCTAACCTCGTAGGGACAGATACTCATGCTGCCGGAACACCAATAGAGCCATCTTCATATTATAGAGATGTTGAGGTCATCAAGAGTACCGTTCAGAGGTACGATGATCCACCCCGTGCCCGTGGCTATGTGTTCTTCCAATAGGTTATGGAAGATAAACTTTATTTGGATCCTAGTGGGTTGAGCCCTCATCCAAAGCCTAACCCTATTAGGATTGTGCCACATATTGCCCGATCTCCCATACCAGAGTATGTTCATACCCTCGAGGAGGTTCCGATACCAACACCTGAGGAAGAAACAGAGGAAGATCTTGAGGAAGATTTTGGGGAAGAGTTCGAAGAAGAGCCTATGGAATAAGATGAAAACAAAAGAGAAGAAGCAGTGAGAGACTCATCATTAATGAAGTATTTCCTGTACCGTGTTGAGTGGGACCAGTCACCTACCTTCCTTTGCCACGTCTACTGGAGACCTCAAAGAAAACTCAGATCTAAGTGAAACAGCTAGAGACCTTATACGAACTACTTCTATCTCTTATTATAGTTTTCACAACTTTAAGTAGTACTCTTAGTTAACTAGGATGATCTAGCGTGTGGATTGTCTTAGTTAACCAAGGGATGCTACACCGTGGCTCAATATGCGACGAGATGGCGTTCTGTAAATCGATCAAAGATTTACAGAAATGGTATTTTGAAGTCTCGCAAGATTTTAATTATTTTACTATACTATTGTTTTAGAAAATAAGAGATAAAAAGAAGTATATGATTTGAGAAGTAATGGAACAAAGTTTTGTCATAAGACAATACAGCGAAACAATGTATAAAGTATTGGTAAAATAAACTCTTTTCTTTAAAATAATAATTTTCCATTTGACAACTATTTGTTCCCAAAATATTGAACAATTATGGTTTTAAAGACCAAGCCGGTATTTATTTCGTGGGTGAATCAAGCAATGGAACTGTATGCTGGGAATTCGGTTAACAGTTCACAATTTTCAATTGTGTGGTCTAATCTTTTTTGCCATACCGCTAAGTTTTGAGTATAACTATGAAAACAGAAGTTTTAAGAAGTATAGAAGATTATATCTCGAAAGAGAAAGAATGTTATTTTTTGGTATATGTATATCTATACGTGCGCCTAAATTTATAAACCATTTTCAAAAAAAGAAAATATTTTGTAAGGTTTCATAAGGAAATCCAGTAATGAGTAACAATATTATATTTTACTAATAAAACCTTTTAGAAGTTGAATTTGTAAGATATTGAGAATAATTTGAGGGATTGTGGCCCTCCACATTAAGGACAGTGAACTACTAACTAAGGACCTTACTTGGTGATGATGGATAAAGGCAAGTCTAAATGTGTGGCATTCATGCATCATTTGCTTACGTTGGAATTATGGATTGGATCGTGGCCACAAGCATACAGTGATGGGTAGACTGGAGAATGTGTGCATCCCGGTTCCATGGGAGGACCTTAGGAGTATAATCAGGTAAGACATCCAATGGTTCAGTGTAGCACCCAAGGTCGGGCAGTCTATGGCAAGTCTAGTGTACTTTGACTAGGATGAGCATTTCTGTGACTGTGTAGTGCAAGTTCTGACCATGTGTGATCACACAAGAATATAGAATTCCACTTAGCTTTAGAACCAATAAGATGCTTTTTAGTACAGGAAATGCTTAATTGCTCATATATTTTTTTAAATTTCTCTTCTCTTTTAGGTGTACTGGTTCAATAAACAACACTCTCCCTACTTTTCTATAGCACTAGCAATTACAAAGAAACCATCCTTCATAATCAAATTTAATATGATCACAACAACACATATGGAACATCTTACCATCCATGATTATGTGCCTATATGGGATCTTTGCTAAAATATGCTCAATCTTAAAATAGAGATCTTTTTATCTAAACCCCAACCCATCAAACATTGAATAAGGATCAAACACATAAATGAACCTAACATTGAAACAAAAATCTTAATAAATATGTAAAAACTAATAATAACTTAACCTAACATTGAAATAAAAATCTTAATAAAGATGTAACAACTATTAATATCACAATCTAACATTGAAATCAAAATCTCAATAAAGATGTAACAACCAACAATAACTTAAATGAAAATCTCAATACTTTGATTCTTTAACAATAATTTCTTTGTAAGCTTTTTCTCCTCATTAAACATCTTTATGAGGTTGATTCTAATAGTGTTACGAAAAACCACCTAAAGTTAAGGTGCCATAATGCCCATAGACCCTTTAAAGAAATAATGATCAACCATGGTTGACCAATGGATACTCATGTACAACTCTCATTTTAACAAGTGCAGGTCTTCCTTTCTCTTCATTAAGTACTAAAGAACTAGCAAGTAATGTTTCTTTTCCTTTCTTATCTACTTTGAGAAATGCTTGCCTTATATCTTGAGTTATTCAATGTTTGTAATTGGTAAAGTGATTTTACAAGTATGAAGTTCCTTGCCTTGGGCCACCTAAAATCCTATTACCATACTTATTGATTCCTATTGATTCCTAAAATTTGAAGAAAAACCATTTCTCTATATAATTAGTTATGGTAACAAATTAGTTATGGCAACAAATTAGTTATGGCATTGTTAGGGTTTCCCTAAATCACTTTGTATAAGCATATCAAAGTTTCAAATTTGTAGATTGCAACAAATTAGTTATGGCATTGTTAGGGAATCCCACAGGGTCAGCAGTAGAAACACATAGGATTCCCATAGCGATTTGCAAACAAAGTGTTTTAAAGCATCACATAGAACAAAAATTATTACATTTTAGGATTACCTCTTCTAGACTTAAGATGAGTTTGTTTATTGAAGCTAGCTTAGCTTCATCCTTTAGGAGTCTGTAACATCCTAAATTTTAAAATAATAGATTAATTAAGGAAATAAATACTAAATAATAGAATGTGGATTATTTAATGTCCCAAAATATTAGAAATAATTAAATTAAGGTTTTTGGAGACTGTTGGTAATTTATTGGGGCCGAATAAGCTGAAAACTGACCCGATTAAAATATAGGTGTCAGACCAAGTATCTCCGATTGGGATGATATTAGTCAGGGATGTTAAGAATATTATTGGGAGTCTGAATATGTATTCGGAATAATTTTTAGATAAAGTATTGAGCCCAAACATAGATCCTGTTGGTCATAAAACGATGAAGCTTTAATAAGAGGATTAAAATTAAAATCAAAAACTCATTTCTTCCCTTTTTCTTTTCGTTGGCTTGCTGAAGCCTTTGTAGAAAATACACTCTTCTTCTTTTTCTTCTTCTTCATTTCCCTCTTCTCTTCTTCTAAAAACCCAAGATAAGGTGGTACCCCATCATTTCCTTTCATTTTCATTCTTGAAGGAAGCTAGGAGGAGGAACTTGAAGTTTCCTCCTCTTCTTTTCTCCATTTCGTAGCCCTCTGTCCCCCTCTTGGAACCCATTTCATTTTTAGGTGAGGTAAGCTTCTCTCACCATTTTTGGAAGGGTAAATGCACTGGTTATGAGTTGTTATGGTTTGGGGGAGTAATGTATATGAATGAGTGTTTAATGAGAGCTTTAAATGCATGAACCCAAAAGTGGGTTGTCATAAATGTAAGGTTGAAATGAAATAAATATGGTAGATGAAGGTATGTTGGAAGGTGATGAAGGTTAATGATGCATTTATGAATGTGGTTGGGTTTTGGTGAAAACCCTAACTTTCAAGAATTGGTGAAAGTTATAAATATGGGTTGAATAATATGTTTAAAAGCAAATACAAGCCATTGAGTGCATGGGTATTGATTGGAAAGGCATTCTGTGAATGTTAAGTTACGATTATTTTGTAGCCTTTAGATATAATGAATATGGCTTGATGGGGAGGAATTCCTGAAGCCTAACAAATGATGGAAATGATATTTATAACATGTTCTAAAAATGTTATGAAATTATAGATATGATTATGGTTAATTAGAGTTGGATTTATGTCTTGAATGATTGATTAATTAGGATTTTATATGTATATTAATGTAGGATCCATTCCGAACGATGAGGCGGGCACGTCGTATCAATCGAAATTCTTCTCTTGAGGTAGGAGATGAGTCTTTATATTCTAATTGCATGAATTGAATAGTATTGGATTGTCATATGTGATAATTTGGATGTTTGCCTTGCTTTTGATGTTATGGAAATTTGTGTTGTGTGTATGATGTTGATAATAATGTTTGGGAACATGCTTTATGCAATTAGAATGGATATGGTGTGCTATATGGTGGTGTGAATTATGTGGCAAGTGTAAGCCTTGAGTATGATGATTGTACATCCACCTTAAATATAAAATGAATACAATTAATATTTGGTTGAGATTGAGTGTGAATGAATAGCATGCCATGATTGATAATGAAAAGTTGATGATTGAAATTGATGAAGGGTGCCATTGTAAATGGTAAGAGAATTGTTAAAATGCCATATTTAAAACTTGAGAACAAAAACTAAAACCAACAATGATGAATCCACTAAGAATGGTAAAGTGGTGTTGGTGATGATGATGGTGATGATGTTTGATGAGTGGCATGTATAGGATGCATAGAGTGAGAAATGCATATGATTGCCATTTGCATCCATTGCGACTGTATAGCCACCGATGTTGGAACATCAGGGGAGTTCCCTCGGCCGACCCAGTAGGAGGGTGGCTCGGTGCACAAGCAATTTTATTTTCCCCTGTGACTTGGTATGTAAGTCACGAAGCCACCCATGTATTGCTACAGGGAGCTACATGTGGCCGACCCTTGTGGGGTGGCTCTTGATGAGTAGGTGACCCTGGTGGTCCTTTAGATCACAGCCGCCATGAAATGAGTCATGGCCGGCCCGCAACACCATATATTGAATAGGTGTTACCGCGGTCATGGTAAAAATGACCTGCTGTTGTAAAATGGATGATGCGGTTTGGTACCAGTAAAAGATTAGTGAAAATGCATGCAATTTAAGGATAAAAGTACACATTTTACTACTACAATAAGGGTATGGTTAGATGATCATACTTGAAACCCACATTTGGTGTTCATATTCCCACAGTTAGATCTACAATTATTGAAAAATTCTGTTATGCATATACATTAGCTTAAGAGCATTTACATATAGCAAGGAAGTATGCCGAAGGTGATGAGATATGATGATGGTTATGTTAAAGATGAGATAATGTAATAGGGAAACATAAAAGATATGAATACCAAATAATAATTTGAGTAAAGTGATGAGTTGTGTAATAGTCCAAATGTTGAAGGACTTGATTATGTATATGCTTGTATACCTTGCCTAAATTATAATGTCGTTTGTGTTATAGTATGATAGTATTATAATGTTGAATAAGATGATGAATGATTTATGTATGCAAAGTATACATGTTTTGATGCATATGTACATAATCACATGGTATTCATATTCATTCTTTTGGAATGTATGACTCACTCTCCTGTGTTGTCCACTTTTTAGACTTGTGATGCAGGGCACTCATGGGTGGAGTGAAACTCTTTTGAAGTACATTTTATGGAAGGAGGTAAATAGGTGAATAGGAAGTGCCTTGGCCAGAAAATCTAGATTTTTGTATAGCATATAGTGTAGATGTATGCTTATTTTGCCATCTAGATCGTAGCTTGTTGATTTTGAGGGTCATGTAGGAAAATTGGACCTTGGAGTGTATGACCAATTTTCATTAATGACCCAAATTATGTAAAATGTTTAACTATGATGTTTAATGATGATAAATTTTGTGTATGAATGAAGTATTTTACAATTTACAACAATTTATGAGGTTTATATGAAAATGATTTAAACATCATGCATTGAATGAATGGAAATTGATTTTGAAATGTATAAACAATTGGATGAGATTGTAAATGCATGGTTGAATGGATATAATGCATTAGTGTAGGCTAAAATGGCATGAATTAAAGTTTGGCATGTTAAGTTGTATGACATTACCCTGTTACTCATTTTTCTCTGCATAACTCGCTCAAGCGAGTGAGAATCTCGCTCAAGCGAGATCCTTATGAATCAGGGGTGTGGCCACTGGCCTAAATTCGCTTGAGCGAATGACATTTTCGCTCAAGCGAAACCTTTTGGAATCAGAGGTTTGGTTACTGGAGTTATTTCTCTCAGACGGGAAAGGTCTCGCTCGAGCGAGTGGGAGAGCTACTAGACCATTTTCGCTCAAGCGAAATGGTCAGTGCTTGGAGGTTCACTCAAGTGAGCAAGGGAAAGATAGATACTGGACAATTTTCACCCAGGCGAGCCCAGCCTCGCTCGAGCGAAAATCGGACAGTAAGGTGCCTGATGCTACTGGAGTAATTTCACTCAAGCGAGCATGGCTCGCTCAAGCGAAATTGACCCCTGATGCTATTTTTTCCTTTCGCTCAAGTGTTCTCGCTGGCTCACCTAAGCGGGTTGTTGGGACTCGCTCAAGTGAGTGGGGCATCCGCTTGAGCGAGATGTCCCTGATTCCTCCAAACGCCTTGTTTTATTTAACTTGGCTTTCCTTTGCATCAACCTTCTTCTTGCAACATCTAAATAATGCTCTTTGAAATATTATGAACTCTTAAACTCCATGAAATCCATTTTCTCTAAATTCAATCATACAACATCAATTTAAGTTATTTTTTCCGCTGCTTTTAATTGAAAATATCTCACTAATTATTTTTGACTTGCCTTCTCATATCTCTATATATGAGATAGGATTTTATTGATCCGGGTGTCTATTTAGACTTCACTACGTTTTATTGTATCAAATAACTCTTTGTAAAACGTGAAAAATTGACCCTTTTTTTTGGGTCTCACAGAGTCCACAGGAGCACTCCCATAAAAATCCAAACCTCCAAATTCTAGTTCAAAAAAACTCAGCCCTCGCAATAGTTATGAAAATGTGTGTTCTTTTTTTAGCAGTAACCTATGAGCATCTCATGCTCTATATATAGGCTTAGGCCTGACTTGATGAGCTCTCTATAAAGATTGAGCTCCTGACTCATTTTGAATGAGTTAGGCCCAATAACTTGATTTTAGTCCAACTAAAATAAAAGCTATCCTCTGGTGGGCTTACTCTATGTGTGTGACCATATAGGTAAAATATCTAGTCATATTAATAATAAACAACTTTATTATTAATATAAAATAAGAATGATATCTAGCAATGCATCATTATGCTTGAATAGTATTTATCATCGATATAACCTATAAGTGATAATTATTTTATACATTTATTTCTTTTGTCATGATATCCAATTAGGCCCAAGGCATGGTCATCGTCATCCTTGTATGACCTAATTTATTTTACTTGATACAAGAGTAGACTTTACTTGAATAAATATCTAATATTTATTCTTCCTAGCATGACCATGTGTTGGTTTGGAGAATAGACTTAGAAGGGGGGTTGAATAAGTATGTTCACTTTTTCAAACCAAAAAGTGATATTTAAACGTTTAGAGTGTTATACAGTGGATCAGACTTATGAAGCGACTGAGAGCATGATTCTTTGATTGAGAAAGTAAGAGAGAGCGCTTACCAGGCTTTTACTATTGAGTTTAACAATCATTGTTCACCAGACTTTTGATAGTAAAAAGTAAGAGAGAAAGAGACAACACACAAGATATTTATACTAGTTCACCTCCAACGCAAAGACTACATCCAATACCTTCAAAATTTGAAGGATTTCCACTATGTAAAAATATTTTACATTACATGTTGAGTATTATTGACTCTAGCCACTCCTGGCTTAAGCACAACTCATGCTTCAAGTATTCTTGACATTGGTCACTCCTGGCCCCTGAGTATTCTAGAGTCTGGCCACTTCTGGCCCCTGAGTATTCTAGAGTCCGGCCACTCCTGGCCTAAGCTTACCCCGTGCTTTTAAGTATTCTTGACACCGGCCACTCCTAGCCATGAGTATTCTTGACTCCAGCCACTCCTGGCCTAAGCACAGCCCATGCTTTAACACACCAGACCCCTCTGGATTCCTATAAGTATTATTTTACAGCACCCACTCCTGGGGTAGACCCAAGTATTCTTTCATGAGCCACTCTTGGCCCAAACCTCAAGTATTCTTTCAAAAGCCTCTCTAGGCCAAAGTGTTTCCCACACTAACAGAGTCTAGCAACACATCAGACCTATACTACCAGAGGATTGGAAGAATTTGCTCAAATAAAATAAGCCCCTTGACTTAGCAACGTTAAGTGATAAACCACGAAAATGGGTTTGTAAAGAAGAAGAGGGCTTATCTATTGTGGGGCTCAGTACATTCATATGGTGAAAGATAATTGGAAAATGTACTAAGCTAGAAAGCATGACTTGGGATAATTGCATTTAAGTGCACGAAGGTATATCCCAAGTCACTATGGCATCTAAGTAGAAAGGTAAGTACACATAGTGAGCTTTCTTTGTATTCATGGTAGATCTTCCAGGTAGGGTTACTCGTTGTTGAGTAAACTACCATTTCTTCATTTCATATAAGCTTGAGTGCATGAATGTTTGATGGTCGTTCATGATTTTTCTTCTTCTTCCATTACACTTTTATGGTGTATTCTAGCTCATCTTTTTCTTTTTACGAGCTTTCTCTCCTTTTCATTTTTCTCTCTAGTATTTCTTTTCATCCTTAATTCTCGATAATTGATTTTTCTCTCCTTATATTTTTCTTCTATATTTTTCAAGAGGCTTCACTTTTGAAGAGGAGATCGATTCTATTTATATAGAATCAGTCTATTGAGTTCAGGAAGAGGCTTGTTAATTATATAGCCGTTAAGAGAGTTGTTGTATAAGAGACAAAAGTCTTTCTTGATGGAGTTACACAAAGGGTAAGAACTTTTTTTTGTTAGAGAGAGAGAGAGACGTTCTGCACAAGCAATGTAGATGTAGGAGCTTTCAAGATTTGTGCAATCATAGGTGGAGTAGATGTAGCACTAGTTTCACTAAAAGGAAAGCTTTGATTTAGAGAATCTTTGAATGCGTGAGATAGAGGTAAAATATAGTTGCTTTTTAGACTAAATTAAAATCCACCTTGTTTAGTCAATCTTCCTTTTTGTAAATCTTTTCAATAAGCTTTTGATGGAGATGACTTGTGACCGTTGATGCTTCATGTATCAGACCACTTCTAAAGGTTTGAAGGGAGATGACAGAGTCTGATGCTTTCGTGTTTTCTAAAACTTGAAGTGATACTGTTTGAGTCTGGGTCTGGTAAGTTATTCTTAATACAAGAGAGTTTCTTCTGAAGCGAGTTACCAGACTTTTGATTCTTCCTTTTGTCTTGGATTGAGAAGTTCATGTTACAATTAAGTCCTCCAGACTTTTGATGAGTGAGCTTTCTATGCATAGGCTCCCCCCTTTCTTTTGTAGCTTAGGCCTGAACCACTTAAATACCCATATCAAGTGATGACAAACATCTTAATAGTTTTGTTTTACCAAACTTATTGAATGTGAGCTCCCCTTTTGATTTATAACCTGTGATTTTTATCCTGAAACACTCGAGTGACCTTTATCAAACATTTTATAACTTATAACTTGATTAATTAAAATGCTTGATGTTGGTTATCAATAAATCTAAAAGTGCTTCAAATATTTTCTTGGTTCTAACACCATGCATTTCTTTAGTCTCACTTCATCAAGCGGCCTATAAATATCACTCCTATCACATAGATGAGACAAATCTCATTTATATCATTTGTATCACTTACATCCATCTGCATAATTTGTTTATTTCCTAATCATAACCTTTATGGTCATCTTGAGCTAAGTGAACTAACTAGTTAATTAATCTTGTGAGCTAAAATGGGCTAACTTAAAAGATTAATTAGTGAACTAAATTCAGGATTCAAAAGTAAACTCAATGGTTCGAACCACTTGGGTGGAATGGTTCAAATTAGTAGTTGTTAACCAAGTGGCCTCAAGTACACAAGAGGGGGTGAATTGAGTATTAAAAAATTTTACTTTGAATGCTTTTGAAGTTGATTCTTTAGTTACTATGTTTGATAAAGATGATAAACTTAATGGTAAATAGTAACAATTTATACACAGACAAAATAGTTAACACTTAAAAGGTCTAAGTAATATTCAAGAAATGGAATCAAATTAATCTCAACACTATTTATGGTACTTAGAAAGATTTCAAAATAATTCAAGAATATTACTTAAGGCTAATTTCAACAATGTTAATCGAAATAATTTATAACTTAATATAACATGCACTTAGTCCAAATTAATTGGAAATAATATAATAAATCAAGCAAGCAAGTTAAGTTCACAAATTAAATGAGTTTAGGGAAGAGAGATTTGCAAACCGATATATACGAGTTCCACCACACCGGTGTACGTCTCGCCTCTAAGCAACCCACTTAGAGGATTTCCACTATTGGAGATTAGAGATACAACTTTGAGAAACTATGACTTCCTAGTGTTCCACACTCAAGAATCCAATCCTCACAAGTACAAGGGCACTCTACCCAATCTCACAATTACAAGGTTGAAATCCCAACCCAAAGATTTTAAGATGTTTGGTGTTTGAGCATACAAGGAAACTCTCCAATAGAGTGGATATACAAGTTAAAGCTTTCACAAAGTAATAACTCTCAAAGAGAGGATATGCAAAATAAGTACACAATATAATTTCCCATCAAATTGAGCTTTAAAAAAATAACTTCAAGAAATATGCCAATCAAAGAATAAAGAGAGCAAGAAGAAGAGCAAGAGAATGGAGGGGGAAGAAAGCAATGGAAATGCTTCAAATGCTTTGGTAAGAATTGCAAATTCAATTGCCTTCCCTATTTATAGTAGATGGAAGCATGGTGATTGCAATTAAAATATTCACCCGAGGATAGTGTAGTATGGTTCCTTGTATCTTTAACTTCCTTCGATGACATGGAGCAACATGGTCATTTTATGGTGGAGCAGTGTATTTAATTTCCACGACAAGGTGGAACAGTGGAGCGTATGTCTATTTTTAGTTACTTAAATTGCAACTTGCGTAGTGGAGACCTGGAGAATACAATCTGCTCAGAGAATGTTGGAGCGCTGTATTTGGCTAATTTATAGTGTGATTCAGTTTGTCCAAGTGCAATGCAAGGCTGTCATATATTCAATAGAGATTCAAATTCAAATTCACATAATTCATTTGAATTAAGTAAACTTATCTAACTCATGGTGATGTAGTTTAATCATCTAAGAGTATCATGATGTTTGAATTAGCTTCTTGGAACTTCTGATATTCCACTGCACATCATAAACACATGCTTTAATTAATTTTGTAGCATCCTCGCTCAAGCGAGTTTAATCACGCTTAAGCGTACAAGTATATTTCCCTTGATTTCCTTTTCACGTATGCATCATGCTCGAATCCACGCTCAAGCGTGCTATCACGCTCAAGCGAACCTTGTTTACACTTAAGCGAGACTTATGATTTTGGGCTCCTGATGTATCACATTTTGCTCCACGCTCACGCTTAAGCTCCATAGCTTCACGCTTAAGCGAGCTTGTCCAGCGCTTAAGCGAGCTGGTTGTTAGTCCTCAAATTTACAATAAATCTTTTAATAAAAAATTCATAAAAATTATAAAAATTAGTTTAATTTGTTAGAAAATTAGGCTTTGAATTCAATAAATGGATATTGTTGGAAATAATCTGCCCTTGATCAATTTTCTCTAGTTTTGTAGTGAAAAAGTTAAGAAATGAAGAGAAAATTACACTGAAGGAGCTGACGCGTAGCCTCACCCCACGCGTAGCATCAACAGCTATTTTTGATGTGGACGCTACGCGTTACAGCCATGCGTAGCGTCAGTGCTGCGTGGTCTCCACCTCCACTTTGGCCAACCACTCCACTTAGACCCAATAATGGGCACTCCACTCAGCACCAAGGGGCACCCCACTCAGCATGAAAGGCCAAAACTCGGTGGAAACATGTTCATGTGGCCAGGCATGATCAAATTTAATAATTTGAAGTGGCCATTATCAAGTGTTTAATAGAGGCTGAGTCAGGGGTATGACGCGTAGCGTCACACTGACGCGTAGCGTCACACTGACACGTAGCGTCACACTGACGCGTAGCGTCAGCACCCTTGCTTAGCCCTATAAATAAGGCCATCCAACACCATTCTAGGCATCCCATCCTATCCCATTCTCATTCATTTCTCTTCTTTTCTCTCTTTGTGCTCGACTTTGAGTACTTCTTTTGTGAGTTGTAGTTCTAGAATAGTTTTCTAGATACTTGAGTGTGTTTTGGTGTATTGTGATCGTTGTATCGTGAAGTTCCCATCGTCTTCATAATGTCAAACTCTGTAAGTGTTGTTTTTACTTTCACCATGTGTAACTAATTTGTTTATGTTGGAATTGGTGAACTAATCTATTGAGTATAATGTTATGAATTTGACCTCTGCATGTTTATGATTCAAGTCCATGTTAGTATTTTA
The DNA here is from genome assembly GCA_037962975.1 of Clitoria ternatea. NCBI lineage: Eukaryota > Viridiplantae > Streptophyta > Magnoliopsida > Fabales > Fabaceae > Clitoria > Clitoria ternatea. The sequence goes on from CM075673.1 coordinate 145,060,925, forward strand.
ACCTTTTATTAATATGAACGTCAAACAGGAGAATGATTTTCATGTGTATTGAAACTTGTTTTATTAGTATGAATGTCAAACGGGAGAATGATTATTCATGCCGTATTGAAACTTGTTTTGACGAAAGCAAAAGTTGGAATACCCTTGGTATCTCAATTCTATAGGGGTTGTTAACCATTGTTGCCATAAGGCCAGGTCTTAATGCAAGTTTTTACTGAGAAAGCTCACGAGGGATCGGACTTTACGGTGAATTCTTAGAATTTATATCACGAGGGATCGGTTATAATGATTTTAAGCTGCAATGACATGAAACTTGATGATTAAATATGCATGTCTTGAGTTCCTCATTGTTATTCTAGATTAGGGATCCAATTTCCAACATAATTTGTTTATCTGTGTTTATCTCAAGTATATTACCTATTCTAGATTGCAACTCAACTTTTTAGATAGATTTTTATTTTCTTTTTAGCTCATGAACTACTCAATCATGCTATCCTGTGAATATTGTATAAATTGTATATAAATCATTCTTTTGTCTATAACTTTTTTCACATTTACCATAGTGAATAGAAAATTACTGTTGTTATTGGACTTTCAATCCCAGTGGAACGATATCTAAATTTTGAAAACTACAAACGATTGGTGCGCTTGCCAATTAACAACCCGGTGGTGGAAACGAACGGTTGAGACACTATCGCCGGGTTAACACTGGTCCAGCGCTTAAGCGAGCTTCAATTGTAGCCCCTGATTCATTACTTTCAAGCCCATACTTCCACGCTGACTCACGCTTAGAGTGTGCAAGTCCCTGATTCTTCATTCTTTTGCTTAAGCTTCCTTCATTTCATTGCATACCTGTAATGGCTTTTCCAGGATGATTTAACAACCAAGTTTCTTCAAGATTTATTTTGACTATTTTGGCAATCATTTGTTTATCTTATCAATCATTATTGATTTGTGTATTTGAACTTAAATCTTCATTTGTTGTTTATTGTCAAAACCTACATCAACATATAAATACATTCTCCCCCTTTTTGATGATGACAACAAATGTTTGTCTCTTAGGATGTTAGTATCATAACAGTTCAAATACATTGCAAAAATGACTCCCCCTTACACATATAATTTGATACCATTATAAAATCATGATATTCTCTCCCCCTTTGTGAGATACTTTATGTCACTTAGAAAGTATATATTTATTTTCTCCCCCTTTGGCATCATCAAAAAAAATCTAAGAATATATATATATACCACTTTAAGAAAGATACATTTTGTAGAGATAGATACCATTTGCATATAAAACTCCCCCTAAAACATGCAACATATATCACAGAGTAATTCAAAGCATGTAAGCAATCATAATGATGTTTTCTCTTTCTTTTGGATAAGCAAAGTTAGAGGTTATACAGGATTAAAATTTTGCAATTTACCAATGATTTTTATTGCACAAGAGAGTCAAGAAAATCAAGGTCATTTGCCATTTATTTTTGAGAACCATGTGGTACATAGGAGATTATTTTTGTGTCAAGATATGTTTAATTAAGTATATTCTTCCTGAGAACTTAAAATAAAACAAGAGTTTTATGAAGTATGTATTGACTTCAAGAATTGTATGTATATCACAAAGTAAAGTACTATGTTCAAAGAAATGAAAAAAAAATTAAAATCTTTTAGTTAAAGGCTTTCAAAATTATGTTCAAAGAGTAAAGAAAATGATAAACATCAATTTAAACAATTTCCAAAATTCCTAATTCCCTTCTAATATTTATAAATTGTTCTTTTGGAAGGGGTTTTGTAAAAATATCCGCCAATTGTTTTGAAGTTTCAACATATTCAAGAACACAATCTCCTTTCAAAACATGGTCTCTTATAAAATGATGTCTTATTTCAATATGTTGAGTCCTAGAATGCATGACAGGATTTTTTGAGATATTTATGGCGCTAGTGTTATCACATTTAATAGGCACTTTGTTTAAAACAACACCAAAGTCAAGAAGTTGTTGTCTCATCCAAAGAATTTAAGCACAACAACTGCCAGCTGCTACATATTCTTCCTCAGCTGTCGATAAAGCAACATTTACTTGCTTCTTGCTATGCCAAGAAACAAGGGAACTACCAAGTAAATGACATGTGCCACTAGTACTCTTTCGATCAAGTTTACAACCAGCAAAGTCAGAATCAGAATATCCAATGAGAATACATTCAACGCCTTTGGGATACCATAAACTAACATTTTGAGTACCCATAAGATATTTCAAAATTCTTTTTACAGCAGTGAGATATGATTCTTTAGGACATGCTTGATATCTAGCACACATGCATACAACAAACATAATATCAGGCCTACTAGCTGTTAAGTAAAGTAAGGAACCAATCATACCTCGGTATTTAGTTATTTCAACGTCCTTACCTTTCTCATCTTTGTCTAAGTAGCAAGATGTACTCATGGGTGTAGCTATTTCGTTTACTTTGTCCATTTTAAACCTTTTGAGTAGTTCTTTACAATATTTTGTTTCACGAATGAATGTTCTTTCATTTGTTTGTTTGATTTGTAATCCAAGGAAGAAGGTGAGTTCTCCCATCATGGACATTTCGAATTCATCTTGCATAATCTTGGCAAACTCTTGACAAAGAATTTCGTTAGTAGCACCAAATATTATGTCATCAACATAAACTTGTACCAAAAGAATGTCATTGTTTTTACGTTTTATAAACAGTGTAGTATCAACCTTTCCTCTTTCAAAATTATTTTCTAAAAGAAATTTACTAAGTCTTTCATACCAAGCTCTTGGAGCTTGTTTCAAACCATATAAAGCTTTTCTCAATTTAAAAACATGGTTTGGAAATTTGTGATTTTCAAAACGAGGAGGTTGATCTACATAGATTTCTTCTTGAATATAGCCGTTTAGAAAAGAGCTTTTGACATCCATTTGATAAAGCTTAAAATCCATACAACAAGCAAAAGCTAACAGTAATCTTATGGCTTCTAATCTAGCTACGGGAGCATACGTTTCTTCATAGTCTATTCCCTCTTCTTGATTATATCCTTTAGCAACTAATCTAGCTTTGTTTCTTGTTATTATTCCATTTTCATCTAGCTTATTTCTAAAAACCCATTTAGTACCTATTATTAGATGGTCATTGGGTCTTGGCACAAGTTCCCAAACTTCATTTCTTTTAAATTGATTCAATTCTTCTTGCATGGCCAATATTCAATGTTCATCAATAATAGCTTCATTGATATTTTTGGGTTCTATTTGTGATACAAAAGCTAAGTGATTGCATGCATTTCTAATAGTGTTTCGAGTACTTACACCTTTTGTTATTTCACCTATAACATTGTCAGGGTGATTCTTTAAGGTGATCCATTCCTTTTGTTGAGGTTCGTCGTTTTGTGTTGTATCTCCTTCATTTTTATTTCCTTCTTCGTCTTCCAAGTTCATTTCTTGGAAGGTACCTACAAGATCATCAATTTCCTTTCTTGGAGGATTTTGGTTAAGTTAATCAAATTTGACATGTATAGACTCTTCAATTGTACATGTTCATTTGTTAAAGAGTCGATAAGCTTTACTAGTAGATGAATAACCTAAGAATATTACTTCATCAGATTTTGCATCGAATTTGCCGAGATTATCCTTTCCATTATTTAAAACAAAACATTTGCATCCAAATATATGAAAATAAGAAATATTTGGTTTTCTTCCTTTATAAAGCTCATAGGGGGTTTTCTTTAATATAGGCCTTATCAAACATCGGTTCATAACATGACAAGCAGTATTTACCGCATCAGCCCAAAAATGTTTTGAAATGTTATGTTCATTTAACATAGTTCTTACGAGCTCCGCTAAAGATCGATTTTTCCTTTCAACTACTCCATTTTGTTGTGGAGTTCTTGGAGCCGAAAAATTATGATCAATGCCAAATTTTTCACAAAACTTTTCAAAAGATTGGTTTTCAAATTCTCCCACATGATCAGTTTAAATAGATGCAATTTTCAAATTTTGTTCATTTTAGATGATCTTGGCAAGTTTCTTAAATGCATGATATGCTTCATGTTTATGAGTAAGAAACAATGTCCATGTATATCTAGAATAATCGTCCACAATCACAAGACCATAATAGTTTCCACCAAAACTTTTAATTTTTGAAGGTTCAAACAAATCCATATGTAAAAGTTGTAAATGTCTAGTTGTTGAAACAATATTTTTCACTTGAAAAGAAACCTTTACTTGTTTTCCCTTTTGACAAGCGTCATAAAATTTATTTTTGAATTTCAATTTTGGTAAACCAATTACTAAATCTTTCGAAACAAGTTTATTTAAATGGTCTCTATGAATGTGAGCAATTCTTCTATGCCATAGCCATGATTCATCCTCTTTAGTTATGAAGCATTGCACATCATTTGAAGCAAGACAATCAAGATTAATCATATAAATATTATCAACTCTTTGACCAATGAATTTTATTTCCTTGTTTAGCTAATTTTCAATTATGCAACCATTTGATTCAAAAACAATTTTATAGCCCTTATCATATAATTGACTAATGCTAAGCAAGTTATGTTTAAGTCCTTCAACATATAATACATCGTTTATAGAAGTTGAAGAATTTTTACCAACATTTCCAATTCCTAGTATTCTCCCCTTCGTGTTATCTCCATAAGTAACGAATCCTTTATTTCGTGGAGTAAATGATATAAACTTACTTTTGTCTCCCGTCATGTGTTTTGAACACCCACTATCCAAATACCAATGGGTGCTATTCATTTTAAAGCATACCTACAAAACATGTCAAGTTAGAGAACTTGGTACCTATTTTATGTAGGGTCCTTGTAGGTTAGTTTGAGGTAATGTTCCTTTAGGAACCCATACTTTTCTCATAACCTTTGGCCCTAGTTTTCTAACATTACAATTAGATGCATTATGTCCTTTAAAACCGCAATGATTACATTTCATGAAAGGTGATGAAGTTTTACTAGGTGGTATAAAGAAGTTCTTATAATTCTTTTGTTTCTTAACGGCATTGAAACCTAAACCCGTTTTATCAAACATACACCGTTGTTTACCAAGTAAAACATTTAAGTTGTCTCTACCATTTGTAAAGTTTTCTAGAGTTCTATTCAAGTCCAAAACCTTAGTTTCTAGCATGTCACATTTCTTTACAAATTCACAAGGTTTAGTCCTAGAGCATGCTTGAACATTTACTAACTCATTTTTCAAACATTCATTTTCTTTACAAACTTCCATAAGATGCATCTCAAGAGTGTCAATGGTTTTTCTAGATAATTTATGCTTATTAGACATTTTCATAAGTTTATCATACAATTCTTCAAGAGCATCAAGTAGTTCTTCCTTATCTAAGTCATGAAAGTTTACCTTATCTTCTTCATCTTGGTGATTGGCCATAAGACAGAGGTTTTCTTCTTTATTTTCTGAATCGTCCGAGCTACTTATCTCATTTTCATCCCATGCGATATATGCTCTTCTCCTTTCTTTTCTTTCTTTGTTTTTCTTCTTTAGGTTTGGATAATCTATCTTGAAGTGTCCTTCCTTTCCACATTCAAAGCAAGTAGGTGAAGTAGAATTTTCTTTAGGATTAGATTTCTTACCTTGTGATTTGAAGTTCCTTTGGAAGCGTTTGCTCTTCATAAGCTTTCCAAAACGTTTCACGAATAGGCTTAACTCTTCATCCTCATCAAGATCACTCTCGGATTCATCTTCAACAATTGAGGTGGCTTTGAGAGCTAGCCCTTTCTTCTTAGAGACTTTTTCTTCTTCCTCCGCTTGTTTCAAGTCTTTCAATTCGTGTTCTTGTTCTTGGAGTTTACCAAACAAAGTGGCAAGAGACATATCATTTATATTGGGAGATTGTTTGATGGCTATAACAAGAGGTTGCCATTCCCTAGTAAGACTTTTTAGAACTTTGTGGATAAGATCCTTGTTAGCATAAGATTTACCAAGTGTAATAAGATGATTAATAATCAAAGTAAATCTCTTTTGAAGTTTTAAAATAGATTCATTGGAATTCATTCTAAAACTTTCATATTGACTAGTTAAAGTACTAATCTTAGAGTCCTTAACATCACTAGTTCCTTCATGAGTTACTTGAAAGGTATCCCACATATCCTTAGCAGATTTACATGTAACTACTCTAAAGAACTTATCGGGACCTAAGGCTAAAGTGATAAGATTTTTTGCTTTGTAATTATATTGTACTTTCTTCTCTTCCTCACTAGTCCAATCATCCATAGGTTTTTCAACTTGTTTATCATTAACAGTATGCATAGGTACAAAAGGACCATTTTTAATAGCATTCCATACTTTCAAGTCAATTGATTGCACAAAAATTTTCATCCTTACTTTCCAAAAAGCGTAGCCCTCACCATTGAAAGCGGGAGGTCTATTTGTGGCACCACCCTTGGGAAAAAGGTTTAGAGAATTTGAGGCCATTTGTTCTCTTGAAGCTGTTAAGCTTGATCTACCAAGAGTCAAGCTCTGATACCACTTGTTAACCAAGTGGCCTCAAGTACTCAAGAGGGGGGATGAATTGAGTATTAAAAAATTTTACTTTGAATGCTTTTGAAGTTGATTCTTTAGTTACTATGTTTGATAAAGATGATAAACTTAATGATAAATAGTAACAATTTATACACAGACAAAATAGTTAGCACTTAAAAGGTCTAAGTAATATTCAAGAAATGGAATCAAATTAATCTCAACACTATTTATGGTACTTAGAAAGATTTCAAAATAATTCAAGAATATTACTTAAGGCTAATTTCAACAATGTTAATCGAAATAATTTATAGTGTGATTCAGTTTGTCCAAGTACGATGCAAGGCTGTCATATATTCAATAGAGATTCAAATTCAAATTCACATAATTCATTTGAATTAAGTAAACTTATCTGACTCATGGTGACGTAGTTTAATCATCTGAGAGTAGCATGATGTTTGAATTAGCTTCTTGAAACTTCTGATATTCCACTGCACATCATAAACACATGCTGTAATTAATTTTGTAGCATCCTCGCTCAAGCGAGTTTAATCACGCTTAAGCGTACAGGTATATTTCCCTTGATTTCCTTTTCACGCTTGCATCATGCTCGAATCCACGCTCAAGCGTGCTATCACGCTCAAGCGAACCTTGTTTACGCTTAAGCGAGACTTGTGATTTTGGGCTCCTGATGCATCACGCTTTGCTCCACGCTCACACTTAAGCTCCATAGTTTCACGCTTAAGCGAGCTTGTCCAGTGCTTAAGCGAGCTTCAATTGTAGCCCCTGATTCATTACTTTCAAGCCCATACTTCCACGCTGACTCACGCTTAGAGTGTGCAAGTCCCTGATTCTTCATTCTTTTGCTTAAGCTTCCTTCATTTCATTGCATACTTGTAATGGGTTTTCCAGGATGATTTAACAACCAAGTTTCTTCAAGATTTATTTTGACTATTTTGGTAATCATTTGTTTATCTTATCAATCATTATTGATTTGTGTATTTGAACTTAAATCTTCATTTGTTGTTTATTGTCAAAACCTACATCAACATATAAATACAGTAGTGGCCAGGAGCAGTTCAAACAAATGAACAGGATGGTTCGAACCACTCAGCTAGTATGGTTTAGACCATTGCTCAAGATGGTTTGAACTACTCATTTGAACAGGCTTTTTCTGGATCCTGACTTATTTTTAGTAATCTAGCATATTGTTATTTCCTTATTAGCCAATGATTTTTCGATAAACTAAGAACCCAGGTTTAAGGAATAGTATTCCACTACTCAAGTCTGTAATCTTTTGTATTTTGTGCTCTTGGGCTAAGAGTATTGTGTGTCTAGGGTGAGAGAAATCCTTCTCTACTAGAAACCTCTTAGACCTTGTTGATCCTGTTGGGATAAAAATTGAATTATAAGGTAACATTAAGCTTTGGCTAAATGGTCAAGGAGTTGTAATCAAAACCTTGTAATCGATTTTGGTTTAGTGGAAAATTATAGGCGTTTGTGCCGAGAGATTGGACTAGATCATAGTTGTAATGATCAAACTAGGATACATCGTGGTTTGCTTCTTTCTTTCCTTATTTCTTTACATCTTTCTAATTATCTTCTTATCTTGCTTATATGCTTTATCTCTTGATTTTTTACAAAGCTTTATTTTTTAAAATAAAGAATCTTTTTTAAAATAACTTTTCTTAAACATGCTTTCGAAAAGGTCAAGTTTTTTTCAGACTTAATTCACCTCTCTCTTAAGTCTAATGCTACTTTCCAACAAGTTTTTCTTATGAGTATTATTACAAAAATTAGAAACAAAATGAAGACTAAACCTGTGATTTACGAACAAGGACGTTGATGAAAGTTGCCAACGACACTAACGATGATGTGTTAACAGTTGTACATGAGGATGTTGGTGGTGATGTTTGGGTGGTTAGGAACAAGGACATGGTTGTGAATTGACCAAATGACAATGAGCTTAGGTAGGAACAACAACGTATAAAGAAGGCAAAGAAGCTCCACATTGTGTTGTGGAGTCTCTTTGATAGCATAAGGCATAAGTTTTCTATTTAAGTTTTGGACATAAAAAGACCAAAAAATGATTACTTATACTAGAGAGAGAAAAATATTAGAGAGAGAATGAAATCTGAAGTAAAATCTATTCCATGAGTTTAAGTTATCTTACATATATATACTAAGTAAACTAACTAATTAACCTAAGCTAATATTACATAATTACCCTTAATGAAACAAAAAGTAAGTCACTTAAATTAACTAAGTTATAAGTGTTCAAAGTCCAATATCACAACATGGCCTCACACACCCATGCGTTTCCACACTAGTCTGGCGTATGGGTACATTGGCCTTAGGACCACAACTCAGTAGTTTGGTGTGGGCAAGCAGGGCACCAACATAAGGATGTTGGGCTACTACCTTGGTGAAGTCTGGTGTTAGCATTCTTGGGTATAGTGACACACTGGCCTGAGCGTAAGCACGCTCAAAGTTTGATGGTTTCTATAAGCTAGTGTATGATACGTAAAACATGGGCGTAGGTATGCCATAGCTCTGGAGAGAGCTGATGATTGAATCCTTGTCCAACTAGGCGTATGCTAGTAGGTGTACCTACGCTCAACTGGGTCCTGGCTCAATGGAGTATCTTGCCTTGTCCTACAATGGGTTCAGCGTAGGCACGCTCAACCCTTGATTCTTCCTTGGTGCTTTGTGCTTGCGGGCATGGGTCTACGTCGTGTGCCCGTAGCCACGTTGGGATCCTAGGTCATGCATGTCTGATGACATCTTCTTGCGTGTACCTACGCTAGCACTGGCATAGTTACGCTGGCCAACTGGTTTTGTTTATGGCACCTCAGTTTTCCAACATAGGGCCACGCTCATGGGGTGCTCCTACATTGGGTTCCGGGACAAGCTAGACCTGCACGCATACAATGAAGACATGCCCGACGTACCTACGCCAGCCTTGGGTGTGGTTACGCTAAGGTTGCATTTTGCACCAAAAATACATACTTTTAAATGCTACTGACTTTAAATGAAAACTATTGACAAATCATTCATAATTCCAATAAACCTTAATTTATACAACTTATTTCATAAAAAGTATATAAACACCTAATTAATAATTATTTGACAATCATTAAGAAAATAATTTAAGAAAAATAACTAACTAAATAAGTCTTTTCAAGACTTATCACATTCCCAAACTTAAAACTTGCTTGTCCTCAAGTAATAATTAAAATTTTAATTCACATATTGAATATACCTCAACAACTAAGCAATACTTGCATAAGCTAAAATGATAACATACACATGTCAATCCTTTTTATGATCCTTAATAATCTAAAAGCAATACCTTTAGAATGAAGGATGGGATGGTGATGCCAAAATCTCACAAAGTTAAGTATTTCACTCAACACTCAGTGTTTAGGCTATCGAACATGCACTTCTACTTGTAAGACAATAGGTAAACATAGGCTTGCAACTTTTCTAAGTATCATACATATAAATACATACACATGGATCAACAAGGCCTTTCTAGGCTTGTAATGAGGCTAGGCTATAGGTTATTATTAGTTTTTTTGGTCAATGCAAGGTCAATTAGATGTGTTCATCTAGTGCTTGACTTGTAAATTGACTCTTCTGTAACCTTTTTCTTTCTCTTCTTTTGTCATTGAGACAAAAAGTGTATTTCTTTATACCTGGTGCTTCTTTTTATTTTTGATTCTTCACTTTGTATCCTCTCTTTTTTCTAGAGTTTTGCTCAATTCATAACTTACTTTCTTGTCTTTTGGACTTTCTTTTTAACTTAACATAGCACCTTATACAATCATTACATTTTCAAGCCTTCTAAAAAAAATTAGTACCTTCGGAAAACCAAAGTGTGCCTAAATGTAATGTATAGGCACACTTTTATCCCCAAACTTAAATGTTGCTAGTCCATTAGCAACCTTGTACCATGACAAGACAAGCACTAAATAAACACATGCTAGGTTTTGAATGGTTTTGTGTGTTGTCATAACTTGTAATGTCAGGTTAAATTATTCCAAGAAAAATGGCTTATGGCTTAAATCGGGGACAATGGTATTATGTACAAGGTGGGGTTTATTTGGCTCTAGCTGAATATGAAACAAGGCCTTTATCATTTCCATGTAAACATAAATACATGCACAAGTAAGAAAGAAAGCAAGTTCTGCCACACTATTACCAAGCAAGCACACTCAACAATAACCATAGGCACAAGTCTCACAGTAATATAGGAAAGCATCATCAACACACCCCAAACCTTAATTTATCACTATGACATTTATCATCCTAGGTAAACAAGTGTGAACTAACAATCAGAGCATAGCAAGCAAGAGCCAGATATGTTAAGTTCCAATCAGTAATTCTAGGATCTCACACAAGTTATACTAAGGACAACCAATTTGAAGAATGTGATGTAAAAGTCCCACTTTTTTTCTTACTTTGGGACTTCGAACACCATATTATTCTTTATATTTTTGAAATATTCATTTTTAAAGAAGGCAAGGATAGAGATACTCCTTTTTTGGCGGTTGGTTGACGTGGATGATACGAGAATGCTACTATGTATTGGGAAATAACAAAAAAATAATAAAAGGTATACAATGAAGAGAAAATACAAACACACACATTTTTTTTCTTTTCAACCTTTTTCCATTGTTTTTGTGGTGTTTTTATGAATTACAATGAAATTATAGCAAAGTAAACTAGCCTACGAATTGAAAGTACAAAATTGAAATAACAAGAAAACATTAAATTTGAAAATTTTTAAATTTTTAGGCTCTACTCAGCCCCCACATCTCTTCCTCTGTGTTGCCCTTCTCTTCTTCCTCTTCCTCAATAGCATCATGCATGGGCTGGTCCTAATGGGTTGGATACTCAGTGTTGAGGGATGTGCCTATTGGTGGTATAGTGAACCCAATAGAAGCCAACCATTGATCTCGATCAATTAGCATCCCCATATCTGCATTGGGGTCTAGATTCATTGCAGTGGTCATCCTTTTTAGTAGCATGTCATGGTTCATCATCGGGTCGTAGGTCCCAAGTTACATCCTCTTTAAGGCCTGCAATTCGGCCATCACATTGGTCAAGGAAGGTATCGGTGGCTGATAAGTGCAAGGTCATGGTGCTTATGGCTAGTCCCTCATAGGTGCATTATCGATTCTTTCTTGGACCCATTCATTGTCCAAGGCATTCTCAGCCTTCACCTTCAAGCATCCCTCCTTATGGATCTTTACTTTCTACCTCTTAGCCAATAAAGAAATTATAGAGTAGTATGGCAATTGGACCTTCTTGTAGATGGCATTAATTATTTGTAAGGATCAATTCCCCTAAGTCCACATATAGGTCCTTCATTAGATAATAAATCAAGACCATTCTCTTCACCACAATCTTAGTAGCATGGGCCACGGGTTGAATAGATGAAAGAATATATTGGCATCAAATAGTAAGAACAGGTAAAAGAGAATTTTTACGGATGAATTTGGGAACATTACTTATAGTGGTTTCAAACTTTATTCCCTCCTTTCAACACACTTGAAGCGCCTTCTGAACCATGTCATTATTCTCAACCTACTCAATATCTTGGAGTACTCATACTCAGCATCTTCCACCGTGGATAGTTTCAAGGTCTTTCCTAGGATTTCCGTAAATAGTTCAATGGCAGCACCCTTGACATATGAGGAGTGGGGAACTTCATCTTGTGAATTCGGATTACCATTAGCCCTAAGGTTGGAGTAGAATTCTCTGGTCAGTTCTTGGTACCTGATAAGTCTCTAAAAGACTCATTGTTTAATATTTAGTTAATGACAATTTAAATGATATTAAAAAGTATGTATTTTTGGTGCAAATGTAACCCCCGACATAACCACACCCAAGGCTAGCGTAGGTATGTTGGGTCTGCACTCCTTACATATATGCAGGTCCATGATGTCCAAGAACCTAGCATAGGAACACCCCATGAGTATGACCCTACGTTGGGGAGTTGATGTACTAGGAAGAAAGCTAGCAAGTCAACGTAACCACGCCAACACCAGCGTAGGTACACGTGCAAGAGATGCCACCAAACATGCATGGAACCAAGATCCCAGTGTGGCTACGCACACCTAGCATAGACCCACGTCCACAAGCACAACGCATTAGGGAAGCATCAAAGGTTGAGTGTGCCTACGCTCAAACCATCGAAGGGTAAGGCCAGAGCCAAGAATCATTTGTGCGTAGGTACGCCCAACAACGTATGCCTGTATTGGACAGGGACTCATCCATCAAGGCTTACCAGAGTTTTGGCATACCTACGCCCATGTCCCACATCTATTATGTTGGGTCACAGGAACCATTAAGACCCTGAGGGTGCCTACGCTCAACCCAGCGTGCCACTACACCTAGGAATCAAGCACCAAATTTCACCAAGCAGTAACCCAACATACAGATACTAGTGTCCAGCGTTCCTATGCCAAGCTACTAGTTTATGATGCCAAGGCCGACGTACCCATACGCCTGACTAGTGTGGGTACATATGTGCGTGCGAGACCATGTACTGCTGATTGGACTTTTATATACTTGTAACTTAGCTAAGTTAAGTGAGTTATTTATTGTTTCATTCAGGACAATTATGTAATCCTAGCTTAGGTTAGTTAGTTCATTAAATATATATATATGTAAGATAACTTGAACCTGAGGGTATAGAGACATAAAATTTACTTCAAATTCATTTTTCAGATTTCATTCTTTTTCTATTATTTTTCTCTCTCTAAATTCTCTCATTCTCCAAAAATAAAAACCATTGTAATTCATCTTTTTCCTTCCATGAGTGGCTAAATCCCTAGGATTGGGATTCATGAAGGCTACAATAGAACTTTCTCTCAATTAATTAGAGGCATTACAATTAGTTAAGGCAAGTTTTAAACATGGCAAATTCTGAGTTTCAACTTCTTGGATTAGGAGATCCAAGACCTAATTCAGATGTGTTCATTAGAGAGGAATCATGGTGAATGCTTTAAGTTTGAATTTGATGACCTAGTTACTTCAGACCTAAGGAATTAGGTGAATAGTTAGGGTTCTTTTAGTTTTTGCAATTAAATTCAATAGGAATTAATACCTAATGGATTGGGATTGATTTGTGTTAAATTAGTGATAATTACCTAAAGAATTAGGAACTATCCATCTGTGAGAGTTGAACATTGCACTAACTCGGTCCAATGTTACAATTATGTTAATTTAAGGGAAATTACAGACAAAATCAATTCCAATTTGTTGTTAGTATACTTCTTATCACTTTCTATTACTTGATTGCTATATTACTATTAGAAAATACAAAAATCCAAATTCTATTTAGAAAACCTACAAACACATGTCTTGCTTGTATCTAAAGGTTCAATTAGTGTATCTCCTAGGTTGTGGTACTTAACACAATCTCTACGTGACGATATGACAGGGCCCGCAAGCGCACGGGTTATGTCGCGTAATATAAAAGATTATCGTTCTCCACAGGGACTGTGTTCAAAGTACCGGCATATTAAAATTTAATTATCCATACAATTGATTTTTAATGTTTTTGTAAAATAAAACACAATTTAAAAATCTAAATTTAGAAAAAAAATTTACTTGACACTTAAAAAAAATCAGAGTTGAGAGTTATCTTGGGATTTCGGGGGATTAAGACTCTATTTTATGTTAATGAATTTTAACTTTTCATAAATAAGAATCAAATTAAGTTTTCCAAGGCGAATTTTCCAAAAGCTAATTAATATGTTCCTCTTGGAATCCTATTAATGTACCTAACCTATGGAAAGCGCTGCTTAATCCTCAGAAAGGCCCATTATCGTTTTATAAAAATCCCTTTTATTTCCTCAAAAGAATTTTGATTACTTTCACGGTTTTACCGAGGTCACAAAAAGCATCTCAAAAATCTTAGGTTTAGTTCAAAGCTTTCTGGTAAAAATAAATCTCTCGATTCTATTTATTACCTAAACTTACTAATATACCCACAAGTACACAGTTTTATCATTTAGGTTCTTGTTAGGAATCACTAAAAGCATTGAGCATAATTGAACTAAATGGAAAACAGAAATTTATTTAATTCCAAGTCAAAATAATATTAACAATAAAATATTATCACACCCCCTTTCATCCCAAGATAATTAATTTAGTTACTCATGAAATAATTCAAATTCATATAAATGATGGAAAAATAAAACATACAAGTCATGGTAAAAATAAAGACTTACGGGTTTCTCCAAAAGCTCAGAATAATTTTACCACTGTATTTCCTTGTTGCAATAATTTCTCCACCAATTACAAATTGGAATTCTCACTTTTACAACCCTCACCACTCTTACAAAATAAAAGAAAGAAAATAAAATAAAAAAAGGAGAAAAAAAATGAACAAAGAAAGAAAAAGGGAAAAAGAAGAAAACTAAAGAGAAAAAGAGAGAAAGGAACGAAGAGAAAGGATGGAAAGGGATTGGATTCTGAAGGCTTCACTTGCTCCTACTTTTATAGGTGAAGGAATGGAGGACTCCAGCTAAGAAACGCATTGCAATTTGCAAGTGGGAGAAAACTTTCAGTGCATGTGACTTCCAGCTATGCCAACTTGTTTCCAATTTGCGTATTTTAATATTTCCAATAATTCGGTGCATGAATTTGGTGATGATTGGTGCAGGTGGAGAAATTCTGAGTGAAAAAGCTGTTGTTTATCCACAAAACCGAGTGAAAGCTTGCTGTTTATCCATAAAACCAAGTGACACCTTGCTGGAAGGTACTGGTTGCTGGACGGTGTTGTGGCTTGCTGGACGGTGTGGAGAAGTGTTGCTGAGGAGTTTAGAGTTGTAGAGAGTTTGGTCGGTTTTGAAAGGAGATGGGACGGTGTTGGTTTGGGACGGTGTGGAGAAGAGAGTTGGTCGGTTGTTGCATGTGGCTGTTCAAAGGAGAGGAGTGTTGAAGTGATCCAGTGTTGGAGTGAATGGATGGAAGGTTGATCCGGTGTGCATGGATGGAGCAGGTGTCAGTGTTGTGGTTGGATGAATGGAGAACTGGACGTTGTTATTGTTGTGAGGAAGGGACGAATGAAGAGTATGGATGGTGTGCAATTGGAAGGAGTCGGTGTTAAGGTTGCGAAGAGAGCTGGACGAATGATTGAAGAAGGACTCAGAACTGACTGAAAGGTGGCTCACTCAGGATTGGGAAGTCTTCTTTCACTGTTTCACTCGGCTATGTCTCTGGAAGTGAACCACTCGGAGAGACCTTGCTTGGATTTGCTCAGGAATACACTCGGACACCTTCCTTTACTCATTCAAATGATAAAATCAGACACCTTCACTTAGAAGTTCGAGTTGATTTCCACTCGGAATTTATTTCAGTCGTCAATTAATCCATTCGGGAATCGGAGATGGCTTTGTCTTTCACTAAGAAAATTGTCTTTCACTCGGAATTTGGCTGATAGAATCTTCCATGTCCGAGCCTTGCTTTGCTCGGAAATGCAGCTTTCTGTCCCAACTCACTCGGATGTCTTCCTTGGAAACTTCTCACTCGGGCTTAGTGTGAAACTTGAGAGTCTGCCCGAGTGTGATTCATTTCCGGTCAGATTTTTCCTTCCTTAATAAGACACTACTCGGAAATGCCTTGTTCCGCTTGAGAATGTCATCTTCTCCGAATGAAACCACTTGGAAACCTCCTTATTCAACAGTTGCTCTTTCAGTGGCTTCTGCTCGGACAACAGTTTTGACCACTCGGGAGTTTTCCAATCGGAGGCAGTTTTGCACAGAAAAACAGTTCAGACTTGTTTCAATCAGCATTTCTTTACTCAGATTATTTGCAATCAGAAAACTCCCTCTCGGATTCACTTCAATCAGCAATCCTTTCACTCGGAGAATAGCTTTGGATAGCATCTATTCAAAGTCAGTCCCCTTTTTTCACTCGGAATGGACACAGTCGGGGAAGCTTCCATTTGGAATCACCTCCAACCGAGACTTATTCCTTTTCAGCATTGAACCTCCAACAGAGTCAGCCATTTATAACTCGAAATGGCTTTGACAGGGAACTTTCCACTCGGATTCTACTCCAACAGTGAAGTATTCCACTCGAATTCGCTCCATTCTGAGTCCTTCTACTCAGATTTGGTCATTTATGAGTCGGATTTCAGTATAAAAAGAGGATTTTTTCCATTTTGGCTTGTTTTTCTTGATTCTTTATCATCCGATGGTCATTTTTCTCTTGTTTTTGACCCTTTTATTACCTTAATTTCTGCAAAATAACATACCCAAGTAGAATATAGTGGAAAGAAAGCAAAAATCATAATAAATAAAGGAAATACAGTGCATAATGATTAAAATCCTAAGCAAACTAGATCTATTTTATTATGTTATAAAGCACTTATCAAAATACCCCAAACCAAAACATTGCTTGTCCTCAAGCAATCACCATATTCACAAGATAAAATATAGAAAACACTAAGCTTAATAAACTAAGGAATCCAAAACAGAGAAAAAGATTTATTCAAATGTCAGTTTTATTTTTCTTATGTGAATCAATTTTCAATGTCAAGACTTTAGATACTCTCCTCACAATCTTCACTCAAGTGTTTCAAGGTTTGTGTATCTCTCAAATTATCATAGTCAAAAAGTATTACCATAAGCTTGTTAATAAACCAGAAACTCCACAGTTTAGATAGAAAATATGTCAAAGTCTAAAGGTCTTTCAAAGGTTGTAATGTGGCCTTGGGTTGTATTGTCAGGGTAGGGATTTCAAGAAAAATGGAATACAAAAGGGCTTTAACAGTCATGAATGATTCAAATTATCATCATAAATTTAACAGAGCAAATTTTTGAACTTTTATGGACTTTTTGGAATTCATTCAATATCCTCCTTTTGATTTTCTTTTCTTTTTTCTTGCTTTTCTTTGCATCTCATACATATTTTTCTTAAGTCCTTTTTTATTTCTTTGCTCCACTAAATTTCCAACTTTTTCACCATTAAGAGAACATCAGTCAATGAAAGGTTTCAAAGAAAAGTTTTCACTTTCAGGCTCAAAAGGGGCAACTAGGGGTCAAATTGTGTAAAAATTCTGAGGCTTAAGAATAAGACCTAATTGTGCCTTTATCATCCTAAGACATATAATCAAAAACCATTTTGAATCGGTTGAAAAACAAGTTCTAGAATATTAATGACTATGAGATTCACTCAATCAAGAAGATATGGGTTTTGAAAATTTGTTTGATAAATTACCCATTTTGGCTCAATTCTAACCATGGAAAATCTTTTCAAAGAAAATTTTAATCACATAAGGTTCATTTAAGCATTTATTTGGCATTTAAACAATCAAATTTTGAAAATTTTGGGATCCTTAGATACTTTAGCCTTGTGTTCAAAGTAAATTTATCATACAATCATGGTAGACTACAAGATTACAAACAAAATAAGGAAAACACACATGCATAATAAAATAACAATCACACAACGTAAACAAAACAGTTAAGTTTTCTCACCTACCACCCCAAACCAGAATTTGACATTGTCCTCAATGTTAAAATGGATGATAAAAGGATAAGAAAACTTACCTGTAATAACCTCAAACCAGGATTTGACATAGTTGGTTTTTTTTATTTATTTTATTTTATTTTTAATTTATTAAAGACATGGGTTTACCTCCCCACAAGTGCTAAGTTTTAAGTCTTCAGCCAGACTTTTCTGAACCTGCTTCAGCTATACAATTCATACCTGAATACAGGTTTTAGTGGTCTGAATTCTACCTTAGGGATCAGTTCTCTTTTAGCCAAAAAATCACAGAAGTATGTTTTTGAAATGCCTGAAAAGTCATAAGATAAAATAGATTCAAGTGGATCAAGAGGGAGGTTTTGGATTGCCTCTTTCTCTACCACTTGGTCAATAAAATCTATTTCAAGCACAGCAAAGTTAACAGGTATGTAAAATTTTCCTACCTTGATAGGAATAACCTCTAGAATACCTGGATCCTGAAGCTTGGGCAGTACCTTCTTTTGGATCATGCTGGTGTATTTTAAGAGAATCCAGTTTGTATAATACACTCAAGGAAACGTGCCAAGTTTTAAACACGGTAGTTGTAGTTATAAAGGATATCGTTCCCACTAAGGATCATCAGCAATTGAAACTTAAAATATTACGGCAGATTAAAACGATTGTTTTCATGGTTTTAAGTTCAAAATATAAACTGTAATATGTGAACGAATATGCAATGAAATAAAAGGAATTTATCAAATTGTAACAACTGGGATTAGGCTTCACCGATCTTACCTTCCGATACACAACGTATATTCATGAAAACAGGGTTTGAACTATAATACTTTACATCATAATCAATATCATTCGTATCAATTCCTTGACTATGAAATTCATAAAAACAGATTTGATAACGTCAATCCCTTGATCGTTTCAAATCCATTCCAGCATTACGACCGATTGTTTAGACGTTCAATGCGTTAAATACCATCCCTGGTTATTTACTCACAATGAGCATTTCATTTAGATCTATTTTCGAAATTTATTTTCCAACAACAAACGTAAACTTAATTCAAGAAACTAGTGATCAAGTAGATTCAAGCAGTGAACACAAAACGAAATACCAAGAATCATAGAACAAATTTACCCGATTCATGAATATATCATTTATGATCTTCAAGTAAGAAAGGCTACATCCAATCCCAAGGAGAGGTTTAGCCACTCATGGTGGTCATTACAACTTAGAAAAGATGAAGAAAAGACAGAGTACAAAGTGTTTCTAATTATCCAGCTCTCTGGCCCAGCCGCCATGCAGTAAGCTTATATAAAAGAACACTCGCTCAAGCGAGTTTATATTTTGCTCAGGCGATGAGCATTCTTCAGCACGAAGGAAATCCACGTCCTGCTTCATTATGGGCTTAATTTGCTCAAGCGGTTCAGATTCACTTAAGCGAGTCTTCATATCTGATACTTCATTCTATTTTGCTTGAGCTGTTTCTTCATCCACTTCAGCAAGACCTTTAAAATTTGGTTCTGGACAAATTTTGCTTGCACGAAATAATGTCGCTCAAGCGACCTCTACATTGCTGCATTCTGGAAGAAGTTCGCTGGCTTTTCTATTCAAAACGCTTGAGCGAGGCTACTGCTATTTCATTCTGTACCAATCTCGCTCAAGCGGCCTCAGTGTTCGCTCGGGCGAATACTTCATTTTTCAATACTGGCTTGATTTCGCCTGGGCGCATCACTCCTCGCTCAAGCGAGTCTTGACCTGATACTATTATTTGTTAAATTCATGGCTCGCCCAAGCGAGCTCTTCCATTTTTCCTCAGCGATCATGATTCGCTCAAGCTATATACCCTCCGCTTGAGCGAATATCACTCTGTTTGCTCAACTCTTAGTAGATTTTCTTCATTTCTTTTCTTTTCTTCTTTCTTCTTTGAATTTTCCTGAGATTGTAACAAAATTAGCCAATCAACCTGTACAATGTTCATATCACTATTTATTTTCTATTTAGCTTACAAAATTGACAAACATTGTACATTATATCCAATTTATGCTTCATTAATCATGCAAAATATAGGTAAATTGGACATCTATCAACTCTCCCCAACCTAGAACTTTGCTTGTCCTCAAGCAATTGGTCAAGAGAAAGTTTAAGTGAAACAAAGATCTTAATTAATCACAGCTGCAAATAAAATGAAGGACAACTTTTCACTATTCACAAATGATAAATCCTCAATCATGCTTCACTTTATCTAACCAAATTCTAAGTTTGAAACTATAATACACAATTGCAAGTAACCACTCTGCTGTAAAAATAAGAAATCCTCTCTGTTTATACCTTCCAGGTGAGTGTTTGCTCTTTTTATCATTGGTCAAGTGTTATTCAATCATTGCATTTCATTTTACTGCATAAGATAACCACTCAAACAAACATGGATCAAGAGGTCTTTAATAGGTTGTAACTTGGCCAGGCTTACAAGAAAGTCATTGGTTTTTCTTTGGATGCAAAGACATACTAAGGACACTTAGATTTCTTGGCCTTGGCTTTTTGTTATGTCATTTTTGCTTCATTTAAGCCATTCAACTTTTTCTTTATATTCCTTCTTCATTTTGTTTATTCTTTGACATTGGTAGGAGGGTCTTACGTTATTTTCCAAAAATTTTCTCTTTTCTTTTGACAGTCACAGCCAACTCTTCACATACCCTTCTTGAAGGATTGTTCTTGTCCTTAGCATGCATTAAGGTTGGATTATTTTGTTATACAAGCATGATCTAAGCTTAAGAAAAGAAACTTTCTTGGCTCAGTTGGGGTTAAACACAAAATTTGGATTGATTACTTAAAGGTTGGCTTTTTGGCTCTTGTTTAAACCTATTCTACACAAAGTTTGCCTCTATCCTATCCATGCTTGACTAAGCAATAATCCTCGCCAGAAATTCATGCAATGAAAGATTACACAAAGATCAATGAACTCTCCGTGTTTAAGGTTGCACTATCTCACTGGGTTAATTGTCTTGATTTCTTTATTCTCACAGAAAAGGATTCAAGCATTGTGAATTAATTCCTAACTCAAGAATTAGAAAGATTCATTCAACATTCATAAGAATTATCAGAGTTTCCAAAACTAATCATCCTTCCTTTTATGCAAGCCTAAGATTAGTTCACATCTTTCTTCACTTTTCCATATCCTTTAAACAAAATTTCCGCGCCTAAACATTATAACTAACGTATGTAACAAAATTCATTTAGGCGTAACAGGAAAATCTAACTGTAAATCATGTGAAATTGACATAAAAGGAAAGTACTAAACAATAAGTACTGAATTTAAAGTAACATAATAAAAGGAACATAATTTAAAGTAGCATAAGCTTAAATAAACTTGACAAAATAAAAAGGAACCACAGTAGCATGCTCAGTCATGCGACATCACAATATCAGTGACCACTCGATCTAGTTGCTCTTCAAACTCCCTGTCCTCAGCCTCCTACTGCTGCTGAGTCTGTGTATCAGTTGGTGCTGTGACAGGTACAACTGCTGGTCCTACTGATGTGGCTGGTGGTGATGGTGATGCCTCTGGCTCAGCAGCGTCAGCTGCTGGCCTCTCCTCCTTCGGTAGAATGGGACTATCCCCAGGCCAAGCAACACGCTCCACGAACTGGTCGGGGTGCATAAAAGGGCCTGAAGGATGGCTCCAATAGCTGGCTCGGTAGTGGTACAGCATACCTCTGTGAATAGCAGCCTGCTGTCGCTCAATGTGAAGAAGATGAGCAAGGAGGTTAGGATCATAAGTAGGTGGTGGCGGTGGTTGAAGAGGTGGCTGAACTAGAGGTGATGATACCACAGGTGGTGGTGACGTCTGTACCTGTGGTGCTGGTGTAGGTATCCTGCAATTCAAATCTATAAATTTTCGATCGATGGATGGTCTAATCGGTGTGATGGGGTTAACATCGATCCCATGGACTGCATAAAGTCCAGTGATGAATACAGGGAAACCAAGGCTGCCTTTAGGTTTTGTATCAGCTAATGTGGTTTTCGAATTTTGCTGTGCAAACCTAAAGATTTCATCTGAAATTATCTGAGCAAGGTCAACAGACATATTTCGAGAGAGGATGCAGAAGAGAAGCTCATATTTTGGAAGGGGTAAATCAGATACATGGGCATTTGGGATAACATTTGCTAAGAGAAATGCTGTCCACACCCTAGTCAGCATTGTCATATCCTTCCTCAGAAGTCTGGAAGGATGCTGGCTAGCCCCTCTGTACATATGATGCCCTGGTAAACAGAGTTTATCTTCAAGCTCCTGTGTGGGGTAGATATGTCGGTTTTTCTTCAAGGTGCCATAGGTGCACAAATCTCCGTCAGGTAACCGAAGCATATCACCTAAATGTTCGTTGATAGTGTCTCTATCATACGAAATCCAGGTGCCCCGAACCCAAGTTTTTCATTCTAAAGTGCCCTCTTTGTTCCATGCGTTAGCATAGAATTCTTTGACAATCTCTGGGTCGAATTTATGTCTGGGATTTGCAACTCTTAACCATTTTCTTCTTCTCAATAATTCCAAGAAGTCATCACACTCTTCTTCACGTAAATCAACCTTCCTTTCAGGAATAAAAGTCCAGTGGTCTATGTTCTTATGGCGTTGTTTATGTTCCTTACTCCTGAATTTCGGGTGTTGTTGTGAAGAGCTTCCTTCACCTCTCTTCCTTTTTCCTTTTTCTCTTTCACTCTGCCTTGGGGCATCAGCACTCGTTACTTTCGTTCTAGCCATCCTGAAAAATAGAAAATGCTAATAGAGTTCATAAGGCAGAAAAGTACAATTGCGTACACCATCTAGTTTACAATATTTTACTAAAAAACAGAGCATGAGGGTCAGTTTCGACAGTTACAAAAGAAACGTTGTTCTATTGATGTCATTAATCAAAAACGGAACATGGTTAATTGTTTCTGCCATTTGACGGGCAAGTTGTCCAACCTGAGTCTCTAGATTCCTAATGGAAGCTTCTGTGTTCTTCTGATTTGTTAGAGAAGCTTGCATGACTTTTCCAATGTATCTTCCAATCTAGTTGTCTTTTCCATCAGAGACGGTCCTTGTTGGTGGGCCTGTGGTCTATTGTATGTACTAGCATCTTGCCTCCAACCTTGGCCTTGATTTGCATTATTCCTCCATCCCTGAAATGGTTGATTAGTAAAATTGGAATTAAAATTATTTTGTCTACCTTGATTGTTCATGTAATGGACAGCTTCTTCCTGCGACCCACAATGTCCATTTGGATGGTCACCTCCACAAAAGTCACATCTTACATTCATTTGTTTCTGAGGTTGTGCAGATTGAACTAGTGCAATTATTGAGGAAGTTTGGCCATCTGTTGAGTTAAGGCTTCGATCTGTTGGGTTAAAATTTTGTTTTGAGCTAAAATAGCATCAGAAGTATTCAGGTCAAGAATTCCTTTCTTTTGTACTTGCTGCCTATCATGCTGTGCTTGATAGTCTATGGATGATAAAGCTTCTATGATTCTAGTAGCTTGGTCAGCATCTACTGTCATCATTGTTCCACCAGCAGCAGCATCTAAAATCATCTTTGTGTCAGGCCTTAGCCCATTGTAGAAAATGTTCAGCTGTGCTATATCTTTAAATCCATGATTTGGACATTTACGCAATAAGGACTTGAATCTGTCCCATGCTTCACAAAAAGGTTCTTCCATTCCTTGACGGAAAGTTGAAATGTCATACTTTGCTTTTATGAATCTTGACGGTGGAAAGAAACGAAACAGGAATTTCTCCTCCACACTAGACCAATTATTCAAGCTTTGGTTTGGATGCGATTGCAACCATTCTTTGGCCTTTCCAGCTAGAGAAAATGCGAACAAGCGGAGATATGCTGATTCAAGATCTCCTTGCTCAAAGCCCATAGTACCTACCAATTCATAAAATGTAGCTAAGTGAGTATATGGGTCTTCATGTGACATCCCAGTAAATTGGTGAGCACTAATCAAGCTAAGAAATGCTGGTTTCATTTCCAAAGCTCTGGTTTGTGGGATTGCTATGCTTGAAAAATATCTGGGTCCTTGTTGGTTTGCATAGTCTCCCAAGGTACGCCTTGGTGGTTGACGTCCTTCCATATTTTCAAGTTTTGGAATGGTTGTTGGTGTTAAGATTGGAGAAGAAGAAGAAGAAGAAGATTGGTCCTCCCCTTGTTGTGCGTTTGCTTTGGCTTTGATTTTCTTCAAAGTCTTCTCAATTTCAGGATCTATTTCAGCCTGTTCTTTGAATCCCTGACTTCTTAATATCATAAGCAAAGCTAGCAAAAGAGAGGTTAACCAAGAAAATGATACAAAACAACACAAAAATGCACTACATACAGTATTCACACACCGTAATAACTTAATTCAATTACTTCGATCCCCGGCGGACGGCCCCAAAAACTTACTGGTGTATTTTAAGAGAATCAAGTTTTTGTATAATACACTCAAGGAAACGTGCCAAGTTTTAAACACGGTAGTTGTAGTTATAAAGGATATCGTTCCCACTAAGGATCATCAACAATTGAAACTTAAAATATTAAGGCAGATTAAAACGATTGTTTTCATGGTTTTAAGTTCAAAATATAAACTGCAATATGTGAACGAATATGCAATGAAATAAAAGGAATTTATCAAATTGTAACAACTGGGATTAGGCTTCACCGATCTTACCTTCCGATACACAACGTATATTCATGAAAATAGGGTTTGAACTATAATACTTTACGTCATAATCAATATCATTCGTATCAATTCCTTGACTATGAAATTCATAAAAACAGATTTGATAACGTCAATCCCTTGATCGTTTCAAATCCATTCCAGCATTACGACCGATTGTTTAGACGTTCAATGCGTTAAATACCATCCCTGGTTATTTACTCACAATGAGCATTTCATTTAGATCTATTTTCGAAAGTTATTTTCCAACAACAAACGTAAACTTAATTCAAGAAACTAGTGATCAAGTAGATTCAAGCAGTGAACACAAAACGAAATACCAAGAATCATAGAACAAATTTACCCGATTCATGAATATATCATTTATGATCTTCAAGTAAGAAAGGCTACATCCAATCCCAAGGAGAGGTTTAGCCACTCATGGTGGTCATTACAACTTAGAAAAGATGAAGAAAAGACAGAGTACAAAGTGTTTCTAATTATCCAGCTCTCTGGCCTAGCCGCCACGCAGTAAGCTTATATAAAAGAACACTCGCTCAAGCGAGTTTATATTTCGCTCAGGCGATGAGCATTCTTCAGCACGAAGGAAATCCACGTCCTGCTTCATTATGGGCTTGATTCGCTCAAGCGGTTCAGATTCGCTTAAGCGAGTCTTCATATCTGATACTTCATTCCATTTCGCTTGAGCTGTTTCTTCATCCACTTCAGCGAGAACTTTAAAATTTGGTTCTGGACAAATTTCGCTTGCGCAAAATAATGTCGCTCAAGCGACCTCTACATTGCTGCATTCTGGAAGAAGTTCGCTGGCTTTTCTATTCAAAACGCTTGAGCGAGGCTACTGCTATTTCATTCTGTACCAATCTCGCTCAAGCGGCCTCAGTGTTCGCTCGGGCGAATACTTCATTTTTCAATACTGGCTTGATTTCGCCTGGGCACATCACTCCTCGTTCAAGCGAGTCTTGACCTGATACTATTATTTGTTAAATTCATGGCTCGCCCAAGCGAGCTCTTCCATTTCTCCTCAGTGATCATGATTCGCTCAAGCTATATACCCTCCGCTTGAGCGAATATCACTCTGTTTGCTCAACTCTTAGTAGATTTTCTTCATTTCTTTTCTTTTCTTCTTTCTTCTTTGAATTTTCTTGAGATTGTAACAAAATTAGCCAATCAACCTGTACAATGTTCATATCACTATTTATTTTCTATTTAGCTTACAAAATTGACAAACATTGTACATTATATCCAATTTATGCTTCATTAATCGTGCAAAATATAGGTAAATTGGACATTTATCAGATCAGTGTACTGCTCTCCTCAATTATGGGATGAGATAGAGACTCATCAAATTTCTTTTATTCCTTAGCTTCTTCTTTAGTTATGCCAACCGGATCATCATAATGAGTACCACTCCTAAGAGTGACATCCATGGTGTGGTTAGATGGTTCCACCTCAGGTTTTACAGGAAATGTTTCTGGTGTTCTCATAGAGAAAGAGGTCTGTTGGACAATTTGATTCTCCAAAATTTTGTTATGGGTGGCCAGAGAGTCCACCTTTGAAGCTAAGGTCTTTATGGCATTTGAGAACTCTTCATTTCTTTTTTCTTGGGTGCTTACAAAATTTTCCATCAGTTTTTCAAGTTTGGATTTTTATGGAGGATAGTTTTAGAATACTGGTAAGCTTCTAAAATCACTACTATGGTTATAGTTCCCAATAGCATCCAACTGATGAAATTCTTGTTCATGGTAGTTTAAGGATATTGCAAAATAGCAATTTGTAGCAGCATGTCCTGAATCACCACAAATCGAACAATAAAAGTTAGTAACACCTGTTAAGAATTCCATAAGAAACAAAGATCAAGTGTGATCTTTGGAAATAAAAATAAAAATAAATAACTTAGAAATAAAACAAACAGAAAAATATTAACAAGTATGATCTAATTGAATATCAATATTGCCGATATTTGAGGGACAATAGTCCCCGGCAACAACGCCAAAAACTTGACAGGGCCCGCAAGCGCACGGGTTATGTCGCGTAATATAAAAGATTATCGTTCTCCACAGGGACTGTGTTCAAAGTACCGGCATATTAAAATTTAATTATCCACATAATTGATTTTTAATGTTTTTGTAAAATAAAACACAATTTAAAAATCTAAATTTAGAAACAAAATTTACTTGACACTTAAACAAAAATCAGAGTTGAGGGTTATCTTGGGATTTCGGGGGATTAAGACTCTATTTTATGTTAATGAATTTTAACTTTTCATAAATAAGAATCAAATTAAGTTTTCCAAGGCGAATTTTCCAAAAGCTAATTAATATGTTCCTCTCGGAATCCTATTAATGTACCTAACCTATGGAAAGCGCTGCTTAATCCTCAGAAAGGCCCACTATCATTTTATGAAAATCCCTTTTATTTCCTCAAAAGAATTTTGATTACTTTCACGGTTTTACCAAGGTCACAAAAAGCATCTAAAAAATCTTAGGTTTAGTTCAAAGCTTTCCGGTAAAAATAAATCTCTCGATTCTATTTATTACCTAAACTTACTAATATACCCGCAAGTACACAGTTTTATCATTTAGGTTCTTGTTAGGAATCACTAAAAGCATTGAGCATAATTGAACTAAATAGAAAACAGAAATTTATTTAATTCCAAGTCAAAATAATATTAACAATAAAATATTATCATACCGCCTTTCATCCTAAGATAATTAATTTAGTTACTCATGAAATAATTCAAATTCATATAAATGATGGAAAAATAAAACATACAAGTCATGGTAAAAATAAAGACTTACGGGTTTCTCCAAAAGCTCAGAATAATTTTACCACTGTATTTCCTTGTTGCAATAATTTCTCCACCAATTACAAATTGGAATTCTCACTTTTACAGCCCTCACCACTCTTACAAAAGAAAAGAAAGAAAAGAAAATAAAAAGAAGGAGAAAAAAAACGAACAGAGAAAGAAAAAGGGAAAAAGAAGAAAACTAAAGAGAAAAAGAGAGAAAGGAACGAAGAGAAAGGATGGGAAGGATTGGATTCTGAAGGCTTCACTTGCTCCTGCTTTTATAGGCGAAGGAATGGAGGAATCCAGCTAAGAAACGCGTTGTAATTTGCAATTTACGTATTTTAATATTTTAATATTTCCAATAATTCGATGCATGAATTTGATGATGATTGGTGCAGGTGGAGAAATTCCGAGTGAAAAAGGTGCTGTTTATCCACAAAACCGAGTGAAAGCTTGTTGTTTATCCATAAAACCGAGTGATAGCTTACTGGAAGGTGCTGGTTGCTGGACGGTGTTGTGGCTTGCTGGACGGTGTGGAGAAGTGTTGCTGAGGAGTTTGGAGTTGTGGAGAGTTTGGTTGGTTTTGAAAGGAGATAGGACGATGTTGGTTTGGGACAGTGTGGAGAAGAGAGTTGGTCGGTTGTTGCATGTGGCTGTTCAAAGGAGAGGAGTGTTGAAGTGATCCGGTGTTGGAGTGAATGGATGGAAGGTTGATCCGGTGTGCATGGATGGAGCCGGTGTCAGTGTTGTGGTTGGATGAATAGAGAACTGGACGTTGTTATTGTTGTGATAAAATCAGACACCTTCACTCAGAAGTCCGAGTTGATTTCCACTCGGAATTTATTTCAGTCGTCAATTAATCCATTCAGGAATCGGAGATGGCTTTGTCTTTCACTCAAAAAATTGGAGCTTGAAAGACTCTGGAATTTGGCTGATAGAATCTTCCATGTCCGAGCCTTGCTTTGCTCGGAAATGCAGCTTTCTGTCCCAACTCACTCGGATGTCTTCCTTGGAGACTTCTCACTCGGGCTTAGTGTGAAACTTGAGAGTCTGCCCGAGTGTGATTCATTTCCGGTCGGATTTTTCCTTCCTTAATAAGACACTACTCGGAAATGCCTTGTTCCGCTTGAGAATGCCATCTTCTCCGAATGAAACCACTCGGAAACCTCCTTATTCAACAGTTGCTTTTTCAGTGGCTTCTGCTCGGACAACAGTTTTGACCACTCGGGAGTTTTCCAATCGGAGGCAGTTTTGCACAGAAAAACAGTTCAGACTTGTTTCAATCAGCATTTTTTCACTCGGATTATTTGCAATCAGAAAACTCCCACTCAGATTCACTTCAATCACAATCCTTTCACTCGGAGAATAGCTTTGGACAGCATCTATTCAAAGTCAGTCCCCTTTTTTCACTCGGAATGGACGCAGTCGGGGAAGCTTCCACTCGGAATCACC
The DNA here is from genome assembly GCA_037962975.1 of Clitoria ternatea. Classification (NCBI taxonomy): domain Eukaryota; kingdom Viridiplantae; phylum Streptophyta; class Magnoliopsida; order Fabales; family Fabaceae; genus Clitoria; species Clitoria ternatea. Next base: position 145,089,851 of record CM075673.1, read on the forward strand.
TCCAACCGAGACTTATTCCTTTTCAGCATTGAACCTCCAACAGAGTCAGCCATTTATAACTCGGAATGGCTTTGACAGGGAACTTTCCACTCGGATTCTACTCCAACAGTGATGTATTCCACTCGAATTCGCTCCATTCTGAGTCCTTCTACTCGGATTTGGTCATTTATGAGTCGGATTTCAGTATAAAAAGAGGATTTTTCCATTTTGGCTTGTTTTTCTTGATTCTTTATCATCCGATGGTCATTTTTCTCTTGTTTTTGACCCTTTTATTACCTTAATTTCTGCAAAATAACATACCCAAGTAGAATATAGTGGAAAGAAAGCAAAAATCACAATAAATAAAGGAAATACAGTGCATAATGATTAAAATACTAAGCAAACTAGATCTATTTTATTGTGTTATAAAGCACTTATCACGATACAAAATTACTACTTTTTAAACGATTAATACACTTGCCAAAGTACTTATCCAATGAATATGCATCAAGTTTATGGCGCCGTTGATGGGGATTCTTGATTAATATCAACAATCCTTGGGGAGCCATTAGACTAAACCATTTCTTTTCTTTTCTTTTCTTTTCTTTTCTTTTATTTTCTTTTCTGTTCTTTTCTTTGTTGCTAATTTTATTTTGCACTAAAAGTAGAAATAAGAGTTACTATTTCTTTTCTATGTTTTGTTTTAGTTGTTTATGCAGACCAGGGATAAGGAGGAAAAATCACTCTTTGATACTAACATTGATAGACGAGAGATACTAACATCGATAGACGAGAGAGAAATCTAAGAAAAGAGCGAAAACATCAACATTGAATAGAGAATAATCAGAATTACCTTAGGTAATTATTCCTGACCTACTGATGATGGCATGCGATCTTGCATTGTCAAACCATCTATTAATGCAAATAATTTTGAGTTGAAACTCGCTTTGCTGCAATTGGTGAGGAATGGTCAATTCAGGGGAAGTGACTATAAAGAACCTAATTTGCACCTAGCAAATTTTTTGCAAACTTATAATACCATTTAGATGAATGGAGTTCCAGATAATGCTATAAAATTGAGATTATTTCCTTTTCACTTTGGGACCAAGCTAAAAGTTGGTTGCAAAGCCAACCGAGGGAGAGCATTTCTACATGGGATGATCTTACCCTAAAATTATTGATCAAATATTTCCCTCCCGCCAAGTATGCAAGGCTAAGAAATGAGATCACATGTTTCCAACAAAAAGAACGAGAGTCTTTATTGGAAGCATGAGATAGATATAAGGAATTGTTAAGGAAATGTCCACACCATAGAATCCTAGAGATGTAAAAAATTAACATCTTCTATAATGGTGCGAGACCAGCCACAAAAGTTCTTACCGATGCCTTAGCTAGAGGTTCGTTAACTACAAAGACAACAAGAAAGCTGATAGATGTTATGACTTCTGACGAATGCATGATAGGAGAAACAAGTACGGAAAAACTAGGAGTCATGGAGTTGGATGTGAAAGACGCTTTCTTAGCACAAAGCAAACTGAAGACACAAGCTTTAGAAAAACTTATGTTGCATTTAGTTATAGAAAATTATTCTAGTTTTTTGGGAAAAGTTTTCTACTTGTTTTCCAAAATTTTCTTTTCTTGGAATAACTAGAAAAATTTTAGAAACTTGTTTAGATGATGTGATAGTTTTCCAATTTGGAAAACCAAAAAATTAGAAAAAAATTTCAAGTGTACTCAATTTTTTAAATTTTTTCAAGCATTCTTTAATTTAAATTAATTAAGAAATGTCTTATATATATATTATTTATGAAAGTATTGTATAGTATATGCATCACATAAAAATTGTGACAAAAATTTAAAGTAATATTAAAATGAGAGCAAGTGAGTTTGTCTTTAAATATATTACAAAATAGTTATAATGATTCAAATTTCTTGCCTTCGGTGACAAGTCGCATTGCAGTTATTCCATAAGTTATTAGCAATTGATTCTCGTAATTGAATCATTGCATTGTTATCAATCATGTCTACAACAAAAACTTCTTGGATGGTGGTGAAAGTTTCATTTGAAAGTTCTAAATAATCTTCACCATACATTGTAAATAAATTATCAGCCCTATCTTCCTAATATATTAATGCAATGCACAACATGCATATGGAATCAACATTTGACGTCATAACGAATAATTTGGTATATCTTTCAGAATATGAAATCTAGCTTTAAGAACACCAAATGTGTGCTCTATAACATTACAAACTGACGAGTGTATGTAATTGAACAATTCTTCTTTTCCTCTCATTCTTCCACCATGTTGGAAATTACTACGATGGTATCGTTCACCTTGATAAGGGGTCAAAAACTCTTTTACATTGGGATAACCACTATCCACAACGTAGAAATGATCTATAAAGAAAAAAGGAAGACAAGTTAGTTAATGAATTCATGTTACTATTGTAATATATTTTCATATAATAATGAGTCATACCATTGGTAGGTATAGGAAATCTGTTTTTAGTTCTATATACTACGTTTGTAAATACGCGGGAATCATTAGTTATTCCTTCCCAACCAGAATAGACAAAGGTGAACATCATATCATGTGATCAAACACCCATGACATTTTGGGTGACAAGAACTGCTTTCCTTCCACGAAAAGACTTTTATTTAGTGTTGGTGCCCATGCTGCCACATGAGTTCCATCAATGGCACCAATGCAATTCTAGAATAAAAAATTATATTTAAACTAGTGTAGAATGAAATTAAAGAAGTTTAAAGTAGTGGTCATATTATACCTTGAAGTAAGAATACCATTTAGGATTTCCTAGAATTTCTGGTTGAACTTCACCTCGATCAAATGGTCTAATTACCATTGTACCAAATGCCTTTAATGCTCTTAAAACCTTTTTAAACCACACATGAGTTGTTCCAGTTAAATGTTGAAATCGATCACTTACTAGCCTTTGTCTTGTGCCATGGCATAAGATCCTTAATCCTATTGCCAAACCTTCCTCTACGCTAACATTTCTTGAATCATGTAATAGATTTAGCATTTTCAACCTGTCGCATAAATTTAAAAACACATGTGGCTTCATGTGAAATGATTCATAGCATTGTGAAGGGTTTCCAACAATATTTCTCTTATATATTGTTTTCCACTAAGCATCGACGTCCTACAAGGAACTCTATCAACAAAGGTATGAGTATGTTCCTTCAAGAATAAAAAGAACATCATATCCATTTCCATATCCATATCAGATTCTTTATTTGAGCCATAACTATTATTTGATGAATTTGACATAACATGTACATCCATATCCAACTCTGCGGAATAACAAATTTCTATCATAATTAATGTTATAAACTAAGTAAATATTATCACATACATAATAATGCTTAGTGTTTCAATGTACTAATAAAACATTCATAAGTAGGAAATCCTAAAATTTATTAAATAATTCAAATTGCATGCCAACATTCATAAGTCATCGCATGCCAACATACATAAATCAAGAAAAAATCCTAAAAATTATTATAAATAAGTCCTAAAAATTAAAATAATAGAAAAACATCAAACCAAACAATCCACCCAACCTTTTCTCCTATCTTTAGACATAAGTAGGAAAATCTTCCTCCAATTTGGGTCAACAAAATACCCAATGGCCTTGTTATAAGAAGCAGTGCCAACATCAGGTAACTCATCTAATGCAGTCATGCAATTTGTAATAGAAAATTCTTCAGTAGCTTCATTAGGTTGTGATTTGTAACATTCAACCTTGGCTATATCTTTTCCCTTTCTAGCAATTATAAATTAGGACCATGCTTCCATCAGTGCATCAATCTTATCCTTTTTAGAATTTTTTTAACCCTTCTACTACAATCTAAAGACTCTAAATCAATATCATATTTATGTTTTCCTCTACTACCACCCTCACCTCTATTACCATCATCACCTACACAACCCTCACTTATACCAACACCACCCCCATACACTCCTAGATATTCTTCCTCAATTATGTGTTCTTCCAAAGTTTAAGGTGTTGCAGTTGATGCATTATGAGAAGCACTAGTTGCAGAGGAACTACTGAAGACAATATTGAATAATGGGTATAGCTTGTAACCTTTTTTCTTGAAACATTTGTATATTTTATCTCGCTGTAATATATTAAATTAATTCATTAATATAGTATGTCATCAAAGGGTAAGAAAATTAACAATTTGGAGCACAATTCATACCTTAAAAAAAATCATCCCAAACTCTGTTTTCAACAGATACAATATTGTTATTGGAGTCCCATGTAACACTAGTTATACTTATTAGCTCACTGAATGTTGAATACACACCTCGCATTCGTTGGTATTTTGCCTTCAACTTATCAGCACCATATCTTTTTTCAAATTTCACATATATAATTTCATTCATTTCTTCCCAATTAATTATTTTAAAAGTTGGATGACCATCGGGATCTCTATTGACTCTATCTGCGAAGATCTCAAAGAAATACTTTTCACATTCTTCACTCTACTCCATAGCCTCCCAATGTTGAGCATGTCCACCCATCTATTTAACAACCTAATTTCAAACATTTAGAAATATACTATCTATCAAATCGGTGTCATGATGAAAAACAAATGTGTATTTAAGCACCACATACATTCATTGGAGGAGTTTTACTACTGTCAATGATAGAGTTTACTGAAGTTATAGATGATGATCCACAACTTCGTTCACTCTGTTTGTGCAAGATTATCACGTTAAGATAGTTTTAATGGAAGTTCAATGAGTGTATATCTTTATAGCCTTGCCACCATCACAAAATTAAGAAGGCAAGTCCACATTATGCTGCAAGACTACAAGGTTATCATCAGATCGAGCTCTAGTGCATCTTTTAGTCTTATATATTTTGGTTTAAGAAAAATTCAACTTGAACATTTAGGCACATAACAAGATCACAATACAAGAAAAGAGATGATGAATAATGATACAATTCTAAAGCATCATTCGAAGAAGAGTGGGTGATAAGTGCTTTATAATATAATAAATTAGGTCTAAATTGCTTAGGATTTTAGTCATTATCCACTGTATTTCCTTTATTTATTGCAATTTTTGCTTTCTTTCCACTCTAGTCTACTTGGTAATGTTATTTTACAGGAATTAAGGTAATAAAAGGTCAAAAACAAGAGAAAAACGACCATAAAATGATAAAGAAACAAGAAGAACAAGCCCAAAGTGGAAAGAATTCTCTTTTTAAAGCTGAAATTCGACTCAGAAAGCAAAATTCCGACTCAGAGCACTGAAATCCGACTCAAAATGGCCAAATCCGAGTGGGATAACTCAGAAATGACCAAATCCGAGTGGAAGGACTCAGAATAGAGCATTGCCGAGTGAAATACTGCACTGCTGGAGGAAAATCCGAGTGAAATGTTCCCTGACAAAGCCATTCCGAGTGATAAATAGCTGACTGGAGTAAAGGACCAATGCTGAAATGGAATAAGTCTCGGTTAAAGGTGATTCCGAGTGGAAACTCCCCGACTGCATCCATTCCGAGTGAAAAAAGGAGACTGACCTCCAATAAATATGTCCAAAGCTATTTTCCGAGTGAAAAGCTTGCTGATTAAAGTGAATCCGAGTGGGAGCTTTCTGATTGCAACTAATCCGAGTGAAAGCTGTTCCGAGTAAAGTGATTCCGAGTAGAAGAGGCCACTGAAATGAATAAATGCTGACTAAGGAGGAATCCGAGTGGTCTCACTCAGTGAAAATGACATTCTCAAGCAGAACAAAGCATTGAGTAATTCTTAGCAAGGAAGGAAAAATCCGACCGGAAATGAATCACACTCGGGCAGACTCTCAAGTTTCACACTGAGCCCGAGTGAGAAGTCTCCAAGGAAAGGAATTCCGAGTAAGTTGGGTCAGAAAGATGCATTTCCAAGCAAAGCAAGGCTCGGACATGGAAGAATTCTATCAGCCAGATTCCAGTCCTTCAAAGTCCAAGTTTCTGAGTGAAAGTGAAGTCAAATCTGAGTGGAAATTAACTCGGACTTCCGAGTGAAGATGTGATTTTATCATTTGAATGAATAAATAAATCTGTCCGAGTGAATTCCAATGCAAAATCCGAGCAGAGTTTTAACCGAGTGGTTCAGATTACAGCCGAGTGAAAATGATTGAGAACCGATTGAATAAATTCTGATCCCGAGTAAGTCTTCAATCAGTGCCAAATAAACTTCATGAATTTAAGCCGAGTGAATGGATTCAATCAATTCCGAGTAAGTTACTTTGCCCGTCCAACTCTCAAACACCGAGTGAAACAAGACCTCTCGCTTGAGCGAACCTTTCTCCGCTTGAGCGAGACGGTTTCCTCCTCCAAACACCGACCCAATTCTTCACAAATGCAACACCGGATCACTACCTCCATCAACTCCGCCCCCTTTTACTTTCCTTCAAGCCACAACACCGTCCCTTCTCCTTTCAAAACCGACCTATACTCCACAAACTCCAAACATCGGATCACTCTCTACACCGTCCTCAATCCAGAAATCCGACCCATATTCCTCTCTTCTATCCGCTGTCCCCTCCTAATCCATACCACACACCGTCCCACCTTTCCTTTCCATCCATACCGCCCAGACTTCTCTCCAACCAACTCCGCCCAGACTCTTCTCCTAATCCACAACTCCACCCAGACTCTTCTCATTTTTATCCACAACACCCCTCTCCTTTCCAATACTCCACACCGCCCAACAATCCTCTTCAACACCAACACCGCCCATACTCCTTTCCTTTCCTTTCCCTCACTCTCAACACCGCCCAACCGTCCTCACCTCTCAACACCGCCCAATCATCCTCATTTCCCAACACCGTCTCCCTTTCTTCTTCTAATACATGATACCGCCCAGCAACTCCTCTCCACGCTGTCCAGTTCGCACCTACACCGTCCAGCAAGCTTTCACTCGGATTTGTGGGAAAATAACATTTTTCCACTATGAATTTCATCATTCTGCACCAATCTTCACTAAAATCCAAGCACCAAATTATTGGAAATATTAAATATACAAATTGGAAACAAGTTGGCACAGCTGGAATTCACATGCACCGAAAGTTTCTCCCACTTGCAAATTTTAACGCGTTTCCTTAGCTGGATTCATTCATCCATTCGCCTATAAAAGGGAGAGCAACCAGGAGCAAATCAATCATCACTTCCATCAATTACCATCAGATTTCTTTTCTTTTCTTCGTTACTTTCTCTCCTTTTCTCTTTAGTTTTCTTCTTTTCCATTTTTCTTTCTCTGTTCGTTTTTCTTCTCTTTCTTTTTATTTTCTTTTCTTTCTTTTATTTTGTAAGAGTGTGAGGGCTGTAAAAATGAGAATTTAAATTTGTAATTGGTGGAGAATATTGCAACAAGGAAATACAAGTGGTAAATTATTTTGAGCTTTTGGAGAAACCCGTAAGTCTTTATTTTTACCATGTCTTGTATGTTTTATTTTTCCATTATTTACATAAATTTAAATTATTTCATGAGTAGCTAAATTAATTATCTTAGGATAAAGGGGGTAAGATAATATTTTATTTTAATGTTATTTTGACTTGGAATTAAATAAATTTCTGTTTTCCATTTAGTTCAATTATGTTTAATGCTTTTAGTAATTCCTAACAAGAACCTAAATGATAAAACTGTATACTTACGGGTATATTAGTAAGTTTAGGTAATAAATAGAATCGAGAGATTTATTTTTACCGGAAAGCTTTGAACTAAACCTAAGATTTTTGAAATGCTTTTTGTGACCTCGGTAAAACCGTGAAAGTAATCAAAATTCTTTTGAGGAAATAAAAAGGATTTTCATAAAACGATAATAGGCCTTTCTGAGGATTAAGCAGCGCTTTCCATAGGTAAGGTACATTAATAGGATTCCGAAAGGAACATATTAATTAGCTTTTGGAAAATTCGCCTTGGAAAACTTAATTCGATTCTTATTTATGAAAAGTTAAAATTCATTAAACATAAAATAGAGTCTTAATGCCCCGAAATCCCAAGATACTCTCAACTCTGATTTTTTAGTGTCAAGTAAATTTTATTTTTTTCATATTCTGTGCAACTTTAATTTGTGCTTTATTTTATAAAAACTTAAAAATTAATTGTGTGGATAATTAAATTTCAATATACTGGTACTTTGAACACAGTCCCTGTGGAGAACGATAATCTTTTATATTACGCGACATAACCCGTGCGCTTGCGGGCCCTGTCAGTGGGTCACGTGGAGGCTTGACACACGCGTTTCTCCTTCCTCTCAAGTCTCACACATCATCTTTCTCTCAAACATTGGCACTCGAAGAAATTCAATTTGTTCAATAATATTTTATGTTGAACATATTTGCATAATTTAATTTTATGTTGAACATATTTTCACAATTTAATTTTATAAAGGTTATCAAGTTAGATAACCTCTAGCCTCAATACTACATAATTTTAAGGTTGATCTTTTTTGTCCTATGTGTTTCATAATGATACCATTTCTGGTGGTCTTCTCCATATGGATAATGTTGTTTCTAAAGATGAATCAACTCCCATTATTGTAGTGATTCCTGGTATAACAAATGACTCTCTATCTACTGTAAGTTTATTATTTTCCAGTTTATGCGTATCCCTAGTGTGGAGAAGACAAGACTTTTAGAAGGAGAGTATATTAGATGGACACTACAGCTGCTAGAGGTTGACAAAGACTAAGAAAAATGTATATTCAAATATTAAATATAATTTTCAGTTTGTCTAAATCAAGCTAATGATAAAGGGGTGTGAATATAATTAACCAAAGGCAATTAAGCTCTTTGAGAAGTTGATCTTTAATCCATACATCATCCAAAGTTTTAACTTTACTCATGTCCCCATCCTTAAATAAGTCTAAGTGTACATTTGATTCCCGATTATGGTTATCAAATTAGATTGATTAAAAGTAACACTTTGATATGTTAGTCAATTAAAGTGAAAAGTATCACAAACGACATATGAAATTAACACTTATTAAAAGCTATTCTTAGTACCACTTGTATGCCACCAAATAAATTATCTACCTGTCGTATCTGTAATATCCCTGAAACTATTTTAATGATTGGAGGAGTGTAATTAAATTAAAGGATAATTATTTGATTATTTGGAATAAAATTAATTAGCTGATAAATGTACACAGCGGTTAAATTGATTTGTGGCGGTGGTAAATCATTAATTAGTAGGGTAAAAGTGAAATCAAATAAGTTAAAAGAAAATAAGAAAAGAAAAATGAAAATATAATTTTGGAATTAAATAGAAAAAGAAAAAGGGAAATAGGGAAAAGACCATTTTACCCCTAGCTTAAATGAAATGAAATTGGGCCTAATCACTCGTCATCTTCCTCGCATGAAATTGAAAGGAAAAAGCAGAGAATATTGCATGCCATTATTGCCTTCCCTTCAAGCTACAAATTGAGGGCCACTTCTTGGTCGTTTCTCGTAATTGGGGGCATTTTTTGAATCCTTAGAGTGAGGGCTATAAGTAGGTACCCTTAATTTTACATTTCGCTTTCTCCCTCTTCTCCATTTTCATGGTCATGAATGGGTTTCCATAGGGGGTGTTATTCCTTTTCATTTTGCGATGATTTGAGCTTGTTGAGGTTATGGGTATTTTAAAATTGACCAATGGGGTTTTGTTTCGTTGATGATAGGTTACGGAACGGGGGTCGACGGTGTAATCGGAAAGGAGGAAGTTGAGAATTAAGACGGAGGGGATATCGGTAAGTTGCGGTAACTTTAAATTGATAAATTAGAATGTTAACGAGGAATGGTTTCTGTTTCAAAGGCAACAAAGTTGATTTTTGATTATTGGTGCTTCTTGTTTTAGACCGTTGATACCCTTGGAAGGAACCGACGATCAAATAGAAGTTAGAGAACGCAGAGTTGAGGTAAAGGGGTGTTTAGGATATATATATATATATATATAAATTGGTACGAATATATTTCTTTATCGTTTTATGAAAAACAAGTATAAAAATATAGTAATTACGGGAATAACATGAAGAATTAATTGTTATATGTGTATGATTATAAAGGGAGATAATAATGAGAATTGATTTTGTTTGTGTTTGATCTTTTGAGATATGATATGATAAGCTTTGTGTTGTGAATTGTGCTAAGACTTGTGAATATGGAATTCATGGAATTATGAAATGTGAATGAGATTGGTTATTGTCTATGTGGCTTATTGATAGATAATACATGATGTTGAGCATTTTATATAAATCCCATGGAGATGGCTTTTATGCCTGGGGATAGTTGATAATGGTGATTGGGTGATGATATACCATGATTATATGTTGTTTCTATATATATTATGTGATGTAGACAACCATTCGGTATGATTTACCCCTCGTTTTTTGCTCCCGTGGTCGTTAGTGGCCCAGTTAAGCTACCTAGTGGTCAAGTAAGCCTAGTGGTTGAGGTGGGGAGCTAGGTGGACTCAGTGGATCAGATGGGTTCACGGGATGTTAGGTGGACTCCTAGCTGATGGCTGATCCTTTTAGTATCTAGATACTAGAGCTTCTTATGCTATGCTTGATTGAGAGACAGTTTTGAGAATATATTGATGATGATTGTGATGGGTACGATAAAAATATGGATGTTGATTATGACAATTAGAAATTGATGATAGTGACATGTTTGATTGTTAAATTATAACTAATTTACTTTGTATCTGTTTTTGAAATTATTTGTATTTAATTATATAGCCAGTCACTCACCCTTATAGTTGTTTCAGTGACCAGAGACAGGGATGTTGCAGAAGCCTCGGATACGAATGAGAAATGATTTTAGGAGCGATACAGGAGGAATTTGATGTTCATGATGATGTTTTAAAATGTATATAGATGAAGGTGTATATAATAGATGGCATTGGTTGTTGAATTTATGTGGGATGATGTCATGATTTCAGTTAATGTGTATTTTATGGATGTGATAAACATGTAGTGTGCTTATATGTATGTATATTTGTATGTGACGACCTAGGTTACCTACTTAACATGTCTTGGTGTTGATTGGGATGTTGGTAATAATTCATAGGTATAGCGGCTAATAATGGTTCACTTGAATCATTTGATGATGGTGATAGACTTAGTAGATGAGATTAATTATGATAACATTATAGGTAATGGTATGAATGATTAAAATTGATGAGATATGATTGTGTATTGCAAATGATGTTTAAAGAATGTGTATGATGAATGTGGGGCTTAAGCCATGATCAAAATAGCTTTATAATTATTATGGGCAGGTGCTGTGAAAGTACAAATGATGTGAAATTGGTGATGTGCCTAAGTGGATTAATAGTTTGTTTTATTGGTGTAGACATATAGGCTACTTTTGACTATTAAAGGAACTAAGGGGGTCATTTTGTGCGTCTGTGGGAATTAGGATCCCCGGACAGTCTCGATAGGTCTCTATCCATGTAATAAGTTTGTATGAACATTTAAGTTGGGAATGAAGTGGCAATATAGTCTTTTAAAAGCTTGTGTTATGCATAAAGTGGATGAACTGCATTTCTTTACATACCTTTCTCATACGGTAGAATTTTGGCAAACAGACTACGCAGCAGCTTTGGAATGGTGAAAATACATGAGTTACGTAGCAATCAGAGTTGAAACGGCCAAAATAGGTAGGTGGGAAGATGATTTATAGGTTGGGAGCTGTCATTTTTGCTCAAGCAAGCCAAAACTCACTTAAGCAAGCCTTTACATGAGTTTGGGGGTGCATTCTATCAAAATCTCGCTCAAGCGAGGATATTTTCGTTCAAGCGAGTGCCAAAGGAGTGGTTTCTGTCAAAATTTCACTCAAGCGAAAGCATTTTCGCTTAAGCGAGATGATAAGGGTCTGATATTGTCTTATTCTCACTCAAGCAAGCTGATTTAGCCTTTTCTTTTTTCACAATAGTTGTAGAGAATTTCTTCTTCGTCTTTTTGACACCCAATTTGCGGCATTGGAGGTCGGTAGCCCAAGTTATGCTCAAAATACTACAAGGTGTTCAGGCTAAAAATTTCAGTAGGGTTGATTTTATAAATTCCTGAATTAGGTAGTCTTAGGGCCATAATTAGACCTCAACTTCTTCATAATAATTGTAGGTATTTGAGTTGCAGAGGTGTACCAACTGAGCTCATCTCGATTGAATTTGTATAACTCTGGTTTGACTCAATCTACCGAGTGATGCACAAGGAATTGACATGCTGAAAAATTTTCCTTAAGTAGTTTTTAGTCTCCTAAGCCTAGGATGCATTATAAGGGACCCTTAGAGTCATGTGGGGGCATCCTAGGATGGATGCAGATATTTTTGAAAAATTCCCTTGTGTTTTATTAATTGGCGTAATATTTTATGTTAAATTAACTTTAATTATATGTTTTAGAGTCTAATGATTAGGCAAGATGTTATAGTATCCCTTAAGCCTTTCCTAGGACACTGTGTTTGAAAATTACTCTATAGATGAAATTGCAGAAGAAGAAGACATTGTGTTAGTTATTGATCCTGCATTTTCTAATGTCGTAGATGATATTCATAGTCCTCAAGCCCCTCTTGTTCATCAGCGGATTTCAATTGAATCAGAAGATATCGCCATTCCAAAAGAGGAACCAATATAAGAGCAGAAGACTGATAATGTTTCTATTAAAGCAGTTGTTTCTGACTAATTGAAGGGAGATATGAAGGAAAACCTGACAACTGAGGAACTTATGAGTAAGAGTATAAAGGAACTTTCGAGGATGCTTAAGAAGAAGCTAACGCTGGATGATGATAAATTGAATTTTAAAGCTGATTATGCAGTAAAGGAAATGAAGAAAAGAACTACATTACAAGCACTGCCACAGAATCAGATGACAAAGGGTAAAGCTTAGAATTAGATAGTTACTAAATGGAAATATAGTTATGTTTAGACACCACTTGGAATGGAATGCTACCTAAATGGCATATTTTGAATGTAATTTTTTATGTGTTTCTAGAAACACTATTTTGATGGTATTTATATGATAAATAAAATTTCGGTTGTGTTTTGGATGTTGAAGTTAAAGAAAAATTACACTATAGATTAGTTTGGTATTTAATCTTTCATTCTTTAACTGACCCTGCTTTTGTACTTGGATGTGTCATCAAGGAATTATATTTGTGAAAGATACAACATTTCTTGGGACTCTTATTTTATTATTCATAGTGCCCAATGTATGTGACTTTCTTCAAACGATTGAGGGGGAGGATATTCTGGTTGCTGTTATATGTGTTGAGATGAAGAGTCAAGAGTTTAATTTCAATTGTTATGGCAGTGGTGGCTACAGAACATGGAGACAATGCTACTAGCCTAGTGGTGTTCCTACGTTTGTCCACTATTGCTAAAATAGCAAAAGAGAAAACTATACAGCAAGTAGTTTCATAGGTTGCTCTGTTTCCTATATAACTCTCCTTAATCTGATTTCATCAATATCCTTTATCCATAAATACTTGTATATGGATCAAGAGAAATGGAAAAAAACCTACCTAACCACCAGACAGTACCCACTTAACATTGGTAAGATGTTGAAAATAAACATTAAATTCTTCAATGCTTGATATAATAATCATTTATCTTCACATTGGAAAAGCACTAGCACTAGCACATTATGAAAATTAAGCCTATAGAAAGATCAAAACATACAATAGTTAAAAGGAAAAGTGATAACTTATAGAATGCACCATCTCACACAACTCATGCTAAGAAAAGTAATCACACTATGAACTATTGGCATTGAGTTCAAAGTGAAAAATAAGAATGTATATATTCTAGACCACTCAGTATATATATTCCAAGGACATGTTCCCTTACACATCTTTTGGATATGGATTACTTGGGTCCAATATCACAATACTATCTGATGGCTCACATAACTCAACCTTTGATTTTCAAATTAACAATGCAAATAGTGAAATTGACCCGTTTGTGAGACCACATGTTGTTGAGATGCTAAATAATTACCCTTATGTAGGAGACTTACTAACTAAACGTAGCCTTAGTGTTTAAATCTCTAAAATACAAAAGTCAACCCAAATGTGTACACTTATTTATGATTTCTGTGGAGGCGACCATGAGAATGGAATGTGCGTTCCAAGCACCCAATCAGAACAACTCAATTATATGGGACAACAAGGAAAAATAACTTACAATTCAAATTCATTCAATCCCAACTATAGGAATCACCCAAATTTCTCATGGCAAATAGGATCACACTTAAATCAGAACATGAATCAACCTCCACCTCAACAAAACAACCGTCCTCAACCAGCTGCACCAAAGGAAAAGTATGATCTTGAGAATGTGTTATTACAATTTATTTAGGCCACTAGGCTAGTTTTAAAAATCAAGAGGTTTCAATCAGAAATCTTGAGTATCAAGTAGGCAGTTATCGAAGCAATTGGCAGAGAGACAAGATGGGAATTTTCCAACAGACACAAGTTGTAACATCCCGATTTTTAAGATTTTTAGATAAATAACTTAAAAAGGATTAAAGAAGAAATTCTGAATGAAATTCCGAGTGAAAAATGTTAGAGACAAGATTTTCTGAGTGAAATGAATCAGATTCCGAGTGAAATGAATATGACTCCGAGTGAAATAAGATGGAAGACTAATTCCAAGTGAATCTAAGATGTTTCTGAGTGAAACATCGTTAAGAGAATTATTTTTGAATGAAGTAATGCTGTGTCCGATTGAAACACTTTTAAGTGAAGTAAATCCGAGTGAAACGGAAACATCTCCGAGTGGAGTGATTCCGAATGGGTTGTTTCCGAGAGAAGTAGAAGTACTTCTCGGACCAATGTTTCTGAGTGGTGAACTCCCGAGTGGAATGTATCTGGAAGGTTTGCCAAGTGAAGTGTCTCTGAGTATGACACTTCCGAGTAAAATGATATCAAGTGAGACATTCTGAGTGAGATGTCTGATTGATATATTTCCGAATAAGACAGTTATGAGTGGGCCATCTCCGAATGAAGGAATTCTAAGTGAAAAGAGGCTCTGATAGGTCCTCTCGAAAAGAGATGCCCAGAATGAGGAAACTAAGTCGGGATATGCTGAGACCGAGTCAGAATACACAGAAACCGAGTCGGAATTAATAAATATTTTAATTATGGATGCTTTCCACAACGTTCTGTTCTACTATCTTCTAGCGAAATCCTTTTTCAGATATTTTCTAAGTTTGGGACCCATTTTGATGTGTTGTTCCCTTTATATTAAATATCTTGACTCTTCATTAACTATTAAAGATATGTGTGTCAGAATACTTCAATTTATTCACGTCTCTTTCATGTGAAAGGTATATAAGTACTTCTGTTATTGGATTAATGGAGGAATTCTTGAAAGTGAAATCACCCTTATATTTCCAATCTTTACTGGAACTAGTAAACGAAAAACACCAAATCTCCATTCTCTTCTCTTTACAAAGAAAAGCTTGGAAGTGGAACAATACTGTAATTCCAGTCAGAATTCTGGACAGTGACTTGATTATAGCTTTTAAAGCTGTTGGAATACCTTATTTCCAGGTAGGGGGCATTACATTTCAAATAGATAGTTTATGAATGGATATGGGGTATTATTTTGTGTACATGTGATATGTGTATGAATTATTGTATCAGACCCCGATTATATGACGTTTATGTTTTCATATTTTTCCATTCATATTGTTAATATTAACATGAGATTGATGATGATGATGTGGATGATGATTCATGAATTTTTCATGATATCTATGTATATGCTTGAGATGCATGAGTATGAGATATTATGTGATTTTCACAAAAGACCTTGGGTGGGACTCAAGGCAACCTCTTGAGCGGGGCTCGGGGTTTGGCCCGTAGCACTGAGTAGAGGACCACTATCACTCTAGGAGTGGTACTCAATGTTACATTAGGGGCGTAGAGCGGTTTGGTACCTGTAAAACGGCTGGATCAGCGAGGAGCTGGATTATGGCTCGGGGAGCCAGTGTTGCAACACAAAATTTGAAAGACTTAATAATGATCCCATTTTGGTTGATCATTGATTAAGTATGTGACTTAATGGATCCATTTGGTTGAGCATGTGTATGCATTGATTTACGTGTTATTGAGAATACATGCTATTATGATGAGCAAATATTTATATGTCTCGGTTTGGTTTAACAAATGATTTGTGATGAGATTGTGACCGATTTTGTTTTATAGTTATTAATTGGATTTTTATTCCAATTCAATAACTGTTATTTGATATGTTTATGCTCACCCCCTACAGTTGCTATTTTTACAGTGAATGAAGGGCCCAACCATGATATGTGAAGACACTCATGCAGCTCGGAGTTTATTTTAGTGGAAGCCTTGGCCGGCTCCTGAATACCGAGTGCTTTTATTTATTTATTGTAAACTTAAAGAGCCGGTCGGCTTTTGTAAAACTAATATTGTATTTATTTAATTCAAATTCTGTTTTGAAAATTTGAATTATTTACGAAATTTTATTTGATTTATTAGAAATTATTTTAAAAATTAAGGATGTTATACAAGTCAATCCAAAAGAGCAATGTCATGCAATAATGACAAGGAGTGGAACAACTTTGAATGTTCCTCCTCTAGCTGATAGAGAAAAATTGAGTGAAAGAAAATGACACATGCCTTATTTGGGCCTCATTTGGGCCATTCTTTGCACTTTATAAATACTTTTGCTAGGAATATTATTTTTTTAGGAATTAATTAGACTTGGAATTAATTTTAGTTTAGATCTTGCATGGCCATATTTTTCATTTTGGGCCACTTTTGCGCCTTATATGCATTATCTTTCCTTTTGGGCTTGTATTTTGCCCCTTCTTAGTTAGGATAGGATATTTGGGCCAAGGAACCTCAAGGCCTAATAAGCATGACCGAAATTCCATAGCCTATATAAAGGCCTCTCTCCTTTGTAAATTACACATCAAAATTCAATTGAAGAAATTTAGAGTGAGAAAGTAAGTTCTCTCTCTCTCCTAGTCTCTCCCTTGTGCTTAGCACACCACCGAATACCTTATCCTTAGGTTTCCTCCCCTGAGGTGGCAATATAAGGCTTATCTCCTCTTGGAGGAATGGTGTCCAAATCTCTCTCCTCTATAACAAACTCCTCCCAACCACCATAACAACCCTTAATCACCTAACAAACTTCCTAACCTCCCATAACCACTTAACTCCCTCCTTTTTCTCCCTCCTCAATTTCAACCACCATGTTCCCAAGGCTTCTCTACCTCCAAAATTCAACAAGGTAATTGGAACTCTAAGAAGAAAAGAAAGGGAAGTTAGATCCTCCTTTTTCAAAGTAGGTTTTGCCTACATCACAGAGATTGGTGGGTAAAATTTTTGCCAAACAGATTCGGCGAAACTAGGCATGGCAAAAAAATCCATCCCCGGGTAACCGCACTGCTCCCGTTTGAGTAAGTTTTCCCCCTTTTTTTGGTTTCGGGGACAGATACGGTTTTTACCTGGTAGGTAAAAGTCGGGGGCGGGGGCGGGGATGGTAAAACTAGTATCCACCCCGCCCCCGTCCCCGTCCCTACCCTGACATATTTAAATTACTTAATACTCTTACTATATATATTACTAGAGATGATTTATTAGACAATGTTTAATAATTGTGTCCAAGATGATTTATCACTATTTTTATTATTGTATGTAAAATATTTAATAATTTTGTAGATATAACAATAACTTTTAAAATACTTGATAAGGAAATTTTTTTATAAAAACAGGGACGGGGACGGGTTTCCCCGATCTTGATCGGGAACGGGAGTCATTTTATCTCGTCCGACAGGGATCGGGGACGGGTACAGTTAGGGTCTAGGATAACGAGGATGGGGATGGTACGAGTCAAACTCGTCCCCGAACCACCCCGTTGCCATGCCTAGGCGAAAACATGGAAGTTTACATATACGACATGGTGGTAAAGACGAAGAAAGCTAGCAACCATACGGTAGACTTAGGGGAAACAATTTTCGAGTTAAGGAAACACAACATGCATCTTAACCCCAAGAAACGTTCATCTTAGGTCCAAGGTGGGAAATTCTTTGGCTACATGTTAACATACGGAGGAATTGAAGCTAATCCAAACCAGTGCCAAGCCATTCTGGAGATGAGAAACCCCCCAGAATATTAAGGAGGTACAACGTCTCACCGGGAGGATTACTGCCATCTCCCGGTTCCTAGCCAAGTTTATGAAGAAGGCGATGCCCTTCTATCAGATACTGAAGAAAGCATAAATTTTCCAGTGGACGGAAGAATGCCAGAAAGCCTTTGAAGAGCTAAAAGCTTACATAGTCTCGCCCCCAATATTAACCAAGCCGACTCCCGGGAGAGTTAATCATCTATATGCCGGTCAAGGAACACTCTGATGGTTCAGAGTTAGACTTAAAAAGGGGGTTGAATAAGTCTTTAACTCTTTTTCAATTTTACGGACTTTGTACCATTTAAAAAATTAGAACTGGCCAGAGAAAGGAAAGAGAATTATGCAACAGATTTATATTGGTTCATTTCCAGAGTAGAAGTTACGTCCAGTACCTTCAGACTTGAAGGATTTCCACTGTTGTAAAAACACCTTTTACAATTACACCAGACCAGTGCCTCAAGGATTCTTGACTCCAGCCACTTCTAGCTTATACCCAAGTATTGTTTCAACGAGCCACTCCTAGCTTCAAACACCCAAGTATTCTTCCAAAAGCCTTTTTAGGCCACATAGTGTTTCCCACACTAACAGACTCTGGCAACACACCAGATTTTACAAAAAGGAATGATAAAGAGTTTTGTGTTACAACAGATAACTCAACATACAAATATATGAAATATTAAGATGGGTACACTGAACTACAGACTATTATAAGTCAAGGTCTGCTAGAAGTAAAACTATAAAGAATATATGTAGATACAAGAACTTAGAAATTTTTCAAAGAAAGTCCTTCAGACTTTTTGGTTCTTGTAAGAGAGATCAAAGAATGTTCAATGATGTTCGCCAAAAAGTCTCTCTGCATTTGAAAACTTCTTGTATTTATAGGCTTCCCTGAGATAGTCGTTGCTTTAACTTAGAAAATGTTGATCATCTCAAGGATAGTGCAGGCAGCGTTTGCAGAGACATGCTTCAGAGATATTCACACAAAAGGGTTGCCTCGATAGCGTTTACAGAAAGATCCTTTTTTGCTTATCCATTTTAAGTAATCTGGTACAGCTTTATAGTCGTTGACCTTTAAACTACATGACTTGCATAGGTTCAGCTTTTGCTAACATCTTGGGATATGCGAGGTAGGCCGTCAAATTTTTCGTTCATTACTTCTTTAAGGAAAGACACAGAGTTAATGTGATAAAGTCCTTGTAGCTCCTTATTTAGAGAGGAAAGATCATTTTCAAACGCTTTTAAAGGAGGAAAGAAACCATCTCAAGGTCTGTAGCTTCAGAAGAACTTGATTCAATGAAGCCTTCAGTGAGTACAGACTCTTTTTTTCAAGAGCAGATTGAGTTTCACATACTCCACCTGTTCTTTACAACTAGATCTCTACAGACTTATTGTCATACTTGAACAGAATAATTAGATAAACCAAAGGTACAGACTTCATTTTAGCTAAGAGTCTTGATGTATATTATTAACAAATCATAAGGGTTCAGACTTCTTAGTCTTGAATTCAAACTTGATTCTAATACACTCTGTAAGTGCAGCATTGGTGCAAGAAGGATCTATTCAAAGACCATTGTATTTCATAAGCAAGACTCTACAGGGAACAGAGGTCAGGTACCAGAGAGTCGAGAAATTTGCATACAGTCTAGTGGTGGTCGCTCTGAAACTAAGGCCTTATTTCCATAGTCACTAGATTGTCATGAGAATAGAACAGCCCATCAGCAAAATATTGCAAAAGCCAGAGCTAGCGGGATGGATGATCGCATGGGCGGTGGAACTTTCTGAGTATAAGATTCAATACGAACCTAGAGGAGTCATCAAGGCTCAATTCCTAGCAGACAACGTAGCAAAACTAGATGATAAGGAGGAATATGATGTCGAGCACGCCCTGTGGAACCTCTCGGTGGATGGCTCCTCCAATGTAAAAGGTAACGGGGCAGGAATCATACTTGAGTCACCCATGTAACATCCCAGATTTTTGAATAATTACAAAATACAGACTAAGGTTATGGATTGATGGAATTAATTGAGTTAATGGTTGGTTAAGGATTTTGATTGGTCTATTTGATGACTAATTAGATTAATTAAGGAATAACAATAATATTAAAGCTTGTAAATGACCCTTGTGCTTTGGTGGTCAATTGGGTCTGGTTCTCTTTCTCTCTCCCTGTCCACGTGGAGTACTATGATGGCTGTGAGAGTTAACATTTAATGCTGATAGGATTGCATTAAATGAGGATGGGATGGCTGATGGAGAGTGAACTGATGGGGGCAGTGTGTGTAAGTTGATAAGCTTCAGCTTTGGTTTTCCTCCTCACTCTCTTCATTTCTCGTTGGTTGCATGTTCTGAAGAGTGAAACACTCTTCCTTCCCTCTACACTCCCTGGAGACTCTTCTTCTCCTTCGTCTCTTTCATCTTCTTCCTCCACTCAACGCTGTGTTGAGCCGTGTGGAGCTGCGTGGTGATGAGGAACAGCATAGCTGTGTGTTTTGGAGGTTGGTTCCTCCTTTGTTTCTTTGGTGTCCTTCTTCTTCCTCTTATTGATGGAGCTGTTTGCGTGAAGAAGGCAGAGAGGGATGAAGACATGCATGTAGGTTGCATGGGAGCTGGTGGTTCTCCATGGTGGGGAGAATGGTGTTGTTCAAGTGTAGAACAGCTTTATACTGAGCTTTAGAGGTTGCTGCTCGAGTAAACAGCATGGATTCTCCCATGGCTGTGAGCAGAATGGAGCTTGGAGTGTTGATGCTCATGTGTTGCGTTCAGATGGGCTTCTGGACGTATCTCGCTCAAGCGAGAATGGTCACGCTTGAGCGAGCCAGTGAAAGAATGGTCACTGGACCATTTTTGCTCAAGCGAGTGTGTGTGTGGCTTGAGCGAAAGGCTAAAGATTGATGTTGGTTGGCAGGGAAGCTGTGTGGCTCTTCCTACGTTGGAATGCCGAGCAGAAGCTGCTATGGCTGGGCCGAGTGGCCCATGTGACTCCTGGAAGCTTCATCCAGGTAAGGGGGGCTTTGCATCTCAAATGCATGGATTTCTGGATGGGTTTCCGGGTGAAATTGTCACTGTGTTGTGTTTTAATGTGTATGGTATGCTGTGGTTGAGTGAATAGCTCAGATTATTGATGCTTATTATTTATCTAATGTATGATACCCGTTCATATGATGTGTGATGTTTATTTATGATGTTATGTTGAGATGTATGAGATGCACATGATGAATGTTGTGTTCTTTGTGTGATCCTCTATTTGTCCCTGAGTATGTTGTACATTTGAATGCATGTGTTGCTTGTTGATGCTTATGCTTGTGATGAATGAATGAATGGGGACTGTTATGATGAATGCCGAGTGGACTTTATAGAGGAAAGCATGAAATGCTTACTGTAAAGGATAAATCCGAGTGAATAAAGGGTAAATCCGAGTGAATAGAGGATAATCCGAGTGAATGGTATGGTGATTACTAAGTGGATGGCATAGGATTGCCAAGTGGATGTGGTATAAGCCGAGTCATCTGATTATTGTTGGGTTGCCGAATGAATTTAATGTTGAACGCAGATTTCCGAGTGGGCAATCGAATGAATATGTGTTGAATTTATATGCATACGAGTTATTGAGTTATTGAATATGAATGAACACCTTGCGGGGTGCCACAAGGGTATAATCCCGAGTGAAGAAGACGAGGTCCTAATGTTGAATATAATGAAAGACCCGGGTTAGACTCGGGCAGTGCCTGGGGCACTAAGCGTGAGTGAGACGCTTGATGAAATGCCGAGTGCATTGGCGTTAAACGCCGAGTGAATGAAACCGTATGCATCCGATTAGCCACTGGAATGCGTTGGACTTCTATTACCGATCGGCAATCAGATGACAACATGTGATGAATATATTCAAGTCCTGGAGCTGGGCTCAGGTATACCCCTTGAGTAGGGCTCGGAGTGAGTGAAATCTGAGTGGATCAGTATACTGGTAGAAGAGTGGGTTAGGCTTTATAGCCGAGTGAAATGGGTAAGAACCCGATTGGAGATGTTTGTGTTTGTTCATATTGAATGGCCGTATGTGTTGATTGATTGATGATATATATCTATTTGCATGTTGAGGATTCTATGAGTAATCCGAGCCATTATCTGTCATTTAATATGTAATGCTCACCCCTACACCATTTTTCAGTGTATACAGGTCGGTTTGGATTGATATAAGGGTCTTAACCCGAGTGTTGGGTGGTTACAATAAGGCTGTGTATGTAATCTTATGTTTCGAGTACATTTGATGTACTAAAGCCTTGGCCGGCTCATAATATTTATGTTGTATAGTGAATTCAAATATATATATATGTATAGAATCCGAGTGGATGAACATAATCATGAATATGAAATAAATGTATTGGGATCCGAGTGCATGTTAATATATATATATACACTTCGAGTGATGGTATTATATGCATACCAATTGGATGTGTTGGTGAATGGAAAGTATAAAGATAAGAATCCGAGTGTATGCGTGTGTATATACATATATGTTATGTTGATAACGATGTTATGAATCGGTGGAAGTGTATTGCTGTAATAGTAGTCGGATTTGGAATTAGAGAATATATCTATACAAGTAATTTATGTTGATTTGATGCTTCTTACCGACTAGGAAATGATGATGTATGAATATCACTAAGTCAATGAATCCTGAGTGGAATATATGTGGTTTAGTTGTTTTTCCGAGTGAGTCTTATGTATGGGACTCCATATCCGAGTGTAACTCATGTGTGAGCCTCTTACTGTGTGTTAATGGCTCTTGTGGATTCCGAGTGAAGAATATATGGTAAACCCGAGTGGGGAATGATTTGAGTAATCTGAGTGGAATCCAGGTGATCCTCTTCCAAGAGGAGTGTTGTTGTAATGACTCAGATTGATTATATTCTGAGTGTTCGATTTATGAATGTATTCCGAGTGAATAAGGTATGGTGTATTCTGAGTGTGTAAGTGTGGAATGAGTCCGAGTGGGACTTGACTATTTGGTTTCCCTGAGTGGTTAAGTATCTCATATGTCCGAGTGAAATACTTGGATAATTCCTCTGAGTGTTGAGGAGCTTGGATCATTCCGAGTGGAATTGACTTGTGTAGACTATTTCTGAGCAGTTAATGGTTAAGGGATTATCAGAGTGTGAATAGGCATGAATGCCGAGTGTATGGCCGAATAAGTATTGCTCGGTTTTGGAGTGAGATTACCGAGTGGAGTATGATTGATTGAGGCCCCTTCTGAGTGAAGGAAAGTCTAGGTGATTTCCGGGTGAGAGACGTGAGTTTATGCCGAGTGATGAATGGAAAGTACAATCCGACTGAATGGTGGTTAAGTACACTGAGTGGTGTTTGGTTAGAGATTAATCCGAGTGTGGGGATGCATGGAATCCGAGTGGGAAAACCCTCAGTTACCAGGTGGATTGTGTGTGTGCCTTGGTGTATGAAATTTAATGACTAAGTTACTGAGACGTATGTGATGGGGTTAAGGAGTTGAAATTCCCTTTCTCCGAGTGGACTTAGGAATGAATCCCGAGTGCTCTAAGTCAAATCACGAGTGAGTGGATCTCCGTGTGAATGGTCCCCCGCTTCAACGAGAGAGTCCTCGCTCCAGCGAGTGTGTTGGCTGGGAAGGTTCTTATGGTGGTTTCGCCCAAGCGAAAGGGCTTTCGCCCGAGCGTGTTACGCTGACTCGCTCAAGCGGAATCGGACCTCGCTTGAGCGAGTGCATGCTGTTTCTCTCGGATTTGTTTGATTGTTGCTGGCTTTCACTGGGAGGCTATGGTTTGGCCTTTATTTTCCTCTGCCTTCCTTTTATTCATGGTCATTGGACCTGGCTCCCATATCTTTATATATGGGAGTGGCTTTTTATTATTATTTAGATCCAGGTATTTTCTAAATAAAAACGCGAAAAATTTACCCCTAAAATTTAGGGTGTTATATTCTGGTATTAGAGCAGACCAAAAGGTCCATGGCCAAGGTTTGCTTACTGAGTGTAAGCGGTTATGTGCTGTATGACCGAGTGGTCATCATTTCTTGTGGTGTTTCTCAGCCTGAGTTGGCCGAGAGAGGATGTAATCGTAATGTTGAGTCGGTTGTGAAGAATTTAAATTGGGTGATTGCTTGTGCAATTTATGATGGGTGAATTATATTCTTGGCACGTGAACCCCTATATGGCACTTGATGTAGATTAAATGAGTGCAGGTTCCTAAGCTGGAGGATTTTAATATGAGATGGGTGATTGAATGTAAAACCTGGTGCATGATTGGTTAGAACTTTTGCCTCGGTTTGATGTGTGGTGACCCAATTAATTGAGCCTAATCATTTGTGGTTGGATGTTATGAGGAATTGATATGGTAAAGTATCTATTGGTTGGGTGCTGTCTCAGTCTTGTGATTGAAAACCGAGTGAGTTGTTGATTGAATTTCTGACCCTGAGTTGTACATCTCTGTGGGCGTGGTGAGTTAATAGGCTTAAATCTGAGTTGTGACCTGTAATGAATGGTGATATTAAGAAATTTTAGGTTGATTGGCCAATAGTTTGTGATGGATAAGATTAAAGAAGGGATTTTTGCTCGGTTTGGACTGGAAACCGACTGCTTTTATGCCATTTTATGGTGAGTGTGACTGGCATTTGATGATTAATATCAAGATGATTGCATTAGAATAAGTGTAAGGATGGTATATATACCTTGTGTGGGTCGGATGTATGCTGTTAGTATGTCATTTTACAGTGTTAATCAGGAATAATTGCTGGCTGTTGGTGAGTGATGTACCATTGTGGATGCCTAATGATGAAGTTAATTCTGATGTGTTGCTTATAGATGGGTATAAATTGCCATTAATTTTCATGTAGGTTGGCATTATCTGAGTAATTTTGGGTTGGTATGAGTAAAATAGAATGCAAGGATGCTGTTCCAGTGTGACTCTTCA
This sequence comes from Clitoria ternatea, assembly GCA_037962975.1. NCBI lineage: Eukaryota > Viridiplantae > Streptophyta > Magnoliopsida > Fabales > Fabaceae > Clitoria > Clitoria ternatea. The sequence goes on from CM075673.1 coordinate 145,114,933, forward strand.
TGCCATAGGTATTGTGGCAGTGTACATTTTGCATTGACTTGATGCAACTGTTGTGACCCTATAGGAATGAGACGTCATCCTATATGTTGGATGCAACAGTTCATAGGTCAGCAAGTGAGACTGTAGCTGCTTATGGAGATGACTTGAGTCTATTGGACTGCTCCGAGCAAGGTGAGGATTTGAATCTGAATAGATGAGTATGTGGTTGAGTATTAAAATGATGGATGTAACACCCTCGGTTAGATAAGACAAATCCTTTTGTAGGTTCATCCTATTTAACTGAGTGTGTTAACAGTTTTCAGAAAAAGTGAATATATTTTTTTTTAAAATAAATACGTGGCAGATCAGTGGAAACAATAATGTATATATCACATAGTCATTCACAAACTGTAAGTAATTGTACTCTTAACAGAATGGGGCACGCAGGCACCCTTAGATATTATACAGTCATCCGGTGTCTGATTATTAATCATAAATATTCTATCCTTAATGATTATTCTCAATGGGTTCAGCACATTGCTGATCTTCACATTCGGGTTCTTGAGTTTCTAATTCCTCTGAAAAATGGTCAACAGTAAGGGTGAGTATAACCCAAGACCCTGATTGGTTCATCCGGTGCGGACATAATCCAGTCAACATACAATGTCACATAGATCATACATTTAGCATATTTATAACAATCAAGCATGTTGTCATCACATAATCGTATATTTAGCATGTTCACAATTATAACAATCAAGCATATTACTATGAAATAAATCATACATATAACATATTCACAATCATAACAATCAAATATGATGTAATGAATGCATGAGTTCGGATCCATTATGATTTATCTTTGATTAAGTCTCATGATGCATGTGGGCCCAAGAAATTATTTCTTCTTCTCTGGAATATCACCATTCCAATTCTCTAGAGCGATCAGGGTCCGCCCAAGCTCTGGTACAAATGAACTCATTGGTTCTCATCATCGATTTATATATATATTTGAGACTTGGATCCCTACGATCATGGTCACACTCCATCATTTAGTCAAAGTACACCAGAATTATTCGTCTCACCCGGCTATCAGGGCGCGACTCTGATGCCATTGGGTTGCCGTTCCAGTTGTACTCCCAAGATTCTTCTACTGAGATCGAACGTGAGTGTCCTTCACTGTACCAAGTGTATGCTCTAGAGGTTTTTCTTCTTCAAAATATTTTCATGATGCGAAATGCATTTATCTTATCAATTGATCCTTTGGGTATCTTATGTATTTCCAGTCTCATCATATCATTTCCAAGTTCTTTGGATTCTATCAATTATTTAAACATTGTAAGTATATCTATTATATAGTATTTTCCATAAGGAGTAAAATAATGTATTCTTTATATAATTACACATAATTAAAATGTTAACAAGGTTTATAACAAGAAAACTGCTAATAATAATATTAAGATTAATAATAATTAGGATAATAATAGAATAAGGATAATAATAATAATCATATTTTCTCATTAATTTAAAAAGTATTAAAAAGTAGTTTCTAAATGAAAATCCAAGCGAAAACCATTAAAAATAGAGTTTTCCGAGTGAAACAGGGTCAAATCCGAGTGAAATATGTATGATTCCGAGTGGAATCATACTGAGAAGGGTTCTCCAAACGTTCTGGTTAGAAATCCGAGTGAAATTGTACTGGAAAGGCTGTTTTCCGACTGAAACAGATCTGATTCCGAGTGGAAATAATTATTCCGATTAAAACAAGTTATATCCGAGTGAAAATGTTGATATCCAAGCTTTCTGAGTAAAATAGGTGTAATACCGAGTGAAATAATTAAGATTTCGAGTGTAATAATCACGATTTCAAATAAAATCAAGCTGAGAGGGTCTTCTAAGTAAAACAGTTCTAAATCCGAGTGAAATCAATCTGAAAGAGTTTCCTTAGTGAAGTTAAAATGCCTTCCGAGTGAAACATAATGAAGAAACAGTTTTCTGGGTGAAATTAATATAATTCTGAGTGAAATAAAATAAGATTCCTAGTGGAATTAGTCTGAAAGGAGTTTTCTGAGTAAAAATGTTTGTGAATCCGAGTGAAAATGTTCCTGAATAAAAATAAGATAAGTTTCCAAGTGAAACATGAGTTTACCGAGTGAAATTAATTAAAAAGGGTTCTGTCTGAATAAGATACATCTGAATAAAGAAAATCCGAGTAAGATAATCCTGATTCCGAGTGGAATCAGGTTGGGAAAGGTCTTCTGGTGAGTGGACTTTATATACCGAGTTACATCAAGTTGAAAGGAGTTCTTTTAGTGAAAATAACTATTTGCTGAGTGAAATAAATTGTTTTGCCGAGTGAAATAAGGTTGGGAAGCTACTGTCCGAGTAAAATATGATGTTTTCCGAGTGCAATAAGACTGGGAAGCTACTGTCCGAGTAAAATAGTGTGTTTCCGAGTGAATTTACTGAAAAAGAGTTCTGAGTAAAAAAAGTAATTATATTTTCTGAGTGGAATTAAGTCAAGTTCCGAGTGAAATAATATAAGAAAGAGATTTCCGAGTAAAATAAGACTTGGGAGATGCTGTCCGAGAGAAACAGGGTGTTTTCCGAGTGAATTACTATGTTTGCCGAGTGAAATCAACTAGAAAGATACTATCCGAGTATAAATAAGCAAAACCGAGTAAAATAAGTGTAAAACCGGTCGGATTATCATAAAACATAACCTGTTATCATATTTGTTTCACTGGAAATCACACGGTACCCATGATTCTTAATATTTTCAGTCTAATATTTCATAATTCATCAATGATTATATACACTCGGTAACAGATACATACATGCATATACAGATACAATTTAAAGCATTTAATTCATACACACTGAATCTGTCCTCCACTCGGTTTTCCCACAAGGCACCCAAGAATATACCCCCTTATGTGACGTCCCGTGTAATTTTTCGAATAAATTTTTCGCGTTTTAAAAATCATTTTTGAAATTTGTAATAAGTCATGTAAAAGTTGATAAACGCGGATTATTATCATACTAGTCGCGAATAATAAAAGTCATGAAATATTTATATAGCGGAAACGATTTAGAAAAATATAGTACATGAAACATTATATTATTACAACCCATCAAATTAAAAATAAAGTCAAATTCCAAGCAATAATTCACGTAAACTCCATTCATGGCATCACTCTTCATTCTGTGTAGCATTCACTGTAAAAATTAATGTAAGAGTGAGACAGAATATAGAATAAATATAAAATAAATAAAATTGCACAAACACAACCAACAAGGTGTAATGATATGATGAATATGCCAAACAAGTTCATTTATAATTAATAAATCTTAAATTAGTTAAATGATGTCATGCTGGATCCATTAGGTTTGGTGGGAATACTGCAGTAAAAAGTCTCATAGAGATACCAGTAGGAATTAGCATAACCATGAATCCCTACACTTTCATGGCTCCTGCGAAAATAAGTGCACAAGTAGGAATTAGCATAACCATGAATCCCTACACTCCATGGCTCCTGCGAAAATAGGGCTTAAACTCATCATAGAGTAACCCCCCACCAGGGTAGGCAATCATGGAACCCCTAAATTCCATGGTGCGTCCAAATGCTTATGATGCATGAATGCCTTTAATTCTTTTTACCATTTAACATACCATGATATCAACATTTCCAAAACCTCTTGGAAAAACCACAAGTCCTCAAAGGGACACATCATATATAATAATTTTCAAAATCATGGATTTACTGTTTCAACCACATGTATCAATAACCGCAAGGCATTCATATATATATATATATATCTTAATTTAGTCATTCATAATTATTCACCACCAAAATACACAAACTGTATAATACTCATTAGACACTCATCAACATCCATAATACTTCATAATATCTCAAGAATTCAATAATAAATTGTTACTCATAGAGAAAATATCTTTTTCATCCACAATAACCATTGTAAGTAAATTTCAGCATTTCCAACAGCGACATACATTAGTAAAACAGCCATAACATGAGAAAATCAAATCCTTTTTATGTGATTCCACTTTATATAGCTCAATAATAGAATTATCTACAACTTTCATGAAGACCATAATTTCATATTCCAAACAGAAACACCTCTTATTCACACAATACAGAACTGCCTCAAAGAGAGTTTTCAAAACGTACATATGTTAGTATTTTCAACGTTTCTGGAGCTACAAAAATAATTTTGGCATGGGACCAGTTTTAAATTACTCTAACACAAATATCTATAACTTTCATGAAGACACTGAACATTAATTCTCATCACAAAATTCCCAGTCTTAAAAATAATATTCGTATTTCATTGTTAACAGATTTTCAGTTTGAGCATACTTCAGTATTTTAGGCATAACTAGATCTACAAACATCCTTTTAACTTGAAACCACTTTCTATAGATCCATAACATAAATATCTACAACTTTCATGAAGACATCAAAGTCTAAAAACATATGTATAATTCTCAGAATATTAATATATACACAAAACATAAGACAAGTATTTCAATCGGACATGCTATAGTATTTTGGCTATAACTCATGCTATACATATCCAAATCAGTCAATTAAGGTCTCAAAATTCACATAACAAAAAGATCTACAACTTTGATGAAGACACCAATCACTAATTCTCACCACAAAATTCCCAATTTAAAAAAATAAAATACGTATCTCAAGTCAACAGATTTACAGCTTGAACATACTTCAGTATTTTAGGCATAACTCAAGCTACAAAAATCATTTTGACTTGAAACCACTTTCTATAGATCCATAACAAAATTATCTACAACTTGTGTGAAGACATCAAAGGTTGATTATGCATGTAAAATTCCCAGAATATCAATATATACACAGAACATAGAACAAATATTCCACTCAGACATGCTGTAGTATTTTGGCTATAACTTTTGCTATACATATTCAAATTAATTGATTCAGGTCTCAAAATTCAGATAACAAAAAGATCTAAAACTTTCATGAAGAAGTCAGAATCAAATTCACACGTTTTCAATCTCAAAACTGAGCAACAAGATACGAAATTAAAACTGGAATCCTAGAACAGCATACAATTCTACCTATTTCATAATTATTCACAACCCTATCCCCTCTTACCTTAATGGAGGTTCCTAAAGTGGTTGAAAGTGTTGTATTATTGTCCTAGCTTCAGATCAAGAGTGAACTTGATGGAGAAAGTGAAAGAAAATAAGAGAGAGACTTCACTAACTTTAACTTGTTCTAAGAATTCAGACTTGGGAACAAGATGTAGTGTTGATTTAATGATGCAAATGACAAGTGGGGGACAAGATTTTCATAATGGGATTGTAGTGGGATGTTAGGTGCATGAATTATGGTGATAATGGAGGTTTTAGGTGAGAAAAATGAGCTGGATTGTTGACAATTTCCGCAGCCTACATAATGTAGTTTGTTTGATTGAAGTAAATATCAATTCTAACACTGTTTTGGTATTTTAGGCATATCTCTCTCATATCTTAATGGATTTTAACAAATTTAGTCTTGTTGGAAAGCTAAGACAACTAGGAACAACTTTGTAGTTTACCACGTTTTCAAATTCAGACTCTAACAAGGTATTAAAATATGTACAAGATGATATGATTGAAGTAAAATATCAATTCTGACACTATTTCGGTATTTTGGGAATATCTCACTCCTATCTTAATGGAATTTAACAAATTTGGTCTTGTTGGAAATATAAGGAAAAGAGGAACAACTTTGTAGTTAACCACATTTCCAAATTCGGACTCTAACTAACAATTAAAATGTGTACAAGATGACGCATTTTGAGTGGAGTATGTGGCAATTTGATGAGAGTAATTGGAAAAGCTAAGGAAATTAATAACTAAGGAAATAGGTAATAAATTATTTGATTAACTTTTACCAAAGGTATAAAGTTAAAATTATTTACCATGGTAAAAGGTTAAATTGAAGATGTTGTCCTAACCAAAATTTATGTAGAAAGTTAAGATAAAATGGATAATATCATTGATGGTCTAAATCAAAATGATTATACATGAGAATAAAATTTTTAGGATGTTACAATTCTCCCACCCTAATAAAAATTTCGTCCTCGAAATTTAATATAACGCATTCCTCAGTGAAACAATTCTGGATATTGCGTCCTCATAGCATCCTCACACTCCCAAGTCAGAGTTACATCATTTCCTTGTTTCCATGCAACCTTCACTAATGGTACATTCTTGTTTCTCAGACGTTTGATCGACCTTTCTATGATCTGTGTGGGTTCTGTAGGGATGGTCAGATTTTCTCTAACTTCAACATCATCATTAGCAATCACATGAGTGGGGTCTTGTACATACTTCCTCAATTGTGATACATGAAACACATTGTGCAAATTTGCAAGATGAGGAGGAAGTGCAATCTGATACGCCACTGTACCAATCCTCTTTAGAATTTCATATGGTCCAATAAACCTTGGACTCAACTTCTTACTCTTCAATGCTCGGCCAATCCCCTTGTGAGGTGAAACCTTCAAAAATTCATGATCACCAACTTGGAATTCAAGTGGTTTCCTCCTTTTATCATAATAGTGCTTCTGTCTATCTTGGGATGCCTTCATCTTCTCTCTGATTACTTCTATTTGTTCAGTAGTCTGCTGCACAATTTCAGGTCCTAACGCCAAACTTTCACCAGTTTCTAACCAACAAAGGGGCGTTCGACACTTTCTACCATACAATGCTTCAAATGGAGCCATACCAATACTGCTATGGTAACTGTTGTTATACGTGAATTCAATCAGTGGAAGAAATTGCTCCCAACTACCACCATGCTCAAGTACACAAGATCGTAGTAAGTCTTCTAAACTTTGTATGGTACGCTCTGACTGTCCATCTGTTTGAGGATGATAAGCTGAACTTAATCGGAGTCTTGAACCCAACTCCTGATGCAAGCTTCCCCAGAATCAGGAAGTGAACCTCGGATCTCTATCTGACACAATACTGGATGGTACACCATGAAGTCTCACGATCTCTTTCACATATAATTGTGCCAACTTTTGTAGAGAATTCTTCATATTCATCGGAAGGAAGTGAGCAGACTTAGTCAATCTATCTACAATAACCCAGATTGCATCATTTCCTGAACGTGTTCTTGGTAAACCTGACACAAAGTCCATTGAAATGTCATCCCATTTCCAGACAGGAATCTCCAATGGTTGTAGTTCACCAGATGGCTTCTGATGTTCCACTTTGGCTTTTTGACACACCAGACATGAAGACACATATTCAGCTATTTCTTTCTTCATCCTTGGCCACCAAAAGCTTTTCTTCAGATCTTGATACATCTTAGTTGATCCAGGATGAATGCTCAACATACTTTTATGCGCTTCTTCTAGGATTGTCCTTCTCAGATCAACATCATCTGGTACACAAATTCTACTTCTGATTCTCCAAATTCCATCTGATCCTTCTTGTAATCCCATATCCTTTCCATTCGCCTGCAACTCTCTCAACTCCTGTAGTTGCAAGTCCTCTATCTGCATTTCACCTATCAGCTTCAGAAAATCATTGGTTATTTTCAAAGTTCCCAAAGTCATACTTTTTGAAGATTTCATCTCCACACCCAAGTTCATGTCTCTGAATTGTTCTATCATCTCCATCTCTTTTATCATCAAAGATGCCATATGAATGGACTTTCGGCTAAGTGCATCTGCCACCACATTTGCTTTTCCTGGATGGTACTTCAAATCAAAATCATAATCTTTAAGAAACTCCATCCATCTTCGTTGCCTCATGTTCAATTCCTTTTGATCGAACAAATACTTCAAGCTCTTGTGGTCACTGAACACTTCAAACTTGACTCCATACAAATGGTGTCTCCAGATTTTCAAAGCAAATACCACCGCTGCCAATTCTAGATCATGCGTTGGGTAGTTCATCTCACGTGGTCTCAACTGTCTAGAAGCATAGGCAACCACCTTCCGTTGTTGCATCAAAACACAACCTAAGCCCATCTTAGAAGCATCGCAATAAACCACAAAGTCTTCTTGTGGATTAGGCAAAGTTAAAACTGGAGCAGATGTAAGCTTCAATTTTAGTTCTTGGAAACTTTCTTCACATTCTGGCGTCCAAGAAAAGGGTTGATTCTTCCGGGTCAGACGAGTCATTGGTAGGGCAATTCGAGAAAACCCCTCAATAAATCTCCGATAATATCCGGCTAATCCTAAGAAGCTTCATATCTCAGTGACTGAAGTAGGTCTCTCCCAGTTTATTACAGCTTCTATTTTAGAAGGATCCACAGACACTCCTTTGCTTGAGATTACATGGCCTAGGAACTTTACCTCTTCCAACCAGAATTCACATTTAGACAACTTAGCATACAACTGCTTCTCTTTTAGGATCTGCAATACCACTCGAAGATGTTTTTCATGCTCCTCCCATGTCTTGGAATAAATCAGAATGTCATCAATGAAGATAATAACAAACTGATCCAAGTATGAATGAAACACTCGATTCATATAATCCATGAAGACAGCTGGGGCATTGGTTACTCCGAAAGGCATCACAAGATACTCGTAATGACCATAGCGTATTCTAAATGCCGTCTTTGGAATATCCTTAGACTTGACACGAATCTGATGATAACCTGATCGTAGATCAATTTTAGAAAATACTACAGCATCTCTCAATTGATCTATCAAATCATCAATTCTGGGCAAAGGATATCTATTCTTCACCGTCAATTTATTCAACTGACGATAATCTACACATAATCTCATGCTTCCATCTTTCTTCTTGACAAGTAATACTGGCGCTCCCCATGGCGACACACTGGGCCTGATGAAATGCTTCTCCAACAACTCCTTAATTTGCTTCTTTAGTTCTGCCAGTTCAATAGGTGACATACGATATGGGGCCTTAGATACTGGTTCTGCTCCTAGAATTAAATCAATTAAGAATTCTATCTCACGTTCTGGAGGTAAACTCGAGACATCCTCAGGAAATACTTCAGGGAATTCAGAAACAACTGGTATCTCGATCTCTTTAGATTCTCCATCTCCTTGTGGAAAAGTAAACAAGGCAAATAATTGGCTTTCACCTTGTAAGGCAAAGAGTTTGAGATTGTCGGAAGTAAGATTTTCTTCTGATGGAAATATCACAGTTTTGTTATGACAGTCCACCAAGACTCGATTTGCCGATAACCAGTCCATCCCTAGAATTACTTCCAGATCCTTCAAAGGTAAACAAACAAGATCTACTAGAAAGTTTTTACCTTCTATAAGCATAGAACATTCGTTACACACCTTAGTAGTCCTAAGTTGTGTACCGGTGGGAGTGGAAACAATCAGATCATATGTCATAGGCTTCACAGGTAATTGAAGGCGTCTAACACACTCATCAGAAATGAAAGAATGTGTAGCACCAGAATCAAATAACACAGATAAAATTGTACCATTGATCTTACACTTACTTTGTATGAGGTCATCAGCTTGGTCTGCCTCTGAATCGCTGATGGCAAAGACTCTCCCAGTTGTTGGCTGTAACCTCTGGTCTGTTGACTCCCTTTTCAGTCTTTGAGGTTGAGCAGCTCGCGTATTTTCTCCATGACCTCCTTGATAGTTAGAGCCTCTTTGATTATTCATAGTGTTGCTGTCGTTTTGACGGTTCTGAGGGCAATTTGGACTGATGTGTCCTTTCTGATTACATCGAAAGCAAGTGACATCTTCAAGACGTCTATTACAATCACGTACATGATGATTACCTCCGCACTTAAGACACCTCATATTGTTGCGTCTCTCTAAAGATGATGATGATGATCCTCCCTTGAAACGTCTTGGATAGAACGATCCTCTTCTTTTGAAATCAACTGAATGAGGTTTCAGTTGTCTATTGGCCTTTTCATGTGCCAGTCTGGCTTGGTGATTTTCTTCAAAAATTCTGCATTTGTTGATTAGAATAGGAAAACTCCGAATTTCTTGGTACCCTATCGCCTCTTTGATTTCCCGATTCAGCCCGTTCTCAAATTTAACACATTTTGATTCTTCGGCACCAGCCTGTTGAAAAGGAGGGTAAAAGAGAGATAATTCTTCAAACTTTGCAGCATATTCTCCAACAGACATTGAGCCTTATTTCAGCTCCATAAATTCCAGCTCTTTACGGCTTTTCACACTTGCTGGAAAATATTTCTCCAGGAAACAGTCTTTGAAGTTGACCCAGTTCAAAGGTCTATCAGTTTCAATCATACGAGTTCTGGCATGTATCCACTAGTTTTCTGCTTCCTCAACCATCATGTAAGTGGCACACTCTACCTTTTCAAATTCTGTGCAGGGCAAGGCTCAGAAAATATGCTCCATTTCCTTAACCCATAGGTACGCTACCTCTGGATTGTAGCCTCCTTTGAATTGTGATGGCTTCCTTTTTAGGAAATGATCTAGCCCGTGAAGTCCACCAGCACTTCTCGATTGATTTTGTCTTTCAATGGCTTCAGCCAAACGGTTGAAAGCAGTTGCCATATCGTTGTTGTTGTTGTTTCTTGTCATCCTACATTTGTAGTTTGGTTTATACTAATTCTAAGGGAAAATATGTCGTATATATATATATATATAATATTATAACGTAACTATAAGTATTCTACAATTTATCAGATAAGTAATAAGTCATATAATATACATTTATCATATTATCAAACAAGTAATCAAACAATTCATGTAATATATCAAGAACAATACATGTTACATCAATTGGTCCTGAATTTTTGAAAACGCTCTGATACCACTAATGTGACGTCCCGTGTAATTTTTCGAATAAATTTTTCACGTTTTAAAAATCATTTTTGAAATTTGTAATAAGTCATGTAAAAGTTGATAAACGCGGATTATTATCATACTAGTCGCGAATAATAAAAGTCATGAAATATTTATATAGCGGAAACGATTTAGAAAAATATAGTACATGAAACATTATATTATTACAACCCATCAAATTAAAAATAAAGTCAAATTCCAAGCAATAATTCACGTAAACTCCATTCATGGCATCACTCTTCATTCTGTGTAGCATTCACTGTAAAAATTAATGTAAGAGTGAGACAGAATATAGAATAAATATAAAATAAATAAAATTACACAAACACAACCAACAAGGTGTAATGATATGATGAATATGCCAAACAAGTTCATTTATAATTAATAAATCTTAAATTAGTTAAATGATGTCATGCTAGATCCATTAGGTTTGGTGGGAATACTGCAGTAAAAAGTCTCATAGAGATACCAGTAGGAATTAGCATAACCATGAATCCCTACACCTTCATGGCTCCTGCGAAAATAAGTGCACAAGTAGGAATTAGCATAACCATGAATCCCTACACTCCATGGCTCCTGTGAAAATAGGGCTTAAACTCATCATAGAGTAACCCCCCACCAGGGTAGGCAATCATGGAACCCCTAAATTCCATGGTGCGTCCAAATGCTTATGATGCATGAATGCCTTTAATTCTTTTTACCATTTAACATACCATGATATCAACATTTCCAAAACCTCTTGGAAAAACCACAAGTCCTCAAAGGGACACATCATATATAATAATTTTCAAAATCATGGATTTACTGTTTCAACCACATGTATCAATAACCGCAAGGCATTCATATATATATATCTTAATTTAGTCATTCATAATTATTCACCACCAAAATACACAAACTGTATAATACTCATTAGACACTCATCAACATCCATAATACTTCATAATATCTCAAGAATTCAATAATAAATTGTTACTCATAGAGAAAATATCTTTTTCATCCACAATAACCATTGTAAGTAAATTTCAGCATTTCCAACAGCGACATACATTAGTAAAACAGCCATAACATGAGAAAATCAAATCCTTTTTATGTGATTCCACTTTCTATAGCTCAATAATAGAATTATCTACAACTTTCATGAAGACCATAATTTCATATTCCAAACAGAAACACCTCTTATTCACAAAATACAGAACTGCCTCAAAGAGAGTTTTCAAAACGTACATATGTTAGTATTTTCAACGTTTCTGGAGCTACAAAAATAATTTTGTCATGGGACCAGTTTTAAATTACTCCTAACACAAATATCTATAACTTTCATGAAGACACTAAACATTAATTCTCACAACAAAATTCCCAGTCTTAAAAATAATATTCGTATTTCATTGTTAACAGATTTTCAGTTTGAGCATACTTCAGTATTTTAGGCATAACTAGATATACAAACATCCTTTTAACTTGAAACCACTTTCTATAGATCCATAACATAAATATCTACAACTTTCATGAAGACATCAAAGTCTAAAAACATATGTATAATTCTCAGAATATTAATATATACACAAAACATAAGACAAGTATTTCAATCGGACATGCTATAGTATTTTGGCTATAACTCATGCTATACATATCCAAATCAGTCAATTAAGGTCTCAAAATTCACATAACAAAAAGATCTACAACTTTGATGAAGACACCAATCACTAATTCTCACCACAAAATTCCCAATTTAAAAAAATTAAATACGTATCTCAAGTCAACAGATTTACAGCTTGAACATACTTCAGTATTTTAGGCATAACTCAAGCTACAAAAATCATTTTGACTTGAAACGACTTTCTATAGATCCATAACAAAATTATCTACAACTTTTGTGAAGACATCAAAGGTTGATTATGCATGTAAAATTCCCAGAATATCAATATATACACAGAACATAGAACAAATATTCCACTCAGACATGCTGTAGTATTTTGGCTATAACTTTTGCTATACATATTCAAATTAATTGATTCAGGTCTCAAAATTCAGATAACAAAAAGATCTACAACTTTCATGAAGAAGTCAGAATCAAATTCACACGTTTTCAATCTCAAAACTGAGCAACAAGATACGAAATTAAAACTGGAATCCTAGAACAGCATACAATTCTACCCATTTCATAATTATTCACAACCCTATCCCCTCTTACCTTAATGGAGGTTCCTAAAGTGGTTGAAAGTGTTGTATTATTGTCCTAGCTTCAGATCAAGAGTGAACTTGATGGAGAAAGTGAAAGAAAATAAGAGAGAGACTTCACTAACTTTAACTTGTTCTAAGAATTTAGACTTGGGAACAAGATGTAGTGTTGATTTAATGATGCAAATGACAAGTGGGGGACAAGATTTTCATAATGGGATTGTAGTGGGATGTTAGGTGCATGAATTATGGTGATAATGGAGGTTTTAGGTGAGAAAAATGAGCTGGATTGTTGACAATTTCCGCAGCCTACATAATGTAGTTTGTTTGATTGAAGTAAATATCAATTCTAACACTGTTTTGGTATTTTAGGCATATCTCTCTCATATCTTAATGGATTTTAACAAATTTAGTCTTGTTGGAAAGCTAAGACAACGAGGAACAACTTTGTAGTTTACCACGTTTTCAAATTCAGACTCTAACAAGGTATTAAAATATGTACAAGATGATATGATTGAAGTAAAATATCAATTCTGACACTATTTCGGTATTTTGGGAATATCTCACTCATATCTTAATGGCATTTAACAAATTTGGTCTTGTTGGAAAGATAAGGAAAAGAGGAACAACTTTGTAGTTAACCACATTTCCAAATTCGGACTCTAACTAACAATTAAAATGTGTACAAGATGACGCATTTTGAGTGGAGTATGTGGCAATTTGATGAGAGTAATTGGAAAAGCTAAGGAAATTAATAACTAAGGAAATAGGTAATAAATTATTTGATTAACTTTTACCAAAGGTATAAAGTTAAAATTATTTACCATGGTAAAAGGTTAAATTGAAGATGTTGTCCTAACCAAAATTTATGTAGAAAGTTAAGATAAAATGGATAATATCATTGATGGTCTAAATCAAAATGATTATACATGAGAATAAAATTTTTAGGATGTTACACCTTACCTCAATGAAGTTCCTGGAGGAGAAGAAAGAGGCTCCCTTCACTGTCCTGCTTCAAATCCGAGCGAAACAGAGGGGATAGGAGAGAAAGAAACTTGCTGGGAAGGAGAGTGATGAAGAGTGTTTGGGTTGTGTGTGTGGTGTGAGTTCTGAGGACCTTGAGCTCGTTTAAATAGGGAGGAAGTGAGTGGGAAGACAAGTGGGGGACAGCTTTTCTGAGTGGGCTGTGAGTGGATTGCTAATGGAAGGGTCACTAGGGATTAAACAAATATATATGTTGAGTCAGTGTCCATTTCTGGTCGTCCACCATCCATAATGCGCATGATTGGATTTAAATATCATTAAAAGACAAAATTGAAGTCAAAACGCACTTCTGTCAGTGAATACCGAGTGAAATTACACTCGGTTAACACTTCTGTCAGTGAATTCCGACTGGAATTCCCACTTCCGAGTCAACAATTACAAGGCTCGCTTGAGCGTGGCTTGCTCGCTTGAGCGAATCAGCCAATCCTCACTCGGCATTCCCATGAAACCGACTCATCTTTCCCATCATTCACTCGGTAATTCACCCCCACACCGACTCCTAATTTTCTTGGCCTTTCACTCGGTATTATATCCCAAATTCGGGTCATTTCTAATGGTTCTTACTCGGTTAAATCATTCCAAGCCTAGTCCTTTATCACTCGGTAATGTCCTTCAAAAACCGACTCCCTCGCATTCTTTTCCTATCTTTCTTCTACTCGAAGTTTTTATTCCAAATCCGAATCTCTACATACACTGTTCCACTCGGTAAAAGTCATCCACTTACTCGGAATACTACTTTCCATACCACTCGGTGTATTTAACTTCAACACAATCGGAAACGTACTTCACATTCATCACTCGGCATAGACTTACATTTCTCACTCGGAAGTGTTTCTTCTAGAACCCGACTCTCTCTCCTAATTAGTCAATCACTCGGAATTTATTCAAACTCTAATCACTTAGGATATATTCCAATAACAATTCATATCTTAGAAAGGAATCAATCGGATTTACCACTCAGAAATACTCAAACTTTACTCACTCGGTTTACTCATATTTCTCTCTCGATTTTAACCAAATTCTTCAGCTACAATTCCAATCAGAACATATTAAGGCCCTCACTTCTCGAAAAAGACTTACACATACAAGTCTCACTCGGAATTGGTCCAATAGAGTATATCTCACTCGGAAGAGGAGTCATACTCATAGACTTACTCGGAAATGGCTCTACCTACTACAATTCACTCGAAATGGGTTCTCAAATACCATTTTCCGCTCGGTATCTACTCAATTAGTATTATTCATTCATCACCTCTCATATTCAAGCCAAGTAATGCTTTAACCATACAATATATATATAACCACTCGGAATCCATAGCTTAATGACTATTTTTTCCACCAACATTTCTCAATAACACATTTCAATCGGTAGAAGGCATCAACTCTATATATGCATTCATTCACTCGGAACTCCTTAGCATTCACTCGGGTTTCTCATTCAGACCTACTAAATTCTTGTCTACTCGGAACCATTCAAACTCTCCATCACTTAAAGGATTTCATTCAGAATCTTTTCAGGTCTTTCACCACTCGGAAAATGAGTAATAAACATAACCTTATTTGGAAATATCTCTGCCCCATATATTCCACTCGGAATGAGCTTCCATTACTCTATATTTCACTCAGAATTACATATTTGGAGTCATGCTTCTTAGAACAGGTTATACTGGATTCAAATATGCCCTTACTCGGAACTCTACTACCCAAAACACCACACTCGAAGATCTTTCTACCCGGAATGCTATTCCCTTCTTCTCTAGGAAGATCTGAGTTGGACAACTCACTCGGATTGCACTTGGTTATAACTATGACTGAGTCTATTCACTCGGTATACTGTAATCATAAGGATTGCCACTCGAAAAGAAGCAATTGGCAAGGTTTGACTCGGAAATGAGTCTCTCAAGGGTGTTTTCACTCAGAATATTCACCTGGAAGTGGTTCCCTTGAACCCACTTCACTCCAGCTATCTCTGTGATCAAGAATCCACTCGGTAGTAACCTTCTTGGTCATATATTACTCGGATAACATAACCTTACACTCGGAATTTCATCCTTCAGTCAGAATCTCTAATCCTTCACTCAGAATTTCATCCTTCACTCGGAATCTCTAATCCTTCACTCGGAATTTCACTCTGTCACTCGGATCAGAGCCTATTTCACTCAGAATTTGCATAATTTTACTAATAGTCCGTATAAATTCCATTATTATGTACAAAAATGACATTTCTGAGATACCACAGACTATCAACGGGGTGTATATTCACTTATTACCACTTACAGACCTTCTAAACTTCATTTTTTACTAAATAAGACTGCTACTAAAAATAGGGATGTTACAATGGACAAGTGAAAGAAAGAGTTGTTGGGTGAAGTGGAATTTTGGATACCCGAGTGGGTGATTTCTGAGCCAATTGGTGACACTTCCAAGTGGAAGGTGTTAAGAGTGTGATGTTTCGGAATTTCTTGTGGTGTGGTCAGTAACCACTTGAGAGATGGAATTATGCCGATTGAATTTGACTGGTCGGGGAATGCTTGAAAAACATTGATATGTAATCAATGTATGGTAAGTAGAGTTATGCTGAGTGATTACTGTGACCAGGTCATGTTGAATTTCGGGGACAAAATTCCTAAAAGGTGGGGAGAGTGTAACATCCCAGATTTTTGAATAATTACAAAATGCAGACTAAGGTTATGGATTGATGGAATTAATTGAGTTAATGGTTGGTTAAGGATTTTGATTGGTCTATTTGATGACTAATTAGATTAATTAAGGAATAACAATAATATTAAAGCTTGTAAATGACCCTTGTGCTTTGGTGGTCAATTGGGTCTGGTTCTCTTTCTCTCTCCCTGTCCACGTGGAGTGCTATGATGGCTGTGAGAGTTAACATTTAATGCTGATAGGATTGTATTAAATAAGGATGGGATGGCTGATGGAGAGTGAACTGATGGGGGCAGTGTGTGTGTAAGTTGATAAGCTTCAGCTTTGGTTTTCCTCCTCACTCTCTTCATTTCTCGTTGGTTGCATGTTCTGAAGAGTGAAACACTCTTCCTTCCCTCTACACTCCCTGGAGACTCTTCTTCTCCTTCGTCTCTTTCATCTTCTTCCTCCACTCAACGCTGTGTTGAGCCGTGTGGAGCTGCGTGGTGATGAGGAACAGCATAGCTGTGTGTTTTAGAGGTTGGTTCCTCCTTTGTTTCCTTGGTGTCCTTCTTCTTCCTCTTATTGATAGAGCTGTTTGCGTGAAGAAGGCAGAGAGGGATGAAGACATGCATGTAGGTTGCATGGGAGCTGGTGGTTCTCCATGGTGGGGAGAATGGTGCTGTTCAAGTGTAGAACAGCTTTGTACTGAGCTTTGGAGGTTGCTGCTCGAGTAAATAGCATGGATTCTCCTATGGCTGTGAGCATAGTGGAGCTTGGAGTGTTGATGCTCATGTGTTGCATTCAGATGGGCTTCTGGACGTATCTCGCTCAAGCGAGAATGGTCACGCTTGAGCGAGCCAGTGAAAGAATGGTCACTGGACCATTTTCGCTCAAGCGAGTGCGTGTGTGGCTTGAGCGAAAGGCTAAAGATTGATGCTGGTTGGCAGGGAAGCTGTGTGGCTCTTCCTACGTTGGAATGCCGAGCAGAAGCTGCTATGGCTGGGCCGAGTGGCCCATGTGACTCCTGGAAGCTTCATCCAGGTAAGGGGGGCTTTGCATCTCAAATGCATGGATTTCTGGACGGGTTTCCGGGTGAAATTGTCACTGTGTTGTGTTTTAATGTGTATGGTATGTTGTGGTTGAGTGAATAGCTCAGATTATTGATGCTTATTATTTATCTAATGTATGATACCCGTTCATATGATGTGTGATGTTTATTTATGATGTTATGTTGAGATGTATGAGATGCACATGATGAATGTTGTGTTCTTTGTGTGATCCTCTATTTGTCCCTGAGTATGTTGTACATTTGAATGCATGTGTTGCTTGTTGATGCTTATGCTTGTGATGAATGAATGAATGGGGACTGTTATGATGAATGCCGAGTGGGCTTTATAGAGGAAAGCATGAAATGCTTACTGTAAAGGATAAATCCGAGTGAATAAAGGGTAAATCCGAGTGAATAGAGGATAATCCGAGTGAATGGTATGGTGATTACTAAGTGGATGGCATAGGATTGCCAAGTGGATGTGGTATAAGCCGAGTCATCTGATTATTGTTGGGTTGCCGAATGAATTTAATGTTGAACGCAGATTTCCAAGTGGGCAATCGAATGAATATGTGTTGAATTTATATGCATACGAGTTATTGAGTTATTGAATATGAATGAACACCTTGCGGGGTGCCACAAGGGTATAATCCCGAGTGAAGAAGACGGGGTCCTAATGTTGAATATAATGAAAGACCCGGGTTAGACTCGGGCAGTGCCTGGGGCACTAAGCGTGAGTGAGACGCTTGATGAAATGCCGAGTGCATTGGCGTTAAACGCCGAGTGAATGAAACCGTATGCATCCGATTAGCCACTGGAATGCGTTGGACTTCTATTACCGATCGGCAATCAGATGACAACATGTGATGAATATATTCAAGTCCTGGAGCTGGGCTCAGGTACACCCCTTGAGTAGGGCTCGGAGTGAGTGAAATCCGAGTGGATCAGTATACTGGTAGAAGAGTGGGTTAGGCTTTATAGCCGAGTGAAATGGGTAAGAACCCGATTGGAGATGTTTGTGTTTGTTCATATTGAATGGCAGTATGTGTTGATTGATTGATGATATATATCTATTTGCATGTTGAGGATTCTATGAGTAATCCGAGCCATTATCTGTCATTTAATATGTAATGCTCACCCCTACACCATTTTTCAGTGTATGCAGGTCGGTTTGGATTGATATAAGGGTCTTAACCCGAGTGTTGGGTGGTTACAATAAGGCTGTGTATGTAATCTTATGTTTCGAGTACATTTGATGTACTAAAGCCTTGGCCGGCTCATAATATTTATGTTGTATAGTGAATTCAAATATATATATATATATGTATAGAATCCGAGTGGATGAACATAATCATGAATATGAAATAAATGTATTGGGATCCGAGTGCATGTTAATATATATATACACTTCGAGTGATGGTATTATATGCATACCAATTGGATGTGTTGGTGAATGGAAAGTATAAAGATAAGAATCCAAGTGTATGCGTGTGTATATACATATATGTTATGTTGATAACGTGGTTATGAATCGGTGGAAGTGTATTGCTGTAATAGTAGTCGAATTTGGAATTAGAGAATATATCTATACAAGTAATTTATGTTGATTTAATGCTTCTTACCGACTAGGAAATGATGATGTATGAATATCACTAAGTCAATGAATCCTGAGTGGAATATATGTGGTTTAGTTGTTTTTCCGAGTGAGTCTTATGTATGGGACTCCATATCCGAGTGTAACTCATGTGTGAGCCTCTTACTGTGTGTTAATGACTCTTGTGGATTCCGAGTGAAGAATATATGGTGAACCCGAGTGGGGAATGATTTGAGTAATCCGAGTGATCCTCTTCCAAGAGGAGTGTTGTTGTAATGACTCAGATTGATTATATTCTGAGTGTTCGATTTATGAATGTATTCCGAGTGAATAAGGTATGGTGTATTCTGAGTGTGTAAGTGTGGAATGAGTCCGAGTGGGACTTGACTATTTGGTTTCCCTGAGTGGTTAAGTATCTCATATGTCCGAGTGAAATACTTGGATAATTCCTCTGAGTGTTGAGGAGCTTGGATCATTCCGAGTGGAATTGACTTGTGTAGACTATTTCTGAGCAGTTAATGGTTAAGGGATTATCAGAGTGCGAATAGGCATGAATGCCGAGTGTATGGCCGAATAAGTATTGCTCGGTTTTGGAGTGAGATTACCGAGTGGAGTATGATTGATTGAGGCCCCTTCTGAGTGAAGGAAAGTCTAGGTGATTTCCGGGTGAGAGACGTGAGTTTATGCCGAGTGATGAATGGAAAGTACAATCCGACTGAATGGTGGTTAAGTACACCGAGTGGTGTTTGGTTAGAGATTAATCCGAGTGTGGGGATGCATGGAATCCGAGTGGGAAAACCCTCAGTTACCGGGTGGATTGTGTGTGTGCCTTGGTGTATGAAATTTAATGACTAAGTTACTGAGACGTATGTGATGGGGTTAAGGAGTTGAAATTCCCTTTCTCCGAGTGGACTTAGGAATGAATCCCGAGTGCTCTAAGTCAAATCACGAGTGAGTGGATCTCCGTGTGAATGGTCCCCCGCTTCAGCGAGAGAGTCCTCGCTCCAGCGAGTGTGTTGGCTGGGAAGGTTCTTATGGTGGTTTCGCCCAAGCGAAAGGGCTTTCGCCCGAGCGTGTTACGCTGACTCGCTCAAGCGGAATCGGACCTCGCTTGAGCGAGTGCACGCTGTTTCTCTCGGATTTGTTTGATTGTTGCTGGCTTTCACTGGGAGGCTATGGTTTGGCCTTTATTTTCCTCTGCCTTCCTTTTATTCATGGTCATTGGACCTGGCTCCCATATCTTCATATATGGGAGTGGCTTTTTATTATTATTTAGATCCAGGTATTTTCTAAATAAAAACGCGAAAAATTTACCCCTAAAATTTAGGGTGTTATAACCCACAGGGCTCATCATTGAAGAGTCACTCAGGTTCCTTTTCAAAGCAAGTAATAATCAGGCGGAGTATGAAGCCCTTATAGCTGGACTACGAATAGCACTAGATATTGGTGCTCGATGCATACAGGTAAAGATCAACTCGCAACTAGTGACAAGGCAGGTAGAAGGTGTATACCAAGCAAAAGACCCTAGTAGAATTCAAGCTTTTCAAGATAGTGCACATGCCCCAAGTGGAGAATGAGAAGGCGGGCCTACTTTCGAAGTTAGCCAACACCAAGAAAGTTGAAAATCATTTAGGTGACATTGAAACAGCCCACCATTAAAGAAGTAGAACAAATAAACGAAGGGCGTGCTCAACATCGTATTCCTCCTTATAAAATTATCATTATATGTTTTGTTTTTAAAAATTTATAAACTAAAAATTTTTAACAATAAAAAAATTATTAAAATTCTAAAATGTTAAAATGAAGGACACTAAATTTAATTTATTATCATCTCATTTATTATTATTATTAAGGGTTTATCTAATAGGTAAGTTATGACATCAAGAAATAACAAATTTTTATTTAAAAATGAATTTGTCTGGACCGGGGTGTACGACAATCCTTTAAACTGTTAAAATGCTTAGGTTTTACAGCGGTCCAGTAGGGATCAGGTATTATCTCCTCAATTCTAGTGGGGGATAAAGGTCTTGAAGTGATTCATCGTACCAACAGCACCAGTCTTACACGTTGTGGGGTGAAATAGGGTGTCACCTACAAAGACATTTTGATGCTGTCAGTGAATATTCAAGAGAATTTCAGAGCATAAGCGTAAGTTTGAGAGAGAATATTCTAACTTTATTACGTTGATACATGAGAATTTATACCTGGAGGTAGTGGAAAAGTCTCCTTATTTACCAAGTCGTTTGTACACTGTGTCAACATTTTTTTGGTCTCTTGCAAAAAGGCTGACACATGAAAAGAACGTATCCAAACGACTCTACCTACCAGTCAGTTACTTTGCAGATTGCTTGTTTAACGTGTTGATGCATACGTCAACCATGACTTTCCAGTGTTGAAGAAATGACTCACTCCGAGGTCAGTTCAGAGACCTTACGCGTGACTCCAAAGATCTATAATGAGATCAATTTTGAGGACGAATCCTAATCAAATAACCATTATTCCCAAAGACCGGTATCGAGACCATATCAAAAAGTATTAATACCCACTCACAAATTTCTAAACAATCTCTACACAAATTTTTAAACCATCTCTACACAAATTTCAATAAAACAATTTTATTTTAAATCTCTTATTCCAGAAATCATTTTATTAAATACCATTTACTTTCCATCCCATGACCGTCAGATTTGACTCCGACTCCTCCCTTTTTATCTTCTACCAATACCCGATAAACAACTTAAAAAGTGGCACCTGGCGGCTGGCTATTAGTGACAACCGCATGCAACATAGTCAGAAATATTTTTCCATTTTAAGTATAAACAAAAATTACTAATTTTACATATATTAAAAATAATAAAAAAACAAATACCCCTAATGTCTTAAAAATATTATTTAGTAGAGATAAGCATTTTAATTACACAAGGTTTTTGTTTTTTAAGTCAGCTTTCTCAAAATTAGCTTAGTATTTTTACATTGAGCCAGTTAGAAAGCCGCTTTTGAATATATTACTTGATCAAGATCGTCATGGTTATTTGCACAAAAATGGTAAAATTTCATATCAATAAGGATCGCGGCAAAGCCACCAGGATACAGGCATTAGGGGAAAACAGGATATATTGGGGAAAAGGGGGGCGAGAATAAATTGCTCTCACCAGAGCATACTAGACACCTAATATTCCACACGCAGTTATTGAAACAAACCAAATTAGAAAAAATTCTTTTTGTGTAAATGAAGCGGAACCAAATTGACTTATGAGATTCACTTGGCAAGCTCGTTGCGGATGAGTTTTGCTGCGGCAACCATGTTTGTGAGGGCTGGCTTCACCTCTGTGTACTTGCGGGTCTTGAGACCACAGTCAGGGTTGACCCACAAGATGTTCTTCTCAAGCACGGCAAGCATCTTGTTGATCCTGTCTGCGATTTCTTCAGTTGGTGGTATTCTTGGGGAGTGGATGTCGTAGACACCAGGGCCAATTCCAGCACCATACTTCACTCCTTCACGGAAAACTGACAGGAGCTTTTCATCTGAACGAGAGTTCTCAATGGTGATAACATCAGCATCCATATCAATGATTGAGTGGATGATGTCGTTGAAGTTAGAGTAGCACATGTGAGTGTGGATCTGTCAATGTGAAATTTAATTACTACATAATATATGTATATATATATATATATATATATATATATATATATGCAAATACAAAAGACAAAAACCCAACGAGTTGAACAATCCAAAAGTACCTGTGTGGAATCCTGGACACCAACGTTGGTGATCCTGAAGGAATGGACAGCCCAGTCCAAGTAGTGCGCTTGCTCTGACTTCCTCAATGGAAGCCCCTCTCTCAAGGCAGCTTCATCAATTTGGATCACATTAATGCCAGCCTTCTCAAGATCTTCTACTTCGTCCTTGATGGCCAAAGCGATCTGATAGCAGGTCTCAGATCTGCAAATGGATTCATGCACAAGATTAGAAATAACAATGTGGTGAATATTGTCAATTTCTCTTTTTACTACTTGATGTTCACTTTTCCCCACCACATTATAGGGTATGATTTATACCTAGGCTGATCATTTCTAACAAAGGACCAGTTGAGAATGGTAACAGGGCCGGTAAGCATTCCCTTCATTGGGCGTTTTGTAAAGCTCTGAGCCACGGATGACCAGAACACAGTCATGGGATTTGGGCGGCTGACATCACCATAGATGATTGGTGGCTTCACACATCGGGATCCATAGGATTGCACCCATCCATTAACAGTGAAGGCAAAGCCTGACAATTGCTCACCAAAGTACTCAACCATATCATTCCTCTGCAATGATAGGCATCCACAATTAATTAGCGATACAATTTTAGAATCAGCAATCTAAAACAAGGACAGAGAATCTGACAAGACTAGTTGCTCTTCAAACAAGAGGTGAAGAATATATCAAAATGCAGTAATACAAAGCTATGTTCACTACAACAGACTGATATTTAGTGATTATGAGATGAGGGCTGACCTCTGGCTCTCCATGAACCAGGACATCAATATCAAGCTCTTCTTGAAGTTCAACAACTTTGCGAATTTCCTCCTTAATTGCCTTAACATACTCTTCCTCGGAGATCCTGCAGAAAACGTATCGGTTAACAAAGGAAAGCACATGATCAAACAGATAAGGCCATCGGCAGTCTCAGCATTCTCACTTGTTAGCCTTGTATTCACGGCGTACCCTCCTCAGTTCTACAGTCTGAGGGAAGGATCCAATAGTGGTGGTTGGGAGGATTGGAAGGTTGAGCTTCTTTTGTTGAGCATCCAGTCTGGCACTGACATTTGTTGCACGGCGATGGTCAGAACCCTTCAATGCAGCAGCCTAACACGGAAAGAAAGGAAGCCATGAGTAACAGCAGAGTAATTTTTATTGCATATCCAATTTAACAGCAGTATTGGCAACAAATATGCACTTACAGCCTTCTGAACAGCCTCATTAGTCACTCTTGGAGAGGACTTTCTCGAAGCCTGAGCTGCAGCATTAGCTGAGAAGAATGCCTGATAATGAAATCACAAAATTCTTTTATTTAGTGAATAATGCAATGAAACAAACAGAAATTCACGTTTCTAATTAGTACTTCTATTAGAAACCCTCAAGTCACAATATAAACTGCATTTCCTTCTCATGGTTCCAACTACCAAAGCTATTAATGAGTCATGACCAATGCCCATGCATGTATTGCCTACCACTGGCATTGGTTACTACAATTGTCAGCTGATTTTATTCATTGACAGCTAAACATAATTTTATTTTTACCACAATATTTTTAATGAAAACAGTGTAGTTATATTTTTCCCCACTAAATAACATCGCATTATTTTCAGATTATAAGCATTATCAAATTATAATAAAAAAATATATCAAACGTTGATGAACTGAAATAAATGGTTAATACCTCATCCTTTTTGCCAGACAATGCATTAGCCAATGCATTAACTTCAACAATTTTTTGGGCAGCAAAAGCTAGCCATGACTTGATCTCATCATCCAACTTGGTCTCATTAACAAGATCGACAGCAGTGTGGAGGAGGGAGCAGGAGGTGGACACCACAAGCTTATCTGCATACGGTTTTAAAGAAGATACATCAAGTGTCATATTCACTGCAAAAGTCCTCTGAATGTTAGTCGGAAATGCATGTTCACAATAAATACCTTTCCCTACAATGCCCTCAAGACCATTCAATGTACCGAGAGAGGCAGCAAGATCATTAGCCCAGATGTTCCTTCCATCAACCACTCCAGCAAAGAGGTATTTTCCACTGGGAAATCCACCCTTGATCAAATCAAGAGTCTTAGTTCCACGGACCAAATCAAATCCATATGCAGTGACGCCGCTCAGAGATGTGAGAGTCTTGTATGCCTCGGCAGGGATGTCGGCAAAGTAGGTCTCAACAAGAACATTCAAACCAGACAAAGCAGGTGCAAGTTCTGCATATGCATCAGTAAACGCTTGCAACTTGTGAGACTCAAGGTCCAAGACAAGGGTAGGCTCATCAAATTGAATCCATGAAGCACCAGCTGCCTTAAGGTCAGCAATAACTTCCCTGTTTTTATAAATATATATACATATACAAGCCAGTTAGACAAATAACATGAATAAAGACCGGAAAAACCAATAATACCCAACAACAGGTTATAACTCTTACTTGTATATAGCGAGAACTTTGGGGAGGAGAGACAGGAGAGAAAAGGATTTCTCAACACCCTTGGCAGGTTTGGAGAGCAACAAGTATGAAACAGGGCCAATAAGGACAGGAACGGTTTCAACTCCAAGCTGCAAGAGAAATGATTATTCAATGACAATGTTGATGAGGGAAAACAAACGAAAAGGGCTGAGGAATAAGCTTCTATCCTAATGACCCACACATGACAACATGCAGACACAATAGCCAAGAACAGAAAAATTCCCTGTCAAACACTTGCTTCTCCGGTATCCAAAATAAGTCGGTAAACAACAACAAAGGGGAAATTAATACACAGTCTCCTCTAATAAGTAAGCTAGCACTCAGATCTTACGAATGAGAATTTAGATCCATACAAAAATGCCACACAATAATATTTATCTATATGATATTAAAGCCGACGTAATGCAAACAGCATCAATACATTTATATATAAACACATACCGCCTTGGCCTCCTTGTATTCTTCAACAGCCTTGTGAGAAGCATAGGTGAAGTTCACCTCAGGTCCAAGCTCAGGAACAATAAAGTGGCTGGATCAACACATACACCCAACAGGTTAGTAATCACAGCATACCAAGTACAAGACCGGCAACGCATCACTAACAAAAATCAAAATCCCAAAATAGGAAAAATCACTTACTAGTTGGTGTCGAACCACTTGGTCATCTCCATAGCAGGTACGGTAGCATTACCTCTGGCCATGGAGAAGTAGGTGTCGAACCCAATCTCTCCACCGGTCCAGCCATACCTGGCTGGAACGGCGCCGAGGGTGGCGGTGGCATCGAGCACCTGATCATAGTATGAGAAGGTGTTGCTGGGGATGTACTTGATCCCAGCATCAGCCATCTGCTTCCAGATGGATGCTCTGAGATCAGCAGAAACCTTCTTCAAATCCTCAGCACTGCTCTTTCCATCCCAAAACGACTCGAGAGCGAACTTGAGCTCTCTCTTTGGGCCCATGCGAGGGTATCCAACAATATGTGATGCCATCGTCCTGTCAAAACAAATTAAATCCCTATATCAACTCTCACTTTTCCACACTCCAAATAACAAATCCAATCTCACATGCAATAATAATAAAGCAAGATTCTCATTCCCTATGTTGCATGAAAGGTCTCACACAATTTCCAAGCTAAACAACAAAAGCACGTTAGAACACACGTAATAGTATATATCAATTACTTCAGTCAATATAAGCAACTTAGGGAAACTTCACGGTCAACACTAGCATCAAAACACGCGCGATCTTGAAAAGAGGGAGCGAAATTAAGTGAAATCAAGTGTTATAGAATAATGATTTTCATTTCGAGAAGTAGTAGCAGATTTAGATAGGGTTGTGTGGTTTTGGTAAATAAAATGGGTGAAATCGGGGCGGAAAAGTTTCAGATCCAGTAGATCTACACATTACGAAAAGGAACGGTAACGGATCTAGGTAGAAGTAGCACAAGAATTGACAGAAGATGAACATTACGGTTATAATTGTAGATCTTAGGAGAATTAGAGCTGAATTGAAGAGTTGAATCCTTGATTATTAGGAAAGAAATAAGGAAGCAGAGTGACACTGGCATGTATATAAAGGGACGGGGAAGATAGAGAAACGGTGTGTGTGTTGGGGAGGGGGAAGAGAGAGAATGGGTCTCGTACCTTTCGGGTAGTGTAAGAGAGTAGAGACCTCTGTGTTCTTCGCTTCTGAAGGAGCAGATTGAAGCTGAGAACAGAGTGCGAGCAATATGGAATGGTTTTCGGGTTATTTATAGCCGTCTTCTTCTACCAGATCCGCGAGTAAGTGAGAGAGTACCATTTTCGTAACACATTTTCTTTATTTTTTTTTATTTTTTTAACTACCTATATTCTTTTTCAGATTTGAGCGGGGACACCACATCATCTTGCTGTATAAAATCTTTTAATAGTTAAATAATAATAGATGTAGTATTTTTGTTTTCTCATATGTATGCGCCTTCATTAATTAAACTTTTTTTTATCATAAATTTATTTCTCTCCTCATTGATATAAAGGACATATTTTTCAAAACATAATAAAAGTAATTAAAAAGTTTAATAAATTTAATTAGAATAATTAGATTTATTAATTAATATAAAGTTGGTTAATTGAATGTCGTAAAAAAAATTAGAAACAGAAAATAGAATTTTATATCATTAAATATTATATTAATATATAAATATTTGTATAAAAATTATATCTGTATTTTTATAATTGGGTGGTGACGAGTTTGTGGGAAAGAGGTTGGTGAGTGGGGGCATTTTGAGGGTAGGAGGTTGGTGAGTGGTGGCATTTTGAGGGTAGGAGTGGGAAGGGGTGTTGCTTACTTGTTTTATATCTACGCGCTTGTGTGGCGTAATGACACTTCTTTCTTCGCTGAAATATAAGCTGAGATCGATCTACCGCTCTAAAAATTATTACCACCAAGTGAAAGGGAAAGAAGGACACGTGGTTTCAATTAATTTTGTCACCTCCTGTGTGTCACCAAGTGAAAGGGAAGTAGGACACGTGGTTTCAACTCATTTTGTTTTTAATAACAAACTTTCAAATGTGTATTTAACATCACATATAATAGATAATAATAATAATAATTCAAAATCAACCTGAATATAATTTCATGAAATTTTTAAGATAAATCTAGTATAATTTTTAATTGAAATTTTAGGTTTATATGCTTCAATGTGTTTTTTTAACCAAAAACATGTCCCATAATTAAAAACCGAAACCTAATTTTTTTCAAGATAAAGATTATTCAAGTGACTATTGTCTTTCCAATCATTCATATTAAATGTATTTTGGAAAACAAATATAGTATTTAAGACATGTCAAATAAAAAAATGTTACTTCTAGTATTGATAATGTAGTCAATTATACTTTATATTATGAAATAGATGAAGTATAACTTATAATAAATAATAGAGATTTTTTTATATTAGTTAGCAGCATTTTTTTTGTGGAAAAGCCAAAATATTATTAAAAGATAAATAGTATCAGAAATACTCACACAAAGTTATAAAGCGTACATATTGTAAGAGCAAAGTCACCCAATAATACAATATAGAGGGTCATTTAATTAATTGACTAGCAAATAAACAAAATCTCTAAACTTAACTAGAAGCTAGTTCCATACCCTACAATTAATCAAATCCACCAATTTATGCTCATCTTATTGTTTTTATTGAAAGAACACTTGGTTCCTTTGTGTCGAATAGACCTCATAATTACAAACTACAATGCATTCAATAATTGATGTTCTTGTTTATTACCTCCCATCAAACTAGAAAATGCTAAAAAAAAATGTTATTCTTGGTTATGAGGTAGAGTTGAAGACGAAGCATACACATGTAGACATTTCATCCAAATCAAGTATTGTTGTTACCCAATTTTGTCCAGACCCATTTGAAAAATCAATTCAATGTAGGATTTAGTTTTTAAGGGAAAAAGTATGAACACCCCTTTTGTCCACGTAAAAGAAAAAAGAAGAAGAAAGAAAAGAAAAAAAGAGGGAAGAACTGAAAGAAATAAGATGATAAAAGTAGACTAGATTTAGTCTCACATTGAATTAGGAGTTGCTAAAATCTAAATTGCTAGCTTTTTTTTTGTCTCATATTAAATACTCTTATAAGGAGATGTTTGTTATGTTACTATATAAACATCTTGTAACACTTGGAGGAGGCGATGGACATAGCCCATTTCTTAGTATACTTTGTAGTTATGGCTTTGACGGATCTCCCACATTAGAAAAAATTTAGGTTTTTCCACAAATTCGAAGGCAGTTTTAAAAGGTTCTCTTTGGCTTGGAAAAAAAGGTAAGTTTTTTCTTTTTATTGTTTATTGTCTTCTTCTTTTATGTTTTAATTTATTAGCCTTTTTTGTTGTTTATTCTTTTCATTTTTATGCTTTGAATTATTAGCTTTTTTTTTTCTTTTACTTATTCTGTCATTTATTTCATAGACTTATCTTTTTCCTTATTTCATCCTCTTACTTGACATTTTTATTTTATTTTATTTTAGTTTTGTTTATTTTTTTTTTATTTTTCCTTCTTATTTCTGTCTTAAAAATAGATAAATAAACCAAAGGTCCAATTTTTTATAAAATTAATAAATAATACAATATTTAAGATCAACTTAGACGAGACGTTCTATTGATCGATGTTTTTAAAATTTTAATGCTTTTAATTTATGTTTCATTTTTTAAAATAATAAAAGAAAGAATTACGTAACCTTGACTTCCCCTCACACTAGGGGAATATGTAGGAGTGAGAGCAATTAATCTTGTTGGGCCCTATTTTTTTAAAAGTAAATAATCCCATAAATAAATAAATAAATAAATAAATAAATATAACTTTTTTAAGCGATGACCGATTAATTTAGACGAGACATCTTATTAATCACCTAAAAAGAACATGATTTTTTAAACAAATATAGCAATTAATCAATTCGGTATAAAATCTTTAAGAGGTTTAAATCATAAATTATTAGAATTATTCAAAACTTAAACAATTTAGGGTAACCATTTAAAATGGATAGTATGAGGTGATAATACCTTCTCCACCTGTAATCAAACTCCCGAACTTAAAATCTTAACTTAGGACCAATACCTTTAGGTTAGGGTTTTTTTGATGTTTTACCTTAAATACATTGGTGGCAACCCTATGGTTTCCGGAAGGAATCCGAGAACATAATTTCTTTTTAGGGTTGACATCCCGTTATGATCTTAGTCGCGACAGATGGCGACTCCACTAGGAACCTTAGAGAGTCAAACCTGTTTAAATTGTTTAGGTATATTAGAATAATCCTATATAACCCCTTACCTATGTATTTGTGCCATGTATTTTTGTCTATATATGTTACTATAGAACCTTAGGGTAGAAGACATCATATTATTGTGTTATTAAATCCTAGGGTAGAGAACATTGTAATATTATATTTGTGTTTTTTTGGGAAAGGTTAGGTTCATGTATGTATACCCCTCCACACACTACACTTACACTCTTCACACACACTTTAAGTGGGACCCTACACCCAAGGGTCTGAATAAACCTTAAGTCTATGGGAGGTTGTGTAGAGGTATCATTTGGGACATTCATCTCCGTTTGACATCGTGAGAGCCTCAGCTAGAGCGTGACTTCCTTATGGTGCCCACACCTAGTAGGCTTCCTATCATTATGGTGCCCACACCTAGTAGGCTTCCTATCCTTATGGGTGAAGTCTGAATTAACAACCACCCAATGTGATAGGACACTATTAGAGAAGCCCTAGAATTGATAGGAGACCTTCAGACAAACCTTGTTTAGGGCACAAAGGGGAAGCATTCCTTTTACCCTTCATTCTTTTGAATTAAATTCACTAGGCTACTTGCCTCCTTAAAGGATTTTCTCTTTTACACCTCAACAAATATTTTTTTTTAAAATAGCCCAATAATCCTTCATGGGGCAAGTGGTCCTTAAGCCTATTCAATTTTATCCTTTTAGTTATACGTTCCTTGGATCATAAAATTTGTTTTATGCAAGGTTCTTTCAAAAAATTAGACGATCCAAGAAGTCTATAACTTATTCTTAAGCTTCGTTAATCATTATTCCCAATAGATATGAAAATATTTTTAGGAAATAATGATTAGCGAGGCATGACAAGTCCATAAGTTGACTTTTTTTTCTTTTTTCTTTTTCAGGAAGTAATCTGAACTTGGCGAGTATCCTACTATAGATGGTGTTATTCAAGTGGCCTCAATACTCAAGAGGGGGGTGAATTGAGTGTTTAAAAACTTTAACTTGGAATGCCTTTGAACTTGGTTCTTTATGCAATATTAATGTAGATTTACACGCAACAATTATGTATCACACAGAAATTGGCTTGATTTGAGATAATGAACTCTTAGAGTCAAGTGAAACTTAACAAAGAAATGAGAATCAAGAATAATGGTTCAGTAATTTTATCAAACAGTTGGTATGCAATGGTTTAGTTTCTTCTTAGGATCATAATTGACTCAAGCAATCAACTCAGGCAATTCAACAAGCAATTTGTATGCACAATCAAATAAAAAGTTCAAGGTAAGAAGAGATGCAAACCAATTTAACGAGTTCCACTAATCCGGTGTACGTCTTGCCTTCAAGCAACCCACTTGAAGGATTCCACTATTAAAGATTTAAGATACAAGCTTTGAGCAATTATCTCCTAGTGTCCCACACTCAAGAACCCAATTCTCATAAGCAAAGGGCACCCCACCCAATCTCATAATCTCTCAATACCCAAAGGTTGAATCCCAACCTTTGTGACCACTCAACCTAGAGTTAATACCTTGGTGTTTTGGTGTTTAGATTACAAGATTATACTCTCTTAATAGAGTGGATAAGCAAATGAAAGTTCTCCCAATGGTAACTCTCAACAAGAAGAGATGATTTATAAATACAAGCTCAAAGTTTCAGAATAATGAAACTATACAAGAAAACTGAACTCACAAAGCACAAAGGTAAACTAGGAATGCTTTCTTCTTGATGTGTTTTTTGTAGCTTGAATCAATAGTGCATTTATAGGCCTTGGAGAGCTTCTAGCCATTACAAATGAGTTCCAGGTTGTCCACCATGCTTGATATAAAGTATGGGTCTCTGTTACCTACTAAAAATAACTTTATAAAGCTGTTCCCCACTATTTGAATCGATTCATACGTCTTTGAATCGATTCAAAGCATTCTGTTTTAGGTATTTTGGGCTTCCAGAATCATATGAATTGATTCAAGCCTCTTTGAATCGATTCAACCCATTCTGTTTTGGGTTTTTGGGACTTTCCAGGCCTTTGAATCGATTCATACGCATGTGAATCGATTTAAGCAATGTTGTTTGATGTTTTTCCATGCATTTTGAGTCATGGTTCCTTTCCTTGATCTTCATGCATTGCTTTCTTGATTCTTTGATCATTTGGGAGCGTGTTCTTCATGGTTTCTTGGTCTTTGATTTGAAATTCATCAAATCCTTGTGCTTTCTTTTAAATTATGCAAGCATTTGTTTTTGATCCATGAGTAATATTCATTTCATTCTTGTGCACTTGTCATTATCAAAACCTATTTACAACATGCAAATACAGATGGAAACTAGAATGGGTTTAGACGAATATAGGGCCAACAGGGCCAAACTAAAGAAACTAATACATGTCAAGACTAGGAAAGTTGACTCAGCTAGCCTGCAGGCTTTTGGAAAGAAGCTAAATCTGACCCAAAGGATGGCCTTCTCAAGGAAATATGAGAGGATCCTAAAAATTCTAAAGGTTGAAGTATAGGTCGAAGTGATCACCGCTTTGGTCCAATTTTATGACCTACCCCTTCGGTGCTTCACCTTTCATGACTTCCAATTAGCGCCATCAATAGAGGAGTTTGAATAGATCTCGGGCTTGCCATTAGATGGGAAGATACCCTATAGACGACTTGAGAATCATGCCTACACCATCTCCCTTGCTTCTATATTGAAAATCAATTTGACTACACCGGGAAAAGCACAACTGAACAGGAATTAGACATTAGGCTTTGCCAGGGTGTATCTTGAAAAGCATATGAACAGTCTGGCTAAGAAAGAAGATTGGGAGACTTTCATGGATACCCTAATACTTACCTTCTATGGTATGATCTCGTTCTCTCGAATTGAGAATTATGTGGACTATGATGCCATAAATTTCTTCCTGGCCTGCAAGCTTCATCGTGAAAATCTTGTTACTGCTATCTTGGCGGATGTTTACTATACCATGGACTTTTGCCATACTCAAGGGGGGAAAAGAATCCTCTATTGCTCACCTACTTTGTATGTGTGGCTTACATCATATATCTTCAGCCAAGTGGGCAAGGTCAAATGCCCTGTATCTGACCTAAAGTTATGTCAATTGACTATAACGAATGGGTATGAATGGGCCAGCTATCTTGTTGGGCTCACTACTAAGAAGATAAGGTGGTATCCGTAATGGCTGAAAGTTAACACCATTATTCACTATTGTGGAAGCTATTTGAATGTCCCACTCATAGGCACACGCGGATACATCAATTACAATCTGGTCATAGCCAAGCTCCAATTGGCTTACCCCCTGCTCGGACCACCAAATGAAGAGTCATTGACCCCCTTTGTCCTTTACTATGCAAAAAAGAATTACACTTCTACCCTCAAGCATATAAGAAGCGCCTGGCAAAGGGTCTACAAGGAAGGGAAAAAGTTGGGTATCAGAAGCCATAATGCCAAAGAAGAGTGTTATCAATGGATCCTAAATCGAGTCTCCATCATCAAGTTGATATTCAGATAACTTGATTCCCCTCCAAGGTATGAGTCATCTACTATGTCTCACCTTAAGAGGAAAAGGTTAGAGAAATTAAAAAGAAATTGGCCGAGATGACGGCTAAGAACAAGAAGTTAGAAGATGACCTGGCGAAGGCCTACCAAGATTGCGGTCGTTTAAAGAGAGAGAATTATGAAAAAGAGTAGGCCTTAAAGGACATTATTAAGAAGCGAAAGACTGAGATGAGCCTTATACAAAAGCTAACTGGCCAATTTCCAGTTAAAGACCAAGAATGAAGAAAGAGATGCCATGCTTAAAGAGAAGTAGTTGCTGAAAGAGATGATGGAGAAAGCTAAAGAAAATGAGTAGAATGCCTTAGCATAAAGGAGTTTTCTGCAATCCCAAATCAACAACATGGAGCAACAAATCAAAGATATGGCAGAAGCTTCCCAGCAAGAAATAAATAATGAAAAATGGTGTATGTATGAGGTAGAGAACAAGTGTCAAGAGATGATACAGTCTATGAAAGCTGAAGCGGCAAATCAGGATGAAATCATTCGCTCATGGATGCGCCGCTTCGCCAAGTTGGCATGTTTGGCCAACAGAACTCTGGAGGACATCCTATGGCTACTAAGGGAGGGTGAAGAAATGACGAACCCTTTTACTACCCCCAAGAAGATTGTGGTTTTCTTAGAATATTGTAAAAGTCAACTTTGTGAAATGAAGGCTATAAGCTAGAAGAGACTGTAATATCCCTGATTTTATATAAATGATTGAATATTGGGAATAAATATTAAATAATTAACCATGGATCAATAAATTTCCCAAGATATTGAAATAATTAAATTAAGATTTCTAGGGGTTATTCATAAATTATTGTGGCCTTATAAGCTGAAATTATACCCGATTAAAATATGGGTATCAGACCAAGTATCTCTAATTGAGGTACCGTTGGTCAGGGCGGTTAAGAATATTATTGGGGATCTGAAGGTGTATTCGGAATAATTTTTAGAACAAGTATTGAGCCCAAATGGAGACCTTGTTTGATTTAAAACGGAAGGAGCTTAAGTGAAGGGATGAATTTAATTCTTTAAACACCCATTTCTTCTCTCAATATTCACGTCACTCTCCTTCTCTTCTCTATTCACTCTCATTTCCTTCTACTTCTCCATTTTTCCTTCTCATTCTTTTTCTCTTCAAACCCTAAGCAAAGTGGTATGCCATTTTTCCTCTTCTATTTTTGTTTGGAGCTTGGAACTTAGAGGCTCTCTCTCATTATCCCTCTCTCCATTTCCGTGTTCTTCCTCACCCAATCTAGAAGCTCACTTCTTTTGGCTTGAGGTAAGGATTTTCTTTCACTTTCTTGAGCTCTAAGCCTTAAGTTTTTGAGTGATGGTTATTGGAGGAGAGTTGAATGCATACAGGTTATGTTAGGAGAGACATTTATGATGAGAAACCCTAAGGTGGGGTGTATTTAATGTAAGTTTTATGAGGGCCTTGGGTGGCACACGAAAATGGCATGAGAATGATGGAAAATGATGAACACAAATGATGGTTATTGGGTTTTTGATGAAACCCTAACCTTATAAATTGGGGGAAATATGAGATGTCGGTAGATGAGCATTTATTATTGATGGTAGATGTTATTTATGATGTGTAATGACCATTAATGATGGTAAATGGTTGGTGGAGTTCATTAATATGGAGGCCCATAAATGGGTTTAGCCTTAAATGCATAATAATGAGATTGGGCACTTAACCCATGGTGGTTATGGTGGATTAAATGAATAAGTAAAGATTGAGAATTAAAAAGACATAAAACACCAAGTGGTTAATTAAGAGCACTTGAATCTTGAATGTTGTATAATGTAAGGAACGACCCCATCGACCAGGCGGGACCATTGGACCGCGTTGGTTTCTACTTCTCTTGAGGTAGGAAGGGGTAACATTCTCTAAATGCTTGATTTTATCCATTAGTGATGTGTATATATGATTGTGATATGCTAATTTGGCTGGATGAATGATTTGATGATTACTTGATTGAATTGCATTTAGAGTGAGTGATGTTATGTGGCATATGTGTATAGGATGATGAATATGATGTTGAATTGACTCATAATTGATGAGAGTTGTTGTAACGCCTTAGAACCATGATTGTACTGATTATATTGTTATTGAACATCCTATGATATGTGGATTAATGATTTATGATTGCCACTAACTTGTATGTGTATGAAATCCAATGAATGTTGGTAATGGGTGAGGATGATGAGAACCTAGAGTTCCACTAAATTGTTGAGGATGAATTGTGGATAGTAGAGTGGCATTTAGGATGTATAGTGTGAGAATGCATTTGATTTGCATTGCATTGCATCCATGGCATATCATTCGCTGTCTATGTGGAATGTTAGGGGTTCCACTAGGCGGGCCCAGTGGGAGGGCGACCCAGTGCACGGGTATATTGTTATATTTCCCTAGTGATTCTAGGAATCACGAAGCTGTCCATAGTTGGTGACGAGGCACCCTATATGGCGGGCCCAGTGGGTGGACGGCTCTATAGTGAGCGAATTACCTCTGTGTTCGATGAGGCCATATTGATTCACAAGTCACGGGGTGACTAGTGCTACAGAGGGGTGATAGTGATTTGGTACCAGTAAAATATGTTGTTAAATATGCATGAATTGAGATATAAGTGTACACATTTTACTATTCGAGTAGAGGCATAGTAGCACACCTATGCTTAACCCATATTT
This sequence comes from Clitoria ternatea, assembly GCA_037962975.1. Lineage (NCBI taxonomy): Eukaryota > Viridiplantae > Streptophyta > Magnoliopsida > Fabales > Fabaceae > Clitoria > Clitoria ternatea. The sequence goes on from CM075673.1 coordinate 145,151,462, forward strand.
GTTATGATATTGTTTCCCACAGTCGGATCGACAATTATTATTGATTCCTTTGTGCATATGTGTAACACCCTAATTTTAATAAAACGAATAAACCCAAAAAGACAGGGAAAATTTTTTCCACAAAGCAACTGCTGGACAATCGACATAAAGGAAGAAGAAGGCAAGGGGGAAAATAAAAGAATATTCACATGTATAGCAACCTAGGGAAGGAATAAGGCTTGAACCGATCTATTCAGTTCAGCGAAGCACATCTACGCCTGGGGGAATCCCGCAACAACGTCTACTCGCCCAAGCGAGGTCCAACGCCGCCTGAGCGGGACATGACGATGCAACAATGGAAGAGGGAGATATTCGAGCGAAGCCCAACACTAGCATCCGCTCGCCTCAACGCGATCCCTCACGCTTGGGCGAAACAGCTCTAGTCGCTCGGGCAAGGAGTGATTCGCCTAAGTGATGCTCACACAATAGCCTTCCCAACTCACACTCGCTGGAGTGAGTACCCTGTTCGCTAGAGCGGGAAGTTCACTCGGTATTCGTTCATTTCACTCGGTATTCCTTTACTCGGATTTCAACGTCTGGTTCACTCGGAAGATCCACTCTCAACTCACCCGAATTGGCCCCTATACGTACCAGCTTCACTCAGAGAACATATCACACTCCATAACTTTGTTCGCTCGGTTCACAAACATTGACCACTCGAGAAATAATTCCCTGAGCCACTCACTCGGAATCTATGAGAACTCCTCACTCGGAATAACTTTCACATTCTTTCACCACTCGGGTATTTCACTTATTTTTCACTCGGCAAGCATAGTCCTTCCTACCCAAGATCCCTTACTAACTGAAACCTCTCCTGAGAACTTCCTAACCTTCCCTAATCTTACTACACGGATCTCACTCGGAATCTGGAAGTTTGCTCTCCAGTCGGAAAACACTCACTCAACCAGTTTTCGCTCAGAAATACGTTTAAGCTCTCTACTCCAATATCCTAGTAGCTTATCGTTTGGGGGAAACGTCCACAGCGATCCCCACACGGAGTTATATAACATCATTCACTCAGAACGTCTAATTCTTCCCTCACTCGGCAACACGATTGCGGATTCACTCTCTGGGTCGTATCTTGGCTTCCTTCACACTAAGTCTCACCATTCTTACGCACTTGGAGATGTGAACATGTGTATATTAATCAGACATCACGCACAAAATGGGATAAACATGCAGCATGGCATACACATAACCATATATATATAAGAGTGTATATCAATAATTACAAACACATTATCATGTTTTCCCAACCCAAAGGATTTGTTCTGTTTCAAAACACTAACATCAGACACGAGCCGGCCAAGGCATAATCAAACCCTTACACACAGTATCTACATAAACACATATAGTTCCTTGGTGCACAGCCAGTCCACTCGGTAAGTAGCTCCACTTCACTCGTAGTTCCGAGGAATGTTCACTGAAAATATTGCCACAGCAGGGGTGAGCTTTTACATTTAAAATGACAGTTAGTGACTTGGGAACCCGCATGCTTTCCATCATACAACATCACATTTCAAGCAACCATACATTAACTATCCTCCAGATTATCTATCCATAACAATACCATGCAATCAGAATTCATTCATTCATTTCTCAATTGTATCATTTCTGACTTGTATATATATATATGCAACACAATAAATTCATCATAGCATAAGAGCATACATACATGCATGTATCTATCTAGTACACACAGGTCTACTACAGTCGGATCTGACCCCTACTTGATAAATTTTACGTTGCAACCTAGGCTCTAAGCCTTTTTCCTCCAGCTCCAAGATGGTTCGGCCGTTTTACAGGTACCAAACCGTTTGCCCTTGCATGTAACACAATCACTCCAAGCGACCACGGCAGTGTTACGGGCAGCTCCGAGTCCAACCCGGTAGCTTGCTTGAGTCCAACCCAAGACTTTAAGCGTCCAACGCTAGTGCACTCGGCACTGCCTTGAGTCCAACTCAAGGTCTTTTAATTACATTCTTTTGTGTGTGTTTGCTAATACAATATTATTCCTCCTTTCATTTATCATAACCACACTTCCGCATGCAGTTCATTCATCATCTTATAGCAACACCGACTCATTTTCAACACTCGCATGCAAGGCAACATAGGATAGCAATCAGGGTTTACCCATCGTCCCCCCGAACAGAACACCCAGAAGTCACACAATATGTTTCCACGTCATGCATGCACAAGTGAATAATTAACTAGACTCAGTATGGCAATTTAAGGAGCATGCACTACATTCAGACACGGTCTCATGACACACACATGCATCCATATCCCAACAGTGTCCATATATCAAATATAAGCAACCTACCATCAGATTCAATCATCGTATGCCTCAGTATACAACAGCTATCTATCAGATATACATTTCATCACAAACACCCTTAAACACACATGCATGCATAAGAAATCACTCGGAACCTATTCACGAGCTATGCATTTGAAATGCAAAGCGCCCCCTACCTACTGAAGGAAATCGAGGGGTTCTTCTATTTTCCGACGTCGGTCCTTTATTTCTGTTCGCCTCGCTCAGGCTCACACTCGATCAGGCCTCCTTGGTCGTAGTTGCATTGTGAAACAGGGGCTGTTCATCTTCCACCCTGACGATCGACCCTTACCAGCAGAGGGAACTCCAAGTCTTCTGCAGTATCGTCGTGCGTTTCCAGGAATGGGACAGTGAACAAGGAAGGAGAAGACAAAGAACTAGGAAGAGGAGAGAAGACACTAGAAGAGAAGAGGGGATGAAGCAGTAGAGGAAGAGGGAGTCTGAAGGAAGGTGAGTAACCTTCGTGATCATGGGCTTATGTATATATATTTGCACGAGGAAGAGAAGAGTGGGGTGGGAGAGCGTGAGTCCAGCAGTTCCACTCAGCCACGTGCACTGAACTCAATCATCCAGCCATCATCATTATTTATAATTAATCAGTTATTGTTTCTGAGTTAAGGTAGTTGAGTTACGAGAATCTCCACCTTACAATAATCATTTTAATGGCTTAAATCCGTTTGGTAAATAATTATAATTAACGGTTAATTTCCTACTTTGAAATCAAATCTCAATGGTTTATTTTTCATTCGGTATTTAACTTTAAAATTGGGATGTTACAATATGCATTAGCCATAAGAGCATTTGCATATAGCCGGAGATATGCCTAGTTGGAGCCCGTGGTGGCGATGGATGATCGTTAAATAAAGAGGAAGGAAGTTGTGATACTAACATTGAATGTGATGACCTTTATTGAGAATGCCATGATTTTGATGTGTGAATTATGAATGTAATGATTTGGACATGTATGATGTTGAATGGGTTGAGATGATGTGTGAAAGAAGTTTATGATGCTTCTTGAGAAATACATGTTATGCATATATGTATTGGTATCATCATAATGTATGATTTTGGATCATTTGGTATATGTTACTCACCTCCCTTGTGCCATTTTAAAGCTTGATATAGTCGTCTTAAATACTCTACTCTTTTGGAGGATTGAGTCATGGAGAAGGTAAATATGGAATGGAAGTTTGTAAGCCTTGATCAGCATTCTTTTTGTAAAATAATGGATATATGTATGTGCTCATTTTATTTTGTGAATATTAGTATGTATTCTTTTGGGGGTCACTTGTGAAAATTGGACCTTATATGTTTTGAAAGGCCAATTTTTGGGTAGTGACCTTAATATTGGTTGATGTTGATATGGATATGTTGATTTTAGCTTACCATATAGATGAATGAACAATAATTATGAAGTTCTTGGCCAATTGATGGCATTAGTGTACATAAGGCGTGATGAATTGATTAGTTGGTAAAGCTTGTATGTGAAGTTCATGCATAATTGAGGAACCAATAGGGTCAAAATGAGTTTTGGATAGTATGTGATGGTTCCAACAACTTAATTATATGATTTTGTGACTTGTAGAAGTTGGTATGGGCCAATTCCATTGAGAATTGACTCCTATGTTGCACAAAAATGCTTAAAAATGGACTAAACGCGTTTATGCGCATAAATCGTTCATTTTTAGGAATTTTTGAGTGCGGCTAGTGGCTACATGTCACCAATAAAATTTAGCTTGGGTCAAATTTTGGTGACCATTAGATTTGATTTGAATGAGATAGAGTGATTAGAAGTTAGAAATTGGGTAGTTTTCTACATTAAATACAGCAGGGGTCTGATTTGCCAAGCTTGAATCGATTCATGATAGGCTTCGAATCGATTTAAACCTTACTGGATTTACTGTTCATTTAGGCAGAATCGTGTGAGTTGATTCACACCAGGCATTGAATCGATTCAACCCTTGCTGTTTCCACTGTTCCTAAAAATCCTCATTCGTGAATCGATTCACCCTGGCACAGTTATATGCATGAATTGATTCATGCTTTGAATTAGAGGTCCCTGCATTGCATTTTTAATTGAATCGATTCACCCCCTTTTGGGAATCGATTCATTCCCTTGATTGATAAAATCTGGCACTCCAGAAACATATGAATCGATTCATGCGAGGTGTTGAATCGATTCATGGCCCTGTATTGGCATATTTCCATCAATTTTCAATTGTGTTGGGTACCTTTGTTCCACACTATGATTATGTTACTTTTCTGTATTTTTATGTTAATGTAGGTTTTGATAATGACACAACAAATGAAGGATGTTATCAAGCAAATTAATTATGTTTGATGATGAAATTCAAAAGAATGATTCAAGGCATTTTAAGAAGCTTAAAATCAGTGGAATATACTCATTAAAGTGCCCAAGACTCAAAGGAATTAAACCAATACACAATTACATATCAAAAGGAACAAAAAAAATGCACAAAAATGGAGAATCAGGTGGATGGACTAGTGGAAAAAATGGATACAACCACGGGGGTATAATCACGGATTAATGTGGATCCGTGATTAAAAATGACGTTGTGGCATTTTTGAAATTTTTGGGAAAACTTTTAATCACGGTTGTTAGGCAACTGTGATTAAAAGTCTATATAATCACAGTTGTTTGACAACCGTGGTTATATGTCAAAACGAGATGGCTTTTTTGAAATTTTTGGGAAAACTTTTAATCACGGTTGTTAGGAAACCGTGATTAAAAGTGTCTATAACCACGGTTGTTTGACAACCGTGGTTATATGTCAAAATATTATTCACCTTATTTTTAGAAAAATCCAAAAAAATAGAAAAACATGGAATTTTGATCTGATTTTTTGCGTCATGACTTCTTTTGGTACTTATTAGCTATTCGAGTTGGAATTTTTGAAAAATCAATTTTTGAGTGAGAGATACAAAAATTTTGTGACGACAAAAATCGGCAAACTTCAAACGAGCATAACTTGAGCTAGAAAACTCAGAATCCTTATTGCAGCATATGATTTTGGGGTAGAAAAAAAATCCGCATTCATTCCAACTCGCTATGCCAGTTGGGATTGCTCAGATCTTCAAAAAACCCTTGTTTTCTCAAAATTTTTTATTTTTTGTGATTTATTTGCTTATTTTTTGGATTTTTAGGCTTCTACTTTACCTACCAAATAAATTCTAAAAATTCTAAAATTTTTTATGGTGTTTTCTAATGCCAAAATAAATTGATTTTCACATATAACCACGGGTCCCTTGTTCAACCGTGGTTATATGTCATATATATAACCACGGGTCCTGTAGTAACCGTGGTTATAGGTCATACATATAACCACGGGTACTAGCATAACCGTGGTTATAGGTCATACATATAACCACGGTTGCTTGTGTAACCGTGATTATAGCTTCCTTTTCGTTTTAAATTTCGTAATTTCACGAGCGCGCCTTAGTCTAACTCTCTTTTCTCTCCTTCTTCTCTGTAAGGTTTCTCTTCTCTGTTTTCATGTTTCTATTTACATTTCATTATTTACGTTCTAGATTTGTTTATTATGTGAGTTCTTACTATTTTTCTGTTGCCATTTACAAGTTTCCCATCGCACGCCATTGATTATTTACAGGTTTACGTTTTAGATTTATACTTGTGTTCTTCGTTTTGCTATGTGTTCTTCGTTTTACTCTGTGTTCTTCTCATTCCTTTGTTGTAGTTCTTCTCGTTCCTTTGTTGTAGTAGCATTCTTGTTTCTTGTTTCTTGTGGTTGTTCTGATTTTCATTCATTTACTTTTCTTCTGTTTTTGTTTCTTGCGTTCTTGCTGCGTTTCTTATTTCTGGTGTTGGTGTTCATTGTGTTCTTGCTGTTTCTGAATGGTGAAGATGATAACCATGATTTTTAATTTTTTTTTGGTCTAGTACATTTAATCACGGTTGCCTAAGGCAACCGTGGTTATATCCACTCCACTTTTAACCACGGTTCAAACCCGTGATTAAATATCCTGATATACAACCGCGCCCACTTTTAACCACGGTTGTTCAACCGTGATTAAAAGCCTTTTTTAACCGTGGTTAAAGCCATTTTTTCCACTAGTGATGAATCGATTCATCCATGCCTGAATCGATTCATACGGTTTTTATGTGAAGGAACATGAAAATTTCATGCATGAATCGATTCAAATGGGAAATGAATTGATTCATACGTTGGTAATGGCATTAAATCAATTCTGATGCATTTTGAAGGCCATGAATCTATTTATTTTCAAAATGAATCTATTCATTTTCAAAATGAATCCATTCATACGTCTGTCAGGAAGAAAAACAAATTACATGAATCTATTCATTTTCAAAATGAATCTATTTATTTTCAAAATGAATCTATTCATTTCCAAAATGAATCCATTCATACGCTCTCCAGGAGATTGAATCCATTCGTTTCAAGCTTGAATCTATTCATTCCAATTTTGTTACGTAAATGCACTAAATGAATCTATTCATTTTGAAAATGAATCAATTCATTTAGTTCAAATGGTTCTAAAATTTGAAATTTGAAGTCTTGAAAGTCTCAAGTGCCAACAATTTCTGAAACGCTCCACTCACCATACTGCACTATGCTTGAAGTCATAAATTAATTCAGCACTCCATGAAGCACCATGCCATGTCCAAGCTGCCAGAGACAAAAACTGAAAGATACCTTGTTGTTCCAATTTCAATTTGCACACTGGAAATTTTCAAATGGAAAAGAACCATGCTTGTCCAAGCTGCTACCAACAGACACTGAATTCCATCTTGTTATTCCAAGTTCCACTATGCATGCTGGACTTTAATAAGCAAGGCACCAACAATATGATGGAATAATTAATTGAAAGTGTCATGCCTTATGTGCCTATAAATAGAGAAGGAGGTTGGAGAAGCATTCACACCAAGCATTGAAGCAGTGCCTTTGCTTTCTCCTTCCCTCACGCTACTCCTCTTCTTCTTTTCTCTTAATTACTCTCTGTTTCCATTTTGGCTTATTATTTGAGAGTAAACTTGGTGAGCAAAATTATTTTCTAAACTTGCAAATTATTTCTTAAGAGAGAAAATATTTTTTGAAGTGCTAAATTTGTACATCCTCTTTTTGAGAGTTATTATTTTTTAGAGCTTCAAGTTGTAAATCTACTCTAGTGAGAGAGTTATCATTGTAACCATTAAAACACCAAAATCCCTTAGAGGTTTTGGTTGAGGGTTCAACCTTGTAATTGTGAGATTGAGAGATTGGGTGGGGTGTCCTTGTACTTGTGAAGATTGGGTTCTTGAGTGTGGGACACTAAGAAGCCGCGATTACTCAAAGTTGTATCTTTAATCTCCAATAGTGGAAATCCTTCAAGTGGGTTGCTTGAAGGTGAGACGTACACCGGGGTAGTGGAACTCGTTATATCGGTTTGCAAATTCTCTCTTCCCTTAAACTCCTTATTATTGTGAATTTAATTTGTATGCCAAAATACTTATATCAAATTGGTTTGGTAAAATTAAATCCTTTAATTAATTAACTTAAACATTGTTGGATTTAATTATTGTATAAGGAAGTAAAATATTGGTGTTAACAAATTAGTAAATTATCATGCTTAATTAATTTGTTAGAAGTTGTTTAAGTTATACTTATATTGGAATTAATTATTGCATGCCAAGTGTTTCAAGAATTGCCTAAACTAACAACTTGCTTTACTTATCAAAATCAATTCTTGAATATAGTCTATTCAACTCAAAATATTTTAGTATGAAATGTGCTTCATAATTATTTACATCTTTTATATTGCATCATTTGTATATTACTAACCGTTTTCAAGGGAATTCCGCGTGAAAATTTGAAATACTCAATTCACCCCCCCTCTTGAGTATCGAGGCCTTGGCTAACAATTGGTATTAGAGCTTGACTCTTGGTAGATCAAGCTTAACCACTTCAAGAGATCAAGATGGCCTCTACCTCTTATGATGAATTTCCATAAAATGGGATAATAAATAGACCACCAATCTTCAATGGTAAAGACTATGCTATTTGGAAAGAAAGGATGAAAATCTTTGTCCAATCCTATGACCTCAAGGTATGGAATACTATTCAATTTAGTCCCTTTATTCCTAAATACATAGTTAATAATATAGAATGCATGAAGCCCATAAACTTATGGACTAAGGAAGAAGAAAGAATGGTACAATTTAATCCAAGAGCTAAAATTCTTATCACATTAGCATTAGAACCTAATGATGTTTCTAGAGTTATTACTTGTAGCAATGTTAAAGAAATATGGGAAACTCTTGAAAGAATTTATGAAAATACAAATGATGATCAAGATACAAGAATTAGTACTCTTTCTAGTCAAGATGAAGACTTCGAAATAAGTCTAGAAGAAGAGACCAACGAAACGGAAAAAGAAATTGCATGCCTAATGACAAAGCACTCCCAAGATGATGAGGTATGCTCCTTAAATGCTTTTAGTGATGATAATGATGATGAAATTGATAAAGATGAATTATTGGAAGCTTTTGAAGAATTGTATGAAAAATTTGTTTTGTTATCAAAGAAATATGCATGCTCAAAACAAACCATTTTGAAACTTGAAAATGAATTGCATAATGTTCACATTGAAAAGGAAAATCTTAGAATTCAAAATGATGAATTAGTAGCTTCAAATGTATCTCCTAGGACTTGTAATGGAAATAATGATTGTATGCCTATTGATAAATGTATACTTCTTGAAAATGAGAATAAAGAACTAAAAGAAGCACTTAGTAAGCTTACAAGTAGTCAAAAGAATCTAAGTGCACCTCTTGAAGATCAAAAGCATACACTTGATAGAAGGAAAATAGGTCATTACAAGAATCCTCTTGCACTTTAGAAGGAAAAATCTAAACCCATTCTAAGATGTACAAACCATGAAAGAAAAGGAAACTCATTGTCAAATTGTTTTAAAAAAAAAGAATATAAAAGGAACCATTACAATCATACCATGACTTATTCATTGGATGCAATATGTTTATATTGTGGAATATATGGTCATATATCTTCTAATTACTTTATAAAGAAATCTCGTCAAAAGTGCATGAGAAAGGTATGAATTCCAAAAATAACTTTGAAATCCTAAACTAACAAGGAAGGACCCAACTCTCAAAGGGTACCATCAAACTTTAAATTTTGTAGGCATACTTTAAATCGGCAATCTCTCATTGACGAATGACCAAAGAATCAAGATTCATAATCTTCACTCCAAAGAACAAAGAATGATAAGGATATAGGATTCGTAAAACTCCAAGGTACGTTCAATTCTTACTCTAGTTGATCAAATATTATGTATGCTTAATTATATTGAAATATCTATGGACTTGGTTGATAGTTTATTAAGAATTTTTAGAAATGTCTAAATAATTCCATACTTGTTCATAATGAATTTTTGTGATCTAACTTTGAGTTGATATGTGATACTTGATTTGGAGCATGAATGGCATAAAACTTTGAGATAGATAAATGAATAACTTTAGAACCCCTTAAAATCATTAAAATCTTAGGATCAATGATGTATGTGCATGACTTTGATTTAAATGATTAATAATAAGTTTGATAAATGTTTAACATGTTTTGATTCTATGAAAAACTTGAGATGTATCTATCCATGTGTGTTAGGAAGGATTGAAACATCAAAATGTTGAAATATTAAATCTTGATGTTTAGATTCAAAATTTTAAATGATGCATGAACCCTAGATGTATAAACTCTTGGATGATGTATGAATCCTTGATAAGTATGAATTCTTGATGATGTATCATTTATTGAACAAGAAATATGTTGGTTAACTAGTGGTATCTAAATAACAAACATTTTCCTTTAACAATGGTATCAATTGAATTAGTAAGAGGAAGAGATCATGAGGACATAATCTTGATCATACACTTGCCAACTATGCTTTGATGACAAACTTTAAAAGTTGCTTTGAGTTAGGACTATGTTATGCTTATATGTTTTACAAAGTTGTCAATCTTAGGAAAAATATTTTCTATGCAATTATATGTTGGTTTTGATAATGCCTAAGGAGAAAGTATATATACTCTATGTATGATTGCCTAGACTTTAAATAACTAGTAATATTATAGGCATACGTTAAGAAGACATTGCATGATATGTCATAATACTTGGTATATTAAAAGACAATGCATTATAATACATGACATGATCTTCCTTGATACACCATGCTTGAGCAAATTGGCATCTATCTTGAGTGACATCTACACCATGTGTTTGATGATGCATGATCTTGAATGTGAGAAGAAATTTGAATATATGCATCGTTAAGATTGAAAAGAGTTTTTGAACAAGAATGATGTATGCTTAAATGATAACAATCTTGTGATAATATGCTTAAATGTTTATAATTGATATCAAGAGCTTAAATTGGCAAATCCATCAAGTGATATCATGCCTAGATACTAGTGACAAGTGGCATAGATAATGAATAAGAATTAAATGGTGTTTGACATAAGAAGGGTCATAAATATATTGGCATGTGTTACAATACAAATGCATGAGTAAGCCAACAAGTTGCATTAATCATTCCACCATTGCTATAATACCTATATTTGAGTGTACATTGTTAAATCTTCTATGATTACTACTTTGATACCTAGAAATGCATCAAGCACTATTAATTGATGATTGACTAATGAATTTTATATACAATTGGTATCTAACTTTTGAGTAGTATCTATTCATATTGTGATTTCTATTGGTTGAATAAGTGACATCTATTAAAAGAAGGAGATCATGTACTTAATAAATAAATAAATGGTATCAAATTTTTTAAATAGGTTAACATGAACACTTGGTATCAATTAGCTTAACAATTGGTATTCAATTACATGTATTAATAACATTTTGTGTTAAACTTGATTGAATTGACTCACAAGTGGTATTAAACTTGATCAAATTGGTGTAATTGGTCTCACATGATAATAAGTGGTATATTTTTATAAAATGATATCAATTACAATAGTAAGGGGGAGCACACACATGAATAATGATTATCCTTGATTTCACCTCTCCATTATAGCACTTATGTTTTTGTTTATACTCTCCTATATGCTTACTTGGAAAAATATTCTTGTGCATTTGGTAATGCCAAAAAGGGAGAAAATTATGTGCTCACTCAAAATGATATGTGTGCTTATTTGGAAAGAATCATGTGACGCTTACCATACTTGAAAGTGATATTAATTACATGATTGAAAATGAGTTAGCAATCAATTATATGTTTACTTGATAAATGAATTATGTGATTAATTATTGACTCTAGATGCAACAAAATGATATATATATATATATATCCTTGATCATGTTATGAGCTTTGATTTGAAATCCTTTTCATAAAATACTTGCTCTAAATCTCTCTTATTCAAATACTTGAGTTTATATGTTGATGGCATAGAATATAATTAAGATGATGATCTTTTTTATGATGCCAAAGGGGGAGAGATTAGTGAAAGGATTAGTAAAAAGAGTAGAATATCATTTATGCCAAAAAAGAGAATTACTATGAGTATTGTTTCGTGTTTTGATGATATCAAAAGGGAAATTTTTGATGATGCCAAAGGGGGAGAGAATATATTTATCTTACAAAGGGGGAGATCGTTAAAATTGCATGTGAAAGGGGGAGTTATTTTTGCAATGTATTTGAACTATTATGATACTAACATCCCAAGAGACAAATATTTGTTGTCATCATCAAAAAGGGGGAGAATGTATTTTTATGTTGATGTAGGTTTTGATAATGACACAACAAATAAAGGATGTTATCAAGCAAATTAATTATGTTTGATGATGAAATTCAAAAGAATGATTCAAGGCATTTTAAGAAGCTTAAAATCAGTGGAATATACTCATTAAAGTGCCCAAGACTCAAAGGAATTAAACCAATACACAATTACATATCAAAAGGAACAAAAAAAATGCACAAAAATGGAGAATCAGGTGGATGGATCGATTCATCCATGCCTGAATCGATTCATACGGTTTTTATGTGCAAGAACTTGAAAATTTCATGCATGAATCGATTCAAATGGGAAATGAATCGATTCATACGTTGGTAATGGCATTAAATCAATTCTGATGCATTTTGAAGGCCATGAATCTATTCATTTTCAAAATGAATCTATTCATTTTCAAAATGAATCCATTCATTTTTAAAATGAATCCATTCATACGTTTGTCAGGAAGAAAAACAAATTACATGAATCTATTCATTTTCAAAATGAATCTATTTATTTTCAAAATGAATCTATTCATTTCCAAAATGAATCCATTCATATGCTCTCCAGGAGATTGAATCCATTCGTTTCAAGCTTGAATCTATGCATTCCAATTTTGTTACGTAAATGCACTAAATGAATCTATTCATTTAGAAAATGAATCAATTCATTTAGTTCAAATGGTTTTAAAATTTGAAATTTGAAGTCTCGAAAGTTTCAAGTGCCAACAATTTTTGAGACGCTCCACTCACCATACTGCACTATGCTTGAAGTTATAAATTAATTCAGCACTCCATGAAGCACCATGCCATGTCCAAGCTGCCAGAGACAAAAACTGAAAGATACCTTGCTGTTCCAATTTCAATTTGCACACTAGAAATTTTCAAATGGAAAAGAACCATGCTTGTCCAAGCTGCTACCAACAGACACTGAATTCCACCTTGTTATTCCAAGTTCCACTATGAACGCTGGACTTTAATAAGCAAGGCACCAACAATCTGATGGAATAATTAATTACAAGTGTCATGCCTTATGTGCCTATAAATAGAGAAGGAGGTTGAAGAAGCATTCACACCAAGCATTGAAGCAGTGCCTTTGCTTTCTCCTTCCCTCACGCTACTCATCTTCTTCTTTTCTCTTAATTACTCTCTGTTTCCATTTTGGCTTATTATTTGAGAGTAAACTTGGTGAGCAAAATTATTTTTTAAACTTGCAAATTATTTCTTAAGAGAGAAAATATTTTTTGAAGTGCTAAATTTGTACATCCTCTCTTTGAGAGTTATTATTTTTGAGAGCTTCAAGTTGTAAATCTACTCTAGTGAGAGAGTTATCATTGTAACCATTAAAACACCAAAATCCCTTAGAGGTTTGGGTTGAGGGTTCAACCTTGTAATTGTGAGATTGAGAGATTAGGTGGGGTGCCATTGTACTTATGAGGATTGGGTTCTTGAGTGTGGGATACTAGGAAGCCGCGATTACTTAAAGTTGTATCTCTAATCTCCAATAGTGGAAATCCTTCAAGTGGGTTGCTTGAAGGCGAGACGTACACCGGGGTGGTGGAACTCGTTATATTGGTTTGCAAATTCTCTTTTCCCTTAAACTCCTTATTATTGTGAATTTAATTTGCATGCCAAAATACTTATATCAAATTGGTTTGGTAAAATTAAATCCTTTAATTAATTGACTTAAACATTGTTGGATTTAATTATTGTATAAGGAAGTAAAATATTGGTGTTAACAAATTAGTAAATTATCATGCTTAATTAATTTGTTAGAAGTTGTTTAAGTTATACTTATATTGGAATTAATTATTGCATGCCAAGTGTTTTAAGAATTGCCTAAACTAACAACTTGCTTTACTTATCAAAATCAATTCTTGAATATAGTCTATTCAACTCAAAATATTTTAGTATGAAATGTGCTTCATAATTATTACATCTTTTATATTGCATCATTTGTATATTACTAACCGTTTTCAAGGGAATTCCACACGAAAATTTGAAATACTCAATTCACCCCCCCCTCTTGAGTATCGAGGCCTTGGCTAACATGTTCCTCAAACAATTGAGATATAATTAAGATTAATGACCTTGAGATTAATTGTGTCTTGACTTGATTTAATCATCTCCTCATATCTTCATATATGAGGTGGGTTCTTTTAAATGATCCGAGGTTACATTGCTAAAAAGTTATCTTGCGGTTTCTTCCAATGTTTTATTAATTTCAAATAGCAAAAAATTTACTCTCACTTTCATTATTCGAATAATAATATTATCGTTACGACTCCTATAATTAAGAGGGTGTCTCAGAGACTGATCATTTTCCCTTGATGTAATGAATGGTTTTTACTAAAGTAATAAACTGGTTATTTTATGTCTACAATGATACCGTATTAGTTTCCATACTGTTTAAGTTAGTACTTTTGAATGAGACGTTCTGAGGAATGTAAAATAATGCTCGTTAAGGCTCAGAATCACGTTAATCACTATTTGTTTTCCCTATTTTTCTTTGTTGTCTCTTTCTTTTTCTTTTCCTTTTCACCAACACATCTTGTTTTGAAAAAAGAAGAAATCACGGGGAGGCACCCTTATAGAACTCGACTTCAGGCAAGACTCATGGCTGAGGCGAAGTACGAGACTGAGGACTTAAGGAACAAGGTCAACTGTTAAGGGAACAGATAAATGAGTTGACTAGGCTTCTGGAGAAAAGAGTCACAGAGGGTCCACAAGCAACGAGCGATAACCAACTTCTCCTATGTACCCTTTTGGTTTTACTTTGACCCAAGCCTAGATGCTCCACCCACTGATAATACTGGAAACTCTGGCCAAGTTGTTGATCGTCGCGCCATGTAGTTTCCATCTTATAGCATGCCATATGGATACATGCCTCCTCAAACTTTCACTAGTCAGGATGGTAACCTCATACCCTTTCTACAGTATAGTTTACTTCCTGGATATTTTCCTCCTGCAATCTCGAGCCCACAATATGGGAATGCAGTACTCGCAACAAATCTACAGGTTTAGAATCCTACCCAAATTGCCAATCCACCGGTTAATCAAGTGTCGGGCCCATAGACCTAAGCCTTGACCTACTTATTCACCTGTAGTTCAAACAACTTAGCCTATCTCGAACCCACAACGTTTGACCCAGCCAAATCCTGTACATCAAGCACCATTCTCTCTTCACTTACACTCACAGTATAATTATCCTTATGGTATATGATGCCTCACCATGTCATCATGCATAGCACCAATCTTATAGTTATAACTCCTCATCCTAAAGGAAAGATGGAAATTCTCGAGGAGTGCCTTCGTATCATGGAAGGCGTGGGAGGTTTTGGCTTAATAGATACATTTGAACTTTGCCTGGTCCCAAATGTGGTAATGCCACCCAGATTTAAAATGCCTAAATTTGACAAATACCGGGTCACGTCATGTCCTCGGAATCATCTGACCATGTATTATCGAAAAATGGCTTCCCATGCCTTTGATGATAAGCTTCTTATTCATTGTTTTACCAATAAAGGTCATCAAAACACATTTGAAACTAAAGCCCCTTCATATTTAACGTTGTTATTCATACTTCCAATGACAAAATAAAGAAAGTCTTGGTTCAATAGAAGGCATAATCCTGTGAAGATGCAACATGGATTCGTGAGACTGAACGTAGGGATGGTTACCCTACTCTTGATCTTTAGGACAAGATTACTTTAAATGACCCGAGTAATGATACAATCCAAATGGATATTGTTGAAGGAAATGCTAAGGGGAAAGTTAGGCATTGTGATATAAGCCTAAACATTGCGACTTACGAGCATTAACCTTTCAATTTTAATTCTATTTTGTTAATTTGTTGTAACCATTTTTTTCATATTATGCATCATTTCTTGCATTATGTAAACCTCTAAAGCCACTCTTGATCGAAAGAGGTGTTGCCACATAGTGTAAATGTATCTAAAGTCATAATTTGATGTAGGCAAAGCCTATTTTAAGAAGGGAGGGTCTAGTTTTCCTTGCTTTTCTTCTTGGAGTTCCAATTGCCTTGTTGAATTTTAGAGATGGAAAAGCCTTGGGAATGTGGTGGCTGAAATTGAGAAGGGAGAAAAATGAGGGAGTTAAATGGTTATAAGGTGACACTCCCAGTTAACTAGGAAAAATCCCTTCCACTGGATCATCCTACTTAATTGAGAGTGCACAAGTTTGTTAAAAAGTGAGGAAGTTTTTTTTGATCAAAACAAAAACATGGTGGATCATCAACTTTGCTTTATGTACTCAAATGAACTTAGGGGCATACAAGCTCTCACAATCAAAATAAATAAAAATATAACTCAACTACCTAATACACAAAATAACCTAATACTCCTAATGATACTTCTAGGCTCTATGCCTAGTCTGGGTCCTCTTAGAGGATGGATCCCACTACTGCCACTTCGGTAAAGGAGATCATAGAGAAATTGAGGTAACTCTTCTTTCCTTTGAGCTACACTCTCAATCACTTTTGTATCCATGTCAAGAAGGGTTAGCCTCATAGCTTGTACATCCAGCTTGACTGGAAGATCTTCGAGGATCAAAGATAATCTACCTCGCGTACGATGTCTCTTCGATAGCCCCGCTATACATACTACACCAAAAATGTAAAGGTGAGACACTAGCCTTACTTGTCCACCTTTCATCGGGAAGTCTGTCATCACTGACATTTCCCCTCGCTGTGTCATCACATGTCACACAAAAATCACCAAAGATTAGTGTGAACACCTTTTTATCTGGCCTAAAATACCAAGGATTCAATGCCAAATCCAAGCTTAAGCTCAAGCATGCCAAGCATAAGCTTAAGCGTGTCAGGCTTAAGCGTAACTTGAGCGTGAACCATGCATGAAAGGTCTTGAGCTTGAGCTTGGCTATGGCAAGCTTGAGCTTGAAAATGCAAGCTTAAGCCCGGCAGTGCAAGCTTAAGTGTGAACCATGCATCAAAGGTCTCAAGCTTGAGCTTGGCTATGGAAAGCTTGAGCTTGGAAGTGCAAGCTTAAGCTCGGCAGTGCAAGCTTAAGCGTGAAATAAGCAAAATTGTGCATCAGGGGACCTTACGCTGGGATTTCCTTCACGCTTAAGCGTGACTTCAGCGTGGGCCTTGAAAGGCACCTCACGCTTAAGCGTGATTCCTGGTTGCTTGAGCGTGCCCACGCTTAAGCAAGAATACCCTTCGCTTAAGTATAGCCCTTTGAAAAAGCAAGTCACGCTTAAGCGTGAAAGCTGTGTGCTTGAGCGTGCCATGCTGGAAACACAGAATGAAAGTGAAAACAGCATCCCTTGATTCATGCACTACGTGGAATCATGACAAGCATTACTAGAAAACATGGAGAACTTCCATTACCTAAATCAAGGGTCGGTGCTAAATTCTTTAATGCAAAAAGGCTTCTTGAATCCTATAAATAGAGAGCGGGGGGTATCAGATCAAAGAAAGGAAAAAAGAAATCAGCAAGCATACAACAATTAGCACAACAAGAAGCCTTCCTTCCTTAAAATTTTCTCTCGTTGCTCTCTGTTTCTCTTTGCAATTTTCTTTTCTTAAGAGTAAATCAAGTTAAACGCATCAGAAAATCAAGCATACAACAGAGAGCAACACACTAAAATAGATTGAAGCACTTCCTCTTCTGTTTCTTCTTCATTCTTCACACCAACAGAGTGAGAAGCACTTCCTCCTCTGTTCCTTCTCCTTCCTTTCTCTAAATTAACAAAGGGCAGGAGTTCCTCTTCAAGTCTCCATTTCTCCCCCTTTGTTCTTCCATTAGGCAAGAAGCTTTCCTTAATCAATTAATTTTTTTATTTTCTAATAGTTAATTTAAAAAAGAAAAATAAAAATGTTTTGAGTATTTAAATTTGCAAGTTCTATATTTACTTTATTGAGAATCCAAGAACTACGTGACCTTGATTTCTCGAAAGCTCGAGAATACGTAGGAGCGGGAATCAATTCCCGTCGGACCCACTTTCACTTTCTTTTTATATTTGTTTCACCTCAGTTAAATTTATATTATTATTGCTTAATTTTAAAATTGTTTTATCATGAAAAGGTTAATTTAGACGAGACGTCTTGTTAATCTTTTCAATTTTTCAATATGTCGTTATTCTTTAAATAATAATATTTTAAATGGGATTAATTTATATGAGACGTCTTGTTGATCTCATCATATTTCCCAATATTTTCAATATATTTTATTTTTCTTATAGAAAAGGGTTAATTTGGACGAGACATCCTGTTAATCTTTTGTTTTGATTAATTAACTTTATTTTATCTTGTCTTATTTAACCTTATTTTAATCTCTATTCTGTGTTAATAATTTAAGGTTAATTTAGACGGGAAGTCCTGTTAATCCTTACTATCATTGTTTGGTTTTTAATGTCACTGTTTAGTCTTCTACTGTTATCGTTTGGTTTCTTACTGTTACTGTTTGATTTCTTACTATCACTGTTTAGTCCCTTACTATCACTGTTTGGTATTTTATTTTAACTGTTTAATTAAATTGTTTGATTTAAGATTAATTTGGATGAGACGTCCTATTGATCTTATTTCAAGCTTTTAGGTCTATTTTATTTATTTATTTTTAAAGAAGTTAATATAATTTCTAGGCTACTAATAATGCGCGCTATCAATTTGAGGTAACCGTTTTATAACGGATAGTTATGAGGTGCTAATACCTTCCTCACCTGTAATTCGACTCCCGAACTTGAAATCTCATTCTTTATTGACCAGTGCTTTAACAAAGGTTTTTCTGGTATTTTGCCCTTAAAAATATTGGTGGCGACTCTATGTTTTTTGAAAGGATTTTGAAACCTGTTTTATCATTTCTCGAGGGTCGGCCGTGCCATCGCAATCCCGATCATGACAATCAGGGATGTATTTTCCTCATAATCATCAATACAAATTACATCGTTACCAAACAACTCATTTCATACTTAAGAATTGGACTATGCTTCATCACCATCACATATATTAGATTCACGTCAAACAGTTACCAGACATACACATCCATTCTAAAACTATACCCTAGTTTCTATTTTATCTAATCACATTTCATATAGTCCTGCTCTATTCATCATATAACCATGAATGGCACAAATAAATAGTACTATAATCACTATACGAATCATTGATATAATAATAATTGTCCTATATTCAATAGATACACCAATATATTATCACACACCACTATACTAAACAACCTATATAAATCAAACGCATCAATATGCATAACATCCAGCCAGCACAACTTATAACATTATAATCCTAATTGTCCTTATAAATTTCTAATTCATAAGCAAGCATCAACTTTCATACATCTTTCACTAGCCCAGTTACAATAATTTATCAATTATTCTACAACCATTACATTATTCATAAACACAGGTTAATATGCACCCAAAAGTCATAAATCATTAATTCACACAAATCATCACACCATCAACCCCAACTAACAATTACCAATCTATCAATGTGGTTAGTAAAACAAAATATTATGCATGTGTTAGGTCCATTATGTATCTTTCTTTTCTCTTTAAGTCTCATGATGTAAATGTGGCCCATCATTATCATCATCATCATTATCGACGTTATTACCTCACCAATTCATCTACTGGGTAGAAATGATCTTCAAGGAATTCTAGTGCGGTTGGAGTCCTTTCGAGTTCTCTACTAGGGGTATATGGACCGCAACCCATCACCAACATCATGGATCTAAACCTCACGTCCCAGACATGGCATTATAACCAGAACTCGCACTACACGGCCTTTGAAACGTTCATTCACATTGAAGTACTCCTGGCTAGCCACAGACTATTCGACATCGGGTGCAAGACTGAGCCATCTGGATGCCCAAACCTGAAGGTACTCCCAAGGTTCATTCTAAACCTGAAACGTGCATGTTCTCTAGTGTACCCCCTTCATTGTAATGCAACTGGCCACGATACAATGACAACAACATCTCAACATAATGCAATGATGCATGAGTATTCATCATCTTTTACTCTTTCTTATTATCATTATTTTCATCATAAAGTTACTAGGTAGGGTTCTTGCGCCAAAGGGTCATTGTCCTTAAAGGCATGCTCATCGTTGTATTACTTAACATTTCTTCCTCTGAAAACAATTCTCAAATCAATAAACCCCCAAATCTTGAAACCAATGTTTTACTCATAAGATACTTAAAGTATAAAAAGACCTAAAAATAAAAGCTTTAAAGAGTAAATCTCATAAAATTCTTCTTCACCAAAGAACTCAAGTACTGAAAACTTCCTAAACTAATAAAATAAGAGAAACATGTAAAACTATTTAAAAGAGGAAAAATAGTTTAAAATCATCAACACCTACTTTTCTTCATACCCAAGTACTTTATCTTGCTATTAAGGACAATGACCTTTGTGGCACCCTTAATCCAGTAAATGATATTAAAGATATTATTATTTAGATATTAAAAATGGGGATAATTTTTTTTTATGATTAAAAACAACCATTGGAAGAAGAACACTACAAATAAAGACTTTAACATTTAACCTCAGACCTTTTAAAGACCTATCTCATATATGACGATATGAGAAGGTATGTAGTTTAAACCAATGTTTACTTAGGACAATCAATTTCATGATCACCATGTAAGTATTTATGGAATATACAAGTTAATTCAAGAGCAAGAGTGGATATGAGAAATGATCCACGTAAGCACAAGGTGATTTCTAAAACTTAATAAAAACATGTACGTTCATCTATACAAACATTCCATAATTGGAAGTATATGCATTTAATTAAGGAAGTATGTCAAAGAAGCGTTCTATATGCTATTATGGATAAAAGATTGAAGTATGAGCATAGGGACCTACAAAGTACAAGCCCATGGTAATAAAAGCTCACTTTTAGTCCTAGAAAATAATGGGACATGTCATAAATAACACCTATTAGTCCCAAATTGAAAATCATAAAAAGTTGGGTTTAAACCCCACCCGAATTTGAGTTTTCACACCGTAGTGGGTATAGTGTCTTACGCCTAATGAGAGCTAGGACACTCTAATTAAGGTGAGGCCAAATTCTACATCTTTTTAACATATTTATCTACAAATTTTATGAAGAAGTCAAAGGCTAGTTATCTCCTGAAGACTGCCTAATTCACAAATTTGTAGAACCAACCCTGTTGAAATTTTTAGCCCGAACACCCTTTAGTATTTTGGGCATAACTCGGGCTATTGACCCCCGATCGATACCTATTGGGTGTCAAAACAATGGTGACAAAATTATATACAACTTTTATGAAGTACCCAAGGCTAATTCAGCCTAGAGCACCCCCTAGCTCAAAAATAATACCCTAATCAATTAGCAGGAAGGGCCTAATCGATTAACACCAAACAGAATGTCCCAAATCGATTAGCTAATCGAATACCCCATTGACAGAGAGCTGCTAATCAATTAGGTACTTAGCTTAATCGATTAAACTGATCAAAAATTAATTTCAGGGCCAATAGAAAGCCCGTAATCAATTAAGGAACCACCCTAATCGATTAGTTATGTAGAAAAACCAAAAAAACCATATTTTATGAGTTTCTAGCCTACCAAAACTCATCCTAATCATATCCAATCATCACCAAACTTTGTGGAGAGCTAAAACACACCAATGACGACTTGTTATACTCAATCACACTTAAGGATTCATAACCATGAGGCCTAACCATGGGATTATGCATAAAATGCATTTTATAAGCAATGGCACATCCAAAACCATTCAAGCCTCATCAAATATGTCTCAAACTAATGCCAACAAGTTTCAAATATGTAATAGGGTTTATACACCATTGACATGAATATCATCACCATTACAATGACATTCAAATACATTAGTCCAAGCATCATATAGTGTTAGACACATGAGAATGGCCAATATACCTTGTCAAAGGAATAGATAGTAATGATTTACAAAACAATGGATTATAATAATTCATTTGCATTGTTACTCACATCATATCCATAAAATCATAAATTATCAATATTTAATATACAATTCATTCATAACACCACAGTTAACAATCATTACTGGCTAAAGCATTCCATTACCACTATTTATCTTCCCCAAAGGCTTGGAATCAAATCATAATCTCATCCCATTACAATCCTGTATCACAATGCTAAAAGAGACAACATGGGAGAGAGTGAGTTATATATTCAAAATGACGAATCCGAATACATTATGATCATGTGTGTATGCATATAAATAACATGTATACTTTACAATACAATCATTAATTTATCACCAAGTCTTTATCAAGACATCACTTTAGGCATACAAGTCTTATTGTTTACACATAATAGCAAGCACATACACATACACGTACACATTCACATTACCCTTCACCATCATGGGTTATAATAAGTATCATCAATAAGCTTTTACATCTTTCATCAATTCACACTCTCAATAGGTTATCATTTTTCTTGGCCATCTACAACTTAAATGCCATGTTCCTATGGCTAATGCATATGTCATAACATGAAATGCATATGCAACAAATATGATTTTTAACACGTGTACACAGTATATCAAGTGATCACAATCACATATAGTTGCTCAAATATTCATCCCCCGTAAGGGTCTATTTCACAGGATCTCACAAGATCTCAATTATTTTGACATGTCAATGTGATCGTAACCATATATAATAGTTTAAATATTTGTCCCCCCGTAAGGGTCTTTTTCACAAGATCCCACAAGATCTTAATCATTTCGACATGTCATGTGATCACAACTACGTATAAACATTTGAATATTTCTCCCCCACAAGGGTCCTTTTCAAAAGATCCCGCAAGATCTCAATCCTTTCAACATTTCATGTGATCGAAATCACATACATGCATGCCATGAATGCAATAATGCATATGCTAGACTGAGCTTCACAAGGATTTCTCACCCTCTCACTTAAGGGCATATTTTACACTTAACATTACAGATAATGACACGCAACCAATTATAGTACTCTCCAAGGCATACAACTTGTCATATAATCTTTAAGGCATTAATTCATATTGTTCGTGACATAATAGTCAAGGAGTCTCATCAATATCAATCCACGCATGGAAATCAGGAAGACATATCAACAAGTATACTTCAAATGTATAACACCAACATATACATTGTCACCACACAATTCTTAGTGGATTTCAACTTTAATTATCTTGCCATTGTTTTAAGCTTTAGCGTGGTATTCACAATCTCTTTAATCATATTAATTTTTCAACATCATTCCCAATTCACTAATTGGCAACAAACACAATGACATTCATCATTGTCTTAATATTTTCATCATCACTCATAGGTGTGTCACATAACTACATCATTCAATTTTTATCATCAATCTGTTGTTCAAGTGGCCTCAATACTCAAGAGGGGGGGGGGGGGTGAATTGAGTTATAAAACTTTTGCTTGGAATGCCTTTGAAATTGATTTCTATAACCAAGTTTATGAGATTATGCAAGTGAAAGCAAGTAACAATGATATGCAATGCACTACAAGAGGTAAGTGTTGTTGAGGCAATTTAGCAAACACTTGGTGTGCAATATCTAAAGTATAGCAAATTAAGCAAGTTCAAGTATGTTCTTTCTCAACCAAACAATACCAATCAACAGATATGCAATGTATGGAAGTAAAAGAGTAAGGAAGAGAAGCTTGCAAACCGATGTAACGAGTTCCACCCAATCCGGTGTACGTCTCGCCTCTAAGCAACCCACTTAGAGGATTTTCCACTATTGTAGATTAGAGATACAACTTTGAGCAATTGCGGCTTCCTAGTGTCCCACACTCAAGAACCCAATCCTCACAAGTACAAGGGCAACCCACCCAATCTCTCAATCTCACAATATCCCAAAGGTTGAGTCCACAACCTTTGTAACCACTCAATCCTAGAGTGAACAACCACTCAACCTAGAGTGAATAACTTTGTGTGTTTGGAGTTTGTGTTTACAATCAATATACTCTCTTAATAGAGCAGATATACAAGTGAAAAGCTCTCCAAATTCTAATCTCTCAAGATGAGAGGATATACAATTGAAAGTACAAAAATGCAAGAGATAGGCTTACAAAGCACAAAATAGAGCTATGAATTGTTGCTACTTGGTTGTGTATTTGTGCTTGTCTTCCTCTTCAATTTATAGACCTAAGATTGCTGTTGAAGAGTGCCCTAGTCCCTCATAGCCGTTGCAGTTAGTGGAAATTTGAAGAATGGTGGAGACATGACCTGGTTTCCCACTTAAATCTGTTTTTCCACTAGCGTAATCGATTACACTCTCGCGTTGTAATCGATTAGCTTCAAGTCAGAGAGTCACTAATCGATTATCTCATTACCTGTAATCGATTAGCATCTTGTACCTGATGCATTTAATTTGTCTTCGCAGCATCCTAATCGATTAGCATGTCTTGCAATCGATTACCTTAAATTCCAGTGGCTTCCTAATCGATTATATGGCTCTCTTAATCGATTAGCATGTGTGCCTGATGCATTTAATTCCATTTTTGATTGCTGTAATCGATTAGTCTCAAGTGTGTAATCGATTATCTTAATTCCAGTGAGTATCTAATCGATTGTGTGGCTTCCTTAATCGATTATCTTCAACTCTGATGCAATTTCTTCCAAGACAGAAAGCTTCTAATCGATTAGCATCTATGGCCTAATCGATTAGCTTCGCTGTTTCTTCAATTCTGATTTCATGTCTTTGTTTTTGCATTGTTTCTTCAAGAGTACTTGTCATTATCAAAATCCTTGCACATCTTTTGGACCTGTTAGCATATTCAAACACATTCTCCCCCTTTTTGATGATGACAACTATGTTCATCTCTTGAGGGTTGTTAGTTTAAATAATATAGGCTTATCTTTTACAAAAACAACTCTGCTACATTATAGCAGATGACAGTTTTCAAAAACCAATTCAGCAGCCAATGTCTTATCTCATTTTATCCATTGTTTATTATCTCTTATCTATAATTCTCCCCCTATCAAAAAGAGTTTAACAAACAGATAAGATTTTGCAAATTGTTAACAAGGCATCTATTATCCATATTATCAGAGCATATTATCAGAGCATATTCAGAATTATTCATATTTTGTATCAGAGCATTATCCAACATATGAACATCTATTCTTCTCCCCCTTTGTAATCATCAAAAACAAAATTATATAAACTCAAATAAGATACTTTTATTAAATAACAAAGGGAAATACAAGAAGTAAATTTATTCAAAATGCAGAAAGGCAACAAACAGAAACCAACATAACAAAAAAAATCTAATTGTCCGGGTTGAAGAAGCGGATTTCTGCAATTTGGTGAGCCAGCTCCTCATAGCGCTGCTGCATCATCTCAAAATGTTGCTGCTCGGTCATGGAAAACTCTTGGAGGGAGTTCTCAAGACGATCGAAGCGGCGATCAAGATGAGCGTAGAGAGATGCAAAAGGGTCAACTTGTGGGGCAGATGAAGAGGCTGCAGCTTGTGGTTGAGGTGGAGAAGGAGGAGGAGCAGGTGCTTCTTCAGCAGGAGCTTGGAAGGGAATGTTGGCATAAACGCCCTCCATGCGTGAGTACCATGCTCCATTGGTGAAAACAAGACCCATTTTGGTGAGGTGATGGGTGCCAATGCAAGCTCTAGGGGGCACTTTCTCAGAGAGTTCCCCTGCTAAGTCTACTCCACAGAATTTGAAAATTTTGGTGAGGAGGATACCATAGGGGAGCTTTTGTTGGTCCTTGGCATGGCGCATGTGGAACTTGATCAACTGAACCCAGTTGATCTCTTTGTGGTTCAGCATGGCCCACATTAAGAGGACATCATCCTCTTCAACCAGAGCATAGTTCCCACCACGGGGAACAATCATCTTGACCAAGAAGAAGTGGAGCAGGCGGTTGTTCATGGTCAAGTGGCCAACTAGTTTGTGGTTGCTCCTTGGACGGTCAGCTTTCCATAAAGATTGGCGAGCAGTAAGAGCATTGAAGCCCCATTCATCCTCGGGTTCGCCTCCATCAAAGTCAGCATTGTTGAGGGGCAGTTTGGAAATCTCTGCAAACTGGGCATTGGAGAGTTTGATGGTGGTGTTTTTCACTTTGGATTCAACCATCCCATTGACAAGGCGGAGGTTGCAGTAGAATACTCTCATAAGCTCAGGATAGTATTCTTCTTCTTTGAGGGATAGGAAGGGGAAGAGGTTGTAGTGGTTGAGGCTTTGGGTGAAGGTAAGGCTTGGGTTGTCAAAGGTGTCAGCTATGGTGTAGTGAGGGGTCATAATCTCCTTTTCAGAAAAATTTTTCATAAAATTCTGAAGGTCTCTAGGAGAAGAGAAAAACCTTGAGAAGTCAAGGGGATTATGAGCTTGAGCAGCAGAGGACCTAGCCCTTTTGACATTCCTTGAGGAAGACATGGTGAAAAATGCTAAAAGAGGAGATGAAGAGAGATGAGCGCTAGAGAGTTTTGAGAGACTTGGGAGAAAGGAGGTAGTGTGAGATGAGAAGGTGAATGAGGGGTTATTTATAGTTGAAAATTAGGTTTAGGAAGGAGGAAAGAGAGTTTAGGGAGGAGTGAAGTGAGTTAAGAAAGGGAGAGTTTCGAGTGAGCCTAGGAATTTGGAGTTTTGACCCATCAGAACGCATACTAATCGATTACATGGCAGGTGGTAATCGATTAGATCACTGTTTCTGGGGAATTTCAAACGTTTTGTGCAGAGGGTAATCGATTATAGGCTTACGGTAATCGATTAGTGTAGAAACAGAATCGTCCTAATCGATTGGGGCAATGTGGTAATCGATTATGAAGAAGAGGAAACGTTTTGAACTGGAAACAGAAGCTTCGTAATCGATTATGGATAATGTATAATCGATTATCTTAAAAACAGAATGATTGTAATCGATTATGGGTGAGTTCTAATCGATTACCCTCGAAACAGAAGCTTAGTAATCGATTGGGATTAACAAAGTAATCGATTATGGAGTCAAAAACTTCAAATATATCAAACAGCAAGGTTCCAAACATGAAATGTGATGTATATCATGCATTATGCCATTCAACAAAATATTCAAACACAATTGGACATGTCAAGAATGCCTAATTCTCTTCTTATGTGAATGAATTGCTCTCTAGCCAAGGGTTTTGTGAAAATATCAGCTAGTTGCTTAGAAGTTTCTACATGTTCAAGTACACAATCCCCTTTTAACACATGATCTCTAATAAAGTGATGCCTAATCTCAATGTGTTTGGTTCTAGAGTGCATTACTGGATTTTTGGAGATGTTAATGGCACTTGTATTATCACATTTAATGGGGACTTTATTCAAGGCAATACCAAAATCAAGAAGTTGTTGTCTCATCCAAAGAATTTGAGCACAACAACTACCAGCTGCTACATATTCTGCCTCAGCTGTTGACAATGCAACACTTGCTTGTTTCTTGCTATGCCAAGAAACAAGGGAACTACCAAGCAAATGGCATGTACCACTAGTGCTTTTTCTATCAAGCTTACACCCCGCAAAGTCGGAATCAGAATATCCTAAAAGATTACATTCAACGCCTTTGGGATACCATAAACCAACACTTTGAGTACCCACAAGATATTTCAAAATCCTTTTTACGGCAGTCAAATGTGATTCTTTGGGACATGCTTGATATCTAGCACACATACATACCGCAAACATAATATCAGGTCTACTCGCAGTTAAATATAGTAAGGATCCAATCATACCTCGATATTTGGTGATTTCAATGTCCTTACCCTTTTCGTCTTTGTCTAGATAGCAGGATGTGCTCATTGGTGTAGCTATCTCATTTGCCTTGTCCATTCCAAACCTTTTAAGTAGTTCCTTACAGTATTTGGTTTGGCTAATGAACGTTCCATCAATGGCTTGTTTTATTTGTAGTCCAAGGAAGAAGGTGAGTTCTCCCATCAAGGACATTTCAAACTCATTCTGCATAATCTTGGCAAATTCTTGACAAAGATTTTCATTAGTAGCACCAAATATTATGTCATCTACATAAATCTGTACCAAGAGGATGTCATTTTGTTTGCGTTTTATAAACAATGTAGTATCAACCTTTCCTCTTTCAAAGTTGTGTTCTAAAAGAAATTTTAATCTTTCATACCAAGCTCTTGGAGCTTGCTTCAAACCATATAAGGCTTTTCTCAATTTGAAAACATGGTTTGGAAATTTATGATTTTCAAAACCGGGAGGTTGATCTACATAAACTTCTTCTTGAATGTAGCCGTTTAAGAACGCACTTTTGACATCCATTTGATACAATTTGAAATCCATACAACATGCAAAAGCTAGCAATAATCTAATGGCTTCTAACCTAGCTACGGGAGCATATGTTTCTTCATAGTCTATTCCTTCTTCTTGGTTGTATCCCTTTGCTACTAGTCTAGCTTTGTTTCTAGTTATTATTCCGTTTTCATCTAGCTTATTTCTAAACACCCATTTGGTGCCTATTATTAGATGATCATTGGGTCTTGGCACAAGTTCCCAAACTTCATTTCTTTCAAATTGGTTTAACTCTTCTTGCATGGCCAACATCCAATGTTCATCAATAATGGCTTCGTCAATATTCTTGGGTTCTATTTGGGATACAAAAGCCAAGTGATTGCATGCATTTCTAATGGCGTTTCGAGTACTTACCCCTTTGGTTATTTCTCCAATGATTTTGTCCAAGGGATGATCTTTCAATGTTACCCAATCTTGTTGTCTCTCAATTTGTGTTGCACCTCCATCATTGTTGACTTCTTCTTCTTTGTCTTGTAAGTTCATTTCTTGAAAGGTACCTACAAGATCATCAACATCTTCCTTTCTCGGAGGGTTATGGCTATTTTCATCAAATTTGACATGAATAGATTCCTCAATGGTATTTGTTTGTTTGTTGAAAATTCTATAACATTTACTTGATTGAGAATATCCTAGGAAGATTGCCTCATCAGATTTTGCATCAAACTTCCCTAGATTATCCTTTCCATTGTTGAGCACAAAACATTTACATCCAAAGATATGAAAGTATGCAATGTTGGGTTTTCTACCTTTGTAAAGCTCATAGGGGGTTTTCTTTAAAATAGGCCTTATCAAGCATCTATTCATAACATAACACGCGGTGTTTACCGCATCGGCCCAAAAATGTTTTGCAACATTGTTTTCATTTAGCATGGTTCTAGCAAGCTCCACTAAAGATCTATTCTTTCTTTCAACTACTCCATTTTGTTGTGGAGTTCTAGGAGCTGAGAAGTTGTGATTAATACCATGTTTTTCGCAAAACTTTTCAAAAGATTGATTTTCAAATTCTCCCCCATGATCGGTTCTAATGGATGCAATTTTTGAGTTTTGCTCATTTTGGATAATCCTTGCAAGTTTCTTGAATGCATGATATGCTTCATTTTTATGAGCAAGAAACAATGTCCATGTATATCTTGAATAGTCATCTACTATAACTAGACCATAGTAATTCCCTCCAAAGCTTTTGATTTTGGATGGTCCAAATAAGTCCATGTGCAAAAGTTGTAAAGGCCTTTGAGTAGAAACAATGTTTTTGGATTGAAAAGATGCCTTTACTTGTTTTCCCTTTTGGCATGCATCACAAAATCTATTTTCAAATTTAAGCTTTGGTAGACCAATTACTAAATCTTTAGAAACAAGTTTGTTCAAGTGGTCTACATGTATATGAGCTATTCTTCTATGCCATAGCCATGTTTCATCCTCTTTTGAAATGAAGCATTGTTCATCATTTGTAGACAAACTATCCATATCAATCATGTAAATATTATCAATTCTTTGGCCTACAAACTTAATTTCCTTATTGGTCTTATGTTCAATTATGCAACAATTTGATTCAAATAAAACTCTATATCCTTTGTCACATAATTGACTTATGCTTAGTAAATTATGTTTGAGACCTTCAACATACAATACATCACTTATGGATGTGGAAGAGTTCTTACCAATATTTCCAATGCCTAGGATTCTTCCCTTAGTGTTGTCTCCATATGTGACGCTTCCTTTTCGTTTGGGAGTGAATGATATAAATTTAGTTATGTCTCCCGTCATATGCTTCGAACACCCGCTATCCAAGTACCAATGGGTGTTGCTTGCCTTGAAGCATACCTGCAAAACAAAATCATTTTAGAGAACTAGGTACCCATTTTATGTTGGGTCCTTTAAGGTTAGTTTGTGGGAATGTTCCTTTGGGAACCCACACCTTTCTTAAGACCTTTGGTCCTAGTTTCCTAACACTGCACTTATATGCACTATGTCCTTTGGTACCACAATGATTGCATTTCATAAAAGGTGAGGAGGATTTGCTTGGTGGTGCAAAGAAGTTTTTGTAGTGCTTCTCCATTTTATGATTACTATGTTCTTGGTCATATCCTAGACCGGTTTTACTAAACATGCATTTTTGTTGCCCAAGTAGGATATTCAAATTATCTCTTCCATTAGTGAATTTCTCTAGTGTCCTATTTAGGTCTTCAACCTTGGTTTCTAACACAATGCACTTCTTTGCAAAATCACAAGGTTTATCCCTAGAGCATGTTTGAACTTTCTCTAGTTCTTCTTTTAAGCTCTTATTTTCTTTACATACTTCCATGAGATGCAATTCGAGAGTATCACTAGTTTTCCTAGATGCTTTGAGTTTACTAGAGATTTTTGTAAATTTATCATATAATTCCTCAAATGCATCTAACAGCTCATTTTTATCTAGGTCAAGAAGATTTACCTCATTTTCCTCTTCTTGATGATTTGCCATTAAGCAAAGATTGGCTTGCTCATCTTCCGAGTCGTCGGAGCTGCTCACATCATTCTCATCCCAAGCAATATAGGCTCTTCTTCTTCTTTGTTTGTCCTTGCCCTTCTTTTTGAGGTTTGGACAATCGGCTTTGAAGTGCCCTTCCTTGCCACATTCAAAACAGTTGGGTGAGGGAGAGTTTTCTTTAGTGATAGGTTTCTTACCTGAGCTTTTGAAGCTTCTTTGGAAGCGTTTGCCTTTCATGAATTTCCCAAAGCGTTTCACAAATAGTCCAAATTCTTCTTCTTCATCAAGTTCACTTCCGGATTCTTCTTCTTCATTTGTGGAAGTAGCCTTGAGAGCAAGACCCTTTTTCTTGGAAGATTTTTCTTCCTCTTCCGCCATCTTTAATTCTTTCAGCTCTTGTTCTTGTTCCTGCAACTTACCAAATAAAGTGGCGAGAGACATTTCGTTTATGCTAGGAGATTGTTTGATGGCGGTAACTAGCGGTTGCCATTCTCTGTTAAGACTTTTCAACACTTTATGAATGAGTTCTTTGTTAGTGTAAGTCTTTCCAAGTGTAATGAGTTGATTAATGATGAGAGTAAACCTTTTTTGCATATCAACAATCGATTCATGAGAGTTTAATCTAAAGCATTCATATTGACTAGTAAGAGTACTAATCTTTGAGTCCTTTACATCATTAGTGCCTTCATGGGTTACTTGAAGAGTATCCCACATTTCCTTAGCAGTTTGACATGTCATTATCCTAAAAAATTCATCTTGACCTAAAGACATAGTAATAAGATTTTTGGCCTTGTAGCCATATTGGACTTTCTTTTCTTCTTCGCTTGTCCATTCATCTATAGGTTTTTCAACATTCTTGCTATCTATAGTATGCATTGGTATATAGGGACCATTTTCAATGGTATTCCATATTCTCAAGTCAATTGATTGAATGAAGATTTTCATTCTTTCTTTCCAAAACGCATACCCTTCCCCATTGAAAGCGGGAGGTCTATTTATCGCACCACCCTCGGGAAAAACATTTTGAGAACTTGAGGCCATTTAATCTCTTGAAGCTGTTAAGCTTGATATACCAAGAGTCAAGCTCTGATACCACTTGTTGTTCAAGTGGCCTCAATACTCAAGAGGGGGGGGGTGAATTGAGTTATAAAACTTTTGCTTGGAATGCCTTTGAAATTGATTTCTATAACCAAGTTTATGAGATTATGCAAGTGAAAGCAAGTAACAATGATATGCAATGCACTACAAGAGGTAAGTGTTGTTGAGGCAATTTAGCAAACACTTGGTGTGCAATATCTAAAGTATAGCAAATTAAGCAAGTTCAAGTATGTTCTTTCTCAACCAAACAATACCAATCAACAGATATGCAATGTATGGAAGTAAAAGAGTAAGGAAGAGAAGCTTGCAAACCGATGTAACGAGTTCCACCCAATCCGGTGTACGTCTCGCCTCTAAGCAACCCACTTAGAGGATTTTTCACTATTGTAGATTAGAGATACAACTTTGAGCAATTGCGGCTTCCTAGTGTCCCACACTCAAGAACCCAATCCTCACAAGTACAAGGGCAACCCACCCAATCTCTCAATCTCACAATATCCCAAAGGTTGAGTCCACAACCTTTGTAACCACTCAATCCTAGAGTGAACAACCACTCAACCTAGAGTGAATAACTTTGTGTGTTTGGAGTTTGTGTTTACAATCAATATACTCTCTTAATAGAGCAGATATACAAGTGAAAAGCTCTCCAAATTCTAATCTCTCAAGATGAGAGGATATACAATTGAAAGTACAAAAATGCAAGAGATAGGCTTACAAAGCACAAAATAGAGCTATGAATTGTTGCTACTTGGTTGTGTATTTGTGCTTGTCTTCCTCTTCAATTTATAGACCTAAGATTGCTGTTGAAGAGTGCCCTAGTCCCTCATAGCCGTTGCAGTTAGTGGAAATTTGAAGAATGGTGGAGACATGACCTGGTTTCCCACTTAAATCTGTTTTTCCACTAGCGTAATCGATTACACTCTCGCGTTGTAATCGATTAGCTTCAAGTCAGAGAGTCACTAATCGATTATCTCATTACCTGTAATCGATTAGCATCTTGTACCTGATGCATTTAATTTGTCTTCGCAGCATCCTAATCGATTAGCATGTCTTGCAATCGATTACCTTAAATTCCAGTGGCTTCCTAATCGATTATATGGCTCTCTTAATCGATTAGCATGTGTGCCTGATGCATTTAATTCCATTTTTGATTGCTGTAATCGATTAGTCTCAAGTGTGTAATCGATTATCTTAATTCCAGTGAGTATCTAATCGATTGTGTGGCTTCCTTAATCGATTATCTTCAACTCTGATGCAATTTCTTCCAAG
Organism: Clitoria ternatea; assembly: GCA_037962975.1. Classification (NCBI taxonomy): domain Eukaryota; kingdom Viridiplantae; phylum Streptophyta; class Magnoliopsida; order Fabales; family Fabaceae; genus Clitoria; species Clitoria ternatea. Next base: position 145,184,764 of record CM075673.1, read on the forward strand.
ACAGAAAGCTTCTAATCGATTAGCATCTATGGCCTAATCGATTAGCTTCGCTGTTTCTTCAATTCTGATTTCATGTCTTTGTTTTTGCATTGTTTCTTCAAGAGTACTTGTCATTATCAAAATCCTTGCACATCTTTTGGACCTGTTAGCATATTCAAACACACAATCATCATATCTCATCGATAATGATAAAACATACATGGTTTTCATAATGTGACATAGGCACACACTTTGCCAAAATCTCAAGTCACTATGAATCACCATCAAGGACACACCACATACATATATTCTAAATGCAATCACATATTTGCCAAGCACCTCATCACCATAATATCAATCATCACATCATTTCAACATAACTATAGCAAGGCAACACATGAGCAACATCATTTACATTAATCATCAATTATTCAATCATGCATTAAGAATATAAACTCTTCTCCTATCTCAAGAGAAGAATAACGATTCGAACGATCTGATTGTTTCGCCTCATTGCCCAAAATACAATCTACACCAATACACACACACACATATATATACATACATTTAATCAATAAGCCATCTCAAGGCATCATCACAATTCTAAATAATTATTAACATATCATAAAGCTTAATAACAAGTCCTAGACTTGTCGAAATACCACCTCACATAATTGTGTTAGGTTTTGGGCATTCCTTTCCCAAAACAAAGATTTTCTAAGTCTTAAAGGGTTAGTCATACTCAATAACAACGGTAACACACCCATCATCATAATGCGTCCAACCTTATATAAATCGTCCAAATGTCATCATTGCCACCCAAGGTTCAACATAAATTATCTTAGCCTCTTTTAAACCAACATCAATCAATAAGTCCAAATAACATTCATTATGGTCTAAGACCTCATTAAACCATAATTTTATTTCATTAATCCATCATAACCACCATAGTTTTGGTGTTCACATTTATTTCTATACATCTTATGGCATCACTCATCCATGAGTTCCATCATCAATGGTCATCTACCATTACTAATGTCATTTCTCACCATAATAATAACACCATACCTAGGTATCATACATTCACACTAAAAAAAATTAATTCTCTTAACCACAATATATATTTTCCTAATTTTAGGATTAAGGTTCTTTAAAATTCAACAACCACCATTTCATATTCTCATTGTTCAAATCATCCACAACAATATTATAACTTCTAACACACTTAACAACTTAGAGTTATCACCATATTCTCTTAGTTTCTCAAACCTTCATTACCAATAATTAATGTCAATCACTTAAAAACTTATTTCCACATATAAAATCACTCTAGCATCAATTAATCACAATTTTCTTAAGATTTGCCAAAAGCCCCAAATTCTAATTCTAGAGTTTTCACTTAAATTGCCAAATATCAATTCTAATAATTTTTCTTACATCATTTAAAGCATTCTAAATCCAATAATATCATATCTTACTCATCATCAACCAATCAACAAATTTCCCAATGGTCATCTAGCCTAGGGTTGGGTTCCACATGTATTTTCTTAACAAAACAACACCTAATCATTCATCATAATGCTTTAAGAACCCCAAAACCACCAAGAAAACCCATTAACAGTCAAAAACATATGCTTCTCCTCCAAGCCTATGTGAAAAACAAAAATGAGTGGGAATGAGAGGAACACCCAAAGATTTGCTTCAAAGTCCCTTTAGAGCCTCATGAATCATGAGTTTATGTTTAATTTTTACAAGAAATGGCAATGGTGAGGTGTTGGACGATTTTTGCTTAAGGAAAAAAGAAGAACATGAAAAATGGGGTTTGGAGGGATAGTAGAGAAAAGCCACCGAAAAAATGGAAGAGAAGGTGGAAAGAGAGTGTAAAAATTGGTCATTAATCAATGGTCCAAAGGGTGCATCATTTTGCTTTTACCAATGGTTAATGATTTCCTTTATCCAATGGACAAAGTAAACAGATGAGAGAGGGAAAAAATGCACGGTGATATAGAGAGGAGAAAAGGGATTTTACAATTTCTTTTAATTTTAATCCGCTCATATTTTCGTCGTTTATTATCATACGTCGCATCCGAATAAATATCTCCTCAACACCAAAAATCATTTTGAACATACCACCATAACCATAATAAATTCCTTATTATTCTAGATCCATCAAATATCCAATTTGACTTAGTGGGTCACACACCATCTATTAAATCGTCCAGTTTTAGTAAATTTTAATTTACCGATCAATCACAATTAATGGCTAATTAATCTTCCTACATACATTGGACCATAAATACTTAATTATCATCTTTTAATAAATTTATTTTCTTTAAAATTTGAGATGTTACAACCTTTACTCATTCATATCATCAATTCTCATTTCCAATTCTAGGGTATCATTAGATCCATCATCAAAATTTTTAGTCAACACATTTATTAGGAGTAAAGGCATCATTCCTATCATCACTAAATCCACAGCCATATTTCTTACAAATCTTTCTCTTGGACCTTACCAGAACTTTAATCTTCTTTTTCATTCCCATCATTTCATTCATCTCAATCATAACTCATGCATTTTCAAGTCAACACATACTTCAATATCAAACAATACAACAATTTATATGGTTAACCCATTAATCATAAAATCAATCATCATTCAAAAGTTCACATCTTTTTCAATCATCTAGTTAGCACCCCATGTGCCTATCCACATAATTAGGTTTATCAACACGCACTGAAGTTACCAGACAATTTCATAAGCATAGTCTACTATCATAATTAGCTTATCCCTATCCATTAACTTTCATCATCAATAACACATCAATTCCATTCCTTAGCATAAACATATCATTAACAAACCAACATCTCAACCCACATACTCAATAGAGGAATCACACTTCAACTCATCACACAAGAACATCATAGCCTTAAAACCTCCAATCAATATTGTGCTTCGTCATCCCCATCTACCCACACCCTTTATAGCCAAAATCATTTGTATAAGACTTTAATCATTGTTAAATGGATATTCCCTTAATTTACACAAACCCTACTCATCTTTAAATAGCTTATTTGCCAAAAGTCTTAAGGTAAGAAATTTATTATTTCAGACATTTAGTTATCAAAAGTCTTCATTAATATAAATTTAATTTTAAGAATCTAACTTTAAGCTATTTCTTGTTTCTTTGTCAAAAACTTAAGTTCCTACGTTACCTTAGCAACAAAAATCCTTTGTTAAAGCCAAGTTTTCTTTTTAACCTTCATAAAATTTTCTTTTGTTCTTAAGCTCTCAAATATTCAAAAACATTTTGCTTAAAATTCCTTAATTCATTTAAAACTTTCTAGAACTTCCACATCCAAATACCTTTATAAAACCTTTCAATAGAATAAATTTATCTTACCTAGTTCGTAGTTAGTTTATAAAATGTCTTCTTAGGGCAAATTGCCATAGGAAAACTCTTTCATTAAAAGATTAAATATCAAATTAATATTAAAAGAAAATTCAGCTTTCAACATCTAAAAGACTTAACTTTTAATATTTCTAAAAATCAATTTTTAACACCGTTTAAAAAACTGACTTTTTACACCTATTGCAAATTTAAGGTTTTAAATCTTTAAAATTATAGCTTTTAATACCGTCTGCTCTGGACTTTTAACACCCACTATAACACCTCTATTTTTTAGACTTTTAACACCAGCAACTCTCTATTTTTAACACCTATAAATTTTTTATTTAACATCATCAAAATTCTAGCTTTTTAATACCACCCATTTTTATACTTCTTTTGTCTTCTCAAAAACCCTTTTTTTAACATCACATACTCAATACTCATTTTCACTTTTCAAGCAACCAAATCTTTACAAAAACATCAAACGACTTCATGGTTACATCATAATATCATGCACCAAAATTTTTGCTTTACCAGGAGTACCATCTAAATAAATTTTTCATGCAATTTCAAGTCACAAAACAATTGTATACCCATCTATAGTCTCTCGGCCTCACACATCAACCACATGTAAGCCATTAAAATTTTCAATCATTACACATATACATACACATGTGCAATCCATTTCATAACCACCATCATCAAGTTACACAAAACCATCATCATCACCGAGTACATACCAAACAAGATCAAGGGGTTTAAGTTCCATAAAATTAACATGCAAGGCTAAAATAATTTAAATCTCATCACAAAAACAACATGAACAACATGGATCAAGCTTTATTCGGCCATGTGTCCGCCTTTACCTTGGGTACTTGTCATGGTTTTGAATAGGATCAAAGGAGATGCCATTACTTTTGCTTCCAAGCTTCTCTAACGCTAGTTTTAGGGTCCACAATGCAAAGGATGATGTTGTCATAATGAGATATAGAAGAAAGCCTCCACCTTTTGGCCTTGGGTGCTTTCAGTCTCAACAAGAACAAGAGAGGGGAGGACCTCACAATCCTTGATGATGGTTGTGTTGGTGGAGAAATGCACATGCATGGAGAAATAAAGGTGTTTTAGAGCTAAATAAAGACATGTAAAGAAAAAGGGGTGTCTCGGGTTAGCTAAGAAAAGATATAAGAGTTAGGGTTTTGCTTGATCTTTAAAGAGAAAGTGATAGGCATGATGAAGAGGGTGAGGATGACGATGCTGGACGTTGATAGGAGATGAAGAAAAGAGGATGTGGTAGCTAGAAAAGAGACATGGTGGTGGCTCGTGGTGTGTAACGCTCAAGAGAGGAAAAAAGAAGGGACAAATCTTTTGTCTTGGGCAGCAAGAATAAATGAGAGAGAAGGGTAGTGAAATCTAAAAAGAAAAAGGGAAGATGTAAATATATATAAAGGGAAATTGTGTACTATGGAAGGGAATAGGAAAATAGGCACATTATAATTAAATCTTGCAATGCTTTAAAATTTAGAAGCAAAATGATTTTGGTATAGGACATACAACCAATAGGAAACAAATTTAGTTACATGGGAATTTTAAATTTTAGAGACAAGACATGAAAGGTATTAGGAGATATGAAAAGAAATTTTAAGACAATTGGGTTCAGGATTTTAAAGGGAATGTTACGAAATTTAAAATTAATTTTAAGATGGGAATTTGGAAAAATGCCTAATATCAAAGTAGGAGATCACATTTTTCCCTTTAAAACGAGTTAAAGAACACAAAAATTTAATATCGGATGAAGGAGATATGGCCAAAATACGAAGGGCAACCAAGATTGGTTTCGAATCAGGTACCACAAACTCCTTTTTAAAACTGGGATTAAATGGTTGAGAATTTTCAAAATGGTCAAAAATAAAGTTTTAGATCTTTTTTCCTTCTTTGAAAGGAGTTATAGCACAAAATTTCTTGATATCAGGAGAGGAAGATACACCCTGAGCAATGACGATTGTCCAAAGTTGGATACATTAACAGGGCAGTGTTTTAAAATTAAAACTGGGCCAAAACGGTGAGGAATTAAATTTTAAGGTCTTCATGAAAGTTATAGATATTTGAATAGGGAAAAATACAAAAAAATAATGGATCGATTTCAATCACGAACGAAGAAACTGTGGTCAAAACACTAACAGGTGCATAGATAAATCAAAGAATTAATTAGATCCAGGTTCAAAATAAAAAAAACTGGGTCAAATGCACAAGGAATTAGGTTCTAGGCTTAACATAAACATTTTATAGGGTTTTGATACAAAATTATAGAAACTAGAATCAGGGTCTTTCGATGTTGGGAGAAGAAGTTACGTCAAAAACAATTTAACAGATACAAAAGCTCAGTATTAAATCAAAGGCCAAGGGTAAAATAAAAGATTCAGGGTCCAATCCGAATTTCAGAAAGTTCAAAAATGCACATTAAATGTATATTTAACCAAGCAATCAAGGACCTAGAGCATCCATCTCACCTTAAGGTTTCTGTTGCCTTTTGTCACTTGATCTAGTTCCAGGTTTTGCTTTTGGCACGACTCTTCGACAAGCACGTCCTTTGGGGTACTTTCTAAAATTATTAGTTTTATAAACATTATATTACCATGTCATGTCACTATTTGACATCACATCAAGTCACTATTCATCTCACATCACTATTTTTAATCTTATTTGAATTAATTAATTACTCAAATAATCACTAATTAATCATCTCCCATTTATTTATCATCAATTATTCATTAACTAAGTATCATATGCATATATTTATAATTCCTCATCATACCATATCACATAACTAAGCTGAAATGCCCTTACAAACATCTCACATATATTGGTTGAGGCCCACAAAATTACTAATATCAAGCATCACATCACTGGCCACGACCACAAACACAAGCAATTATTCTTATATAACACTATCATATAACAAAGTATCCTTTAGGAATTTATAGAAAAGGTTAGGATGTTACAGGCTATGCCTATTGGGCTTTGGGGATCCTTGGCCCAAATATCTTATCCTAACTAAGAAGGGGAAAATAAAAGCCGAAAAGGAAATATAATGCATATATAGCCTAAAAGTGGCCCAAAATGTAAAGTATGGCCATGCAAGGCACAAACTAAAATTAATTCTAAGTCTAATTAATTCCTAAAAAATAATATTCCTAATAAAAATATTTACAAAATGCAAAGAATGGCCCAAAGAAGGCCTAAGTGAGGCCTGTGTCATGCTCCCCTTCTTCAAGAGGATTTGTCCTCAAATCCTGAAAACAATCCTCGAGGTAATGCTTAAAGTAGTGACAAACCTACAAGATGAAGGGAGAACAAAATGAGTTATGAAAAATAAAAAGGAAAATAAAAAGAAAGAAAAATAAAGGCAAAAGAAGGAAAGATAAGGGATTTGCCACTAGGATCAAAGACTAACCTCTTTACCTTTGTGAAGATAAAAGAAAAAATAGCATAATAGAGCACAAAGAGAAAATCCCTCAAGATGGCATAAACTAACCTATGTAAACCCTCATGCATCCTATAGATGGTATAAATGACATGATGCTCAATGAGTATGAGATGAGGTATAGGGAAACGATTATGTGAAATAGAAGTAGTCAAGGACATATGGTGTAAAAAAGTAGAATGAACTGCCCTAACGGGATCATAATGTGTAATGGCATTTAAACTAGGAAATAGAACATGCATGACATGCAAAGATAATACTAGACCCCCATATAATTCCCTATGGAAATGAATAGTAGAAACATGATCAAATATATGATGTGGATGTAAAAAGAAAAAGTTAAGAAATGAAACAAATAGTAAACCTATGAAAACTCTAGATACAAGTAAAATAACAAAAGACAAAATATATGGAAAAGTTAACTCAAAAGAATAAAGACACAACTCTATCCTAAAAGAACATATAGTAATTATATACATGCTACAAGTAATCCTAAGAAAACTATGCACACAAAAGGCTCCATTCATCCCATAGTAAATAGGAGAGAGTAAAACACATACCTCTAAATGATTGAACTCTTCAATGGGCAAAGAAGGAGAAAAGCTCATTAAGCACAAGAAGATGCTAGAAGTGTATTTGTCATGAAGCATGTAGAGGGGTTGGTGAAGGAGCAAGGCTCTCTTCACATACAATTTGGAGGCAAGAAGAGAAGAATACCTCATGGAGTCATCAAAAGTGAGAACTCCTTTACCCTAATCTTTATCTTTTTTTGTATTGGTGGGAGGTAGAAGGTCCATCCCTCTTTCCCTTTTCAACTTTATTTGAAGTTAATCCTCCATAACTGGCTTAAGAGTCTAGGGATGTGGGACTAATTTCTTATTATTGTGGATGAAGGTGAAGGTGCCAGTGAACCCCTCATGGGCGACCATCTTGTCAAACTGCCAAGGTCGACCCAACAACACATGAGTGGCCTCCATAGGAACCACATCACACCAGAACAAATCTGTACATGTTCCCATTGAGAATTCAAGATTAACTTTCTTGTTAACTAGCAATTCACTCTTTTCATTAAGCCATTGTAGTTTATAAGGACGTGAGTGATTTACTAGTTGACAACCAAGTTTACAAACTAGCCTTTGGCTAACCATATTAGCATAGTTGCCACTATCCACAATGAAAGAATAAAGTTTTTGTTATTATATCATCTTGTATAAAAGATGTTCTCTCGTTGTGTAGTTTCATCTTCTCTAATATGGCTTCCAAGAAGCCTTCGTATCATGTAAAGCTTGCCTTCATCCTCTATGACATGCTCACTTTCATAGGAATCACTATTATAGCTATCACTAGATTGAGATGAGGCAAATTCCTTAGTTCTAGTATAGTGACCATGCCCTTTTAAAAAGCAATATTTTCTTGTTTAGGCATTGAGAGGTAATATGATCTCTTCTTAAGCATTTAAAGCATTTGATAACACTTGTCTTAGATGATAAAGTTTGAGATGATTCATTATGCTTAAAATGTTTAGAGGGTTTGGCAGAAAAACCCTCTTTACAGACCATTTTTTATTTGAAAAGTAGTGCCCACTGGCTTTTCCCCATCCTTTTTATAATTGTTTATAGGATAAGAGTCCTTTTTGCCTTTCCACTTGGGCCTAACGAGTTTGTTACCCTTTTATAGTAGGAGTCTCTTTTACTAAACTGACTTTTCACCCTGGTGCATTGATGAAGGAACTCTTTAATATCAAAATGAGGTAATAGCTCAACCCTTTGTTTTATTTCACTATTTAGACCATGTAAAAACCTATGCATTAGGGTTTCCTCATCTTCTTTTATGTTTTCCCTAATCATAGTTATATCTAGGGATTTGTAGTAATCTTCTATACTTTTTGAACCCTGGGTTAGCCTATTAAGTTTAGACAATAATTCCAGAAGACACATACTGTTTACGTAGTAAGGCCTTGAGGTCTTCCCAGTTATCTACTGGTGGAAAGTTATCTCTTTTTCGTTCTTTGCATACTTGAGTCCACCAAACGAGGGCATAGTTTTGAAACAATAAGGTGGCTATCCTAGTTTTCTTTTCATTTTTAATATCTAGAGGCACCTTGTACAGGTATAGGAGGTGATCTGATAGGACTTTTTCAAGGATTCTCAAGGAGGAGAATGTGAGGGGAACAAAGAATTAAAGACTCTACATATCTTGTGGTTGGTTTGAGATTCTTGGTTTTACCTTTTGTTTGAACCTTTGTAATCCTTATTTTCTGAGTTGTATAGATTCAATGAACCCTTGTGATTTCCTGTTTACCTTGTGAGAGTTGAAGAGTTTCTCCACTCTTATTTCCCATTCCAAATACACCTCAATATCACTTTTCCCATGAAATGAAAGAACATCTAGTATGACTTCCCTAACTCTCATATCATCATGGTGTCCATGGTGTTGATGATATCTTCTTGGTCATTCCTCTTCCTCACTTTCACTATATTTATTATGTCTAGAATGTCTCTTATGGTAAGGTCTATATTCCCTATGGTTATTTCTTTACCTTGCCTCTTTATTCTCTATATGATCTAACCTAGTGTTCATAGCATTTAGTTGTTCAAGAATGACTTTCATGTGGGGAGGAGTGTTATCTCTTTCGCGCTTGCTATAAGAAGACATGTTATCTATCCTAAACGTAGAATGATTAAGAGATAAGATACTAGCTGGTTGGCAAGGAAATAAAGCAAGCAAAGGAAACTAGAGATAAAGGAAAAACATGTAACTAGAAATAACCTAGAGAATTAATAGACAATTATAATCAAAAGTGCAAAAATTTTAAAATATCCTAGCTTGCAAAGTGTTTTATACTAATATAGAAAAATAATTAAAGCAAGACTAATAGTTTGTGCACAAAAAGTAAACTAGTACCTAAGCGCACTACTCGTAATTAAAGTAAAAAAAATCTCAATTGAAGTCCAGAGTCCAAGTTTTTAAGTCCAAATACAAGGACTAAACAAATTAAAGTAAAGAAATATTTCCCAAAATACAAGAGAAAATGAAATACAAATGAAATGAATTAACTATTTTCTATGTGCTTTCCAATACAAGCCTTCAAGTGTCTTTAAGTATCTTCAAGATCCTTCAAGTTCCAAGGAATCCACCAAGCTCACAAAAACACTTAAACTCAAATTGGTTAGCATAAAAATTATTTTTTAAAATTATTTTTTTAAAATTATTTTTTAAAATTATTATTTTTATTTATTTTATGTATTTTTGTCACTTTAGTGTTTACACTCTTCACTCAAGGTGTTTGCATTTAAGTCCTCTCAAAAAGAATTCCTAAGTTGGCTTAGAATAGAACTTAATCCTTATCTCTTTGCTCTAAGATGCTACCTCTATAGATTGGAGTGATTGTCTTATCTCAAGAATTCTAAAGGAGTGAAAACTATATGACAAAACTCAAGAATAGAAAAAGACAAGCAATAAAAAGTAAATTTTAAAAGGTAAATGAAGTTGGAGTTTATGAAACAAACTTGAATATGACAAGCAATAAAGGGTAAAAAGAATAAAGCTACTAAGAAAGAAATTAATAAGACAAACCAAGTATGAAAAATGACCAACTAAAAGTTAAATGCAACCAATAAAAGCAAGTACTCAAAAGATCACCTAGAAACTCTAGAATTTACATGCCAAGTTAACCAATTTTTAATAGCACTTAAACATCACCAATTTGTACCACAAATATGTAATTCAAGAGGCAAACAAATGATGAAATAAGGCATGCATAAAGACTACACATTGTTGTGTTTTCAAACTTTTGAACTACACACACTTTTTCTTTTGATTTTTCTTTTGTATTTTTTTCTTTTCACTTTTCTTTGCTTTATACTTTGTTTTTACATCAACAAAACAACTAAGATCAGCCCCAAAAGAATTCACCTTAAAAATTACATAAAAATAAAGAAAGGGTAGCCAAAGGATTAAGTTTAAACAAGCAAAGGTTATCAATTAACAAAATACATGCAAAGATCAATAAAAGATCCTAAGAATCATAAAAAAATTACAAAGATCAATAAAAGATCCTAAGAATCAAGAAATAAGATTGCAAAGATCAATAAAAGATCCTAAAAATCAAGAAAAAATATTACAAAAATCCATGAATGATCCTAATAATCAAGAAAAAAGATTGTAAAGATCAATACAAGATCCTAAGAATCAAAAAGACTACAAAGATCAATAAAATATAGTGTAAAGGTTATACACAAGAAAAGACATGATTCTTGAATCTTTTTGCACAATTGAACATGGAACTAAAGGAAACATGCACATGGCTATGGAATATAATGTAACATGTACCAAATTCAGAATATAAGGGAGAAGACAAAAGACAAAAAGAAAAAGAAAAGGAAAGGCATAAGACTACTGATACCACTTGATATAGGAAAGCCTACTTTGAGAAGGGAGGATCTAGCTTTCCTTGCCTTTCTTCTTGGAGTTCAATTACCTTGTTGAAAGAGGAGGGTTAAATGGTTATAAGGTGGTTATAGGAGGTTAGGAAGTTTATTAGGTGGTTAAGGTTTGTCATAATGGTTGGGAGGAGTTTGTCATGGGGGAGAGAGCGTTTTGGACGCCATTCCTCTAGGAGGAGATAAGCCCTATACCGCTACCCTGGGGGAGGAAACCTAAGGATAAATTATTCGATAGTGTGCTAAGCACAAGGGAGAGACTAAGAGAGAAGGAACTCACTTTCTCACTATAAATTTCTTCAATTGAATTTTGATGTAAAATTTACAATGGAGAGAAGCCTTTATATAAGTTATGGAATTTTGGCTACGCCTATTGGGCTTTGGGGTTTCATGGCCCAAATATCCTATCCTAACTAAGAAGGGGCAAAATACAAGCCCAAAAGGAAGGATAATGCATATAAGGCCCAAAATAAAAATATGGCCATGCAAGGCCCAAACTAAAATTAATTCTAAGTAATTTCTAAAAAATAATATTCATAACAAAAATGTTTACAAAGTGAAAAGAATGACCCAAAGGAGGCCCGTGTCATTATTTTTGTTAGAATTCCAAGATAGCATCCAAAGCCCAGTTAAATTGGTCTCTTGTAAATAGTCAACATGTTAAAATAATTTATATGTCAAAATTTAAATATAGCAAAGCTTGATCTCGCAACCCATGGGAGATGAAAGAAGAGCTTCACCACTAAGTTACCTAACACATCTAAGAATTATAATGCAACTATATATTATTATATTATATTCGTAGAATGTATATTTTCCGTATTTTCTCGTTCACTAATTTTAATTTTACTTTTAATTTTATAGTGACCGAAAAAAAGACAAGAATGTTTATGTTGTAGATATATTTTATTAACGGATATATATTTTACGGATATAATATAACAACATACAGTTGCATTATATCTCTTAAATGTGGTAAGTTGCTTAGTGGTTTTTTAATCTTGTTTTAACATGTTGAATATTTACGAGTGATCAATTTGACCAGTTGTCAGACATGATCATGTTCATCCGTTCTAGTTACTCATATCAAACGCTTCAAATGCTATCATGGGGTTGTCAACTTCAATACTCAAATTTTATTACTTAAAATAAAATCCAAACAAAAATAATAATTTTGAAAGAAACTAATACATATTACATGACACATGACTAAGGGTATTGGAGCCCTTAAATTACTAAGGGCATTAAAAAAAACTGTCATTTTTTAAATGTAATTAATTGATCACAATGCCCTACAAATAAAGTCAATTTATAGTTTTATAATTATACACTCACATACATGCACACACTATAGAAACAAATGAAAAAAAGGTTATATATATATATATATATATATATATATATATATATATATATATTAAATTTTCACTCTTCTTTTTCAACCCACCCTCTCCCTTTATAACTCTCGTCCAAAATATAAAAACTCATGTTTACCGTGTGGACGTCAACACCACAGGGTCATGGTGTAGCTACATTTAATAGTTTCAAGTAAATGGCAAATGAAAATTTTATTTTTCTTTAGACTTAAACCAAAACACATGGACAAAAATATATTTAAATCTTATTAATATACCCAACACTTCAATTCGTTTCTACAAGTGATATGCGCTCAAACTCTTATTCCCCTGTACCTATTTATTAATCAGGATAAGATAAAGTTTATACATTTAAAAGTATTTAATATTTTTTCTTATATTTATTTTTACTTTAGAGAATGTGACTATTAATATTAAAGTAGAATTTGAATTTGAATAAAGATAAATTTAAAATATTGAAGTATCTTTTTAAAAATTAGTATATTTTTTTGTCAGAAGTGTATTGTAAATAGGAATTATAGTAGTATTTGTTAGTTAGCAACTTCACACACACATATATATATATATATATATATATATATATATATATTATAGTTTGTTTAATTTGTGTAATTTTACATATAAAAGATTAAAAATAGGAATGTTTTGTTAAAAATTATGTAAGAAAAGTTTAGAAATGAAAATAAATAAGTAATTTTATTTTTAGTTTTTGTCTCTATATATAAAAGTGTCATATGTACAGTCTTGTTTTGACTTCGAAGAAGTTGTTGATCATATGCATTTTGCAACGTGTATGGAGTGATACATACAATAAATGCATAACAATGATATTGCCAGAGAAGAGATGCCTTTGTTTGACTGTTTTGTTTGGGACATGCAAAGATGTCTTTCTTTTGTATTTTGTTATATGAATATCTTCCAACTATTTTATACATGACGGCTTGTGCGGTTGTGCTGATATTTAATTCCATTTTTTTATACTAATTCTAATCCATAATTATTCAACGATGGTTGACAAGTGGGCAATATATACACTCACTTTTTCCATTAATTAAGAGAGTGGACTGTTTTAGTATTAGTATGAAAAGACACTTTCTATTTTTATTATTTTTAAGTATAGAATTAACATTTTATTTTTTAATGTTTATACAAGAAACCATATAAAGTAGAAAACTACTTTCAATATTTTTGTACCATTTTTTAAAAATGAAATAGAATATTTTTAAAACCAAACAACTACTTAGATAATAAGATAATAAGAAATAACACCGCATATTTTCTTAGTTGCTATCTGACCATTTATATGTTAACATGTGAAAATTTTAAAATACCTGACATTAAAAAAACCCTAAAAGAAACAAATTAAAAACATTAAGAATATACTTTTCGATATGAATTTCATCATATTTAGCGTCTTGCAACTTTGTCAAGATGTACATTTTATACAGTTACACATATATTAGTATATATGTAATGTCATTGGTTAGGGAAATTTACACACATTGACAACATCTACTCTTTAGATGGAGTACAACTAGGGATGATAAAATAAGTTTGATATGTTAAATCCATGAAACTAAATAGGGTGGACAAAAATTGTAGCCCGTTATCTTGTCATATCCCGACCTATCTAGCCCGCCAACCAGCTAGCTAATTAATAGGCGGGGTGGGCAAGCTCGTTGGGCCCCACCTAACTATATTAATTTTTTAGTTTTTTAGTTTTAGTTGATAGAGGGATGGATAACCTATGGTGCAAACTTTGAAAACTCAGCTTGTATTGTGAAAATCATTATTTTGTGATGGAGAGTTCTTCCACATGTGATGTTGTGAGCACATTTTAAATTCAATTGTCTAAGATGGAATGAAAATAGCACACATTGTACTACATATAATTAGGGAGAGCATTAAACATGTTAAGGGCTTAGAGAGTAGGATGTTGAAGTTCAAGGCATGTATGCAAAAGGTTGGTGTTGTTAAGAGTTGTGGATTGAGTCTTGATTGTATTACAAGATAGAACTCAAGCTTTTTGATGCTTCAAAATGTTGATAAGTCTTGATAGGTCTTGAAAAGACTTATTTATTTATCTAATTTCTATCTTTTATTTTTATAATTTTTACCAAATAATTATTATTTAGGTATGTAATTGCTTTTTATTTAATAAATTACATAATAATTGGAATTGGGTTAATTTTGTCAAGTTTGTATGCATTTCACTTAAAAATTGATAGTAATTGAAAGTATAGATTTTTGGTGCTATTAACCCTAACGTAACCATGCCAAGCCTAATGTAGGTACACTGGGATGTTTGTTGTATGCATATACAGGGACTAGGGACCCAGTGTAGGAACATCTAAGGAGCATGTTCCTATGCTGAGGGGAGCTTATGTGCCAAAATGATTGTAGAAAGCCAGCGTAACCACACCACAGTCAGCATAGGTATGTGTGGACAAGAAGGTCAACAAGTATGCACCAAGGCAGACCTCAACGTGGCTACGCATGCCTAGCATAGTCCCGCACCCAATAACATGAGTATCAGGGAACCAACTAAGGTTGAGCATTCCTACGCTCAACCAGCGCAAGGAAGAATTAAGTACATCAGGGGGTCAAGCATCATTTATGCGTAGGCACGCTCATCTTTGTATGCCTATGTTGGACTTACGCTCAAGGATCAGACCAGGCCTCCACTGTAGTATACATACGCCCCTCTTACGCTAGCCACATACGCTGATGTCCAGAATCACCTAGACCTTGCGCGTACCTATGCTTATTTTTGCATATCATACATTGATGACCAGGAGCAACTAGACCCTGAGCGTGTCTATGCTCAAGTAAGCACGTAAATACGTTAATGGAACTATGTAACAAGATCTGACTAGGCAATGCTCCAGCATGTATATGCCCATCTCCAGCGTGCCCACGTCTAGCTATTGGAATATGATTACTATGACCAGCATACCCATACGCCATTCCAGCGTTGGTATGCGCATGGTATGAGTTAGGAATGATAAATTAGGTCCTATGCACTTGTACCTTAGTTAATTTAAATGACCTTATTATTAATTCATTAAAGACACCCGACTCTAATTCAGACCGTATCGACCCCGAATTTCATAAAAACATTTTATTAGAACAACCTTCGTAAACGTAATTTAGGGGTGGTTTAAACCATCGAGAAATGCCAAAATAACCACAGCTAACTGCTAGTTTTGGTGTAGTAGGTGGATGTTGAAACTTGAGATGGTGTCAAGCTTGTTGATGATATACTAGCTATGATGTATATAAATCTTATGGGTAGGTGTTGTTTTAATAAATTAAAATTGATGAAGGAGTGTTTTAATGAATTTGATGTTGTGTTATGTTGAATGCATACGGAATATGCATATGGTCAAGACTAGTATGTTATATTGGTGGTGTGTGAAATGCGAGTTCATTAATTAGCATGAATATTGATAAAATCATTAAATGAAATGGTAGACAAGTCTCAATTAGGTGTATTGATGTGTATGTGAAGGGTGATTGATGCCAAGATATCCCAAATTGAATTCCACATAGTTGGTAAAATAAAGGTTTTTTACTTAAAACTTTTGACGTACATGAAATTCGATTGGGAAGACATTTTGGCACAAGACTTGGACCAGTAGTTAAAGTATGGCATGTTTCTGCTGTGTATGAAATTTGATGAGATTTGGATAAGGGCAAGATAGGAAAAGGGTAGGACGAAATTGATAATTTTTTGTAGTTTCTACATTTTCTACTATTTTTATGCCATTTTGCATAAAATAATCGATTACCTAATCTGTGGTAATCAGTTATTGAATCCCTGTTTAGGATAGTTAAGTTTTTAATTTCAATAATCAATTACTTAAATTATGGTAATTGATTGCCCTAGCATGGTAATTAATTAGTTTGGCCCTGTCCTCAAAAATGGATTCTTATGCAATGATGATCAATTACACTAGTCCTTGTAATTGATTACCTTGCACCATATTCATGAATACACAATTCCAACCATTTTTAAACCCCCTTAGGATGCATTGACATGGCAACATAAAAATTATAAATTAATTGAAAGGGTATGTGTCTTATATTATCGTGATTCCTTATGTTTATTTTATAAATTTAAAGCATCACAACTTTCATTTTACCTTTTCATAGAATTAAAACTAAAATTCATGTTTAGATTACTTGATTTCTTCATTAATGGATCATTTTGTTATTGTATTAGGAATTGAAGATGCATCGAAGTAATATTGTTAATATAGCTAGAAAATTTCAATTAGATGTTTATCTAGATGAGTTACCTTTAAAGTTTGATAATTTGAAGAATATGGAGGTGTTAGGGTGGAGAAGTGATAAAAAGTGGTTTCCACAACTTTCTGTAATGGCTTATGAATTGCTAAGGCCGCGTTTAGTTACAGAAAATTATTCTACTTTTCTGATAAAAGTTTTCCGCTTATTTTCTAAAATTTTCATCTCCTGGAATAACTAGAAAAATTTTGAAAACTCGTTTAGATAATGGGACACTTTTCTAATTTGAAAAACTAGAAAACTAGAAAAGTTGTTCAAGTACATTCAGTTTTCTAAATTTTTTTCAAACATTCTTTAATTAAAATTAATTGAGACATATTATATATATATATATATTATTTATGACAATATTGTATAGTACATGACAATATAAATTATAATTAAAATTTAAAGTAATATTAAAATTAAAGTAATATTAAAATTATGATAAAAATTTAAAATAATATTAAAGTAATATTTCAAAATAGTTACAATGAATCAAATTTATTGCCTTCGGTGACGAGTCACATTGTAGTTATTCCATAAGCTATTAGCAATTGATTCCCGTAACTGAATCATTGCATTGTTATCAGTCATGTCTACAACAAAACCTTCTTGGATGGTGGTGGAAGTTTCATTTGAAAGTTCTAAATAGTCTTCCCCATACATTGTAAATAAATTATCAGCCCTATCTTCCATCCTAATATAGTTATGCAATGCACAACATGCATGTGGAATCAACATTTGACGCCGCAACGGATAATTTGGTATATCTTTCAGAATATGAAATCTAGCCTTTAGAACACCAAATGTGCGCTCTATAACATTACGAACTGATGAGTGTACGTAATTGAACAATTCTTCTTTTCCTCTCATTCCTCCACCACGTTGAAAATCACTACGATGGTATCGTTCACCTCGATAAGGGGCCAAAAACCCTTTTACATTGGGATAACCACTATCTACGACATAGAAATGATCTATAAAAAAAATAAAGATAAGTTAGTTAATGAATTCAAGTTACTATTGTAATATATTTTCATATAATAAAGAGTCATACCATTGGTAGGTATAGGAAATTTGTTTGCAGTTCTATATACTGCATCTGCAAATACGCGGGAATCATTAGCTGTTCCTTCCCAACCAGTATAGACAAATGTGAACATCATATCATGTGAGCAAACACCCATGACATTTTGGGTGACAAGAACTGCTTTCCTTCCACGAAAAGACTTCTGTTTACGTGCTGGTGCCCATGCTGCCACATGAGTTCCATCAATGGCACCAATGCAATTCTAAAATGAAAAAAAAATTATATTTAAACTAATTTAGAATGAAATTAAAGAAGTTCAAAGTAGTAATCATATTATACCTTGAAGTATGGATACCATCTAGGATTTCCTAGAATTTCTGGTTGAACTTCACCTCGATCAACAGGTCTAATTACAGTTGTACCAAATGCCTTTAATGCTCTTAACACCTTTTTAAACCACACATGAGTTGTTCCAGTTGAATGTTGAAATCGATCACTGACTAGTCTTTGTCTTGTGCCATGACACAAGATCCTTAATCCCATTGCCAAACCCTCCTCTACGCTAACATTTCTTGAATCATTTAATAGATTTAACATCTTCAACCTATCGCATAAATTTAAAAACACATGTGGCTTCATGCGAAATGATTCATAGCATTGTGAAGGGTTTCCACACAATATTTCTCTTATATATTGTTTTCCACTAAGCATTGATGTCCTACAAGGAACTCTATCAACAAAGGTACGAGTATGTTCCTTCAAGAATAAAAAAAACATCATATCCATTTCCATATCCATATCAGATTCTTCATCTGAGCTGTGACTATTATTTGATGAATCTGACATAACATGCACATCCATATCTAACTCTGTGGAACAACGAATTTCGATCACAATTAATGTTATAAACTAAATAAATATAACCATATACATAATAATGCTCAGTGTTTTAATGTACTGATAAAACATTCATAAGTAGTAAATCCAAAAAATTATCATAAATAATTCAACTCACGTGCTAACATTCATAAGTCAAGAAGAAAATTCTAAAAATTATTAAAAATAACTCCTAAAAATTAATTGTAACGTAAAAACATCAAACCAAACCATCCACCCAACCCTTTCTCCTATCTTTAGACATAAGTAGAAAAATCTTCCTCCAATTTGGGTCAACAAAATACCCAATGGCCTTGTTATAAGAGGCAGTGCCAACACCAGGTAACTCATCTAATGCAGTCATGCAATTTGTAATAGAAAATTCTTCAGTAGCTTCATTGGGTTGTGATTTGTAACGTTCAGTCTTGGCTATATCTCTTTCCTTTCTAGCAACTATAGATTGGGACCATGCATCCATCAGTGCATCAATCTTATCCTTTTTAGAATTTTTTTTAATCCTTCTATTACAATCTAAAGACTCCAAATCAATATCATAGTTACGTTTTCCTCTGCTACCACCCTCACCTCTACTACTATTATCACCTACACAACCCTCACTTATACCAATTCCACCTCCATATACGCCTAGATATTCTTCCTCAATTTTGTGTTCTTCTTCTGAACTTTGAGGTGCTGCAGTTGAAGCATTATGAAAAGCACCAGTTGCAGAGGAATTACTGAAGACAATATTCAATAATGGGTATAACTTGCAACCTTTTTTCTTGAAAGATTTGTAGATTTTATCTCGCTGCAATATATTAAATTAACTTATTAATATATTATGTCATCAAAGGGTAAAAAAAATTAACAATTTGGAGCTCAATTCATACCTTAAAAAATTCATCCCAAACTCCGTTCTCAGCAGATACAATATTGTTATTAGAGTCCCATGTAACACCAGTTTTACTTATTAGCTCACTGAATTTTGAATGCACACCTCGCATTCGGTGGTACTTTGCCTTCAACTTATCAGCACCATATCTTTTTGCAAATTTCATAAATATAATTTCATCCATTTCTTCCCAATCAGTTGTTTTAAAAGTTGGATGACCATTGGGATCCCTATTGACCCTATCTGCTAAGATCTCTAAGAAATACTTTTCACATTCTTCACTCCACTCCATAGCCTCCCCATGTTGAGCATGCCCACCCATCTATTTAACAACCCAAAAGTAAAAAATTAATTTTAATCTCTTAGATAAAAACTCATAAAACATTAATTATAAATTAAAAGAAATTAGAATAAAAAGACTTTCTACTGATGAACTAAATCAGAAATTAAAAAAAATTAAATCAGAATAGTTTCTGTATAATAGGTGCACATCTAATATATATTTGAAACTAAAAGCAGATGCTTCACTCTAAACTTTGTATAAAATAAAAGAAAAGTTTATGGCAAAGAGACAGAAAACTAAGGTATAGAACACAAAGAGGTTGAGATATCATATGACTATATGATAAAAATATACAAAAAAAAGGTACGAAACATGTTCCATCAGTTTAATAGTTTAAAGTGTAATAGTTAAAAAAAAGGTATTTTAATGAAGATCAACACGCTACAGAACATGTTTCAACACTTACCTCTACCTCACACCTTCAGGCTGTAGCTGTAGGATTACTGCACCTATATCTCCTCTAATATATATCATCCCTTTAATTTACTAATATATATATATATATATATATATATAATTTTCAATAAAACCTTGTTGAACTGATTGGATTTTGCATTCAAGGGCCTAGTCGTACATTAGTCTACCCCAGAAGCACATGTGTTTAAGGCTGATATTCCCGGCCTGAAGAAGGAAGAACTCAAGGTTGAGATCGAAGATGACAGGGTCCTCCAGAGAGATGTGCACAATATAACACCCCCAGACCCCCTGCACGTTAGGTGTCTCTTGTTACTTTCAGTTTGTTCACTCATTTCCAATTTCTAAAACTCTCAGCTCGGGTCACTCTTGTAAAAGTCTTCTACTCAACCGGTTGTTTTCATTTCCCTCAACACGCACATTCAATGTTCACATTCTAGTGACTCTTTCCAAATGGGTATTGGCCTTCTGTCCTAATCATGCAAGTTTAAAATGGGCCATTAAGACATCAACAGCTAGGCTCATGAGATTAGGGTCTGTATACCCTTTGTTTAATTATTTCTAGTGCTTTTACGTATTTCCACTTAACTAAGACTATATGGCATGCTGATTTGTAAACCTAATTCATAAACAACAAAAATTCAGCTAATATTTATTTAATTTAACCACATTCGGAATGGTTGATTTTAGAATCAATTTGTACAGCTCAAAATGTTTTCAAGCTCCTAATTGAAGCCACAAAAGTAACTGAACAATTAATTAATATAGGCTGCCATAGGCACAATGTAAATCAACAGATTAACATATAAAGCCCATGGACCAACCTATATCAGCTCTCTAATAGTGGCCATTTGACTGGTTCCATTTCAATCCTAATTATTGAATTTACATGCTACACACAGGACATGTTTTTAATTAAATTAGACTCATATTCAAGTAAAAACACATTATGCTAAAATAATCACATAATCAAATATTAGTCTAATGGTAACACAACTTTTTTTTTCCAATCCTTTGGAATAGAATGGGAGGGGGTAAGGGTTGGGGAGTGTCAGATCTAGAGCCAAATCCTGTTCTCAAAACTTAATGTTCGTGTCAAGCACCTACTATACAGCCACATATAGGACATGTTTTTAATTAAATCAGATTGATGTTCAAGTAAGAACATATTATGCTAATGCTACTTGTTCAAGGCTGACATAACAGGGCACATGTTTAATTAAGAACATATTATGCTAATGCTACTTGTTCAGATTGATGTTCAAGTAAGAACATATTAGTAGACTTCAGACGCACACTTGTTCAAGGCTGACATAACAGGGATGTTAAGGCCATAGACATCCCTGGTTAACTAATGCTACTTTGTTTCTACCTTAGTCAAAAATGCATGTAGTATAGAAATACTTCATGGTTGGAATTTTGCACGTATTAATGTGATATACAAACAAAAAGATTACAGATATGTCATACATAAACAGTTTATGCGATTTACCTTACAATTCCAATGCCTGATACACAAAAAAGATTATGAAGAAGTCTACTAAACATTAATTCCACGAGTAACAGTTTAAATTTTAGTCTAACCCCATTTTGATATAGCAAATTTAAGTTTTCATTTAGTCTATAAGTTTATCAGCAAATTTCAATCAGTCTTGAGCATAAATTACAAACAAAGTTTATGCAGAATTTTTAACAATTTTTTAAAGTTCAGAGAAATCTTAAGGAATACAAGTATACAACATAACATATGTCTTAACCAAGCTCTTGACAATGATTTACGCAAAAGTACAAACAGTTTTGTGTTGAATTGCCAGCATCAAGGCAACTTTCTTAATACATACACAGGAGGGTCAATAGCATTATGACTGAATAAGCTTTCATACTATAACAATTTTGGCAAAAGAAATGTCTTGTCTCTTGTCAACAGAGTTATGTGTCTTGCATACACAATGAGTGATAACTATTTCAACCAATTACAAGCAACAAAAATGTTTGATCTCTTATTCATGATGGTGGGTGTCTCAATTTTGGGAATGGTTCAAATATCTATTAAAATCATAAGAAAGAATATAACAAAAAAGTAGATGAAATGCACCCATGTTCTAGTTTCCATATTACAGTGCATGGCTAGAGTAGAAAATACCTCAATCAAGAAGTCTGAAATTGGAAGCTGGGGTATGAAATTCACCAGTAGCGTTGTGATGAATACGAAGGCTCGAGGAAGAAGATGAAGAAATCACACACTAGGGCTTGCGATGAATGCACACAAATAGGCTCTATAAACAGAGGAAGAGAGGCTCTTAAACAAAGGAAGAAGATACGTGAAGGAGGAAGGAAGAAGGCGCGAGCGGTCAGACGAAATTTTTCCAATTTAGAATACCGCCTTTTCCAATTTTTCTATTTTCTTTGAAAAGCATTAAAAATAGTTTTCTGATTTTCTTAAAAAAATAGAAAATCAGGATTCTATTTTTCTATAAAAAATTTTAAATAATTTATAAATAAACAGTTTTTCTATTTTTTTAATTTTTCTAAGAATAATATTCTATTTTTCTAAGAAAACTTATGAACTAAACGCAGCCTAAGCATTCCCATAACTATAGCAACATTTGAATTTACTTTTAGCATTGGAACTCGAATCATTACCAAGTATAGAAACCGCCTCAAATAAAAAAATATTCAAGCATTGATGTGCACTTGTAATTGGATATGTGACTTTAAGGATGATAATTTATTTATTATACATTTTTTTACATAATTTATTTTAATTATTTCTTATACTTAATTGTTTTGGATAATGTATTGTAGATGAATCTGATGATGATAGTGGTGATGGCAGTGGTGGTGATTAACATCTAAGAACTCCAAGAGCGCATGTCCTTGAAATCTCAGTCAGGTGACTTGATGTGTTGATTAATGGATTCATTGATGGATGTTTTTTAGATTTTACTATTTATTTTGTTGCTTTGTGGTTTGAATACTTTGAAAGTTTTTAGATTAGACTTTAGATGTGAATGGTTTAAGGTTTTGAGATATTCTATGGTATGTAGTATATGTGCATAATGTGCTACTACTAGACACTAGACAGGTTGCTAACATGCTATTGCAGTTTAATATGTGTGTTGCAATTTAAATTGAAATATTAAATATTTTGATGTGTATGTGTGAGCTAGATAGATTGTTGCTAAAGTTTAATATGTCTGATGTAATTAGAAGGTAGTGTGGTAACATGCTAATGGTAGAGTATAAATATATAGAGTGGATAAATATAGTCAATTTTTATAGTGCAATATTTGGTAATGTTATACAAAAATATTTTTATTTTATAGTGTACAAATTATGTAGAAGTGGAAAGACTCAAATTTTAATTTTTTTGGTGGGCCGATCCAATAAGTTAATAACTTGCGTTTTTTCCATGGTTTTGAAAACCGGACCGTACCGGCCGGTTCGATCGGTTGGACCGGGAACCGGACATGGTACCGGTCCAGACAAGGGAAAAACCAGACTTTTAAGAACCGGTCAAGAACCGATCAAAACTGGTCAGAACCGGCCAAAACCGGTCAAAACCGGTTAAAAATCGGTTGAACCGGTCAGGGTTTAAAATTATTTTTTTTATTTTTTTTGTTATTTCTTTCAAAAAATCTATTATAATTTTGTTATTTCTTTCAAAAAAACTTATATATAATATTTACATATTATTTTTATTTATTATAATTTTTTAATCCTATAAAACATGTAATATGATCCTTAATTAACTTAATTTTTATATAATTTATTGTTAATATATCAAAAAATATATTATATTATATTAAAAATATATATTTTATTATAACCGGTTTGACCACGGTTCAACCACGATTAAACCAATAAACCTTAAACCAGTACCTTCACCGGTTTGATCACCGGTCCAGTTTTTAAAACCTTAGTTTTTTCTTTGAAAAAAATTGATTTCTTAACCTTGGTGGGCCAGCCCACGGGCCATTCATTAAATAGGACGAGTTATGATTTTTAACCAGGCCAGTGTTTTCATGGGCTTTGTTTGGGGTGCGCTAGGGCCTGATGGGCTAGCCTGTTTTACCACCCATAAATACCGTGTCTGGACAACTTCTTACATGCTTAAAGGAAGTCCAACTAACAACCCGGTCTTGCACGCACTTGGAAGTTTTACTTTATTACTTTGCTAAACAATAATTTTTAATTAACTTTTTTTAGTAAAGGAGTTGGCGTTCTTATTAAAAATTACTAGTTATATATAGTACCCATGTTTTTAAATGGGTTACTCGATAAAACTAAAATTAAAATGTATTTTTTAATAAATATTCAGATAAAAAATAAAAAAAATTAGATAACATAGATACTTTACAATTATATCCCTTATTATCAATATCAAAATGAAATATATTTATTTATCATTCATATACAACTTACCGTTACTCTTAACAAATATAATTATAATAAGAAACAGTGTAATTGAATTAATATATTATTTTTTACAATTCTAAAGTAAGATTTTTTATTTATGAAATTTTTATAAAAATATATTTTAATATATTAGTTTTATTAACTAACCCATGAGAAAGAGGGTACTATAACTTCTAACTTATTTATTGTTTTAATAAATATGAAATTATGAAAAGTTATTATACACATTAAAAATAAATATTGACTTATTTATTTTTTAACATGTTTGTATGAAAATTTCTCATAATATCTTAATCATAGCGTAATTGTATTTCATACTCATAATATTTATTGCACTAATTCTCTACACTTTTATTATTATTCCATTTTTAATATTTATCTAATCTCAATATCGGCCTATGCACAAGAAGGTAATTTGACCTAAATCCGTTATGCATGATCGGCATCTCACATGATATTGTGATCCAATACCGGCTCGCGCATGAGACTCATGATCCAATACCAGTACGAGTCATTCCCTCAATACTGATAGATTAGAGTTGACTTATACAACTGCGTGTTGGAAAGCAACCTATAAAGTGACTGATAGGAAGGTACAATCGTTAGGTAGCGTCCCTATCACGTGTTAGTCTTTTTGTAAGAATCAGAATTGTGCTGACGCTGTATACGAAAAGCTTACTAACTCGAAACGACTCTTTCGCTACTTTGACGTATAAATACCCATGAATCGACACTAAAAAGGTAGAATATTCTTACTCTAACTTATGCTCGAGATCTTATATTCTCTCTGAATATTCCACTGACTTGAGTACTAAAGTGTCCTTACAAGTGACACTCCCTTTCACACTACAACGCGTGAGGTTGGTGAGATTCCTCGAAGGAGCACCCCAAGACATCTATCTCCCCATTGGAATAGAAGGTATAATACCGGATCCCCACTGGTCCGATGTAATATAAACACAAATACCATAATTTGAGGACTGTCGCCACATAAGACTACGCACCTCGGTTTAGACTAGTTCAAATATTTTATGTTATATTTATTTTTATTAGTTTTAATATTATTAGTTTTGTTTCTTATGAAAGATTTTATTAAAATAATAACTTTAAAAAATAAGTTAATTTTTTATTTGTACTATCAAAATTTATTTATTTACCTTAAATTTATTTATTTACAGTCTATTATAATGTCTTAATTATATCATAAGTTTATTACATACTCATAATTTTCATTGCTATAATTTTATGCACTTTTTTGTTCCATTTTCATTCTTTTATGTTATTAAGTTCCTTTTTTTACGATAAAAAGTTACTTTTATTTGTTTAATATTACTAATTTTTCTATAGTAGGAATTTACCATTATTTTTATAAGAATATTTGTCTGTATTAAAGAATTTATAATCACAAAAAATAGAAAATAAAAATTTAATAAAATAATATTTCACTAACAAAACTACGTAAAATTAATGTATCACAAAATTGACAAATCATAATAAAAGATATTGCTTTGAGAAATAAAAAATAGTCAGATAACATAAACACTTTAAAATTATATATTCTTTCAGTATCAAAATGGAATATATTTATTTATTATTGACATACAATTTACTGTTATTCTTAACAAATATAACTATAAGAAATAAAGTGATTGAATATATATATATATATATATATATATTAATTTTTTTCAATTTTGAAGTGAGTTTTTATTTATTTATGGAATGTTTATAAAGATATCTTTTAATATTAGTTTTTTAAGTAAATCATGAAAAACACGGTTACCATAACTAGTTTTCTAATAAGAACAACACCAAGTCATTTACTAATAAATAAAAAGACGTATCGTTTAGTTTGTCAAACAAAATGTGTGGCTTAGTGGTAGTTTCTTTAGACCAGCTTCCTACTCTTACAGGTTTAAATCTAGAGCGTTTTTCGACCTTGAAGTATGATGTAATTCATGGGATTCAAAAACTATAGGAGATGTATACTTTTAACAAATGTTTTTTATTTTTATTTTTAATTATAAAACTATCATCTCAATTTTAATTTAAAAAATATTTTTTATTTTAATTTTTTTAAAAGAAACATTTAAAATAATATTTTAAAAATAGTCATATTATTTTCTATTTTCAAAATATCTAGTATCTTCTTCCACCGTAAATGAAGCGCGGTTGTCAAAGTTTTATGTATCTGTTTTCTGAAAATAACGTGAAGAGGAATGCAGAACAGATGCTATTGAACAGGATGTGGTGGCTTGGCATAAGGAGTCAAATGGTCTTTTCCCTCTTCGGTCTGCATATGCTTTGGTCTCACACCAATCATCATCCAACTTTGAAGAAAATTTGGCTTTGGGAAGGACTTAAAATGTTTCTTCGGAAGCTCTTCCATGATCAAAAGACCCTAACGCACATTATCAAGAGTGAAAGCTGAACAAAGGCTGAGAGAGGAATGAAAACTGGTTTATTCCATTAATTGTGAAAAGTGTACAGGTAGGCCCTTATATAGTGTAGGAACCTGACAGAAAAGAATAAAAGCTAACTAACTATTTTCTATTTTATTATTTTCTATTTGTGTGCCTATTACCCCCCCGCAAGCTGGCAAGGGGGAAAATATATCCACCATGCCAAGCTTGGCAACACAAGCATAGAACAGCTTTGGAGAAGGGGCCTTGGTGAACAAATCAACCACTTGATTGGAGGAGGAGATGGGCAGCAGCTTGAAGAGGCCCTGCTGAAAGCGTTCCCTTACAACATGACAATCTATATCCAAGTGTTTAGTGCGTTCATGGAACACTGGATTAGATGCAATGTGAATGGAACTCTTGCTGTCACAAAAGAGAAGGGGTGATTTAGAGGGAGAGATGTGCAGGTCACGAAGTAAGAAGGTTGTCCACTGCAGCTCACAGGAGGCACTGCTGAGTGCTTTGTACTCAGACTCTGAAGAGGATCGTGAAACAGTGGATTGCTTCTTAGATTTCCAATTGACCAAGGAGCTGCCAAGGAAAAAGCAAAACCCAGTATTGGATTTCAGAGTGAGAGCACAAGTTCCCCAATCAGCATCACTGTAACCTTGCAACTGAAGAGAAGAAGAGGCTGGGAAAAATAACCCCTTTCCAGGAGAGGCCTTCAGGTATTTCACAATTCGAAGAGCAGCAGCATAGTGTTTGGCATGTGGTGCACTGAGAAATTGGCTCAGATGGTTCACAGCAAAGGAGATATCAGGCCTGGTTGTGGTCAAATACAACAATCTGCCAATCAATCTACGATATCCCACAATATCAGCATGGAGATCATCAGAATCCATGTACAAAGAAAGCGTGTGATCTAGTGGTGTAGAAACAGGCTTACAACCCAATAAGCCTGTGTCAGTGAGTAACTCTAAACAATATTTCCTTTGGCAAACTGAAATGCCTTTCGAGGATCGAGCAATTTCAAGACCAAGAAAAAAATTTCAAAGGACCAAGTTCCTTGATGCCAAAATGATGGTGCAGATGCTATTTGATAGAGGCGAATTCTTTTAAGTCATTGCCTATCAAGATCACATCATCTACATAAACAGTTAGCGCAGTGAAGGAGGTGCCTTGGAACTTTAGAAAAAGGGATGAATCTGAAGCTGCAGGTTTAAAATTGTAATTGGACAAAGTGGAACTCAGCTTCTCAAACCATTTCCTACTAGCTTGTTTCAAGCCATATAAGGACTTAACAAGTTTACAGGATTGGTTGGGTTTAGCACATACACCTGCTGGAATCTCCATATACACATCTTCATCAAGGTCTCCATGCAAAAAGGCATTATCCACATCCAATTGATGAAGATGCCAATTGTGAACAGATGCCAAGGCAAGCAAAATCTGGATGGTAGTCATCTTTGCAACAGGGGAGAAGGTATCAAAATAATCAATACCTTCCACTTGGGTGTAGCCTTTGGTAACCAGCCTTGCCTTGTATCGAGCAACTGAGCCATCAACATGTCTCTTGACTTTGTATACCCATTTATGACCAATGGGCTTAACACCAACTGGAGTATACACTATCTGCCAGGTGCCATTCCTGTTCAGGGCTTCTAATTCAGTTTTCATAATAGTGATCCAATGTGGATATCGTGCTGCCTCAGTATAGGATTCAGGTTCAGTCTCACTGATCATAGATAAAGAATAAGACCTGTGATTAAGAGTGAGGTTGCTGTAAGAATGTTTGGTAGACATTGGATGTGAGGTGGAAGATGTAAGAGTGGGACAATGAAAATCTATGAGATGGGCAGGGGCTCGAGAGGTTCTGGTGGATCTTCTGACAGGAATGGATGGGGATGAGATGTCTGGTGTAACTTCAGACTCAGGTGCCTGAGATGTAGATGAATCAGGATCAATGTTGGAAGAGTCTGGTGGGAAAATGGGACTGAAAATTGAATCAGGTAGGTTTGGACCAGTGCAGGTATAAATGGGCTTGTTGTTGGAGGTGCTAAATGGTAGCATAGATTCAACAAATTTCACATCTCTGCTTAGGAACACCTCTCTAGTGTGAAGATCCATTAGAACATAGCCCTTTGTGCCAGGTTTGTAACCTATAAAAGCTGCCTTCCTCCCTCGAGGATCAAGTTTCCCTCTATGCTCCTTGAGAGTGGAAGCATAGCAAAGACATCCGAATATCTTGAGCTCTCTCAAGTCTGGTTGGCTGCCATGAAGGATGAAATAGGGAGACTGATTGTTCAAGGCACTGCAGGGTACCCTACTCATTAAATAGGTAGCATGGCACACAGCATAGGTCCATAAACATTTAGGTGCATGAGATTGAAATAAGAGAGCTCTCGTGATTCTAAGAAGGGTCTGGTGACTCCTCTCGACCCTTCCATTCTGCTGTGGTGTTTGTACACAGGACCTCTGGTGTAGAATACCCTTGGAGGCATAAAAGGAAGGCATCATGAATTCACCTCTATTATCAGATCTCACCATTTTTACTTTCTTACCAAATTGTGTTTCTGCCATGGAAACAAAATTTTGCAGTGCACCAGTAGCTTGTGACTTCAGTTTCAACAAAATAAGCCATATGTACCTACTATAATCATCAAGGACAGTAAGAAAATATTTATGCTTATGTATGCCAGGTATGGATAAAGGCCCCCAAATGTCAACATGAATCAAATCAAAAGGAGCTGTGGCTCTGCTATTACTCAAAGGAAACGATAACCTCTTTTGTTTAGCTGCAAAACATGTATCACACACTAAATCCTTATTTACAGAAATAAAAGGATGGTCCTTGATCAGGGCTTGCATCCTAAAAATGGATAAATGCCCTAACCTATAGTGCCAAAATGCAGAATCAGGTATTACAACCAAATTACCAGTCACCTTACCAATACTCTTCTCATCAACCTTGCTGCTGGAAGCCTTCAATTCATATAACCCATTCTTAGCCTCAACTGAACCAATCGTCTTCATGGAAGCTGGATCCTGAATCACACATATGTTCTGCCTAAATGTCAGAGTATACGCATGTTGAGCAACAAGCTTGTATATGGAAACAAGATTGAAGGTGAATTCTGGAAGGTATAAGACATCTTCCAGCAATAAATCTGGAAATAATTTGACTGTGCCTTTGTGTGTGGAGGTGAGCTTGTGTCCATTTGGTAGATGAACAATAAGAGGAGGTATGATCCTCATTGACTCAAACATCAATTTGTGTGCACAAATGTGATCTGTGGCTCCCAAATCAAGAATCCAATTCGTATGTGTGTGCTGTGAACTACAATTGAAAACAAAGTGGTTACCTCCTCGGGTGTCAACAAAAGATGTTACATGATTGGCTGCAGTGGAGCCTTGCTGAGTTGCTTGTTGAAGCATAGTCATAATGCTTTTAAACTGTTCATTTGTGAATGTAACATCTCTATTGTCCTCCATTTTCTCTTCCTTAACTGATCCTTTGTCATCTACTTCATTCTCAAAATTATCTATGAGAACATTGTTTGCATTGCTCGATCCCTTAAACTTGAAAGTGGATGGATATCCATGCTTTCTATAACATACATCAACAGTATGACCTTGTTTTCCACAGTAACTGCACTGCTTAGATCTCCAGCTTGAACTGTATCCTCTTCCTCTTCCGAAGCTTCTTCTTCCCTCAGTCATGTTAATAATCACATCTGGATCATCACTATTATGTATTCCACTCTGCCTTTCATGTTGCAGAACAAGAGAAAACACCTTATTAACTCTTGGTAAAGGTTCCATCAACAAGATCTGTGATCTTACCACATTAAAACTGTCATTCAGTCCCATGAGAAATCGAATTGCACAGTCCTGCATTCGATAGGCTCTAGCATTCTCAATAGCATCACATTTGCATTTTACAGAGCATGCACGAAAAGGAAGTGGCCGATAGTTTTCCAATTCCTCCCAAAGGATCTTCAATTCTGTGTAATAATCAGTTACTGACATGGTTCCTTGTTTGAAACCATAGATTTCTTACTGCAACTCACTTACTCACACCGAATCTCCTTGAGAGAATTGTTCCTTCAAATCTCTCCACACATCAAATGCGTACTCAACAAACATCACGCTTTGGCCAATGGACTTGGTTACGGAACTCACGAGCCACGAGTGTACAAGATTGTTACATCGTTCCCATGCTCCAAAGCTCGGATCAAATCGATCTGGTACAGGAATGCTTCCATCGATGAACATCCATTTGTTCTTTGAAATTAGTGCACGTTTCATCGCCCTCACCCAGGCATGGTAGTTTCGACCTTCAAGAACAGGATTCACCAACGCGGCGGAGGTGGATTCTCCTAGATGAACATAATATGGACTGAGAGGATTCAGATGCGGATCTTGAATCGACGAAGAGGAAGAAGAATTATGATTGCTAGAATGAACCATGGATGCGATCTTGATGGCAGAGCCCTTGTTCGGGCTCTGACACCATCAAAAGACCCTAACGCACATTATCAAGAGTGAAAGCTGAACAAAGGCTGAGAGAGGAATGAAAACTGGTTTATTCCATTAATTGTGAAAAGTGTACAGGTAGGCCCTTATATAGTGTAGGAACCTGACAGAAAAGAATAAAAGCTAACTAACTATTTTCTATTTTATTATTTTCTATTTGTGTGCCTATTACATGAAAAATTGCCTACCAAGGACAAGCTTGCTCATCCAGGTATGCATATCGGTAACACTTGCACCTCTTAAGACTTGGATGCATGTACTCTGCGATTGTCCCTTGGCACAAGAATTCTGGGAATATTATATTCATTATGCCTCGAGGCCGAATTTTTTTAGTTCTGGTTACTCTAATTGGCTGGAATTTGTTAGAAAATAAAAAAAAAAACAAGAAGTTTAAGGTGTGTGTTGAGACTATTCTAAAAGCATTTACAAACCCCTCAGATACAATAGACTTATCTATCTAACAGGTTAGGATCAAAACTAACAAGAATTTCAAGATAACTCAAGGAAGAAGAGAAGAAGAAGATTTTGAAGTGTTTTGGAAAATTAGATTGAGTGCTTTAAATAAGAAATGAAAGGGTAATGATCGACATGTGCTGAAAAATAACTCTTCTATGGAAAAATTTTTATTTGTAAAAAAATTTATTCCAATGGTGGCTGTTCAAAAAAATGGTGGGAAACACATTCGCTCAATTTTAGTAGGAACGCACAAGTGTTCAACATGATTGTTAAAACAATAACCCTTTAATTCAAAATTTAAAACTAGAAAATTAAGGATCCATGTGTTTAAATGTTGAAACAGGTTTTGATAATAACAAACATGAACTCAAGCACGAAGAATACATTAGCAATGCATATGTAACATTAGTTGTCATCATCAGAAAGGGGAAGAATGTAATTGGATAAGGTTTTGATAATGACAAGCATGTTAACAAAGGCAAAGCAAACACAAATATAAAGAATGCACATGAACAAGGAACAAATGTGTTTGATGAATGATATAGTATTTGATGAACCACAAAGGGAAAATATGGTTGACAAAGAGATAACATGATCAAAGAACAAGGATGAAGTGCAAAGCAACTAATGAGCAATTAGAAGTGAATGATAAATGGCAATCCTATGACATGAATTAAATCATCATGAAGATCAAGCTCATACGGGTCAAGAAATCAAGAATTAAATGCATAAGAATTGATGAACATCAAGGATACATGTTAAGGCATTTAAAAAGGTTTAAAACAAGTGAAAAATGATCATCAAAGTGCCCAAGGATCAAAGGAACCAAGGTATATGCCAAAGCATCTCAAAAAGGGTGAAAAAGTATGTGAAAAGTGGAGAATTAGGAGGATGAATCGATTCATCCCCTCCTGAATCGATTCATACGAATTAATTTAGCCTAGGATGTGATTTTGAAAGGGCTGAATTGATTCACATGCGCATGAATCGATTCATGCGTGCCCAGAAGCTTAAAATCATCAATTTTGAAGGTCTGAATCTATTCAAATCAATCATGAATCTATTTATATGTTATTGAATATCAAAATACACTAAATGAATCCATTCATGGTGAAAATGTATCCATTCATTTAGTTAAAAATTGTTACTGGAAGATTGAAATTTGAATTAGAGAAACAACATCGCATGAAACATGGAAGCACTATGAAAAGCAAGCCTTAAATCATGGAATTGGCAGACAAATAAAGAATCCATTACATGAAACATGGAATTAAGTCTTCCATTGCATGAATTAAGGATTCATGGGAGATTTCTTTAATGCAAAGCATCTGAAGGAATTGGCTATAAATAGAGAACGAAGAGAAGCAACACAACACACCAATTCAAACAGAGAAGCATTTCCTCTGACTACTTCTTTCTTTTCTCTTTCGTTGCATTACTCTCTGTTTCCTTAATTTTGCATATTCTCCTTGAGAGTTTTTAGAGAGAAAAATATTTGAGTGCTCTTAAATTTACATATCCTCTCTGTGAGGGTTATTATTTTGTGAAAGCTTAAATTTGTGTATATACTCTATTGAGAGTTATTCTTGTAAACATTATCACCAAAATTCTGAGAGTTTTAAGGTTGGGTTTCAACCTTGGTTATTGAGAGATTGTGAGATTGGGTGGGTTGCCCTTTTGCTTGTGAGGAGTGGGTTCTTGAGTGTGGGACACTAGGAAGCTGCAATTGATTAAAGATTGTAATCTCAAATTCTGAATAGTGAAATCCTTCAAGTGGGTTGCTTAAAGGCGAGAAGTACATCGGGGTCGTGGAACTCATTATATCGGTTTGCAAATTCTCTTTTCCCTAAACTCATTTATTATTGTGAATTTAAATTTCTTGATAAAATATTTATACCAAATTAATTTGTTAAAATTGCTTAAATTAAATCCTTGAATTAATTGACTTAAAATTGTGTTGGAGTTAGTTATTACATACTAAGTGCTTAAACTAATAACTCCTTGTTTATCATAATTAACTCTTGGATATTGTCTCTTCACCTCAAAGTGCTTTAGTATGATATGTGCTTCTTAATTATTACCTCTTCTACATTGTATCATTTATGTATTAAGAACTGTTTTCAAAGGATTCCACGTAAAAATTTGAAATACTCAATTCACCCCCCTCTTGTATCAAGGCCTTGGCTAACAGTCCATTCAAAGTGGCTGTGAGTTCTGATTTTTGGTTTTTAAAAACCAATTTGAAAAACAAAAATGTCCATAAAAATTATGCTAAAAATAAGTTTTTACTCATTTTCAAAATGGTGTTTGGTCATTTTTAAAAAATAAGAAAAAATGATTTTTTATTTTGTTTATAGTTTTATAAACCTGTAACCATTATTGTCCACCATCGCCACCACCATATTGCCTTTACCACCATCGTTGTTGCCACCACCATCATCACCACTTTCATTTTTGCCATTGTCACCGTCGCCACTATCATTGTCATCACCACCCTCACGACCACTTCCTTGTCCATCCCTACTGCCACCATCACTCCCATTATTGTCATTGTCACCACCATCATCATTACCCCTACCATTCCAAACACATAAGGCCTAATTTTCACAAATGACCCTCAAAATGAATACCTAACATCATTCAATATTCATGTACAAAATAAGCATCTACACATATTATGTGCTTTACAAAAGATTACCGGCCAAGGCTTACAAGCCTTCTTTCCATATTTACCTTCACCATTGCTCAACCTCCAAAAAAGGTAGGATGTCCAACATACCTACATCAACTTCCTAAAATAACAACTAGGAGGTGAATAACATATACCAAATAAATTAAAATCATACATTATGATGATACATATATATATATATATATATGCACAAAATATATTCCTCAAAGGAATCATATGATCCTTTCACACATCATATTATTTCATTTCAACATACACTACAACAAAAAGGGAATTTAGCGGCGGTTTAAACCGCCACTAAATTACATCTGTGGCGGTTCCAAAAGCGCCGCTAAATGCTACGCCGCTAGGCATTTAGCGGCGTTTGTTTGTAATCGCTGGAATAACCGCCACTAATTGTTTAACCGCAGGAAAAACCGCCATGATGATGTTTTCGGTGGTTATGACCACCGCAAAAGCTTCAATAATTTTTTATAATGCCTGTTAGTTTTTTATTATAACATCATATTTTATCCTTATTAATTTTTTAACCCTCAATTATATTTGATATTTCATCGACTATATAATTATATTTTTATTTTGCTCTCTCTATATATAATTAAGTTTTCAAATAGTAAATTATTTTATTACAAATATTTATATATAGTATAATGAAGTAAACATATAAAAGTCTACTTACAAGAATCAAATACTCAATAAGAATTATATATTAATAACAAAATGAATAGGTCTTAACCCAACAAGTAATGTAGGAGTAGCAATAATAAATTTGTCTTGTATAAAACTCCCTAACCATTTTTTTACAAATTACACATGCGATTTGTGTGTAACCCCTTTCCTCTTTATGCGTTTCTTTGATTTCTTCGGCACACCTAAGGGTCCTCTTAATGTGATACCCTCCTCCTATGCTTACTTCCTTCTCCAAATGGTAGCAATAGTAGCTCTCAAACACACTCACATTTATATGCAATTTGAAACCCATTCAATCTCTAACTTATTCAATTCATTTCTTGTTAACCCACCAACTCTTGTAAAAGTATGAATTCCTGTCAAATTACAAGAAGTCATTTTAGTATCAAATGATTAAAGAAATATAAAACAATGATGCAAAAATAAGGTTATTGGGAATTTAGTAGATTAAATATTAAAAAAATGTAAAGAAATATTGTATATGTCAAAGTTCCAACATCTTGAAAATAATAATTTTCTAGCTAAACATTTTAAGATTCAACAATACAAACAATTCAGCCATAAATATCTAACAAAAAGGATGCAAGCTAACAGGATATGACAATTGCTCTAGGCCAAATAGCTTTTTGCAGAACACTACATCAAGTATTGCTTTGAAAGTATTTTCACACACAATCTTTCCATCCCGAGAAGCCAAGACCAACCCACCAAAGCTGTATATTGACAATTATAATCAGTTGTGCTACAACTGATACGTAAATATCAAAGCAGCAAATATAATTTTAGGAAGCATCCTCAATCAATAGAAACACTAAAAGTAAATTAACTTAAGATTTGAGAGTTCCTTTTCACTTAAAGATGATGTTGATTTACACTTAATCAAGAGAAAAAAGGTAAAGCATGAATGCCTTGATTGACAGTGCCAGACAGTTTGCTTAAGATTTAATTATAACATGAACATCACCAGTAGAATCGTGATTGTGATAACTGGGTCCAGGTGAAAGATAGATTTGGCTGTTAATAATTATTTTGAAGGATCAGCATTTGCCTTATCAACATACTCCTGTGCAGCTGAATACAAGACATACTTTACCAATATCTCAATAAGATAAAATATTCTTTCAGCCTTAACAAACTCTAATCCATAACCCTTATATTATATTAATTAAGTTTAATCCTAAAAGTATTAAATTATTAATAGCTACAAAGAAAGAAACAAAAAAATTAAAAGTACCAGGGAATGTATAATAAAAGAATATGGAACATATAGACGTACCTTTTCCACAGTTTTCCCTGTGATTTCAGATGGCAATTTTGGTGCAATAGGAATAGGAGTGCTGACAGTTGAAGTAGTTCTGTGAGCTAGAAAATAAGTAGTTCTGTACCTCCTACTTCTATCAATAATTATGAGAAAAAAAGTGAACCCTCACCCAAAGTATAATGTGATATCTGTAAATCTAACATCAAATCACATGCATATCTACTTATTCATATCAAATTAAAATGCCATCAAAGTTGATGTGGGTACAGGGTATGGAATTAGGATATCAAAGTTCCTTATCTATTGGTCACCAATGAAGGAGGGATAAAATAGGTTTCAACATAATTTTATTAGTGTGTTTAAATTAAACTAGTTCAAAACTAATCTAAACTAATCTTGTTATAAAAACTCTTACTGAGAATATCATGACAAAAAAAGCAATAACAACACAACATAGTTCCTTTAGTGACAATCTTTAATTGGTTTTTCTAACATGTACTCCAAAGTTCAAACATATGTTAAAATCATAACATAGAGTGACTGCATTAATGTTAATTTTAAATTAAAAAAGTTCACTTTTTAATTTCTTAACGTGTGTCCTGAGCCACACATACTAAATACAATATTGGATAGATTCATTGTCTAGATATGCTTAAGTTTCTAACAAACATAAACAAGAACACTCAAAAGCAACATCTAAAATCATTTATGAACCTGACATTGTTATTCATGCTCCAACATTGAATTTTTGATTTGTACCTGATAGAGATAGAGTATATGGATTTATAAAAGATTGCACCATGCCATTCCCAAATATTCCAAGCCACTTAGCACCAAATCCTGCAGCTGAGACGTATTTGATAGCCTAAACAACAAATTTTCACAAGTAATTACTAGGTAGAATCTAAAGTAACTAGATCAAACTAAGATACAGTGCTTTGGAAAGTGGAGACAGTTCCGATAATCAACTAAAATGCTCCATTAGAACTCATACTTCTCTAAAACCAACATCCATTGTGCACATCTATCTATGAAAGAGTATAAATGTAAGGTATGTGGAACAAGTGCAAATATGGTCTGTCTATGGAGTTTAACATTATTAAAAGTAGATGTTTACCCATCCCTTTCTATTATTATTAGTAGTATTTGTTTGAGACCTTATCTCAAGCATACAGGGGATGATGATTTTTTTTCTAGAAAACATATATTAAACAAATTGATATATTGAAAAACATTTTCAGTTTCCAATTCTCAAAAGGTATAAACACCAGAATCTTTACACGTAACATCCTAACGTAACAACCCCAAAATTCTTGTAAGACTTTTTAATTATTTTCTTATGTCGCTTTAGAAAGAGGAGAGAAAATAGAGTAAAAATAGAGGAAGGAATAATTGCATTGACAAAGTTTATCTTAATAGAAGATTAATAACGCTCACAAAGAAAATTCAAGTTCAACTTCAAATGGTCAATAGATGTAAAACCATAAATATAGAAAAGTTCAACCAGAAAAATATTACCAAAAGCACAGCCAAAAGTTTCCTATAGTTTTGGTTATCATTGTAACTTCTATTATTCATCAGCTAGAGAACATTTACAGGAATGAACCATGGCAGGATGAATCAAAAAATAAAACAAAGTCACCAACCTCAGCACAGGATGACCATGATATTAATATATTTACTCAAAAAGAGCACACTAAAAGATTTGGTGTCTAGGCTAGTGTTGCATGTAATTATGCAGTACAGTATCTAATCTGTAATTCTCGCTAATGATCTATGAAAGATAACAACAAAGTAATCAATAACAAAAGCATAAGGACGAAGGACAAGTAATTAAGCAACCATGCAAAATTCAAGCTGATTATTTTTCTGGATTTTAGCAAGTAAGCCTCCATTCACCAGGTATAGCAATACCATAAGGTCCACATAATCTCAAGATTAACAATTTTATTTTTCTTTTGGAATAAAACCACAGTAACATGAAACAACTCACAAATTCATTATTCCTCCAGAAATATCTTGCATAGTGTTTTCATTACATAACTTTGAAAATTCTGGAGTAAACAATAGCAAAAGAGAAATAAAGGTTTCTAATGATGCAAGACTAATTAATAGCCATCACAAGTCACGTATTTGTTAGAACTTAGAACTAACCATATCTGAATTTCATGTAATTTCCTTCTCATAAAAAAATGGACCTGTGTAACCATTAATCCCCACTTGACTCATTTCACGATTTGTGGCTCTCATGCACCTTGCCAGTGGACCCAAAAAATAATTCAAGCCACCTCCCAATTGGAACAAATAATATAATAAAAATAGTTAAGCAGGTAAATCACTAAGTAAAAATTGTTTTTTCTACCTATCATTTTAAGTTTGTATATCAAAAAAAGAAAATTTTAGTTAAAAAATCATACAGGACACTGACCCACCGCTTCACCGATATGCACTAACACAACAGCATCAACCAACAGCTTAAATAATGAAAAACAAAATTCACAACAGCATAAACCAACAACATCAACCAACTTTGACGACATTGAAATTAAATAAAGAAATGAAGAACTCTAAGCTACCCGTTCAAAAGGCAAATCCTATAATCAGATTCAATGGCAAGTGAAAACACCTTAGCTTAGTGATGATGGCGAGAAGACGGTGACAAAAAGGGAACCAAAGGTCTCACCCGTGGTAGGGGGTCGACGGTGGTTGGGGAGGGACAACACCATACACACACGTAAGGGGTCGATGGTGGTCAGGGAGAGAGAATAATAGAAAGAATTTCAAAAGTGAAAGGGAGAAGTGGAAAGAGATTTAGGGATTTTAGATTAGGGGAACTGTAACATAAGTGGAAAAGAGAGAGGCTTGAGCATGTGGAGGGAGGGAAAAGAGTGGAAGGGGTTAGGGATTTCACACAAGGAAAAAGGGGGGAACTGAAAAAGTGGGAAACTGAAAAGTGAACGCACAAGAGAGGGACTCGATCATGGGAGGCACATGCTTACATTTAGTGGTCCTAACGGCGATTTACATATAGTACGCTGGGCCATCCGCTGCTACCACCTATATATTAATGGCGGTTATAGTAAATCGCCGCTATAACCGCCGATACTTAATTAGCGGCGGCGGTTACCATATAACCGCCACTAAATGCCCGCAACTAAATTCCCTTTTTGTTGTAGTGATAGCACATGTTTCAATCAACATATTTACAACATATGTATCAAATAATTGGCAAACTCATCAAGTACAACCACGTATTTAAGGTTAGTACCACATTTTCTTTCTCTTCATTTATCAATCATCCTTCTCCACCATGGGCTACCAACTCGGCATATCTCCGACTATATATAATGCTCTTATGGCTAATGCATATGCATAATGAATCATTAACAAATTGTGGATCCGACTGTGGGAAACAACATCATATAAAATATGGGTCGAGCATAGGTGTGCTACTATGCTCCTACTACAATAGTAAATGGGTACACTTATATCTTAAATCTTGCATGCATAACACCATATTTTACTAGTACCAAACTGCTATCGCCCATATATAGCACTAGTCACCCCGTGACTTGCGAATCAACAACATGGCCTCACTTGCCAAAAGTGCTACGGCCCCTCCCGAACACATATCGAGAGAGTCGTGCCCCATAGGGACACTGAGGTCACTTGCTCATCATAGAGCCGTCCACCCACTGGGCCCACCACATAGGGTGCCTCACCACCAAACTATGGACAGCTTCGTGATTCTAAGAATCACTAGGGAACAACAATAATTTTACCCGTGCATTGGGTCGCCCTCCCATTCGGCCCACCTATTAGAACCCCTATCATTCCACATAGACAGCATATGATATACCATGGATACAAATGCCAATCAATGCATTTCTCACACTGTGCATCCTAGAATGCCACTCCACAATCAACAACTCACCACTAACACTTAGTGAAAATCAATTTCCTTATCATTCTCAACCATTACCAATTATCATTGGATTTTATTCATATCAATAGTTAGTGGCAATCATTATTCATCAGATTACATGTCATGGGATGTCCAACATAATTGTAATTAATTCAATCATGGTCTCAATGCCATTCACAAACAAGTCACATTACCATGAATCAAATTCAACATCATAATCATCATCCCAACAACATTCACCACATAATACAAACCATTCTAAATGCATTCCAAATCACATAAACAACAAGATATTCGTCCAAGCTAAATTATGGAAACACACCCATACATATACATCAATAATGGATGAAATCATGCATTTAGAGATGTTACCCCTTCCTACATCAAGAGAAGTAGAAATCACTATGGTCCGAAGGTCCTACTTCATTGATGAGGTTGTTTCCTACATCACACAATATACCATACAATTATTTTCTATTCAAACCACCAAGATTTAAATGCTCTTAATTAACTACTTGGTGTTTATACCACTTTAAACCTCAAACCTCATTTACTTCATTTAATCCACCACAACCACCATGAGTTTGGTGCTTATATTCATTTATTATGCATTTTAAGCTACATCCATTAATGGGTTCCCTCATTAATGGCTTCCGACCACCATTATTAATCATCTAACATTATCAATGGTCATCACTCATTATCAATAACGACCAACCATCATCAATGGCCATTCCTCTCCATTAATAATATTCCCTAACATCATTAAACACACATTCCACTCACATTATACATTTTCCCCCAATCGTAGGGTTAGGGTTTCATTAAAAACCCAACAACCATCATTAATGTCCATCATCACCCATCACATTCAATGCCATTTTCATGTACGCACTAATACCATCATAAAACTTGCATTAAATGCACCCCACCATAGGATTTTACATCATTAATGGCTTCCACCAACAACCCACTTGTATTTAACACTCTCCCATCAAATAAAACCATAACCTAAGGCTTATAACATCAAAAGAATAGAGGAACATACCTCAAGCTCCAAGCAATCCTAAGCCCTAGCACAACCACGAAATTTAGAAAAGGAGGGGGAAGCTTCCAAGCACCAAAACACCTTCTAGAGTGGAGGAGAGGTGCAAAAATGGATGGGTATGCAATGGGGTTCACAAATTTAGGGTGTTTGATGGAGAAGAAGTGAAAATGAGAGGGTTTGTGTGAGAAGGAAAGAAAGTGACGAAAGTTGGAGGAGAAAGGATAGTGGAAGAGAAAACATGAAGTTTGAGGGAAAATTGAGAGTAAGTGTTTTATTTTAGACCCTTCACTTAAATTTTCTCTATTTTGTAACAAACATAATCTCTGTTCGGGCTTAATACTTTATTCAAAAATTATTCCGAATATATATTCGGATTCACAATAGTATTCTTGATAACCCTGACCAATAGCACCTCGATCGGAGATACTTGGTGCAATACTCATATTTTAA
Organism: Clitoria ternatea; assembly: GCA_037962975.1. Taxonomy (NCBI): domain Eukaryota; kingdom Viridiplantae; phylum Streptophyta; class Magnoliopsida; order Fabales; family Fabaceae; genus Clitoria; species Clitoria ternatea. The sequence continues at coordinate 145,227,158 of CM075673.1, forward strand.
TCGGGTATTATTTTTAGCTATTTAAACCATAATAAATCATGAATAATCATAAAAATTTCCAATTTAATCATTTCTAAAGTTTGGGACATTTTATAAATCATAAGTAATTAGTTACTAATTATTCCTCTCAATTAATCATTTAAATAAATTTTGGGATGTTACATTAAGTGTAAACATGAGAGAAGGTGTAGTGAGGACAAATTACTTGTTTTTACTAATTATCATTATATTTTTTAAGTATGGAAGAATTTTTAAAGGCTCAAATACAAGCCTTGACTCCACATCTTGAAAGATTAATGAGGCAACAAAATGATCAACTTCAAGAAAAGATAACACAGATAGAAAATAGGGATAGTCCTGAAGATATTAGGAGAAGGAGAAGAGAGGACAGACTGGAAGGAGTAAAGCTTAACATTTCTACTTTCCACAGGAAGAGTGATCCTGAAGCTTACCAAGATTGGGAGAAAAAGGTTGAGCAATTGTTTGCATGTAACGAATATTTAGAAAAGAAGAAATTGAGGGTAGCTGCTATGGGGCTCACCGACTATGCTTTAGTTTGGTGGGATCAAATTCAAGGGATAGAAGAAATAATGATGAGCCTAAGGTAGACAATTGGGTGAAGATGAGAAGGGCTTCAAGAAGGCAATTCATTCCATCTCACTATCGAAATGATATTCAATTGAAGCTATTTAGACTCATCCAAGGAGGAAAAAGTGTTGATGAGTATTAGAAGGAAATGGAGATATGTATGATTTGAGCCAATGTAAAAGAAGATCATGAAATTACTGTGGCATGATTTATACAGGGGTTGAATTCTGACATTAAAGATATTGTGGAGTTGTAAAATGGGTAAAATGGGTAAAATTTTACCCATTATAGGGTTATACTTGTTTCATTGTCCCCAAAAAAAATGTGTGAGGATCAAAATAAAATGAGAGTGAATAGAAAGTAAGAAAAGAAAGAGAGAGAAAAAAATAAAGACAAGAAAAAGAATAAAAATAGTGGAGAAAGAAAAGAGATAAAATAAGCTTTGTTTGAAAAACTGGAGAGGTGAGGAGAGTATTTCTAGTAAGGAAATCCTTGTACATTCTTTATAACAAGGAAATAACTACATTGGCTGCTGACCCTAAACTTCCTTGTGGAGTTAAAACTATTTTATAGGATTATCAGGATGTTTTTCAGAAGAGATACCTCCAGGACTTCCTTCTTTGAGAGGAGTTGAGCATCGAATTGACTTGGTACCTGGAGTTGTGTTGCCTAATCGACCAACCTACATGACTAATCCTCAAGAAACCCAAGAGATTAATAAACAAAAGTTAGGTAGAAGAAAGCTTAAATCCTTATGTAGTACTGGTTATTCTGCTTCTAAAGAAGGATGGAAGTTGGAGGATGTGTTCAGACTGTAGAGCTGTCAACAACATCACTATCAAATATAGACATCCAATTCCCAGGTTAGATGATCTTCTTGGTGAGTTGCATGGTTCTTGTTTCTTCTCTAAAATTGATCTTAGAAGTGGATATAATCAAATTAGGATTAGAGAAAAGGATGAGTGGAAAACCGCTTCCAAAACTAAATATGGCTTGTATGAATGGAAAGTCATGCCCTTTGGGTTGACAAATGTACCCAGTACATTCATGAGATTAATGAATCATGTTTTGAGGGAGTTTTTAGGAAAATTTATGGTTGTTTATTTTGATGATATTTTTCTGTATAGCAAAAGTTTTGAAGAATATCTTATTCACTTGAAGTCTGTTTTTGCATGTGCTTAGGAAAGAAAGTTTGTATGCTAATTTGGAAAAATGTACTTTTGGCAAAGACCATGTAATTTTTCTCAGATTTGTTGTTAATGCTAGTGGAGTGCATGTTGATAGCAAGAAAATAAAAGCCATTCAAGAGTGGCCAACTCCAAAGAATATGAGTGAAGTAAGGAGTTTTCACGACTTGGCTAGTTTCTATAGGAGGTTCGTTAAAGATTTTAGTACTATAGTTGCACCTTTTAATGAGCTAGTTAAGAAAAATGTAGTTTATAACCGGGGATACAAACAAGAAAGAGCTTTTAATTCTTTGAGAGAAAAACTCACAAATGCTTATGTTCTTGCTTTTCCTAATTTTTCTAAATCATTTGAGCTTGAATGTGATGCATCTGGTGTAGGCATAGGGGCTATATTGATGCAAGAAGTGCGTCCCATTACATATTTTAGTGAGAAATTGAATGGGGCTGTTCTTTACTACCTTATATATGATAAGGAATTGTATGCATTAGTTAGAGCATTGTAAACTTGGCAACATTATCTCTTGCCTAAGGAATTTGTTATTCATAGTGATCATGAGTCTTTGAAATATTTAAAAGGGCAAGGAAAATTGAATAAGAGACATGCCAAATGGGTTGAATTTCTAGAACAATTCCCATATGTTATCAAGCATAAGAAAGGTAAAAATAATATGGTAGCCGATGCACTTTCACGCAGGTATGCTTTGCTTTCTATGCTTGGAAGTAAATTTCTTAGCTTTGAGTGCATTAAGGAGTTGTATGAGCATGATGCTGATTTTTCTCATATTTATAAAACATGTTCTCATACTACATCTTATGGGTATTTTAAGCAAAATAGGTTTGTTGAGGGATAAAAGGCTTTGTGTGCCAAAAAGTTCCATTAGAGAAATTCTTGTTAAAGAGGCACATGAAGAGGGCTTAATGGGTCATTTTGGCATACAAAAAACATATGGCGTCTTGCATGAGCATTTCTATTGGCATCACATGAAGCATGATATATATAAATTTTTTGATAAGTGTCTTGTCTGTAAGAAAGCTAAGTCTCGAGTCATGTCACATGGATTGTATACTCCATTACTTGTTCCTGAACATCCTTGGATTGACATTTCTATGGATTTTGTTCTAGGTTTACCTCGGTCTAAGGCAGGGAAGAACTTAATTTTTGTTATGGTTGACAGGTTTTCTAAGATGGCATATTTCATACCCTGTAAGAAGGTAGATGATGTTTGCCATGTTGCTGAATTATTTTTCAAAAAGGTAGTTAGATTGAATGGATTTCCTAGGAGCGTTGTAAGTGATAGGGACTCTAAATTCCTAAGTCACTTTTAGAGAACATTATGGGGTTAGCTTGGTACTAAATTACTTTTCTCTACTACTTGCCATCCATAGACTAATGGGTAAACTGAGGTAGTGAATAGGACTTTAGGAACTTTGCTTAGGACTATTATAAAAAAAATCTTAAGTCTTGGGAAGAATGCTTACCTCATGTTGAATTTTCTTAAAATAGAGTTATTCATAGCACAACTAATGCTTCACTATTTGAAATTATGTATGGTTTTAATATTTTGACACCACTTGATTTGTTGCCCATGCCTAATATTTCTGATTTTAAGCATAATGATGCACAGGCTAAGACTAATTTTGTAAATAAGTTGTATGAGCGTGTCAAGGCTCAAATTAAAAAGAAAATTAAGAGTTATGCCAAGCAAGCTAATAAAGGGAGAAAGAAAGTTATTTCTGAACCCAGTGATTGGGTTTAGGTTTATATGAGGAAAGAAAGGTTTCCTGAGCAAAGGAAGTTCAAACTCCAACCAAGGGGAGATGGTCCTTTCCAAGTGTTTGAGAGGATCAATGATAATGCTTATAAAATCAACTTGCCCAGTGATTATGATGCTAGCGCTACCTTTAATGTGTCTAATTTGTCTCATTTTGATGTAGGTGATGAATTCCTAAATTCGAGGGCAAATTCTTCCCAAGAGGGAGGGAATGATGTGGACATCAAATCCCAGTCCCATAAAGACTATGATAAGAAGAATCAAGCCTCAGATTCCATTCAAGACATAGGTGGACCCATGACTAGAAGTAGGCTTAAGAAAGTTCAAGAAGCACTACAACACAAGGTGATCCATTTACTGAAGATTCAACAAAAGGAGGAAGCTAAGATGATTACATGCATAACATGCTTGGATAGCTAGGAGGAAGCTCAAATTAAGAGACTTATTAATTTTCCATTTAGTTGAATTTTATAAGTATGTTAGTTCTTATTGCAAGAAAAGGCATATAAAAAAATTAATAAATTGTGTAGAATAGGTTTTGAACCCATAATCACAAGCATAGCTTATCCATACCTAACCACTTGGACCAATATATTTTGATTATAATTTGGGGATTTTATTTTCTTTTATTTATTTTTTCGTTAGAGTCAAACTAAAATTGTATTAAGCAATTTAGGAATGGGGGATTAAACAATTAACGTATATTTTAGAAAGGGAAAGATTATTCTCTGTTAGAGTTCTTCTCTGGGCCAATGATCTTATCAAGAATTACATAGTTCTTGTGGCGATCCAAGGCTTATCAGACTGTCTGGTTTATGGTGCTTTTCTTTTTTTCTTGTGCTTCTTTTTTGTTTGTGTCTTCTCAGGTCAGAATTCTCAAGCTTTCAATTCACTGAGTCATGTTTAGTTTTGTTTGGCTAATTCTAGATAGATCCTAAACTCCATCACTAATGACTCATATAACCTATGATGACTTACTTTTTGTTTGGACATCAGAGTGTGAGAATGGTTTTAAGGAGATGAAGATGAGACTCACATCTATGCCAATTTTAGCTTTACCAAATCTGAAAAAAAGCTTTATCATCTTTTGTGATGCCTTTAAAATAGGTTTAGGATATGTTATGATGCAATAGAGGAAAATGATAACTTATGCTTCTAGATAGTTAAGGCCTTATAAGTCAAACTACCCAACTTATGATCTGGAATTGGCAGTTGTGGTTTTTGCTTTAAAGATCAGGAGGCACCATCTGTATGGCGCTATATTTGAAGTATTCAGTCACCATAAAAGTTTGAAGTATCTATTCGACCAGAAAGAGTTGAATATAAGGCAACAAAGATGGATGGAGTTCCTTAAGGACTATGACTTCGAATTGAAGTCCCATCTAGGGAAGGCGAATATTATGGCAGATGCGCTTAGTATGAAGTCCCTCATATGGAATCTTTGATGGAGAAGGAGATAGAGATGTTAGATCAATTTAGAGATCTGAATCTGGTAGTGGAGATGAAGTCTCTAGTTAGCATAATTTTAGGAACCTTGAAATTCACTAATGATTTTTTGAAGCTTGTGTATGACAAGCAAAGATCAGACTTGTATCTGAATAAGTTGATAAAAATTAAGCTAATGGAAAAGATGTAGGCTTATAGGAGGGCTCGGATGGGATTTGGAGGATCAGAGGCAGAATCTGTGTACTCGATGATACTGATCTTAGGATAATGATCTTAGAGGAAACGCATAAGAGCATCTTGAGTATCCATCCTAGATCAATAAAGATGTACCAAGATTTAAAGAAGAATTTTTTATACCCCGGATGAAGAAGAAAATAACTGAGTATGTGTCTTGTTTGATTTGTTATAAAGCAAAAGTAAAACATTAGAAGTCATACCAATTTGTAAATGATTAGGAAATAATGTTATTTAGGTTATAGTGGATAAACTAATTAAGTCTGCTCACTTTCTTCTAATGAATATAAAGGATTCCTTGTAAAAGCTAGCTCAGTTCTATGTGAAAGAGATAGTATGACTATATGGTGTGCATCAAGTATAGTGTCAGATCGAGATCCAAGATTTACTTCTAGTTTTAGGGGAAGTTTGCATCAAGAATTAGGAACCAAACTCAAGTTGAGTTCAGTTTACCATCCTCAGACAGATAGGCAATCAGAGAACTATCCAAAGCCTAGAGGATTTGTTGAAGGCTTATGTACTAGAACATGGTGGTAGCTAGGAACAATTCCTTCCTTTGATTGAGTTCACTTACAACAACAGTTATCATAATAGTATTGAAGTATCTCTTATGAGACATTATATGGTAAGAAGTCTCAAACTCCACTTTATTGGTTAGAAATTGGTGCAAACTTAACTTTAGGGACTTAAATTGTTCAATAGACGCTAGAACAAATTGAAATGATCAGGGAGAAAATTAAAGCCTCTCAAGACTAGCACAAAAGCTATTATGGTTAGTGGAGAAGGCCGTTTGAATTTTAGGACGGAGACTACATGTTCTTAAGGGTATCACCTGATAAGTATATTACCCAATAAGGGTATCAGAAGAGCGTTATAGAGTTAAGAACTTAGTTTAAAGTACATTAGACCTTACCAAATCCTGAAAAGGATATGTTCAGTAGCGTACCAGATTGCATTTCCTCCACATCTTTCTAATCTGCACAACATGTTTGACATGTCATAATTGAGGAAGTTTATACTTGATCCATGTCATGTTATAAAGGTTAATGAAGTAGAAGTTAAGGAGAATCTTACCATTCCAGTTTTGCCAATGAAGATTGTAAGGCGAGATGTCAAATGCTTGAGGAATAAAGAAGTCCCATTAGTAAAATGTCATGGCGATAAGGGGGCAACCTCAGTTTGACTTAGGAACAAGAACATGAGATGCAGAGGCAATTTCCTAAGTTATTTTATTAGGTATATTAGAATTTCAAGGACGGAATTTCTTTTTAGAGAGGTGGATTAACATCCCATTCTTGGAATTTAATTATTTTACGTATTTCATCCTATTTTGGATAATTTAGGGGTATAATTTATTTTGCCAAAATATTTTGAAATTAATATGAAAAATAAAGTGTTAAGTTTTGATTAGAGGGATATAATTTGATTTTTGTTTTGACTTGTTTATAGAGTCAACTAGTTACCTAACCTAGTTTACTTGAAAGGTTTCACCATCTATCTTTTACCCTCTCTCATGTCACTTCTTCTTCTTCTTCTTCTTCTTCTTCTTCTTCTTCTTCTTCTTCTTCTTCTTTGCTCTCTCTCCCTCCACACCACAATACCTTTATCCTACCCAAACCAAATAAGGAGCGCTTCATGTCTCTTATATATTTCCCTCATACACAAAGGTAGATACTTCAAAAACCTCTTCTCTTCATTTTAGGTTAACCTAGGTTTGATTTTAAACATAGTGGTGTTTGTTTCGTGTCCTAAAATCAAAACCCTCTTTCTCTTCATTGTTTGATCTAGGTTCTTCTTATGTTTTTGGAAACCTTTTTGAATAATATTTCAATTAAATAGACCCAACTTCAAGTTCCTTAAATTCTTACTTCTAGGAAATGTGATTATCTTATGGTTATGATATGATTTGTTAAAATTGTATGAACCTTGCATGTGGTGTGCAGGTTGGAATTAGAGCCAACAAGGGAGCCTTATCACACCTTATGGTTATCTTCCCTAAGGTACAAAAGATGAGATAGTGTAGTGAATAAGTAGAAAATGGATAGAATTATGAGTTTGTTCGTAGTATAGTGTTAAATTTCACTAGCTTAAGAAGTTGCATGTTAGGTGTTTGTAAAAATATATGAATAAAATATGAAAATGAGGAAATGATTGCATGTAGTGGATTATCATGTTTGTGTTCAAATTGAGGAATTAATGCATTGGATTGGAATTATGTAGTTGATGAATGTATTGGAATGATAAAGAGAGAGCCCTTATTGAAATTATGGAATTGATCAAGAGAATTGAAAGCTTGGGTTAAAGTTAGGTAATGGTGGGCATGAACCTTTTACATATATGATAGTAATGTACATATATGACATGAATCTAGTGGTAAAACAATGTAAGAATTGAATTGAAATGGTTCTATGTGGCATTGATTGAAGTTGTTACAAGTAGGCCCTACTTTTGCATGAAAAATGAATAAAAATGGGTATCAGGGGTCGATCCATGACCATGGCAGGTTCCATGGCTAGGTCGTGGATCATGTTAGAGATCGTGGCAAAGTTTGGGGCTTGGCAGAGGAAATCACGACTAGGCCGTGGTGGCTACCACGACCGTGGTGTCCCCCAGGATGCCAATGTGATCATTTTCTTGTTATTGCAAGTGTGAACGCCCTACAACCCTACTTCTTTCCTCATTCACTCATGTTGTGATCACTTCCTGGTTGGTATAATATATGAATGTGTTACCAAGGTTCTATTAGGTACTTGAATAATGAAGAGTATGGTTATTAGATAGTGCCAAAATATGAATATATAACTAAGGAAGTGAGTGATGATTGATGATATATATGTGCATGTTGAATTTGATTCTAACTTGTGTTAGATAGATATGGTGGGTGACATTATGATTATGATAAATTGTCACATTTAGAATTAAAGATAGTATAATGTTTTATACTTGAACTAAAGCATCATGCACCATATGCACTAAAGTTGCTTAAAGGATGTAAAGGTCCTTTGAATAAGCTCAGTAGGGGCGTCATCTCTAGATGAGCAATAGATCCTGTGTATATAGTCCCTATAGAGCTTGGCTCCTCTTAAAGATTTGTAGTGTGTTTTAGGAAGAGGCTCGTAATACAAAGCTATATATGCGTATCCGAGTCACCAATGGTGATAGTGTTACAAATAGGTGCTTTGGTTCAGTACCGGTAAAATGTTATTATTGACTATGGATCACTGTACGATTACCCACTAATTATAGATCCACTATAGCATCATTCGAATTAAACACAAGATACTATATAATTGAAACAACCTTGTTTTCCATTTGTATTGTATTGCATCCTTCTTGTGAATGTGCATGATTCTATTGTATATTATACTTAATTTATATATTGCCTAACTCTCCCGCTTACTTATGGTTTAGTGTTTGATCAGGAATATGCTTGGTGATGACTTCAAGTGTTCATTATACACAGAAAGACATATAAGAGATGTTTTGATGATGTATATATATATATATATATGTGTGTGTGTGTGTGTGTGTGTGTATTAATAGTTGATAGTCTGACATTAGTATTTACAACAAATATACTATGATAAATCAGGTATATCATTAATTGATCCTAGATATTGGATCATGGATCTCAAGGTAATTGTCTTAAAGACAAAAATTTATTACTGTGAATTTTTATATCATGTCAAAAATTACATCGTGAATTGTGATTCGAGTTTAGGGTGTCACAGGTTGACTTTAGCCTACTTGGCTTTGTGGGCCTTTTATATAAGTGAAATTCTCTATCCTATCCAATATACGTTGAGACTCAAAAGGAGTGGGTTGGCACGTTTGACACCTTTGGTGGTCATTTGGTCATTTCTGCATCATCAAAGGCTAATGTAGGTTTTAAGTGAGGTGACAAGTTCAAGTTGTAACCCTTGACATCGCATCAACTTCAATAGAGAGATACAAAAAGAAATTTAATGAAAGAGACTTATTTAATACAATCTTGAAAGATAAAGTTATGTAAGATGACCTTAGAATAGTAGATCTAGCCTTACTCTTTTTTCTTGGATCTTCAATCTTTATCTCTTTTTCTTAGATTTTCAAAGCCTTGAGGTGTTAAACTAGGTGTTGGACACAAGATTTATTATGGAGAAAGCATGGAAAATAGAACACAAAATGGACAAAATTGAGATATGAAAGGAGAGGAATCTAAAAGAATAAACTAGAAATGGAAGAGAGAGATATGTGGTGACACTCTTAGAGAAGAGATAAGCCTAGAACTCACCACCACTGGAGGGCTCCAAAGGATAAAAGTTAAGAGAAAATGCTAAGACTTTCTTGAGCTAGAGAGAGAAACTTAATCTTTTTGCTAAAATTTACAATTATGAATTTCAAGTTGACTCTTACATGGAGTTTTCCAAATTTATACCTCTTATCTAGTTGTGCATTACTGTGGGCCTAAGTTAGTTCCCTTGGCCCAAATCCTAATCATAATTAAAATGGCCCAATACATGACCCAAATGCAAAAGATGACATACAAGGACCAAAAGTGGCCCAAGTGCAACATTGCCTTAGAAGGCTCAAACCCTAAAACCCATGGGGCTTCTCTAATTGTTTTTATTACAAATGTATGAAGTCCTACTTATTTACAAAATATAGTATAAAGTCCATGCTAGGCCCAAGGAGAGTCCAAATCCACCTAAGAAGCTTTATTCTCTACTATGGATCATGAAATATGACCAAAGGTCTTCAACATGGCTTCTTTGAGCTTAGGGCTATGGAGTGGTAGTAGGAAGAGTGCAAGGCCTTAGAGATTGCCTTTTTGGTCTTCTTGGTTATTGACCTAATCAAGAGGCCACTAAAAGCTTCCAAAGCATCCTCCAACCTTTCTATAGCTCTCACATGTATGTTGTCCTCATTATAAAGGACCTATTTGAAACAAAAAACTAAAACTAACTTGAAATAAACAAAAGAGATAAGTGATCTAAGTAGCGATTTATTTTATATTTTATTTTTAAAAAGTATTTTGAAATATGTGGGGGATTGTTGTAAAAATTGAAATATTTAGAAAAGACTTCAGTCTCACATTGCTTATTTTTCAACTTAAATAAACTTTATAAATGAAATTTATAATGGTAAACAAACTATAAAAGAAATAGACTCACATGCAAACACGATTAGAATGAAATGTTGGTTTTCGAGTTTAAATCAATTGGTTTGCCATCATGCGTGCATGATTATACTACACTATGAAGTTTTTTATAATTTAAATGAGAAAGTTGTATTTTTCATATATATATTTTTTGAATCAGTTTGATTTGCATTTAATAGATAATTCTGTTATCTTTTAATTAAGGGTATCATAACAAAAATATTTTGATAATCAATTCTAATTAATTTTTGTTAATACCTCTAGTTACTTTAGTTACTTTCTAATGTATTTATTTTTAATTCATGATCATCTCTATTAACTTTTTTAGTTTCACTAATAGAAAATACTGTTTTAGCTACAATAATTCAGCCATTGACACATGACTGTCGGTAATAGTGACACACCATGGTTAGCGTTGAGAAACTAACTTTGAGGGTCATTTGCAATGAACATCAACAACGGAATAGGTTCCTGCCGTGATGATTTATTAACGTCTCATTGCCAACAACATCGTGACGATATTTGTTTTTCTAAAATTATTTTTAATGATAGAGAAACTAGTAGCAATGGTATACATGTATGTCACTACTTAATGTGATAAGCCTCATTGTCGTAAACATTGTTAATGTATTTTCCTTTTAATAATCATTTTTTAATTAAAGAAAAACTCGTAGCGATGACATATTCATTTGTTGCCACATGATGTGACAAGGCCTTTTGCCACAAATGTCACTATTGTGTTCTATTTTTTAAAACTATTTTTTTATAAAAGGAAAATTATTAGCGAGACCCTCAATGACTATCATTACATAATATGGCAAGCCCGTTACCCGTTAAAGTAGGCTAGTGAAAAAGAAAATAGGGAAATTAAAAATGTAGTGATGGATGACGTGGTCATCACTAAGGGTTTCACAAGCCACGTCTCTATAATGATCATATGTTGAATCAAAGACATCAAAAGATGGTCGTCATTGATCTCGTTACTCATTTGAGTAGGCTTAGTGAAAAAAAAGGATGTTGGTGACTAACGAACTTAGCGTGGCTATAGGTTTCATAACCCTTGTCGCTCTGGCCATCTTTAAAGTGTGAAGGTCTCTGTGGTTAAGGGTGTCGCTATTTATCAATGCTTAGAGATGGGCGTGTTCTTAGCGTCACTAGTATTGAACATATGGACAACTTAAAATGTTATTTTTGCCACGTGTTAGTTTTTTAAAAATAGTCACGGGGTTGATGACAGGTTTAGTGTCTGTCGCTAAAATTAAAACATTGAATGGTAGTTAACCCCATCCCGTTCACTTTCTCCTTCCTCCCTTTGCCCTAACCCTTTTTTCTCATTCCCTAGTCCCTCTCGTGGCCTTTGTCTCTGGCGACTACAACAACGATCAGCTACCCACCATCGTTTGGCCTTTCTATCTCTATAACTACCTTTGTTTCTCTCACATTTGCCTCCAATCTCCATTGTATGGGAAGGTAAGCATTTGTTTCTTCTCTATTTCTATCCTTCCTCGCTCTCTTTTCTCTTTGATTCTCTTTGGCTATGTTTCAATTTATGGCTCTATTTCTCTCTTCCTTACTTTATTTTCTTAGTATGGTGATAACCCACCCTCTTAGACTTATATTTTTCTCTATTTTAAGTTTTTTTACATGCTTTATTTATGTTGTTATCTATGGCTGATGTATTAGTGGTGTTGTACTATGAATTATGGTTTAAGCTCTTGGTACCGCTTGTACCAAAACTTTATTTTTTATCTTTTGATTATATTAATGTACGTCTTGTTTGATAATAAAAAAATAATCTAGCATAGTTTGACGTATACATTATAAATTTTTATAGATTAAAAAACTTTTGAAAAGAAACTAAAAATATCTAAAAATAAAATTAGAATATTAAAAATACAAAAAATTAAGATTATTACAACAATTGCACATATTTTAGGCTATTTGTAATTTACCTTATAAATTATTTAAAACTTTGAATTACTAAATCGATTATAATGGATAGTGCATGTAATGGTTTCATACCTATTATTTAAAAAGTATGTTTTTACTTCTTTTCTTAAAATGTGTTTTTAGTATTTTTTAAAATATATTTTCTTAAAATTTCTCTAGATTGAATTAGAAACTAAAAGATTATAAGAAGCATAATGTTGGGATGGAGAAAGGCTAAAAGGAAACCTTGAGTTTTTTATTTTAATTTTAAAATAAAAAAATTGACTTAAATGTTCCATAAGTGGGTTTGTTGATTAACTCTTGTTTTTTTGGTTTTAAAATTTAGATTTACATGTTAAAATACTCTTTTTATGAAAAAGTTGAAGTATAAATATAAATAATTGGGTTGGTGGGATTTGGGAATTAAAATAATAAATTTTTATAAGATGAAAAATTAGAGTGAAGATCAATAAAGAAAAAGTAGACCAAAATGATTTGAAGTGAAGCTTTTCCTTGATTGTATAACTATTCACATGTTCACATAAATGATTTAAAAGATTTTAAGGTGAAGATTTTGAAACACTCAACCTAGTAAATTAGTTTCAAAGTGATGTTAATTATCTAGAATGTGAATGTATATGTTTGGATTAATAGTATGCTATTGTTGAGTAATGAACAATGGAAGAGTTATTCTATTTAACAAGTTGTCTTGGTCACAATAGTTAATATTTTGATAAATTCTCAAATTATTGAATCTTGGTTTATTTTTTATAAGAACATATAGAGTTAAGAGGATATGCAAGAAATGAAATGAAGAATCCTTCATGTAGATAAGTGGGAGGAACAAGGCTAACCAAGAAATTGATGTCGGGGCCTCTGTCTACACTGGCAATTCTCTCTGTGGTTGCACACAGGAAGAAAACGGTAAGTATTGTGTTTAATAATTAGAATTAATTAGTATTTTCTCCCTACAATGAACTGTTAATTAGGAACGTTTCATATTTTATAGGTTGAGGAAATGTATAACCCCCTCCCCCCAAGACCTATGATCTGATTGAGCGAACCAAGAAAAATAAGGCCGATAACTAGGTTATTAATAAGGCCCAAGATGTTCCCTCTCGGGTTAAAGGGGGCCCGCGGTGCCCCCTCATCCCTTTATTTTAGCAATTAGTACCAAAGATCACGATTCTCCATGACCCCACCAGAAGCGATTATCTCTCTTACTGGGTTTGGGCGTAGATTCCCTTTTTCTCCTTTTACTTAACTATTGTATAAATACAGGCTATAGGCTCGCATTGTATTTTCTAAGCGACACATTGAATAGAGTAATAAGAACCCTAATTTCCTAGAGCAATGTTCTAGGGTTTTTATACAATACGTTATATAGTGTGAACATTTTGGGGCCCACCGTGGAGCCTGGTGAAACAGTTCCCACAACTCAGTCTCAATCGATCCAGTGAAGCATAGATGGTGATAACCCGTAACACTCGTCGTGATGGGGATGCTGAACAACAACCATAATCCAGTCACAGTGACTAACTCAAATAACTCAAAAGCGTCGTAGAAGCACTCCAGCGCACAGAGGTGGATTTACAGAGAGAAAACGTTGAGTTACGCGGACGAAAAGGGGTGGAGCGCAAAGCCTCTAGTCACAATGGCATCCAATCTACCCGACAAAGGGCTGATGGTCGTGCCTCCCAGCAGACTCAAGAGACGGTAAAATATGAGTCTGTGCACCCTTACGCTGCCCACTCATTCATGGAGCAAGTAATGGATGCCCCAACTTCGCCAAATTAAAAGTCCTCATCCATGGAAAAGTACGATGGTAGGGGGACACAGAGGAACATCTCACGATGTTCACTACCACTATGTTGATCACAGGGGCGTCAGATTCCCTTTTCTATAGGACTTTCCCTACCACCCTGACAAAATCTGCACTGTGTTGGTTCTCACACCTCCCCTCGACGAGCATAACAAACTTTTCCAAGCTAACAAAGAAACTTCTAAGCCAATTTGCAGCTATCCGAGTGGCAACAGACCTCCCACAGCCTGGTGAACCTACGACAGCTTCTAGATAAAACTCTCAAGTAGTACATGGCCTGTTTTTTTAACAGACCATCCAAATACATAATTTGAGCTCTAAAGTCGCTCTACATGTTGTGCAAACAGGCCTCTGCCCGAGTAAGTTTTCTGACTTCTTGGCTAAGAAATTACACCTCGATATGGATGATTTCAGGTAAAGGGTAGCTCGGTACATCAACATGGAGGAGAGGGAGGTAGATCACGTGGGGCACTTGGAGTGAACTGACAAGTACAACCGATTCACCCCACTAAACAACTGACACGATCAAATTATGCATGAGGTCTTTAGCACAGGCCTTCTCACACTCCCCTTCTTAGGGAAGGGCCCAAGGGTATGGATAGGACCAAATTCTAGAGCCCTGGGCATGGAACAAAGGACTGTCGCTCCCTTTAGAACTAGATCGAAACACCTGATCCTTCTAGGGCACTTGGGAAGGTTTATTAATCATAAGAATGATATAGTGTAGGAGGGAAACCAGAAGAGGGAGAGAGAGCCCTCAGACCAGGTCAAGCTCCAAACCTGAGACCGCCCTCGTGTAGACTGCCCCCGATCATAGAAACGAAAGAAAGAAAGAGATGATGGAAGACGAGTCATTTACACAATCTCAAGAGGATTCCTTGGAGCCCAAGCGCAACATCAGTAACAGACAGGATAGGTAAACCTGTTATAGGGAGGTACAGGGACAAAAGTCATAACCTTTGACAAGTCAGACTTTCCCGAGGGAGGTCCCAACAGAGAAGAGCCAATGGTGGTTACCATGGGGGTCACCGATTGCATCGTAGAGTGAGTACTTGTGGACTAGGGGAGCTCAGTAAATATTCTACACTAGAAGGCATACTAGAAGATGTGTCTCCCTCCTCACTAGCTGAAAAGGTATCATGGAACCCTACTTAGTTTTTTTGGTGACTCTGTATAGGTCCTAGGCTATATGAAGTTGAAAACCACCTTTGGAATGAGAGCAAGCAGTCGGGCCATTATTGTTAAGTTCCTAGTCATTGAAGGATGGGCGACCCAACAACGCCCTAAGGGCAATAATCTCCATGATGCACTTGATCATGAAGTTCCCCTCGGGAGACAAAAGGATTGGAGTGGTAAGAACAGGCCCAGAGGTTGCACAAGAATACTACTATGAGAGCCTATATCCCAAAGAGACCTTCATCATAAATAAAGATATTGAGACCTGTTTCGACCCCCGTGATGACAGACACTTCAAAAGACCTTAAGAAGTGGAATCCCTAAAACTTGTTCAAGTTGGTCCTAGCCCGGGTCAATTCACGAGAATTAGTGTGATACCTGACCTAGCCATTGAAGAAGCCTTGATCAGGTTGTTGAAGGCCAACACAGATCTATTTGCTTGGAACCTCGCAGACATGCCTGGCATCGACCTCAACATCATCTGTCATTCGCTCAATATTGAGCCAGATGCTAAACTTGTATCCCGAAAGCCCACGAAGTTAGGACCTGATAGGAGAGCTGCGGTCAAGGAAGAGACAGATAAACTTGTGACCGTAAACTTCATTCGAGAGTTTAAAGACCCAACTTTGATATCTAATGTCTTTATGGTAAAGAAGACAAGCGGTAAATGGTGAATGTGTGTCAACTTCACCGATCTGAATAAAGTGTGTCCTAAAGACCCTTACCTATTGCCTAACATTGACCGATTGGTGGATGATACCTCAGGTTATATGATCCTGAGCTTTATGGATGGCTACTCGAGTTACAACTAAATCCATATGGACCCAAGGGACGAGGAAAAAATATTTTATTCATCACCTGGGGAGCCAACTTCTATTACTGAGAGATGCCATTTGGCCTCAAAAATGTTGGAGCCATTTACCAACGTTTGGTAGACAAGATCTTCGTAAAACAAATTAATTAGAATATGGAGGTGTATATGGATGACATAGTAGTCAAAAAAAGGTAGTAGAATCACATGTCCAGGACCTGAAAGAAACATTCTTCGAGCTCCGACAATATAACATGCGCCTAAATCCTAAAATATGATCCTTCGGGGTCCAAGGCGGTAAATTTTTGGGTTACATGCTCACATATCAGGGGATCAAGGTGAATCTAGACCAATGTCGTGCCATATTAGAAATGAGAAGCCGTCACAACATCAAAGATTTCCAACGTCTCACCGACCAGATCGTTGCTTTATCCCGATTTCTCTCAAAATTCATGGAGAAATCCACGCCCTTTTATAAAATATTGAAGAAGACAGAAACTTTTGCATGGACACCAGAATATGAAACAACATTCCAAGATTTGAAGGCCTACCTAGCATCCCCACCGATCCTAACCAGGCCCAACCCTGGGTCGGAGCTTGTCCTTTACCTCTCGGTTAGGGTAGACGCAGTTAGCTTGGCCTTAGTCCAAGAGGACGGCCTCATCCAACGACCAGTGTACTCACCAACAAAACCTTGTAAGGGGCAGAGACACGGTATCAGAAGGTCAAAAAATTCATGTACAGTTTAGTGGTAGCAGCACACCAACTCTGAACCTATTTCCACAATCACCAAATTATGATCAGATCCGACCAACCCTTCAGTAGAATACTCCAGAAGCCTAAACTCACAGGCCAAATGGTAGCTTCGCCAATAAAACTCTGAGTTTGGTATCCGATATGAGATGCGAGGCCCCATCAAGGCCAGGTCCTGGCAGATTTTTTGGTGAAGTTTGGGGAAGAAAAAGAAACTTACAATGTTGAACATGCCTTATGGACTTTCTTTGTGGACAGGTCCTCTAATGTCAAAGACGGCGGGGTTGGAATTATACCAGAGTCCCCCACGGGCTTAGTGGTGTAAGAGTCTCTTAGATTCATGTTAAAAGCTAGCAACAATCAGGGATAAAATGAAACTTTGATTGTTAGCCTATAAACAACACTAGATTTAAGAGCATAACACGTTCAGGTAAAGACGGATTCCTAATTGGTCGTTAACAGGTGAAGGGGTCATACCAAGCAAATGACCCAACCTTGGCAAAATACTTGACGTATGTAAACTAGTTAGCTAATATGCTCAAGCTTTTCTGAGTGGTCCATGTCCTGAGAGCAGAAAATGAGCGAGTCAACTTGCTCTCCAAATTAGCCAAAACTGTCAAGGCGGGTAACTTGAAAACAATTATGCAGGTAACACTTGAAGAACCCACAATACAAGAGAAAGAACAAACATTTCAGATAGCCAAAGTTTTAACTGGTCACACTTGGATGACCCTGATCGTAAACTTTATTCTTTACAGAACCCTTCTGGAGGATCCCTCGTAGGCCAAGAAGCTCTAAGTACAAGCAGCTAACTATACGCTGTCAGATGGACAGCTTTACAAATGGGGATTTACCATGCCACTCCTGAAATACCTAGATGAAGTACAAGTAAATTATGTCATATGGGAGCTCCACTCAGGAATCTGTGGCCTCCACGGGGGATTCTGCCCACTGGCCGCTCGAGTCCTTCGAGTAGGATACTTCTAGCTAACCCTTCAAAGGGACTGCTCTAAGTTTGTCAAGAAGTGTGACCCGTGCCAACAGAACGCCAACAGGATCAACAGTCACCACGAGTCTGTGCAAGGAATTATTTCCCCTTGGCCCTTCAACACGTGGGGAATGGACATCTTAGGACCATTCCCACCCGGAAAAGGCCTAGTGAAGTTCTTCTTAGTGGCAATTAACTTCTTCACTAAATGGATTAAGGTCGAGCCCCTTGTAATCATTACTGCTGCCAAGGTTCAAACCTTCACATAGAAGCACATAATTTGTCAGCATGGACTCCTCAAACTATCATTTCTAAAAAATTGGCGATAGTTCACAGACAAAGATTTTGTTCAGTTCTATGAAAATATAGGCATCAAACAAAAAGTTTCCTCCGTCGAACACCTATAAACAAACGGGCAAGCCAAAGTAGCGAACAAGGTCATCCTTCAGGAACTAAATGGCACATGGGAAAAGCCAAGGGAAGATGGGAAGAAGAGCTACCAGGAGCCTTATAGGCATACCACACGACACCACACTCTTTGACCCATAAAACGCCGTTCTGACTCACATACGGGGATGATGCTATGATCCCAATATAGTTAAGAGAACCATCCCCTCGACGTATTATTTATAACAAGGAGGACAACGACGAAGGGAAATGAGAAGACCTAAACCTCAGTTTGGAAGAGCGTGACATAGCCTTTGTTAAAATCCAGGCTTCCAAATAGAAGTCTGCCCAGAGATGGAATTCCATGCTTTGATTCTGACCATTGCGAAAAGGAGATTTGGTCTTACGCATTGCAGATAACAATTGGAAAACACATGAAAACGACAAACTTATAGCTAACTGGAATGGGTCGTACTAAGTGAAAGAACCTATTGAGAAGGGCGTATACCGACTGAAGGAACTATCAAGAAAGGATATCCCCAAGACATGGAATGCCACATACTTGAAGTTATATCATAGCTAATGTACGAGGATAAGTGCTCTTTTTCCTACCCAGGAGACTTTTTCCCACAGGTTTTTTTCTCTCGAGAGGTTTTAATGAGGCCCCTGTTTCAAATAAAAGTCATGACCATTTTTTTACAAGTTTTCTTACATATTACAAATACATTTAAAGTATAAGAAACCCGAGTGAGATACGCTCACTTGGGGGAAACAACTCATGAAACTTGTCATCAAAAATACGTTAAGCATGGGAAACCCGAGTAAGATACACTCACTCGGGGGAAATGACTCACGAAACTTGTTATAAAAAATACGTTAAGAATGAGAAACCCGAGTGAGATATGCTCACCTAGGGGAATGACTCACAAAACTTGTCATTAAAAATACATTAAGTATGAGAAACCCGAGTGAGATACACTCACCCGGGTGAACAACTCATAAAACCTATCATCAAAAATACGTTAAGTATGAGAAACCCAAGTGAGATACGCTCACCCGAGGGAAACGACTCATGACACTTGTCATCAAAATACGTTAAGCATAAGAAACCCGAGTGAGATACGCTCACTTGGGGGAACGACTTACGAAACTTCTTATCACCCAGACCTTCTTTTACTCGAGTCAGAACAAATGCATCACCCAGGCCTCCTTTTTCTCAAGTTAGATCTCATCCTACTTGACTCAGTAGTCATGCGCACTCTAAATTAATCACCCGATGTCAGCTCACGCTCAGAACTAATCTTCGCTTGGCATCTAACACGGAAATACCTCACTCTAGCACTTAGTCACTTAGCTCGGCTCAACGCCTGGAGCTCGTGACTGGGGGGCTCTTATTCCCTCATGGGTTATAGGGGGCCCACGGTACCCCCTCATCCCTTTATTTTAGCAATTAGCACCAAAGATCACGATTCTCCATGACCCCACTAGAAGTGGTTATCTCCCTTATTGGGTTTGGGCCTGGATTCCCTTTTTCTCCTTTTACTTCACTATTGTATAAATACAACCTATAGGCTCACATTGTATTTTCTAAGTGACACATTGAATAGAGTAATAAGAACTCTAATTTCCTAGAGCAATTCTCTAGGGTTTCTATGCATTGCGATATACGGTGTGAACATAAGATATTACGGTAAGTTAATTAAATACTAAATTGGTACAATTATATGTAATGTGATAATGAATCAGTGGCTAGTAAATTAGGAATTTAATATCTTATTTAAATTTAGCTGATAACTTAGAATATATATTGCAATGAAAATACTTCAATGTTATTCTGAATGTAATTGCAATTGAAAATTATACATCAAACTTCAGTTGGTAACTTAGGGCTATTATTTTGATTATAATATCAATTATAAACTATCTTCGAAACCTTTCTGGATTTTACAAGGATTTGAAAAATTTTAGTTTTTTCTATTTATGGAAAATTGTGTCAAATTTTTTGAATTTCAAACTTTATACACATAGTTTGTCAGTTTTTATTATTTGAACTATGTAGAAGGCCTATAAGGTAAGGAGCGATGAAATGGAGGCACAACCCACCACATAAACTACTGGCGAGTTGGATAGGGAGGTACCAACCCTTTCCTCTATAGACGACAATGCTCGTTACCTAAACGTTGTCAAAGGCAAAACCAAGAAAAGTAACATGTTCAACCGTGGAGAACTTATAACAGAGTTCATGTCGTCTTCAACACGCCCTTCCTCGTTGACTTCTCCAGACTATGTTCAAGTTATTGATAACTTGAACAAGGAACTTGTTGAGAAAAGTGCATAGATAACGGCTCTCTATAGATGCATACTTCCATGGAGCAGGAAATGTTGGAGGAGCGGTAGAGGACGCTAGAGGAGCGACAGAGGACCCATAACACTCTTTAGTGGCATAAGGAAATGTTTTTGTAACGTATAGCACACCTTGACTTTCATATGTCTAGTTCTTCCCAACAACTACAAGCTCATTCCATTTCCCCTCTCCCCCTTCCACTTGACATTGTATTTTATCTTTGCTATAAATATTGTCTATTTTGTACACACTATACAATATTTTCCATATTTTTTTGTTTATATAAAGATTTTGATTTTTTACTTGTTAATAATTTTATAATTTAGCGTTATAATTTTGTTTATTCTAGAAATTATCATAAATTTAATTTTTGGATCATAATTTATGCTTTTATTGATAATAGTAAATCCAAAAAAATAATTTGGAAATAACATGGAAAAAATAGCAACAATGACAACGATGATCATTATCTCATCCCTAAAAGTAGTTATAGTCACCCAACCTTAGTGACGACAATAAAGTCATCACTAATGTAGTTTTAGATACCCTTACAGCGATGACAGGGTGCCGTCGCTAAAGGAAATTATAGTTACCCGAGAGTAGCGACAGGCCAGGCCATCGCTATTGTAGTTTAGATACCCATTGTAGCAATCACATAAGTACCATTCCTAAGTTATAACTACTAAAATCTAACTCGGGCTTTGCCACTCTTTTAACGATGGGCCTTATAATAATCTTTAGCAATGCCATGGGAGATGGCACCATGCCAATCCCTATATACATCAAATTCTTAAAAATTAACCTTTGGTATAGAGAGATCAATGACAAATAAATTTATGTCTGAGATGCATGTTTTCAGTGGCTAAGCAGCCACAAAGTTTATTTGGCCTCACTAAAGTGGTTAGCGATGCTAGGTGTAACCATGGGTAGGCGGATGTCGCTATGTTTATCACTAGACCAAGTAGTGACGAAATCGTAACAATTAACGACACCTTTTATTTGTCACTGATGTTGTTTTTTGTAGTGTTTCTTCCATTTTAAAAAATAATAATTCATTTGGTAAATATTGCCCAAAGATAAAAGGTTTATTATTTATAAGGAGGCCATATCTTCAGTGTGAAGTGGGTCAGAGAGTCATAAGAAGAAAGATCGAAGTATGACACTTAAAAAATTTGGCTTTTATTACAAAATAGAGAACTTATACATAATCTCTAGGTTTAACATTTAGATATATGGTTAGGATCAATGTTAGAATACTTAAATAAGTTAGTTAAAGTCTTTTGAAAATAGAGATATTCAAATATGAAAGGTTTCAGGTGTTCAAATTCAGAATATGAAAGCTAAGGTTTTCTTTAGGTGTAGGTTTTCTAATTCTAATAAAAACTTCTTAATGGAAAAACACTTTACTAAAAATCATATTAGTTTTTCACAAGGATTTAAGATTAAAAAATGTTTTCAAGTCTTTGTTCTAACATAACAATTATATTCCAATCTTTAAATAAGAAAATAACAGAGTAGGGATAAAAAGATTCATATAAGAAATTTTATATTAGTTCACCTCTAAACAAAACTTGAAGCTATGTCTGGTACCTACTTTAGTAGGATTTCTCCATTATTCAACAATTGAATAAGGGTATTCTTTAAAGCAAGCTTTTCCAGGCTCAAAACCTAAGAACTCTTTGTAGCTTCAAACATAACAATCACACAACAAGTTTCATACATTCACAAGTTAATCCACCTAACTAGCAAGAGTGAAAACGCCTTTGGACAAGTAAGGATTTAAAATATAGTGCTTAAAAATAGAAGCTCTACTCTTACATAGTTAAGACCTTTAAATTGTAAGAGTTATACTTTTACACATAGAGAGTGTTCAACAACTTCCTTAGAGAGAAACTAGGATAACTACAAAGAAATAAACTCTCTTCACGAAATATGAGAAAAGCATATTATTGAAGCTTTTTCACTTTCTTGTTTGTGCATATTATAACTTCCCTCTTTCTTGTTTTTCTTCACTTTTTTCAATCCCTAAATACTGAGAGGATATTGGAAATAGTCGATGGGAACTTATTCTTTCACTTTTCAAAAAGGTAAGGTTGACATCGATCTTTGGTATAGAAACCTTAATTTGTTTCTAGAGAGTTTAAATTTAGGAAACCTTAATCTAGTTCTAGAGAATTCAATTTCATGAAATCCTAATTAGACTCTAAAGATTTTAGATTTAGGAAACACTAATCTGGTCTTTTCCTTCACACTGATAGAGGACTAGCTCGAAATCTTCATACAGTTCTCACTTAATTTCGACATCCAAATTTAGTAAGAGAGACTAAACTTGATATTAGGGTTTTTTCAACTTTTAAGCTTAGAACTTAGTTTCTTCATCATAGAGTTATGACGATCCATTCCTTGATAGATTTAAACATTGAGTAGTTCAAAACTTGCTTATTCTTGGTTCTCAAGTTGAAGTTCAAACTAAGGTTTTGGTTATGATTGACTTTATATTTAGAGAAAATGATTAAATTTAAATTAATTAATGTTAAATCTTTATCATCTAACTCTTCTAACAAGACTTCATGAAATTAGATCTTTTCATCTAAGTCTTCAATCTTCAGATTCAGAGGGTTCCAAATTTAACTTGATTTTTTGAAATTCTCCTTCTAACATTTTTCTTGACATATGAGAGAAGTTTTATGATGATTTCAGAACTTTTGTCATAGCTCCTTGTTTCGACGCAACAAGTTGTTCCTTCAAATTCAGGACATCTTACATTGGTTCTTGCTTTTATTTGTGATTTTGTTCTTTAAGAAGCATTCTAAGTTCATTTGAGTTAACTAGATTTCTTCATTGAAATTCTTTAATAGTTTTGTTCATACTCTAATAAAATTGTTAGATCACTTCAAAATCAAATCTAAAATTATTTTAAAAAGTAAAATATCATCAAAACTATAACAACAAAATTCTAAAGATTTCACAAACCCAAAAACAATATAAGTCACATGTCTCACCATGACCTTTATGCTAAGTAGGGGTGGCAAAACGGGCCAACGGGTCAGGCCAGGTCAAGACTCGCATAAGCTCGTCAAAATTTGGTGTGGGTCAGACCAGGCTAAAACAGGAAACGGGCCAAAAACATTGGCCCGACCCATATTCTATGTAGCCTACGGGCCAATGGGCCGGCCTATTTTTTTCTTCCAAATTATGCATAGTATTTTTTAATTTTAAATTTATACTATTTTTAAGCATTCTTTTTTAAAAAAAACTTTAGATATAAAAATTACATTTCATCTTTTTCTAAAACTAGCTTTTTTTTAATTAACCCAATTTATTTCATTAAAAGTTTAAATAAATTATATTTACATTAAATAGAAACAAATTTTATTATTTATATTTTATAATAGGCTAAAAGGTAAATTTAGCCCCTAAGAAATATTCAATTTTGTTATAACCCCCTATAATGATTTTTCCCAGTTTAAGACCCCTTTAATATTTTATTTAGTAGTATTAAACGCCTACTTTTAAAAAATGCTGAGGTGGAGCCTGTCTTTTTGCCACTGGCTTCACACGTGGCATGTGACTCAGCCTCACAATGCTGACTAGGATTAAATAGAGAATTAATTCAGATTAGAAAGGATTAATTGAGTTAATTACAATTGTTTATTAAAAGTAGAAAGGTTTTGTTTAAAAAATATTGTAGGGTTGTAATTTTTTTAAGAAAAGTTCTTTCTTCCTTCCTCTTCCTCACACGTTCCTTTCGCACCCATTCGACTCCCGTGTGAGTTCACCTACGAAGAAGAAAAGAAGTAACCGTACGAAAGTGAAATCTAGTGAGGAGTGGTCGTGTGCGTGTCTGGAGGCAAAAGGTGTTACGCGTGAGTTAAGAGGGCAACAAACGGGTAAGATTCTTACTTATGTTTTTCCAGTGAGAACTTTGAATTGTTTTATTGTTAGTGGGGACCATGAAAGGGTTATAGTATTCTTATTTATGAACCCCATGTGAAACGTTTTGTAATATTGTCTCAATGTGCATGTGTGATAGTTATTTTTATTTTCCAACAAACGGGTAAGATGAGTTTTGCAGTTGTTTTTCATCACAAGGGGAGATTTACTGATGGTCCACCAATGGAGTATATAGAGAATGAAATTGTAGTCATCCATAACATTGATATTGATAGATGATCTTATTTTGAGTGTGAGGCTTTGGTTACAGAATTGGGTTATAAAAGGGGAAACTTTAAAATATGGTGGAAAAAATGTTGTGGGGAGTTTGTTGGGATTACATGGGATTGTCATGCATTGGAAGTGGGTGAGTTTGCTATAAAAAATGGTTGTGAGGTGGACATTTTTATTGAACATTTAGTTGTAGATGGTGACATCGTACTGGAGTTAACATACAAAGAGGAAAGAAGGGGGGCTGAGAAAGAGGTTGTGGGGAGGGAAGATGGCCTAGTTAACAAAGCTGGAAGGAGCAAATCTAGGCCCATAGTGAGGCCATTTGGCCCACCCAAAAAGGTGAAGACTAGATAAAAAATTTATAAAAGTAAGAAAGATAACTTATTTAGTTGTGGTGAAGACAAAGTTGATGTTCAGGGCGTTGATGTTAAGGGGACTCATACTGGGAATAGAGGAAGAGAGGGGTTGGAAACTGAGAAAGGTGATGAATCAGAAGGTGTTGAAGTTGTTTCTGATAGGGGAGATGGTGTTGATGCTGTTTCTAATGAGGGAGAGGGTGTGGAAGCTATTTCTAATAGGGGAAAGGGTATTGAGGCTGTTTCTTACAAAGTGGAGGGGGTTGAAGCTGTTTTTGATAAAGTGGAGGGGGTTAAAGCTATTTCTGATCAAGTGGAGGGGGTTGAAGGTGTTTCTGATAAAGTGGAGGGGGTTGAAGGTGTTTCTGATAGGGGAAAGGGTGTTAGAGATGTTTCTGATAACATGGAGGGAGTTGAATCTGGTATGAATGACAACCAGGGTGTCGAAGATGAAGACTATAATGAGCAGAGTGATAAGGATGAGGACTATGATGTAGAAGGTACAGGCTTAGGTGCAGAGTGGAATAGTTTTATAGATGAGGAGCAATGTGGTGACATTGACTTTGACTATGAAACAGATAGTGTTAGTAGTTATATGGATTCAGATGAGGATGGTGATGATGTGGATTTTCAGTTTCTGGCATTTGAAGAAGACAGGTTAGGGAGGAAGTTTGAACTCAGGTTGGGGATGGAGTTCACTTCCATGGTTCAGTTCAGGCAAGCTATACTGGAATACAATATGCATAAGGGAAAGCAAGTAAAGTATATAAAGAATGAGCCATATAGGTGTAGAGTGGCTTGCAGTCAGGAAGGATGCTTATGGCTGGCCTTTGCTAGTCATGTTAGGAGGACAAACATTATTAGGTTGAAGACATTCATCAATAATCATATATGTGGCAGGGTGTATGAGAACAAGAATGTTAATGCCAAGTGGGTTGCAAAAGTGATATTGCCAAAGATGAAAAGTAATAGAAACATGAAGTTAGAGGAGATTAAAGCTGAGATGAGACTTAGTCACCAAGTTGGTATAAGTGGCTGGACAGCGTACAATGCTAGACGAATGGCAATTGAGATGATGGAAGGAGAGGCAAGCAAACAGTATAACCTGCTTTGGAACTACAGTACTGAGTTGAGGAGGGTTAGTGATGGTGCTACTACTTTCAAGGTTCAGTTAGTTACCCCAGATGATGGGTTGCAACCAAGGTTTGGCAGTTACTACCTTTGCCTTGATGCTTGTAAGAAGGGTTTCCTGAGTGGATGTAGGCCAATCATAGGAGTCGATGGATGTCACTTGAAGACACCACATGGTGGAATCCTCTTAACAACAGTAGGTAGGGATACAAATGATCAGTATTTTCCACTGGCTGTAGGTGTTGTGGAAGTTGAGAATAAGGATGCCTGGACATGGTTTCTGAACTTATTGATGGAGGACATTGGAACACATAGAAGAATTGTTTTTATTTCTGATCAACAAAAGGTATAATCTAAATTTTGGTAATTAATTATGTAGTTGTTTATGTATATATCAGTTTAATTATTTCCTGCACAGGGACTGTTGTAAGCAATTGATGACTTGGGCTTGAAGAGTGAACAAAGATATTGTGTAAGACACTTGCACAGCAACTTGAAAAAGAAGCATGGTGGTGGTGCAATACTAAGGGACTTTATGATGGGTGCAAGTAAGGCAACTTATGTACAGGTATGAATACAATCATACATGTATGCATTCTTTAATACTCTCAGTTACTGAACTTTTATCATCTGTTCATAGGCATGGGAAGCAAAAATGAACTAGATAAAGGACATGGATGAAGGGGCTTGGACATGGCTTATGGCTTTGTCTAAAGAAGCTTGGTGTAGGCACCAATTCTCACATTACCCCAAATATGATGTGGTTATGAACAACCTCTGTGAAGCATTTAAAAGTGTAATCTTACCAGCAAGAGATAAGCCCATTTTGAGTATGCTAGAGTGGATAAGGACTTACATCATGGTTAGGTTTGTGAGGCTAAGGAGCAAAGCCGTCAACATCAATGGACAAGTCATGCCTAAGCCCATGAAGAGGTTAGAAAGAGAGCAATAGTTTTCTGGGAATTGGTTACCACAGTGGACTGGAGGAGGTGTATTTGAGGTGATACATACAATGATGAATGAGAAGTTTGTAGTTGACCTTCACAAGAAGAGTTGTGCATGTGGATGGTGGGAACTTATGGGGATGCCATACAGACATGCTATATGCTACATACTAGAGAGAGGACAACAACCAATTCAGTATGTTAATGCTTATTACTTCAAGGAAACATATGAAAAATGTTATGCCAATGTTGTTGGTGCAATAAATGGCCCAGACTTATGGCCAAGAACTGAACACTGTTAACCCGGCGACAGAGTCTCAACCGTTCGTTTCCACCACCGGGTTTGTTAATTGGCAAGCGCACCAATCGTTTGTAGTTTTCAAAATTTAGATATCGTTCCACTGGGATTGAAAGTCCAATAACAACAGTAATTTTCTATTTACTATGGTAAATGTGAAGAAAGTTATAGACAAAAGAATGATTTATATATAATTTATACAATATTCAAAGGATAGCATGATTGAGTGGTTCATAAGACAAAAATAAAATAAAATGTATCTAAAAAGTTGAGTTGTAATCTTAGAATAGGTAAGATATTTGAGATAAACACAGATAAACAAATTATGTTGGAAATTAGATCCCTAATCTAGAATAACAATAAGGAACTCAAGACATGCATATTTAATCATCAAGTTTCATGTCATTGCAGCTAAAATTCATTATAACTGATCCCTCGTGATATAAATTCTAAGAATTCACCGTAAAGTCCGATCCCTCGTGAGCTTTCTTAGTAAAAACTTGCATTAAGACCTGGCCTTATGGCAACAATGGTTAACAACCCCTATAGAATTAAGATACCAAGGGTATTCTAACTTTTACTTTCGTCAAAACAAGTTTCAATACGGCATAAATAATCATTCTCCCATTTGACATTTATACTAATAAAACAAGTTTTAATACACATGAAAATCATTCTCCCGTTTGACATTCATATTAATAAAAGGTTGAAATACTAACATGGACTTGAATCATAAACATGCAGAGGTCGAATTCACAATATTATACTCAATAGATTAGTTCACCAAATTCCAACATAAACAAATTAGTTACACATGGTGAAAGTAAAAACAACACTTACAGAGTTTGACATTACGAAGACGATGGGAACTTCACGATACAACGATCACAATACACCAAAACACACTCAAGTATCTAGAAAACTATTCTAGAACTACAACTCACAAAAGAAGTACTCAAAGTCAAGCACAAAGAGAGAAGAGAAGAGAATGGAATGGAATGGGATGATTTGGAATGGTGTTGGATGGCCCTATTTATAGGGCTGAGCAAGGGTGTTGACGCTACGCGTCAGTGTGACGCTACGCGTCACACTCCTAACTCAGCCTCCATTAAACACTTACTAATGGCCACTTCAAATAATTAATCTTGATCATGCTTGGCCACATGGACATGTTTCCACCGAGTTTTGGCCTTTCATGCTGATTGGGGTGGCCCTTGGTGCTGAGTGGAGTGCCCATTATTGGGTCCAAGTGGGGTGGTTGGCCAAAGTGGAGGTGGAGACCACGCAGCACTGACGCTATGCGTGGCTGTGACGCGTAGCGTCAGCATCAAAATTCAGAGTCCACGCTACGCGTGAGATTAATGCTACGCGTCAGCTCCTCTAGTGTAATTTTCTCTTGATTTCTTAACTTTTTCACTGCAAAACTAGAGAAAATTGATCAAGGGTAGATTATTTCCAACAACACCCATTTATTGAATTTAAAACCTAATTTTCTAACAAATTAAACTAATTTTTATAAATTTTTTATTAAAAGATTTATTGCAAATTTGAGGACTAACAAATACCCCCAACTTGAGACATTGCTCGTCCTCGAGCAAGAGAGAAAAATAAGAAAAATAAAAATTTGGAATCAAATTTTTGAGTTAGTCCGAGAATTTACAACAAAAAGTAATTTTCACAATTTGACCAATTTTGTAATAATCAAAAATTAGTATCAAGTATAAGAAAGGCTTAATGATAAAAGTTATTTACAATATTCTATTAACAATCAAGCAGAATTTCAGGCTTACCTCACAGGTGTTTATCTCTATGTAATAGGTAACCTGTTTCACTCAATCAATCATAAGATCAAACAAATTTAACTTTGTTTGTCATCTAATCAATGGTTATTTATACAGAATTAATTCAGAAATCACAAGGTCTTTTCACAGGTTGTAATGAGGCTTGGCTTACAAGAATCAAAGGTTTTTCTTGGAATTCAAAAACCTGAAATCATAAAAGAGCATTTTATAATTTTTTTAGGTTTTCTCTTGACCCAAACTCTCATTTCTTTTGTTTGATGAAAAATAAATACCCCCAACTTGATTCTTTTCACTATTTTTAACTTTTCTTTTCCATACTTTATTTTTTTCTGAAAAGAATCAAGTTGCTTACTTTCACTCCCCATTTTTGTGAGAACATTCAAAATATTTTTCATTTACTTTAATTGCTCTTTTAATCAATCAAGTATAGGGAATGGTAAAAACAGATTTAGGTTTAAGGGTACCAAAGAATTTATTTTAGGCTCAATTTGGCTTTCAAAGGATAAAATAATTTTTACCAAGGTAAGCTGTTTGGCCCAAGGTCTTTTTCACCAAAAATGTGCCTTGCTCATTTTCCTGAATTTTCTGTACAACAACACAAATCAAAGATTAAAGCAAAATCAATTCGAATTGAAAATATGTCGATTAAACCCTCAAGTATATAAAAAGATATCTCTCTGCTCACCAGGTTATTGAAATTTGCTTGATGATTAATAAACTTATTGTAATTAAATTTATCAAAATTCCTAAGTTATAAAAGAATTAATAATTGATTTTACAAAATTAAGTTTGATTGTGTAAAAACTCTAAGTGTATAAATTAACTTACTAACAAAAAATTTGATTGATTTATTAAAAGATAATTTTTTTTTAATTTTAAAATAAACAAATAACAAAATGGGTTGCCTCCCATTGAGCGCTAGGTTTAGTGTCTCCAGCCTGACATTCTTGCAATTTCAAGGGTCAGTTAAAAGATAACTGGTGGTAATTTTGTTAATTTCACCACCCAAATATAGTTTCAACCTTTGCCCATTTACCATCCAACTTCTTTTGGAAGTTGGATCTTCAATTTCCACTGCTCCATATAGTTTGACTTCTTTAATCAAAAATGGGCCTGACCATTTTGATTTCAATTTTCCAGGAAACAATTTTAATCTTGAGTTGAATAATAAAACCTGTTGACCTGGTGTAAAGTGTCTTTTCTTTAACTTTTTATCATGGTAAGCTTTCACCTTACTTTTGTAGCATCTAGATGATTCATAGGCATTGTTCCTCATTTCCTCTAACTCGAGTAGCTGTAACTTTCGTTTGTCTGCTGCTACATTTTGATCAAAATTGAGGAATTTTAAAGCCCAATATGCTTTATGTTCCATTTCAACTGGAAGGTGACATGATTTTCCATAAACCATCTGGAAAGGAGAAAGACCAATTGGTGTTTTAAATGCAGTCCTGTATGCCCAGAGTGCATCATCAAGTTTTTGTGACCAATTCTTTCTAGAAGATGACACAGTCTTCTCCAGAATTCTTTTCACTTCACGATTTGAAATCTCTGCTTGTCCTTTGGTTTGTGGATGATATGCTGTGGCTACCTTATGATTTACTCTATAATGTTGTAATACTTTCTGAAGAATTTTATTACAAAAGTGTGAACCACTATCACTGATTAAAGTTCTTGGTGTCCTAAATCTGTAAAAAATATTTTTCTTCAAAAAATTCACAACAGTTTTAGTGTCAGTATTAGGGATAGCAATTGCTTCCACCCATTTTGAAACATAATCAACTGCCAAAAGAATGTATTAATTTGAGTATGAGTTAGGAAAAGGTCCCATGAAGTCAATTCCCCAACAATCAAATACCTCAACTTCTTGTATATTTGTGAGAGGCATTTCTTGCCTTCTTCCAACATTACCTGTTCTTTGGCAATTATCACAAGATTGAACAAATAAGTGGGCATCTTTAAAAAGAGAGGGCCAGTATAAACCTGATTAGAGAACTTTTGCAGCTGTTCTTTTATCATTAAAGTGTCCTCCATATGGTGATTTATGACAATGCCACAACACATCTTTAACTTCCCAGTCAGGCACACAACGTCGTAACAAATTATCCGCCCCAATTTTGAATAAATGAGGGTCATCCCAAACAAAATATCTTGAATCTCTAAAGAATTTTTTTTCTTTGTTGCCAAGTTAAATCATTTGGAAGAACTCATGCTGCTTTGAAATTGGCCATGTCAGCAAACCATGGCCGTTGTGTTATTTTGAAAAGTTTTTCATCGGGAAATTCTTCCAAAATTTCTTTTTCTTTGGCAGTAACCTCATTATTCATTAATCTAGAAAGATGGTCAGCTACCATATTTTCACTACCCTTTTTATCTTTGATTTCAAGATCATATTCTTGAAGGAGCAAAATCCATCTGATTAACCGAGGTTTTGAATCAGATTTAGTTAAAAGATACTTGATTGCAGCATGATCATTAAAAACAATTATTTTTGAGCCAATCAAGTAAGATCGAAATTTTTCTAAAGCATATACTATGGCTAGTAATTCTTTTTCAGTAGTTGCATAGTTTAATTGATTTTCATTCAAAACTTTACTAGCATAATGTATGACTTTAAAAACCTTTTCGTATCTTTGACCTAAAACTGCTCCAACAGCATAATCACTTGCATCGCACATAAGTTCAACGGGTAGATTCCAATTAGGAGCAACAATTACAGGGGCAGAAACCAATTTTTCTTTCAAGGAATTAAAAGCTTTAAGACATGCTTCATCAAATTTGAATTCAACATCTTTATTTAGAAGGTTTGATAAAGGTTTTGTAATTTTTGAAAAATCTTGAATAAACCTTCTATAAAATCCAGCATGTCCTAAAAAGCTTCTAATACCTTTTACATTTACAGGAGGTGGGAGTTTAGAAATTACCTCTATTTTGGCTTGGTCAACTTCAATGCCTCTAGAAGAAATTTTATGACCAAGTACAATTCCTTCTTTCACCATGAAGTGACATTTCTCCCAATTAAGCACTAAATTTGTCTCAATACACCGCTTCAGTACGGTGTCCAGGTTGGATAGACATGTTTCAAATGAATTCCCAAAAACTGAGAAGTCATCCATGAAAATCTCAATGCTATTTTCAATTAAATCTGCAAAAATAGCAAACATGCATCTTTGAAAAGTAGCAGGTGCGTTACATAATCCAAATGGCATTTTTCTGTAAGCAAATATGCCAAAAGGACATGTAAAGGCAGTTTTCTCCTGATCAAGAGGGTCAACAGCAATTTGATTATATCCAGAATAACCATTAAGAAAGCAATAATATTCTTGTCCCGACAATCTTTCAAGCATTTGATCCATAAAAGGCAATGGAAAATGATCTTTTCTTGTTGCTTGATTTAATTTTCTATAATCAATGCACATTCTCCAACTAGTGATAGTTCTTGTAGGAATTAGTTCATTTTTTCATTAACAATTACTGTTATACCACCCTTTTTTGGAACAACTTGAACAGGACTTACCCATGCACTATCAGAAATAGGATAAATAATACCTGCTTTCAGCAATTTCAGAACCTCCTTTTTGGTTACCTCTTTCAAAGTTGGGTTGAGGCATCTTTGAGGTTGAGCAACAGGTTTGAAATTATCTTCCAACAAGATTTTGTGCATGTAGTATGATGGACTTATACATTTCAAATCTTTAAGTGTCCACCCAATTGCTTCTTGGTTTTTCTTCAATACTTTCACCAGTTTTTCTTCCTCTGTTTCACTTAACAGATTACTAATGATTATTGGTTTTAAATTACCTTCTTTCA
This sequence comes from Clitoria ternatea, assembly GCA_037962975.1. Classification (NCBI taxonomy): domain Eukaryota; kingdom Viridiplantae; phylum Streptophyta; class Magnoliopsida; order Fabales; family Fabaceae; genus Clitoria; species Clitoria ternatea. The sequence goes on from CM075673.1 coordinate 145,260,240, forward strand.
AAAAGATATATTTCAGATTGGAAGGCAACACTTTTAGTTCAGGTTTCTGGATTTCTTTAACAGGTGATTCTTGAATTTCTTCAATCTTTCTTGATTCAAAGGAAATTTCTTTCCCTTGATCGAATTCTTCAAGATATCTTTCAATCTGATTCTCCTCTTCTTCATTCAAAAATTCAACAGAGTTAGTTAATAACTTATTTAATGGGTCAGAAATAGTCATACCTTTTGATAAGGAAAGATAAGTTTCATCAAGGATGTCCACTTTGAAACAGTCTTGCTTCGGGCTAGGATGTTTCATAGCTTTGAAGACATGAAAATTTACTTCCTCATCATGCACCCTTACTGCTAGCTTCCCGTTGTCAACATCAATTAGTACTCGAGCAGTTTTCATGAATGGTCTTCCAAGAATTAGAGGAACATCAGCATCTTCCTCCATGTCTAAGATCACAAAATCCATAGGAAAGTAGAATTTATCAACCTTTATAAGCACATCTTCTACAATCCCATAAGGTCTCTTGATGGATTTATCAGCTAATTGCAGAGTCATCCTTGTCTATTGTGGATCAAGGTCACCAATACGCTTCATCATACTTAGGGGCATTAGATTGATGCTAGCCCCTAAATCTAATAAAGCTTTTCCGATATTTACTCCTCTAATAGAGACAGGAATAGTGAATTTGCCAGGATCTTTGGATTTTTCTGGCATCTTGTATTGTAAAATAGCGCTGCAACTTGCTTCAAGTTCTACTATCTCCTCATCATACTTCCTCTTCTTTGTAAGCAGTTCTTTCATAAACTTAGCATATGTAGGCATTTGTTCTAATGCCTCAGAAAAAGGAATATTTATGTGTAACTGCTTAAAAATTTCAAGGAATCTCTTATATTCCTTCTCTCTATCTTTTTTTGATAGTGGATGAGGATAAGGTAAATCCTAGACAGGAGGTGTCTGTCCTAAATACTGATTTTTTTATTTTTTCTTTTTCTTTTTCTTTATTTTTTCACTTTCTTTTTCTTTTTCTTTTTCTTTTTCACTTTCTTTTTCTTCTTCTTTTTCTTTTTCTTCTTTTTCTTCTTTTTCTTCTTTTTCCTCTTTTTTTTCACAGTTCATACCTACGGTTTTACCACTTCTTGTAAAAATAGCCTTACATTGTTCTTTCTCTTTGAATTCCTTGATGTCGGCTACTTCTTTTACTAGTTGACTCAACTGTTGGTCTGATGCTTTACGTGCAGCCTTAATTGTCTCCATGTATTGCATCAATTGTTGAATACTTTCTTCAGCCTTTGTCAATCTAGTATTGTAATCACCTTGATTGCTGAAAGGTCTAGCATTTTGCCTCCAGCCATAGTTTTGGTTTTGCTTTCCCTGCAGGTAATTGTTAGAAAAAGAATTTACAAGAGGATTTAGAGAATTACCTATAGGTAACCTCTGATGAATCAAGGAATTAGCTTGTTCTTGTTCATTCTTGTCAAGAACACAGTAACCACATGGTTGTTCCCCCATACAATACTCACATTGTTTTAATTGAGCAGGAAGTTATGGTGGTACATGGGTAACTTGAATTTTTCCAAGTTGTTTACTCATTGCCTCAATTTGTTGTATCAACAATTTTTGTTGAATTAATACTGTATCATTTACTCCTTGTTCGAGTATACCTTGTACATTACCTCTTTCTGGTTTAGCTTGATGGTCACTAATGGACATTGATTCCAATATCTCAATAGCTTCCTCCACAGTCTTGTTCATTAAGGAACCACCTGCACAAGCATCTAACATCATCTTGAACTGAGGCAATAAACCATGGTAAACGATTCTTACCTTTTCGGCATCATTCAGGTTGTGGTTTGGACACTTTCTCAAGAGTGCCTTGAATCGTTCCCATGTCTCTCCTAATGATTCATCATTATTTTGCGAAAAAGAGTGTATGGTTGTCATTGCTTCAAAATATTTTGAAGGAGAATAAAATCTTTCCAAAAAAATTTTTTCTACATCAAACCAGTTTGCAAAACTACCCGGTGGACAAGATTTAAACCATTCTTTTGCTTTACCAATCAATGAAAAAGGAAAAAGTCTCATATAAACAAACTCTTCTTGATTGGGTTCAAAACCAATTGTGCTGCATAACTCATAAAAAATAGTTAAATGTTCATATGGTTCTTCATGATTTAAACCAGCAAATTGGTTGTTTTGAATAATATTTAAAGTGGCAGGTTTAATCTCCACTGGTAAAACTGGTCCTTGAAACATTCCCGAAACTCGGGGTGGACCATTAATAGCAGTAAATTGTCCCAATGTTCTCCTTTCAGCAGCCATATTTGAATTTTCAAAAAAATTTCGAAGTAGAAGAAGAATTAGTTTGTGTTTTAGATTTCAAAGACTTGATTTTCTTTACAAACTTTTCTATCTCAAGATCAAAATAAATTTTACCTGCGGTAGATCGAGTTTGCATACACAAACTAGACAAAGAAAGTTAGTGTAACAATAATAAGAAATAAATAATCAAAAACTTTAACTAAAAAAAAATATTTACCACGGTAATTAAAATTTTACTATTTTACTGAAACAATTCAATCCCCGACGACGACGCCAGAAAACTTGTTAACCCGGCGACAGAGTCTCAACCGTTTGTTTCCACCACCGGGTTTGTTAATTGGCAAGCGCACCAATCGTTTGTAGTTTTCAAAATTTAGATATCATTCCACTGGGATTGAAAGTCCAATAACAACAGTAATTTTCTATTTACTATGGTAAATGTGAAGAAAGTTATAGACAAAAGAATGATTTATATACAATTTATACAATATTCACAGGATAGCATGATTGAGTGGTTCATAAGACAAAAATAAAATAAAATGTATCTAAAAAGTTGAGTTGTAATCTTAGAATAGGTAAGATATTTGAGATAAACACAGATAAATGAATTATGTTGGAAATTGGATCCCTAATCTAGAATAACAATAAGGAACTCAAGACATGCATATTTAATCATCAAGTTTCATGTCATTGCAGCTTAAATTCATTATAACCGATCCCTCGTGATATAAATTCTAAGATATCACCGTAAAGTCCGATCCCTCATGAGCTTTCTCAGTAAAAACTTGCATTAAGACCTGGCCTTATGACAACAATGGTTAACAACCCCTATAGAATTGAGATACCAAGGGTATTCCAACTTGTACTTTCGTCAAAACAAGTTTCAATACGGCATAAATAATCATTCTCCCGTTTGACATTTATACTAATAAAACAAGTTTCAATACACATGAAAATCATTCTCCCGTTTGACATTCATATTAATAAAAGGTTGAAATACTAACATGGACTTAAATCATAAACATGCAGAGGTTGAATTCACAACATTATACTCAATAGATTAGTTCCCCAAATTCCAACATAAACAAATTAGTTACACATGGTAAAAGTAAAAACAACACTTACAGAGTTTGACATTACGAAGACGATGGGAACTTCACGATACAACGATCACAATACACCAAAACACACTCAAGTATCTAGAAAACTATTCTAGAACTACAACTCACAAAAAAAGTACTCAAAGTCGAGCACAAAGAGAGAAGAGAAGAGAATGGAATGGAATGGGATGATTGGGAATGGTGTTGGATGGCCCTATTTATATGGCTGAGCAAGGGTGCTACGCTACGCGTCACACTCCTGACTCAGCCTCCATTAAACACTTAATAATGGCCACTTTAAATAATTAATCTTGATCATGCTTGGCCACATGGACATGTTTCCACTGAGTTTTGGCCTTTCATGCTGATTGGGGTGGCCCTTGGTGCTGAGTGGAGTGCCCATTATTGGGTCCAAGTGGGGTGGTTGGCCAAAGTGGAGATGGAGACCACGCAGCACTGACGCTATGCGTGGCTGTAACGCGTAGCGTCAGCATCAAAATTCAGAGTCCACGCTACGCGTGAGATTGATGCTACGCGTCAGCTCCTCCAGTGTAATTTTCTCTTGATTTCTTAACTTTTTCACTGCAAAACTAGAGAAAATTGATCAAGGGCCGATTATTTCCAACAACATCCATTTATTGAATTTAAAGCCTAATTTTCTAACAAATTAAACTAATTTTTATAATTTTTATGAAATTTTTATTAAAAGATTTATTGTAAATTTGAGGACTAACAAACACCCACAAACCTTACCTCCAATTTATAAGCGTAGACCCGGAAGGCCAAAGAAACTAAGGAGAATGGATCCAATTAATAAGGACAGTCCTAACAAACTAAGGAGATGTCCAGCAAAATACCAATGCAGAAACTGTGGGGAAACTGGCCACAACAAGTCTACATGCAAACACCCTCCAAGACAAACTCATGTAAGCAAAGAAACATGTATGCATAATTCACACCATGTTTTGCATTATTTAATACTATTTTGTGCCTTTAGGAACCTGAACCTGAACAACAACCAACAGATGCAGACAATGCTACACCACATGCAACAGTACAAGCCCCCCTGAGTTAACAATAGAAGGGACGTCTAGTTTGCCACCTGCTGCAGATGTCCCTATCAAGAAGAAGAGGGAAAGGCCTCCTAAGAACCCAGATCAACCTACCCCAGCCACCTCAACAGCATTCATAAGAGGAAGAGGAAGAGGCAAGGGAAGGGGCAGGTGAAGGAGAAGAGGGAGATGGTGACATTGTTCTGGTGCTAACATAATCTAGTGTAGTTCACACCATGTAATTAGGATGACATTATGTAAAGTTTTAGTTTCATTTAGAATTCAATGTTTAACAACTTTTAAGTACAATCTCATGTTTTGATTGTGAGTTGCTATAAAATATTATGTTCATGTTTAAGTACATTATGGACCTGCAGCAAGCCAATGTTATTTTTTCCCATCCAACTTATCTATCATATTCTCTTAATTTTGGTAATTCCAACAAACCAGTATCACTGTTAACAATCCATATGCAAAGACTTTAAAAGTTGGCATATCCATTGATACTTAAAAATTACAGACACCAATACTGAACATAAGGATACATTAACATTCACACAAAAAACTCAAGGACACCAACCCCTAATCATACAGGGGCCTAACTCAACAAAACAAAAAATCTTCAGAGGCCTATGCCTATATTATCAGGGAGTGAAACTGCACTCAACCATCTCTTCAACCCTTCACTGCAACCAACACCAGGGTGAGGAAGACAATGGCCCACGACACTGCACACAGCCACATTAACATGAAATTCATTGTTTTGTATTCTTTTAGTCTTTCTTCGAGCCTTACAACTCTGTCCATCCCCTCGTAGAGGACTCCATTGTCATTGTTAGACAAGCTGGCACACCTTGAAAAGTCTTGTTGCCCACTGTCAACCCATTTGAAATACCCACACGACTTTTCGTTCTGTAAAAGGATTGGAGGAAATTATCACTATAAAAAAACTCAATGAAATACAACAAATCGTTAACCCCAAATGAAAATACTATGCGTACCATCCAATTAGCACATCTGAGGAATGTTCTACCAGGATTTTTTGGGCTCCTGGACACTAGTATCAACACGGGTTCATTACACTTACACAACTTCTTAATTGGAACCCTTGAAAATGATGCACTAGACCTTGTAGACATGGAAGAACTCATCATGTACCACACCTTCTTTGCTTCAGTACCTTTTATGGTGTTGGGATAACTGGGGAGGAAGACAAGTTACCGTTACGTCGTATAGCTCTAGCGCAAGGTGGGGAAGATGAAGTAAGAAAGAAACCTTTCAACTTTTAATAAACAATTATAATTAACTCAATTAATCCTTACTAATCTGAATTAATTCTCTATTTAATCCTAGTCAGCATTGTGAGGCTGAGTCACATGCCACGTGTGAAGCCAGTGGCAAAAAGACAGGCTCCACCTCAACACTTTTTAAAAGTAGGCGTTTAATACTACTAAATAAAATATTAGAGGGGTCTTAAACTGGGAAAAATCATTATAGGGGGTTATAACAAAATTGAATATTTCTTAGGGGCTAAATTTACCTTTTAGCCTTTATAATATTATATTATTAAATTTATAATAACATGTTGTATAAATTAGGAAAGTAGGAAACATACAGTGTAGGTGAAAGAAAACAAAAACATAGTCTCTTTAATATATATAAATTATATTTTAATATACATTTATTTTTTTAATATTGACCTGACAGGCCGGGCCGAGCTGGCCCGCATAGGGCCTATTTTCGATGGGTTAAAACAAGCCAGACTTTGGAAAAATGGGCTCAAATCATTGACCTGACTCGTCTATTTTTAACGGGGCAAACGGACTAGCCCACAGGCTAAGCCTAAATTACCCATCCCTAATGCTAAGGTTTCCTTAAGGCTCGTGATGGTATACAACAATATATTGCTTTATTTTATGCTGAGGGAACTAATTTACAGAATTATGGATTTAAGATACCACTTAATTTCCAACCCAAAAAGAGTTAGTTTTGTTTCTTCATTGATTAAAAGAAAAACTAAAATTTATGTAATTAGCTTAAGGTCTTAAGTTTAAGTTTTAATTTTTATTGTTGAAGAGAAATTAAGTTGCATATTACTTTTTTAATTAGTTTCACATCACTTTATATATTAATATAAAACTATGAAGAATATTTTTGCAATAATTTTTTATTCATAAATTTATATAGTTTAGGAGAAAATAAAAATATACAAAACTCCTCGTAATTCAAAATTGTAACATCCCAAGTTTAATTTTCAGGTAAATTATGTTAGTCAAATAATTAAAATGGGTAAAGTTACTTTTATACTCTAAATCTAAAATTTCAATTTCCAATTCTATTTTCACCTTGTTCCCTGACGTGCTCATGAGAAAAGGGAAAAGTGAAGCTCGCTTTCACTTTCTTGTATTTCACACATGCAGCAAGGATTGGGTGCCAATTTCTTCTTCCCTCCTTCGGATACCACTTACTTTCCTACCATTTTCTTCAATTGACTTCTTTAATTAAGGGCAACATACTATTTCTTCTTCCTCTTCTCTCTCACGGTGGCCATTGATGCTTAGAGAAAAGCTCCAATTTTTGGAAATTGTTAAGGTAATGGATGAACCTAATTCTTGGCTTTGTGTAATTCGTGAAACCCACCTTCTAATTCCTCCATTTTCTTGAATTAAAGATATTTTTAAAGCTTAGGTGTGTGGGGGGCAGCTTGAATAGTTGTGGGGTTTCGAGCTACTCCACCGTTGTTGGTAAGTTTAAGGAACCTGCTGTATTTAATTTCCATTCCTGCGAGTGTGAGCTTTGAATATATGGTTTATACAAATCTTCAGAGATTTTGAATTAAATTTATTTAATGAGCATCTTGTGTACCTCATGGATTTTGGTTCTCTCTTGTTTCGAAAGCGATTCGAAGCCAGTGTGTTGCTGAAAAAGTGTATCCAAAGTTGTCGGTGTATTCCGATAAGTTATAATTTATCGAACATCATATGAATTGTTGGTTATAGGCTTTAAATGTGAATTTAATGGCGTGTGGATTATTAAAAAATTAATATTGATGTTTTAGGAATTTTTGAGTTACTTGTTAGTGATCGGAGAGTGTTGGAATGCTTTTCAAGCTTTTGGGATTATTTATTCTAGGTAGGAGGTAAATGTATGGTTTATGGATGGCTTTATATTGATGTATTTATGAATTTAGACTTGTGAAGTATGATGAATAATTGTGAAATATGATGATTTGAAGTATTTAATCATGAGATGATAGTGGTATACCCCTCATGTATGATAATTGAGAATTATTGATGATTATAATAGAATCCATCCATGGTGTTAATATTAAATTGCATGGGATATAGTAAAGTGATTGAATTGATGTTAATATATTGCATGAGATGTAATGAATCGATTGAATTAATGTTATTGGATGAGATGGGACAAAATAATTAAATTGATCTTGTTATTAATGCATGAGGTGCAATGAAATATTAGTTAGTTGTGATATTACATGAGATGCAAGCAAATGATTGAATGATGTCATAGTATAGCATGAGATGCTTGTTGTTGATAAGAACATGTGAAATGAGATTTCTATGTTAGTGGTTTCAAGGATTCCATAAAAGACCTTGGGTGGGACTCAAGGCAAGCCTATTGAGTGGGACTCGGGGCTAGCCCGCAACACTATCGTTGTCGCTAAGAGTGATTGTGTTGTATGAGAGGGCAAACGGTTTGGTACCAGTAAAATGGCTGGATCAGCTGATAGTTGAATATTATTGATATGGTTGAGAGCCTTTGTGTTGTAACTGTAACATCCTGGTTTTGATTTAATTACCAATTAAGGTTAATTACATAATTAAGAATATTGATTGAATAATAATAATAATAATAACGCCAGGAAATGACATTGGTGCCCTTGGTGGTTTATGAGGAGTTCGGTCCTCTCTTTCTCTCTCTCTTTGGCACGCTGATGGGATGGAGTTAATGGTGATGTGATGGCTGATGGTAATTACATTAAATATGGATGGACTATTGATTGAGAGGGAGAGTAGACGCTGGGCAGTGAAGGGATAAGAGCTGAAAACACTCCTCCTTTCTCTTTCGATTTCCTCTGAAGACTCTTCTCCTCCTTCGCTGTTCATCTTCTTCTCATCTTCTTCTTCTTCTTCTTCCACTCGCACACTAAGTATATCTGAGTGGAACAGCGTGGTTGAGAGAATAGCATGGTGCTGTGTGTCTTGGAGGCTAGGACCCTCCTCTGTTCTGCCAAAACGACTATGGGTGCTTGAAAGCATGGGGGTCCTCTATTGTTGGTGAGGACTAGCTTTTCGAGTAGGGGAAACAGCCTTGGAATCCTCCACTGGACCGAGTGTGAGGACTGTGTTATGCCTTGGCGGCATGGGACTCTCCACTGTCTTGTAAATAAAGCATGAAGTTTCATGGAGACAGAGCTGTTCGTGTGTCCGAGTAGCTCGGTGTTCCTCCAAGTAGGGTACTATGCTGTTGGATGACTGAAGCTGGGTCGTTCTATTGAGAACGAGTGACTGAAGAACGTTCAGTCAGTGCTGCAAGCTCAGGGAGCTTCTGGGATCTTCATTCTAGGTAGGGGGGATAACTTTACATCTCAAATGCATGGTTTATGGACGGGTTCCGGGTGAATCTACTTTACTGTGTTGTAATGTATGTGTAATATGTTGTTAGTTGTTTGCCGAGTGAATGATAGCCGGGTGTGTGAGGATTATGAACTGTGTGGTGCATGTTAAACTCCGTCCATGAGATGTATGCTGGTAAATATAAAGATGTCGAGTGCATCATACTAAGGGACAGATGAAAATATCTGTTGATTGTTATATTAGTAATGCTGAGTGAATGCATGGAAATGCTGGCTTTTAATGAAATGCCGAGTGAATGCATGTGTTGTGAATCAGTGTGAATACCGAATGAATGTGATGTGTAAATACGGTGCTGGTTCTGTTGTGATTCTACATGAATATATGAGATGTTGTGGCTGTTAACGAGAAAGCCTAGTGCATGAGTTTACTGTACTGATCCCCGTGTGTGATTTTGTGTTTAAATGCATGTGATGCTTGCCATTTAACATGTGAATACTGAGTGCATAAAATGGGGGATTATTGTGTTAATTCCGAGTGGATTTTACATGAAAAATATGTATGGCTTAATGTAAATGATAATTCAGAGTGAATGGCATTGTGATTGCCGAGTGCATTGGCGTTGGACGCCTGATGAAAGAACCGTATGCATCTGATTCGCCATTGGAAATGCCGAGTGCATATAGCGTTGGACGCTTAATACTGAATCGGTAATCAGATGAATACGTGTCAAATGTAATAAAAGACCTTGGGTTGGACTCGAGGCAGTGCCGAGTGCACTAAGCGTTGGACGCTTAAAGACCTTGGGTTGGACTCAAGGCAAGCCGACCGAGTTGGACTCGGGGCTGCCCGTAACACTCCCGTTGTCGTTTAGAGCGATTATGTTACATGAGAGGGCAAACAGTTTGGTACCAGTAAAACGGCCGGATCAGCTTGGAGCTGAGGAAAAGGCTTGGAGCCTATGTTGCAACATAAAAATTAATAAAAACCGATCGGATCCGACTGAAATGATATGTGCACACTTATATTTGTTATTGAGCTCAATGTGTTTTGTATACATATATATATATATATGGATATGTTGTTGAAAATAACCTCAGCGATATGGTTTGGAATTGATCTGAGTAAATCCGAGTGGATGAATGTATGCATACTGATGCTGTTACTGAGCGCAATATGACGTCATGGGTGTGATATATGTTGTGGTGATTAATATGAATTATATAGCCATGTATGGATTGAGTAATCCCGATTGGTAGATTGTATGTATGCTGATGCTGTTGCCGAGTGCAATATGAAATTATGGCTGTGGTATATGTTGTGTTGGATATTGTGAATTATAGAGCCTGAATAAATTGAATAATTTTCGATCGGGTAATGTTGTATTGAATGATAGTGTTACATATGATAGAGATATGTTATCCTATAGTTAAGGAATTGTGGATAAATCCGAGCCAATAACTAACATTTAATATGTAAAAGCTCACCCCTACTATATTTTTCAGTATACGCAGGTCGGTGTGGTGAATGACGAGAAGGCCTTAAACCCGAGTGAAGGGTATCTGTGCTGTTATAGTGTACAAAGTACATCGTACCGATTGTATATAAATATATTAAAGCCTTGGCCGGCTCTTATGTAATATATTGTCTAAACGTATTTACTTATGAGGATTGATTATCAGAGTTGTGAACAAGGACGTATAAATATATATATATATATATATATATTATGTTGGTATGACGTTGTTTGGATTGATTAGGGAGTGGTGTTGAATGAATAATGTTAAGTCAATGAATCCCGAGTGGAATATTGTGGTGAGAGCTTGTCTAAAAGATGGAGGCTTAGAATAGTTCCGAGTGAACTTTAGCGAGTGGGCCCTTCCGAGTGTTGAAGGCTTAAAAGATTCCGAGTAAAATGTACTCGAGTGGACTACTTCGAGAGGAAGGTTGGTCCATGTGGTACCAAGTGAAAATAGTCGAGTAAAAATATTCCCGAGTGGGAAATTCCGATTAAACCAACTCCGAAGTAAGGAGTGTTGTGATGGTTCTGATTGAGGTATTTTAGTAGACATACTCCGAGTGAATAAAGTTCTATATTCCGAGTGGATAAGACTTAAATAAGTCCGAGTGAAATTTAACTTAGTAAATTTCTCTGAGTGATGGGAGGTCAGGGAAATTCTGATTGGAGTTTGATTGTGGAGACTCCTTCCGAAGGAATGGGGGTTATGGTGATCTCCGAGTGAGGAAGATCAAATCATGCCGAGTGCAGAATGGATAATGTATTCCGAGTGAATTATGGTTGAAATATACCGAGTGGTATTGGACTGGGGAAATAATCCGTGTGAGGGAAAGCTTATGGACTCCGAGTGGAGTATCCGAGGGAATCATTTCCCGAGTGAAGGTTATGACGCTTCCGAATGAAGCATGTGTATGGGCTTCTTGAATAAACTAAGTATTTGGCTAAGTTTAACTTTACCAAGTGAAGCATGACCTATAGGGACAGTTCTCGAGTGGGCGTGGTCCGGAATCCGAGTGATGAAATTACCGAGTGAATGGGTTCGCTACAGCGAATGAGGATTCGCTCCAGCGAGTGTGGAATGAAAGGAAAGTTCTGGGTTGGTTCATGCTTAAGCGAGTGGGTGTCTCGCTCAAGCGAATTTGGGCCTCGCTTGAGCGAGTGAACACTGATTGGGTTCGCTCAAGCGCTGTATTCCGCTGGGCTGCCTTGTGATTGGTTTTCTACTTTCCTCGCCTGTAGATTGTTTATTTCTGTCTCGGTTGCTTTGTAAATTTGGGAAAAATTTCCCCGGTCTTGGTTTTTTTTACCTTTATTTAACCCGGGATGTTTCATTTTGGTATCAGAGCGGACTTAAAAGGTCCAAGGCCAAGGTATGCTTACTGATAGTAGGCGGTTGTGTGCAATATGACCGGTTGTCATCATTGCTTATGGTATTCTATTGAATTTGATGCATGCTCAGTCATGATTGGTGTGATTATATATGCTTATGTGTTTGGTTGAGGACAGTAGTGAAAGGTACTACTGTTGAGATATTTGTTTGGGGGGTAGAAGACTTGTTACTACCCTGGCCCGATTGTTTATGAAATACTGGAGGTATTTCTAAGCCTGAGTCAGCTGAGAGGGAATAGACCGATAGGTGTTGAAACCTTTATGTATTGAAGCCGAATTAGTTGGTTCAGTCTCTTGTGTAGACCATGCTAGTGGCTTATAGCCGAGTCACGTTGTTGACCGGATTGGGACTCACATGTGTGAATTGATTAGATGAATAATATTGAGGGAATTCCCTGGTGTGATGTCTTCAAATTCAGATGACCGATTGTGCCATTTGTAAGGATTAGATTCATATCCTTTGGCACGGGAACCCCTAGTGTGGAGTGTTCGAATTCAGCTAACTGGTTGTACCATGTGTAAGGGACGAGATTTGTATTCCCTGGCATGAGAACCTTATGTGATATGTAGGATAAGTGATTTGTTGCAGTTTCCTAAGATAGGAATTTGGGTGTGTGATAGCCGATTAAGAGCGAATCCTGGTACAGGTGGATTGAGTTAGTGTCTCAGTTTCTGGCTTGTGAAAACGGAGTGAACGATTGGTTAAATGTTAGGCCATTAGGTGTGGTGACCCAGTTGATTGGGCATGACCAAGTATGATTGTACGTCGGGGGAATTTGATGTAACTAGGTACTTGATGATTTGGCTTAGACTCGGTCTTGTAGCTGAAAACCGAGCGGATAATTGATTTAGTGGTAACCCATAAGGTATGGAGATCCCGATCGGATTTAGTGTAATTGTATACTATCAGATTCTGCGAGGCTGGGCCCTATGGTGGTCCAGACTCGGGATATTTAAATATTGTGGGAATGTTCCACGATGGGTTCTGGGTAACCCTTAGACTCATTAAGTCTAGTGATTGACCAGATTTTGTGAATGGTCTAGACTCAGTGATAAATGGATGTTGTGGGAATGTCTCACGAGGAGTACTAGGTGACCCTTGGAATTTCCGAGTCTGATAATCTGATTGACCTTATGGATTGATTGAGCCGAGTAAGTGAATGTGTAATAAATTGTTAAGGCATGAATTGACATAAGAGGAAATGTACTTAATGAATATAATACCGGATGGATAGTGAATGGTAAGGTTAAAATCCGAGTACTTTTTGGTACTGAGAATGATGATGATGATGATGATTGTACTCCACTGGATTGTGTTCATGATTAATGGAAAGGTTTACCGATGTAGAAACCTTCTATGTGAATAAAAGTCACATGGTAATCCGAGTGGTATACCTAAGTGAGCTCGGTGAATCATTTAGGCTTAACTTGATCTATGGCCAGTGAGGTGTGATGAAATGAAGGATTAATAGTCTGTCAGATTATGGTTTTAAGATGGATAAGATCCAAAGATGAGGTATTCACTCGGTATGGGCTGGATGCCGATTGTTGGTATATCGAGTGAGTATACGTGAATATAGTGCTGAATCCATGTGATTTTTGTGGGGGCCGGAAACCTATTGCCATTATACTATTTTACAGTAATGGTAAATGATATTTTATGATTGTTGTTGCGTGATGTACCCTAGATGGTGCATAATGATATGTTGATGTGAATGTGTATATATATATATGTGAATTGCCATTAATTTTTATGAATTAGTATTAGCTGAGTGAGTTTGGTCGGTGTGAGTGAAAGGAGCGTAATGTATGCTGTTCCGAGACAACTCTTCATACCATAGGTATTATGGCAGTGTATACTTTTGCAGTGACTCTATGTAATTGTTGTAACCCTATAGGAATGAGACGTCATCCTATAAGTCGGATGCAGTAATTCATAAGTCAGGCAGGTGAGGCTGTAACTGCTTGTGGTGATGGTGAGTCTATCGGGCGATTCTGAATGATGATGAGAGTTGTATTGAATGAATAGTAAGTGGTTGTGTATCGAAATGAGGATAGAAGGTTTGTTTTAACCTTGATGTGTTACCTCTGAGAGAATCAGAGGTTATTGGGTAAGAATTGGGTATTAAAATAATGATTGATTATTGAAACAGGAATGTGATCCAGTCTGTCACTGAAATTGGAAGTCTTATGAATTTAGGCAAGTAATACTGTGGAATTCAGTGAAGAATCATGGCCTTGAGCTGAGATGGGCGATAAGGCGAGAATTTGCTTGGGAGAGATTAGTATATTCTGAGTGTGAGAAAGTGGAGATAATTACGTGTGAAATCTTTCTGAGAGAAAGAACTTCTGAGTGAAGTTATGATGTTCCGAGTGAAACATCATTTTCGGGGAGTCATTACTAAGTTAAGGAACTGTGTCCGAATGACACATTTGTGTTAGGCGAAATCCGCGTGAAATATCTGAGTCGTAAGACTTTCGGGTGAAGTGTCTCTGGTTGTGACACTTGTAACATCCCGATTTAATAATTAATTGCCGAATGAAAATAAATCATTAAAATAATAATTTCAGAAGTGGAAAATTATTTATTAATTACAATTAACTTAATTAATCAAATGATGGCTGATTAAGTATGATTAACTATTAATTGTTGCTGATGGTGACTGGGTGACGTGAGCAGACTGCTGCTTCACGCTTTCCCACCCCACTTCTCCCTTCCTTCGTGCATGCATATATATATAATTGGTCGTTGGGTCTCTTTGCCTTTCATTCCTTCAGATTTCCCTCTGCGACTTCTCTCTTCTTCTTCCTTCTCCTCTTTCTTCTTCATTCTTCTTCTTCTTCTCTGTTCTCTATCTCCATTTTCTGCTTTTGAAAGCCACGACGACGGTGCTGCAGAGGAGTCAGAGCTCCCTCATGCTAGTGAAGGACGATCATCGAAACGAAAGAAGAAACAACCCCTGTTCCTGAGCTAATCATGGAAGACAACAGTGTTCAAGAGGAGGCTGAACGAGTGGAGGTATCAAGCGAAGCAGCGAGGCAGAGGACCAACATCCAAGCAGAATAGTCTCTCGGAGTTTCGTAGTTGGTAGGGGGAGTACCTTATATCTTAAACGCATGGATTATGAACGGGTTCCGAGTGCTAATAGCTTACCGATTCTGTATTTGATTTTGTGATTTGTTTGTATGTGGAGTCTGTGATATCGGATGCATGATGCTTATGAACCAAGAGTTGCATGTTTAGTTCCGTCCATAGATTGTATGCTAGTAGTTCTGAGAAGTGTTGAATGGTTGCATGAAAAGAATATGCTAAGGTGCTCTTGATGATTGCCGTGTGACTTATATGCCATGCATGTTATTCTGAGTTGAAATGCTGACTGCATAAGAGAAGGTGTTGACTTGATGAATTTGATGTTATGTAATACCGATTGCATGAGATGCATATGCTGTTTGAGTTCTGGTGATGTGCTATACCGATCGCATGAGATGCATGTGTTGTTGAGTTCTGTTAATGCCTAGTACCGATTGCATGGGATGCATGGGTTGCTGTATTAATCTGTTGAATTATGATACTGATTGCATGAGATGCATGTACGGTTTGAGTTCTGGTAATATGTTGTACCGATTACATAAGATGCATGTGCTGTTTGAGTTCTGATAATGTATGATGCCGATTATATGAGATGCATGTATTGCTGTGCATATGAACTCTGTGTTGTGTGATGAATCTGCGTGGCGCATGGGATGCGTTTATGCTGAGAGCATGTAGTGTGGGAGACTACCATCAGTTATTAAAGCGTGGGACGCTGTGAAATCCTTGAGTGGGACTCAAGGTAACCCTTGAGTGGGACTCAGGCTGCCTGTGAACACCTCCGTTGGCGCTAAGAGCGTTGGTGTCACCTTGTGGGCAAACGGTTGGGTACCCGTAAAATGGCCAAGCAGCTGGGAGCTGATTTGATAGCTGAGAGCTATGAAAAAAAGGCTGGGAGCCTACGTTGCAACGTCAAAAACCGATTACACACAAATGCGGAACCGAGTGAAATAATCTGTGTATATGAACTGCTGATGTTGATTGGAATTTGATTATGCATGTGATGATGTTAATGAAATGATGAATGTATATAACCGAGTGAAATAATCTGTGTATATGAACTGCTGATGTTGATTGGAATTTGATTATGCATGTGATGATGTTAATGAAATAATGAATGTATATGACCGAGTGAAATAATCTGTGTATATGAACTGCTGATGTTGATTGGAATTTGATTATGCATGTGATGATGTTAATGAGATGATGAATGTATATGACCGAGTGAATCATTCTGTGTGCATATGCTGTTGATGCTAATTGAAATCTGTTCGATGAATATATGTTAATGTTATTGAAAAGTTGTGTGTATATAGCCGAGTGAGAACTGTTAGATTCTGATCGGGAAATGTTGAATATGTGCGTTCTGATTCATTGGCATCGTTATGTTACTGGTTACTGTTATGTTAATGTTACTGAAATGATATGTACATATGGCCGAGTGATAACTGGTGGATTCCGATCGGTAAAGGTCTTATGTGTATCCTGGTTGATTGGTATTGTTCCGACTTTAATTGTTGCCATGTATAATTATGTGTATATATATATTGTTGTATAACTGTGGAACAACCCGAGTCAGTATCTATCATTTAATATTTAAGATGCTCACCCCCTACACCATTTTCCAGTATGTGCGGGACGGACTCGGAAATGATGATAGGGCCTCAAGTCCGAGTGTGGTGCACTCCGACTGTTGGGTACTTGTATTGCATTTATTATGTTCAGTCAGTGTAGCCTTGGCCGGCTCTCATGTAAAATAACGATTAAATATATTCACTTATAAAGATTGATTATAAGAAGTATAGACATGGTGTCGCTTGTATGGTATTGTAAGTATTGGTAAATGTGAAATGTTAAGATAATGAGTATTCCGAGTATATGGTTATATATATATATGGGTCAGTAGATTGGATCTGTGGGCAGGTTTATATTTCTGGGAACATATATTTATACATAAGTGCTTTATGTTGATTTGATGCTTCTTACCGACTGGGATATAACTAATGTTGAGTGAATAGCTCTAAGTTAATGAACCCTGAGAGGAATATAGGGGATTTAGATCCAGTTCCGAGTGAGGATTACTGGGTGGTTTTCCAAGTGAATACGCTTGAGTGATTCTGAGTGAAAGATATAAGTAAACCTCGAGTGAGGAAGAGTTTGTATTCCCGAGTAAAAACCTTGAGTGATCCTCTTCTGAGAGAGGAGTTAGTGTAGTGGTTTAGAGTGGAATGGATTCTAAGTGTATGATATTTATAATCCGAGTGAATGATGTAAAATTCGAGTGAGTGAGGATCTGTATTCCGAGTGGATTATGTGCATAAACTGGGTGGAAAGATGTAAGGAGCTAAGTTATTTGAAGTATGTGCGATGGGGTTGTTTCCGAGTGAATGGAACTCCTTGTACCGAGTGATGAGTGTGCCGAGTGTGGCTTCTCGCTTTAGCGAGTGAGTTCTCGCTCCAGCGAGTGTGAATGGTTGGGAAGGCTTTTGTTGGTTCGCTTAGACGAGTGTGTGCACGCCCGAGCGAGTGGGCTGTCTCGCTCAAGCGACGCTGGGTCTCGCTTGAGCGGGTGAGCGTGGTACTGTTGGGTTCGCTTAGGCGCTTATGCTTTCTGCTGGGCATGGCTCTTGCTTCCGTTGCCTTCTTTCCTCTTCTCTCCTCTTGCCAGTTCTTGCCATACGTATGAATGGCTTGCGTTTTCCTGCCTTCCATTCCATATTCTACTCGGTTGTTTGTGGTCTATTTTGAATTATTTTTGTGGAAAAAAAATTCCCTGTTTTATTATTTATTATTTATTAAAATAGGGTGTTATAACACTTCTGTGAGGAATGGTACCGAGTGGAACTTGGAATAGGTAAGTTTCCGAGTGAATGGCTCCCGAGGGGAGTAGATACCCGAGAGGTAAATTTATTCACATTGTGTTCGGATCGGTGTTTGAGCTGTTGAGTTTAAACTCAGGTTTGATTTTGAAGTAGGCTTGAATTCTGAGTGAATTTTTGGTAAGTAGAAAGTTTTTCGGGTGAGAATTACCTTTAAACCTCGAATAACCCCTTTTGAATGAGAGGTCCGAGTGACATTCTCAGGGTGTAGGCATTGAATTGGCCGAAGGAATGGATAGAAATCTAAGATTTTAGAACCGAGTGTGGTGTCTGTAGAGGATGAATCCAGGCAAACTGTGCTAATTGAAGCACATTGGAGCTCTGTTAAGTGTCCGTCTCGGTATTGCCAAGATATATCACAGCTTGAAGAAGGAATTTTTGTGGTCGGATGTTGTAGAACCGAGGGTTTAGTCTGAGATAAATCGGAAAATAGTGAGTATTTGGGGGAATCGGTAATGTTGCTTACCGACTGGACCTTCCCAACTGGATAATTGACACCCCTAATGTGTCTCATGTGACACAATTTGGAGCTTATACTCTGTGTGGGTACTTAATTGTGTTGAATGATTCCTTAGAGTTGGGGAAGTTGACGGTGGAAGTACACCGATCGGCGTTGAGAGTGTAGGGCTGAGCGGTCAAAGAACTAGAAATACCCTTGGTTAGGATGAATTGATAGAGTTAAATGAGGTAACTTGTACATTTTAAAAATTGAATCCCCAAATATATTGGATTCTATGGAGAGGTTGTAAGCAGGTAAGACCTGACTTTGGTGATTTTGCCGACTGGAATTGTGGAGTGGTCGATAAACCACGTGAAAGGTGAAGCTATACGGAGTGGAATTATGAACCGGTCGGTAAAGGCTTGGGAAGCAGAGACATGTAATTAGTTGAGGCAGCGATATTCTGAGTTGTTTGTTGAGGTAGGTTTGTATTTGAATTTCAAGGATGAAATTCTTTGAAGGAGGGGAGTAGTGTAACATCCTGGTTTTGATTTAATTACCAATTAAGGTTAATTACATAATTAAGAAGATTGATTGAATAATAATAATAATAATAATAATAATAATAATAATAACGCCAGGAAATAACATTGGTGCCCTTGGTGGTTTATGAGGAGTTTGGTCCTCTCTTTCTCTCTCTCTTTGGCACGCTGATGGGATGGAGTTAATGGTGATGTGATGGCTGATGGGAATTGCATTAAATATGGATGGACTATTGATTAAGAGAGAGAGTAGACGCTGGGCAGTGAAGGGATAAGAGCTAAAAACACTCCTCTTTTCTCTTTCGATTTCCACTGGAGACTCTTCTCCTCCTTCGCTGTTCATCTTCTTCTCATCTTCTTCCTCTTCTTCTTCCACTCGCACACTGAGTATATCCGAGTGGAACAACGTGGTTGAGAGAACAGCATGGTGCTGTGTGTCTTGGAGGCTAGGACCCTCCTCTGTTCTGCCAAAATAACTATGGGTGCTTGAAAGCATGGGGGTCCTCCATTGTTGGTGAGGACTAGCTGTTCGAGTGGGGGAAACAGCCTTGGAATCCTCCATTGGACCGAGTGTGAGGACTGTGTTATGCCTTGGAGGCATGGGACTCTCCACTGTCTTGCAAACAAAGCATGAAGTGTCATGGAGACAGAGCTGTTCGTGTATCCGAGTAGCTCGGTGTTCCTCCAAGCAGGGTACTGTGCTGTTGGATGACTGAAGCCGGGTCGTTCTGTTGAGAACGAGTGATTGAAGAACGTTCAGTCGGTGCTGCAAGCTCAAGGAGCTTCTGGGATCTTCATTCCAGGTAGGGGGCTAACTTTACATCTCAAATGCATGGTTTATGGACGGGTTCCAGGTGAATCTACTTTATTGTGTTGTAATGTATGTGTAATGTGTTGTTAGTTGTTTGCTGAGTGAATGATAGCCGGGTGTGTGAGGATTATGAACTGTGTGGTACATGTTAAACTCCGTCCATGAGATAAATGCTGGTAAATATAAAGATGCCGAGTGCATCATACTGAGGGACAGATGAAAATATCTGTTGATTGTTATATTAGTAATGCTGAGTGAATGCATGGAAATATTGGCTTTTAATGAAATGTCGAGTGAATGCATGTGTTGTGAATCAGTGTGAATACCGAATGAATGTGATGTGTAAATGCTGTGCTGGTTCTGTTGTGATTCTACATGAATATATGAGATGTTGTGGCTTTTAACGAGAAAGCCGAGTGCATGAGTTTACTGTACTGATCCCCGTGTGTGATTTTATGTTTAAATGCATGTGATGCTTGCCATTTAACATGTGAATACTGAGTGCATAAAATGGGGGATTGTTGTGTTAATTCCGAGTGGATTTTACATGAAAAATATGTATGGCTTAATGTAAATGATAATTCCGAGTGAATGGCATTGTGATTGCCGAGTGCATTGGCGTTGGACGCCTGATGAAAGAACCGTATGCATCTGATTCGCCATTGGAAATGCCGAGTGCATATAGCGTTGGACGCTTAATACTGAATCGACAATCAGATGAATATGTGTCAAATGTAATAAAAGACCTTGGGTTGGACTCGAGGCAGTGCCAAGTGCACTAAGCGTTGGACGCTTAAAGACCTTGGGTTGGACTCAAGGCAAGCCGACTAAGTTGGACTCGGGGCTGCCTGTAACACTCCCGTTGTCGCTTGGAGGGATTGTGTTACATGAGAGGGCAAACGGTTTGGTACCAGTAAAACGGCCGGATCAGCTTGGAGCTGAGGAAAAGGCTTGGAGCCTATGTTACAACATAAAAATTAATAAAAACCGATCGGATCCGACTGAAATGATATGTGCACACTTATATTTGTTATTGAGCTCAATGTGTTTTGTATACATATATATATGGATATGTTGTTAAAAATAACCTCAGCGATATGGTTTGGAATTGATCTGAGTAAATCTGAGTGGATGAATGTATGCATACTGATGTTGTTACTGAGCGCAATATGACGTCATGGGTGTGATATATGTTGTGGTGATTAATATGAATTATATAGCCATGTATGGATTGAGTAATCCTGATTGGTAGATTGTATGTATGCTGATGCCGTTGCCGAGTGCAATATGAAATTATGGCTGTGGTATATGTTGTGCTGGATATTGTGAATTATAGAGCCTGAATAAATTGAATAATTTTCGATTGGGTAATGTTGTGTTGAATGATAGTGTGTTACATATGATAGAGATATGTTATCCTATAGTTAAGGAATTGTGGATAAATCCGAGCCAATAACTAACATTTAATATGTAAAAGCTCACCCCTACTACATTTTTCAGTATACGCAGGTCGGTGTGGTGAATGACGAGAAGGCCTTAAACCCGAGTGAAGGGTATCTGTGCTGTTATAGTGTACAAAGTACATCGTACCGATTGTATATAAATATATTAAAGCCTTGGCCGGCTCTTATGTAATATATTGTCTAAACGTATTTACTTATGAGGATTGATTATCAGAGTTGTGAACAAGGACGTACAAATATATATATATATATATATATATTTTATGTTGGTATGACGTTGTTTGGATTGATTAGGGAGTGGTGTTGAATGAATAATGTTAAGTCAATGAATCCCGAGTGGAATATTGTGGTGAGAGCTTGTCTGAAAGATGGAGGCTTAGAATAGTTCCGAGTGAACTTTAGCGAGTGGGCCCTTCCGAGTGTTGAAGGCTTAAAAGATTCTGAGTAAAATGTACTCAAGTGGACTACTTCGAGAGGAAGGCTGGTCCATGTGGTACCAAGTGAAAATAGTCGAGTAAAAATATTCCCGAGTGGGAAATTCCGATTAAACCAACTTCGAAGTAAGGAGTGTTGTGATGGTTCTGATTGAGGTATTTTAGTAGACATACTCCGAGTGAATAAAGTTCTATATTCCGAGTGGATAAGACTTAAATAAGTCTGAGTGAAATTTAACTTAGTAAATTTCTCCGAGTGATGGGAGGTCAGGGAAATTCTGATTGGAGTTTGATTGTGGAGACTCCTTTCGAAGGAATGGGGGTTATGGTGATATCCGAGTGAGGAAGATCAAATCATGACGAGTGCAGAATGGATAATGTATATTGAGTGAATTGTGGTTGAAATATACCGAGTGGTATTGGACTGGGGAAATAATCCGTGTGAGGGAAAGCTTATGGACTCCGAGTGGAGTATCCGAGGGAATCATTTCCCGAGTGAAGGTTATGACGCTTCCGAATGAAGCATGTGTGTGGGCTTCTTGAATAAACTAAGTATTTGGCTAAGTTTAACTTTGCCGAGTGAAGCATGACCTATAGGGACAGTTCCCGAGTGGGCGTGGTCTGGAATCCGAGTGATGAAATTACCGAGTGAATGGGTTCGCTACAGCGAATGAGGATTCGCTCCAGCGAGTGTGGAATGAAAGGAAAGTTCTGGGTTGGTTCATGCTTAAGCGAGTGGGTGTCTCGCTCAAGCGAATTTGGGCCTCGCTTGAGCGAGTGAACACTGATTGGGTTCGCTCAAGCGCTGTATTCCGCTGGGCTACCTTGTGATTGGTTTTCTACTTTCCTCGCCTGTAGATTGTTTATTTCTGTCCCGGTTGCTTTGTAAATTTGGGAAAAATTTCCCTGGTCTTGGTTTTTTTTTACCTTTATTTAACCCGGGATGTTTCAGCAACAATATATTGTGTCATGTGTATTCGGATCTGTGTGAATATATAGGCATTGATATGTGTTATTGAGAATAACATGTGATAGCCCTATGAATTGATTGATATTAAGAATATAAGATGGTTTATGTTTATGTTAAATGAAAATATGATATAAGTTGAATTATGATATGTGGTATGTGATATAGAATTGGATATGTTGATCTGATTCAGTAACTCTCATTTAACATATAGTATGTTCCCCCCTTTTTGTGGTTATTTTCAATAGGACTGGATCACAATGGTGATTGGTGAGATGTCATCATGTTTGTGTAGGAGGCACATTGTATATATTGTATATTCCTTGTATAGCGTTTTGGTGATGTAGCCTTGGTTGGCTCTTGTATATAGCTACTTTTGATGATGTATATCCCATGTTTAGTAGATTATAGGTAGTTGATGGCTTCACTAGAAGCCTAGACTGTATTTTAATTTCATGTATGAGATGATGATATTGATGATGATGATGATATTTTGTTATGGTGACCATGGATGGTTCCACATTATGCATAAGATGTAGTATATCTAGGAAATGTGGTTGAGAACCCTTGATGCATTGCATGAATGATATAGGCAGGATTAATACATACATTGCATTATGATGAATTATGAATAGGAACCTAGTGCAATGTTGAACAATTGAAATTAGATGCTTTTCATGGTTTTTATGCATAATCATGGAAGTGATAGGGTTATATTGTGTTTTATGATACTTGGATGCCATGGGATGGTTTCAATAGTCTATATATATGATTTAGAACTTATAGCATTTGGAATGGTCCAATTCCAAGGTGAAATGGCCCTTGGGTTGCATGTTTTTGTATTAAATTAATCAAAATACACTTTTGCGCATAAGTCCTTCATTTTTAGGTATTTTCGAGTGCAGCCTGTGGCTACATATCATAAATAATGCATTTTAGGATGTGTCAAAGTTTGGTGGTGATTGGATCTCATTTGGAGAAGTTAGGGTGGATTAATTGAAATTTTAACATTTTTTTGCATTCTACATGATTTAATTGATTAAGGCTCCTTACTTAATCGATTAACAACCTCCTGAGTTGAATTTAATTAATTAATGCTTGCCTTTAATCGATTAAGTGCATTCTGGAAATGCACTTAATCGATTACCATATGGGGATAATCGATTAACCCAAACGTCGTAATCGATTAATAGCCTGGGTAATCGATTAAGATGTTTCTGTTTTGACTTTAATCGATCGGCGTGCTACCTTAATTGATTAAAGGGCCTTTGTTTCAATTTTAATCGATTAATCATGTGCTTAATCGATTAATCTACACCCTAAACTCATATGTT
The DNA here is from genome assembly GCA_037962975.1 of Clitoria ternatea. Taxonomy (NCBI): domain Eukaryota; kingdom Viridiplantae; phylum Streptophyta; class Magnoliopsida; order Fabales; family Fabaceae; genus Clitoria; species Clitoria ternatea. Next base: position 145,284,166 of record CM075673.1, read on the forward strand.
ACATGTTTTGACCTACGAAAACCCACCAAACTTTTACTTAACCATCCTAAATATATGTTGTGATGTTTTGAAAATTTTGGAAAGTTTTTCTTTAAGTTTTCACTATTATTTTAAACCCTAAGATGTTTTAGAGATAATATTAAGAATTGCTAATTAATGTAAATGTTGAAAATATATTCTATTTCTTTAAAAAGCAGTACTATGCTCACATAAACAGTAAGTGAAATATTTATTTATACCAATACTGGCTAACATTTGAATGTCGTCAGAACTTAAACCATATTGTTCAAGAATTTAAATGATTTCAAGTATCCTAGTATCATTTCCATTACGTTTTCAAATTTTTAAAAATGAAATGAAACGGAAAAAGATTGTAACATGTGATTTTTTAGTCCTTCTAAATGAGAAAATTATTTTTAAAAAAGTATTTACTGAAAAGATTTAGAAAGTAAATTTAAATAAATTTATAATTTATTACATGTGTGAATATGATGAAATGGAAAAATAACAAGCTTTTTTTACTCCTAAATGAACAGTTTATGAAAAAAACATTTACTGAAAAAATAGAAAGTAAATTTAAATAAATTTATAAGTTATCATATATGTGATTATCAACCGTTTAACTCTATCTTACAATTTAATAAATTAAAAATTCAACTTTAGAAACCTAATAATTTATGACTTTAATTAATTTTAGTTTTGATGAATAATACAGCTTTCAATCCATACTATTTTATTAAGGTTTTAACATGATATGTACCCAAAAAAAAGTTTTAACATAATATTTTTATTCATAGACTTTTTTAATAAAACATTTTAATGATTTAAATTTCTAATAATATGTTTAAAAACTTAACTTATTAGTTGAACAAAACATTATTAGCATTAGATAAATCAGTGTTACTATTAACAAAATTTTATATCAAATTTTTTTAACCATATGTATTTTTTTAAAAAAAATTATTCGAGTTAAAAATATGTATTATTATCTAACTCTTTTGGTATAAATTATTTTTTATCCATAGAATTCAAATTTAAAACCTCCCTCAAAGGAAATAAAGCCTTAACCATGCATCCAACCATTTTTGTTCTATTAAATTCACTTCGAAAAAGAAATACAATCAAATTCTTAAACTATTTGGATTGATTCAGATAATTAATTGAATAAATGGTGCAAAAGTGGCTAGATTCAGTTGGAGTTCAATATTCAGTGTTGTCGGCAACACAGTACTTGTCGGTGGTACCACGGCAACCCGAAGCCAGAGGTGCTTGATATACGATACGCACGTGACGTGGCCCCCATCCCAAATCTAAAACAGTCGGTGATCCTATAAATACTTAAAATGATTTTAGATATTATTTATTGTTTGTGTATCAGAAATAAGCTGAATAAATATTAACCTACCTCGTCTAGCATTTTTATATTAAATCTATTTTATCAAAAATCGAATTTTAAACTTCATTATAAATACTTTACATTAAATTTACATGATATTTCTAGTAATTTTACATTTAATTTTATAAATAAAATATATATCATGAAAAATTAACAAAATTATCTAATATAATTGATTTTTTTAAAAAGTATAACTTTTTTTTATTCATTTAAGAAATTCAAGACTCATGAAACCAGAGGCGTGAGAATTTAGTTGTATCAAAATTTAATAGAAAATATTTTGTTGTTCATATTGATATACCACTCCTTTTATGATAAGAAATAAATGAATATTATCTTTTAGTTTGTTTGATTTTACTTATTAATTTTAAAAAATTGTCCTATTTTATTTATAATTTTACAGTATTAATTGTGACACTCGAAATTCGAGTCCTAAACCCTTAGGTAATTACCCTAGGTTAATAAAATTAGAGTAAAAATTTTCTTTTTTAAACCAATTATACTAAGATTTATAATCTAAGTTTCAAAGTCTATATACAATTATATACACATGCACATCAAGCAGTCTCCCACATTCCTTTGTATTGATAACCATTACTTCCGAGCCTCACCACCCCACTTCACATTCATTGTTAGAGTCAAGTTTGAACTCATGACTATAATGTCTTGTTTAATTATTAGATACTAACCATGCAATTAAAGTTAATCCAACATATAATGTTGTACCGATTAATAAAAATATAGAGAAAATTTTTTTGCGATTTGTAAAATATTTAAAAGTTGAGAATGATGAAAATTTATATAAAAAGAGGTTGAAAGATGCACCATCAAATTGTTAAACATTAATAATGCCATCATATAATGGTAACAATGTTTCTATAGTTCATGGAACCCAAAACAATCAAGAAAAATGGTTAAATGAAGCAAAAATGAAAAAAATAGAACCAGGGCGACTCGCTTAAGCGAGACCAGCAAGGGTCGCTTAGGCGAGTTTACCATGCAAACGTTTTAGGAATCAGGGGCAATTCGTTTAAGCGAAGCCCCCTCTCGCTTGAGCGAATTCCCAAAACTACGCCTGGGCGAGCCATCATACGCGCTTGAGCGAGGCAAAATAATATGTGCTAGATTCCCATTTCGCTTGAGCGAGCTTAGCTCGCTTGAGCGAAATCGCTCCAAAATCAACTTCCATCATCACTTGCTTGAATGAGAGACCCAAGCAAGCCATTTCGCTTGAGCGAAAACGTTCCAGAACCTAACCCATGTCCGCTCTCTTGAGCGAAATCAACACAGAATAATTCTTCCTGGCGCTCGTTCGAGCGAGGCCAAGTCCACCTGAGCGAGATTCATCCAATAAGCACCCCTCTGATGCATTCATATCTCGTTTGAGTGACAATCATTCTCTCTTGAGGGAGATTAGGCCAGAGGCCACACCACTGACACTAAGGACTCTCGCTTGAGCGAGAATCCATCTTGCTTGAGCGAATTATGTAGTACATACCTGGAAACTTAAAATTTTCACATAATCTAATATGTTTAAACCTTCACATGCACCACTAGGCCTAAATTATCCTTCTATATACATTCAAACATGCATTTGGGACTTATTCCAACTAATCATACACATCAATCTTAACTCTAATTCACCAAATGCATCACAATTAAACTTATCACTTTACGTACTTTTATAGAAGACAAAAATTCATTAAATTCATCAATTCCCCCAATCATCAAGACACTAAACAATTCACACACAATTTGCATCATTCATGACTCACAATTATATACAAGACCTGCCCATAGCAATTCATCATCCACACCTAATATTGGCTCCATGCCAATATACATCAAATTCATGAAAATCAACATTGCTCACATTAACATCACCACTATACCGCTCTATCAACATGAATTCATATCCTCATCAAATCAACACATGAATTTTGATCCATCATTCATCACAATCAATCATAATTCAAATTGTCATCATTCATACCACATCATAACCACATTGACCATATGCTAAGTTAATCCAACAAACACATAAAGCATGTTATGATATTACACACATTAAACACATTACATATATTCATTCATTTCACAATTTCCCTCACTCTTTAGCATCAATTCTCTGCTTGGCGCACCTCTAGGGTATCAATATCCTGCCTGTCACTGGCTACTAAATTAAAGGAAACCACACAAAGGTGAGTGTTTGGTAAATCATAATTAATTTAGAACGGCAAGTAAATAAGAAAGTATTTGATTAATTAAGTATTATCACTAATACTAATTCAGTAATTCTACCATATGCAAATGGTTTCACTTCTCTTTATCATCAATTTATATTTACAACTTCCTTACAACCTATACATACAAACTACCTAGTTTCATACAAGTTTCAGCATCCTCAAGGTGAAAATCACAATCAACAAACATAATAGAGCACATTCACATCATCACATAATATCAACAATTTCATTAAATATCACAACTGACTCTCATATAATTTGACGCCTAGTATCCGAATACTAAAGGATCGGCCTTCAGCTGGGGGTCCTACTTGACACCCCGTGGACGCTGCTTGGTCCACCAAGTACTGCTTGACTCTCCACTTCAACCACTGGGTCCTACTTGACCATTGGGTAGCTCAACTAGGCACAAAAACCACGGGAGCTAGAAAACGAGGGGCTATACATACCGTCGGCTATCTCACACTACATAATCATGCATGTACATCATGTCATTATGGCTTCAACCATCATCACACCCATCCACAATTGTCAAAAACCGAAATAAAATATCGCACAGGGCGGTCACACAGATCCAGCCATCCCAAGCTATATTATAACCTTTCCATGATCATCATTTCATGATTTACTTAATATCACACATGTACATAATTCATAAACTCGTTACTTTACTTTCTATCAATTACTTAATCAAGTTGAGTATATTTTCTCAAACACATAACTATCAAATCACGCATACACATATACACATATTTATATCAATAATGTTGAGCTAATTTACAAATTCCCTATTACGCCTAATTATTTTATGCATTCCCCGAATTCAATTATCATACCAATCCTAATTAATTACGACCCAAACACCTCCTTACCTCGATTCCAAGCTTTAACAATTTGTTCTTGGTGTCGGTTGCATCCTCCAATCACTTGGTTCAAGGTTTCACTTCTGAATCTGACACCCGCTTCACCACTCGGTCTTTCGACGTTCGTTTCGCTACCTATGAATGTCAGAACACGAAACTCATCAGTTTTTGATTGCACCCGCTATTTTAGGATCAATACCCAAGTCCTACATTGTCGTAAAATGCAAGACCCAAACCTTTCCTCACACATGCAACACACTTCTAGAGAGAGAAAGAGAAGAGGGAAGAAGAAGCTTAAAATAAAAGGCGCAATTAGGCATACCTCGATGCCTCGACTTCAAAAACATGAGCAATAAGCTTTGGCAATGGAGAGGAAGGAAGAAGAAGAAAGCACGTGTGAAAATGAGGAAAAAGAAAAGTGAAATTGAAATTTAAGGTCCAGGGGCGAAATGGTCTTTTTCCTATTTCTTTTATAAAATGCTTTAATTAAAACTTTTACTTTTAACCCTATTGGTAACAAAAATTTACCATCATCTAATTAAACCTTATTTAAATCTTTATAATTACTCAATCAAATAAATTTATTTAATTCCACAACATTTAATTATTTATAATTGTATTAATAATAATAATAATTTCCACAAATCTAAAATAAATTTGAGGACAATTATTAATATTTTCCCGCCAATCGAAGATTTTAATTTAATTATTCGGAATGTTACAATGACTGAGTAGTCTGAACCCCTTGTGATTTGTTAATAATATACCTAGGAAGTCTGCAAAAGATATAGTATCCAAGTTTGACAGATTTTGTATCTGTCATATACTAATCAAGAAAAGAGTCAACCTTGCCAACATCCTGCTAACCTACATGACCATTGTTGTTGTGAAGAAGCAGAAGAAGATTTCGTACACTATTGTGCTGATGAAAATCTTCAAGTTAGAGAATGTAAATTTGAAGTCTATAATAGACTGGATGACCAGTAGTCCGCTGATCACTAAGCTTCCTATATTCTCTCCTCTGTTGGACAAGCCTTCCGCTGGTGAACTGGTAAACATTCCTCTAAAGAGGAAAATCAAGTCTGAACCTGTTAAGGAGGAACCTTAGGCTAAGAAGGCTAAAGTTCAAAAGGTTTATGTTTTGAAGCCTACTCCCAAGACGTCTGAGGCTGCAGGAACTGAGCAGCCTGCTGAACCCATCATTATTTCTGATAATGATGTGTAAAGAAACTGCTGAAGTTCATACTACTGTAAAGACTAAACCCACTTCTTCAACTCCCTTTTCCACCAGCTTTTATGATCCCCACTCTACCAAAATGAGTAATTATGTCAAGGTTCCTTGCAAGAAGCGGTATGTGAACTTCATTTGTTTCTACTGTAGAAAGTTTCCTGATGTTAATGTTGAGAAATGGACAAAGTATGATTGGGTGAACTTGTACAACATGCACTACGACATGTATAATAAGGCTCAGTGAGAAGCCTCTAAGGAAGAAGCCAAGAGGAAAACCAAAGCAGCAAAAGCTGCTTCTACAAAGAAGAAGAAAAAGAAGAAGCCATTTACATCTTCTGTCTAAACCCCTGTTGCAACCCTTGATGTTCAATAGTTTACACCACCTCCACCACCACCTAAGGTATTTGAACCTCACCCATCTAAACCATCTATTCCCTCACCCACACCTATTCCTACCCCTTCTGTTACCAAACCTAAACCCTAACTTGAACCTCAACCCTCTGAACCTACCACATCTGCACCTCCCAAATCAACTAAACCCAAACCAAAACCCAAGACCAAAAAGGCTACCACCAAATCTCAACTTACTATTATCCTACCGTACCCATTTCCTTAAGACTAGGAAACCCCTTTTCTAAAACCATATTTCCCTTCACACTAGATATTACAAACCCCCCGTTGTACCTGTTATCACTAAACGCAGAAAATTCTAAATAATCCCTGATGTCCTTGACAAACCCTTCCCTGAAAATGTCTATGTTATTAAGTAAACTTTTGTTAGAGGAACTGGTATCCATATTCTTTGCTGGTTTAAAACCCATTCCTCTATCTCTCCAGAAATTACTTTATCCCACCCAACTCTCTACTTGGATGACCTCCTTGCCTTCACCCATGCCATCTGTAGTCAACAGCAAGTTCGTCAACAAGTTGAGGATCACCACCCCCTGCCTCTCCATATATCAAGGCTCTCATTCCGCCTTTGGCTCGCCTTTTGATTAGTCCAAATCATGTCATGCCTAAGCCTAAAAGGATTATCACCAACAAGCTAAAGCAGAAAGTATGATATTTTGCACCCTTTGCTCCTGATTGGTACATCAAAATGCCAAAGAAGCTCCCTGATGACATTCTAAAGGTTTTATGTCAAGACCGTAATCCTGACAATACCACTCGAGGCTTACTTTGGGCATATTACTGTTGGGAAAGAGATCAAGCTTGGAGCACATCATCCTCTCACCCTTCTGGATATTTGGTTAATGTTTGAAATTTTTGGAACTGTGTTGGGCGTATCTCCAAGGCTCATCCATCTTTCTGTGATCCAACCACTACCATTCTCCTTATCTCTACTTGTGTCCCCTCAATTATTTTAGTTGACCATCCAAATTTCTTTTGTCATCAGCTTTGCTATATTATTTTAGTGCCTATATTTGCTTCTTTTTTGATTTCCGCTTCTGCTACACTTTGTGTTCCCACTTTGGCTGCTAAGTCTCGATGATGTCCCTCAATTATTGATTACAAAAGGGGGAGAATAATAAAAGAGTAGTCTAAGTTAGAATATGTCAGGCTGTAGTTGATAAGTCTTGAAAAGACTTAATTATCCCACCTTCTATTTAACATAATTTATTAATTATTGTTTAGTTTTGACTATATTATTTAATGATTTGTTAATAATTCATGTTTTAGTTATTTATTTCAAAAGTGCTTTACTTTTGTAAGAAAACAATTGAAAACATTAATAAATCAAGAGTTTATTACTATTTATAAATTTACTCAACAGCCAGCATACAAATGCTAGGCAATTAGTTATTTATTGGTGCAGGAACAGGGCGTACTCGAGAGAAAAAGACAAATCCGAGGAAAAATTACAAAAATCCGAGTGAGAAAGCATAAAGCTGAGCGAGAATTTACAAATCCGAGTGAGTCTTCGTATATCCGACTGAAAGGAGTCCAAAAGACTGACTGAGCGAGACTTCCCAAAAGGTTGACCGAAAAGAATTAACGAAAAGCTGACTGTAAAGATTTCCAAGATACCGACTGCAAAAGAAAATAAGGAACCAATTGAAAATAAAAAGAAGAACCCGAGCGTCAATTTCAGAAATTCTGATTGAAAAGACAATTCGCTTAAGCGATAGTTAAATTCGCTCGGGCGAGGGTCAAAGTTTGCTCAAGCAAAGCAAGCCTACGCTCAAGCGTGTCCTCAGAACATCATTCATTTGCCCAAGCTTTTCCATAACGCTTAAGTAAGAAGGCAACACCGCAGTATATATCTCAAGTTCGCTCAAGCGAGAACAAAGTTCACTCAAGCGAAAAGGCAGATATTTAAAACAGCGATCGTTCCCTCCAGAAGGCACTAGGCACCAATGTTGTTTCTTGCTGCCTTCTCTTCTACTGCTGCACCCTTAGTAACTTAAGTAGTAAGCTGTTAATTAGTTGGTGTTGTGCTGTAAATTAGCTAAGGATGAGCTGGATCCTGTTAAGAGCTGAGCTGTAATTAGTTGATCATTCTGCAAACTGTGTAACTAGTTAGTTTAGTCGTTAACTTAAGTTTCCTAGGTTATCAGTTAAGTTAGTTAGTTAGGTAGAAGCTTATATATATATAGGTTGTACATATTCTGAAAAAGGAGAGCCAGAACAGAGACAGATATATAGAATATAATTCATTCACAACTTCGTACATCTCACTACACAATTTTCTCTCTCTAAATCCTCTCCTCCATGACGTTCCACAATCCTTCGATGGAACCGAAGTCAATGGAGTTCTAATTCCCTAAGGTTGGGATTGCGAAGGTTAGCAATAAATTCTTGAAGCTTTGAGCGCGGAAATCAACTTCTAGGTCCTGAGGCGAACAAGCTGAGGAGTGGAGCAGAATCGCTGGATTGACAAATCCAGAACTGATGAAGAACTTCGCCAGTGAGGAATCATGGTTGAAGCTTAGGTAACTTCTAGCTTTCTAACTAGTTCAGGCCTAATCAATTTAGGTGAATAGTTAGAGTTCAACCTCCAATTTCGTATTAGATTCTTAGGTTAATTGAGCACTTAAGGAATTAAGGTTCGATGCTTAAGGATTAGTGTTTTTCACCTAAGGAATTAGGGAATAACCACAAGCGGATTGTCCTCTGGATTATGAAGTTTGATTATACTTTAATTGCATGTTTCTTGATGAATTGTGAACTGAAGCAATCCTGACCTGTTTTCTATTAATCACCTTTCACATTTCATTTTAACTCTGTTGCTGGAAATAAAAAAACAACTATAAAACACTAAAACAACTAAAAACTGAGTGAACTTCATGTATTTTCTGTTGGTTCAGCTTGTACTAGTCCAAGATTGAGGTACTTACCACAATCCCTGTGGGACGATCAAATATTCTATAATTTTAACGACTGGTGCGCTTGCCAAAGTATAAATCCGAGAGTCATATTTTGTTTTTACTAAGATTTTTAGTACCAAGTTAATGGCTCGGGATTTTAGCATCAAGTTAATGGCGCCGTTGCCGGGGATTGTTGAGTAATATCAACAATCCTTGGACCGGTACTAGACTGAACCGTTTTCTTTGTTTGCATTTAGTACGTAGTTTCAATTTTGTTTGTAGTAGTTGATATTTTCGTGTAGCTGTAGTCGTAGCTGTGAATTGTCCTTTTGTTTGATATTTGTTGTATGCAGTCAAGGAGCAGAGGAGAGCTTTCTTCTTTGATCCTGACATCAATTTGTTAGAACGTAAACTGAGAAAAGAGAAAAAGAAAAAAGAACAAAAAGAAATGGAACAGAGGAGAGTTACATTAGGTGACTACTCCAGGCCGACTGAAGAAGGATCGTAATCTAGCATCCTTAGGCCTCCAATTTCAGCAAATAACTTTGAACTTAAACCAGCTCTACTGCAGTTAGTAAGAAATGAATAGTTCGGAGGAAGTGAGGTAGAGTATCCAAATTTGCATCTAGCAACTTTCCTCCAAATCTGTGACACAGTAAAAATGAACGGAGTCCCTGACGAGGCAATCCGACTGAGATTGTTTCCATTTTCTCTAAGGGACCGAGCAAAAGCCTGGTTGCAGAGTCAACCAAGAGGCAATATTTCCACCTAGGAGGACTTGCAAAGAAAATTTTTGATTAAATATTTTCCTCCTTCTAAATATGCAAAGTTGCACAATGAAATCATGTGTTTCCAGCAAAGAGAAGGTGAGTCTTTGATGGAAGCATGGGATCGGTATAAAAAGAGCTTGAGGAGATGTCCTCATCATCATATTTCTGATGTGTAACAGGTAACTATTTTCTATAATGGTGTCAGGCCAGCTACCAGGTTCCTGATTGATGCCTCAGCTGGAGGTTCATTAACAACAAAAACTGTAGAAGAAGCCACAGAGCTGATTGACGTAATGGCTTCTAATGAATGTCTGATTAGTGAAAGGAGCCAAGTCCCTAGGAGAGGGATATTAGAACTAGAAGCACAAGATGCTTATCTGGCTCAGAGTAAACTGATGACTCAGGCTTTGGAGAAACTAAGTATACAAATTTCAGAAATCCAAAAGCCGAGTCAGGTTTTTATGATAAATTGTGACTTTTGTGGTGGAGACCATGAGAATGGAATGTGTGATCCAAATGTGCCTTCCGAGCAAGTGAATTATATGGGGCAGCAACAATATCAAAGGAATTATCCTTCTAATTCCTTTAATCCTAATTACAAGAATCACCCCAATTTTTCTTGGCAGAAAGGTCCACATTTGAATCAGAACATCCCACCAAATCAACCCACAAATAGACCATAACAACCCTCTCACCCTCCTGTTAAGGAAAAATCAAAACTTGAGAATGTACTTTCTCAGTTCATCCAGGCCACTCAGGCCAGTTTCAAAAATCAGGAAGCGTCCATAAGAAATTTAGAAAATCAAGTCGGACAGCTTTGTAAGCAATTAGCTGAGAGGCAAGCAGGCAATTTCCCTGGAGATACCAAGGTAAATCCCAGGGAACATTGCAAGGCTATAATCACTAGGAGTAGAAAAATTATTTCTCCATCTCCGAGTCAGGAAATAAGCTCAGAAAAAAGATAAAGAAAAAGAAATAGTGCAGGAAACCGAGCAGGTTAACAATAAAGCTGAAAATGAAAATGAAACAGAAAAAGAAAAAGAAAATAAAGTCCACCAAAAGAAAAAGAAAAAGGTTGATTTGATTCTGGAGGAAGCTTCTAAGCTGACTCCTGAGAAACTAAGAAATGCTCCATTTCCACACAGGTTTAAAAAGCAAATAGAAGAGCAGAAGTTTGCTAGGTTCTTAGATATATTCAAGAAACTCCACATAAATATCCCTTTTGCCGAGACATTGCAGGAGATGCCTTCTTATGCAAAATTTTTGAAAGAACTATTGTCTAAGAAAAGGAAGCTTAAGGGGGATGAAATGATTGCTCTCACTCAGGAGTGTAGTGCAATCATTCAAAAGAAACTTCCTCGAAAGCTAGAAGATCCTGGATCTTTTACAATACCGTGTGCAATTGGGGATATTCATGTAGGAAGTGCTCTCTGTGATCTAGGAGCCAGTATAAATCTAATGCCTCTATCTTTGATGAAAAAACTGGGAATTAATGACCTTCTACCAACTCGCATGTCTTTGCAGTTGGCTGACAGATCCATTAAATATCCCCAAGGGATGCTAGAAGATTTGTTAGTTAAAGTAGATAAGTTTATCTTCCCAGCAGATTTCATAGTGTTGGATATGGAGGCTGACCGAGAGATTCCTTTAATCTTAGGTAGACCCTTCCTAGCTACTGGCAGAGCATTGATTGATGTAGAAAAGGGTGAACTCATGCTGAGAGTTCAGGAGGAATAGGTAACCTTCAATGTCTTCAATTCCATAAAACATCCGACTGAAAGGATGGATTGTTTAATGATTGAAGAGATTAAAAGTTACCACACTCCAATGCTTTTAAAAACTGAGGAAGAGGCCTTACGAACTTTTTTAGAGGATGACTTTGACTCTGAGACTAAGGAGTTAAATGACTCTCACTCAAAAATACTGAGCCTACTGGAAGTGTTAGAAGTAGGTGATTTTGAAAAAGAAAAGAAAAATAATTTAAAAATTACTGAAGCTGAGAAAAGAAAGGAATTTTCTGAAGAAAAATGTGATTTAAAACCTTTGCCTTCTCATCTGAAATATGTTTTCCTGAGAGAGGACGACACACATCCTGTCATTATTAATGCCGACTTAAACGATGAGGATGTGGATAAACTAATTGGGGTATTAAAGGCACATGAATCTACGATTGGCTGGAATATTTCTGACTTGAAGGGAATTAGTCCATCATTTTGTATGCACAGAATTCTGATGGAAGATGATTATTCCCCTGTAGTACAGCCACAACGCAGATTGAACCCAATAATGAAAGAGGCAGTCAGGAAAGAGGTGGTCAAGCTTTTTGATACAGGAATCATTTATCCTATCTCAGACAGTACTTGGATCAGTCCGGTCCAAGTGGTGCCCAAGAAAGGAGGAATGACAACTGTTAAAAATGAAAAAGGTGAAGTCATAGCTACTAGACCGACCACAAGATGGAGAATGTGTATAGACTATAGAAGGTTGAATGACTTCACTCGGAAAGACCACTTTCCCTTGCCATTCGTTGACCAAATGCTTGAGAGGCTGTCGGTTCATGAGTACTACTGTTTCCTTGATGGTTACTCGGGTTATAACCAAATTGTGGTTGACCCAAAAGATCAAGAAAAGACAGCTTTCACCTGTCCATACAGAATATTTGCTTACAGGCGCATGTCGTTCGGTTTGTGTAATGCTCCAGCAACCTTTCAAAGGTGTATGTTGGCCATTTTTTGGGACATGGTGGAGAAATTCATTGAAGTATTCATGGACGATTTCTCTATTTTTGGTAATAGTTTCGATTCATGCCTCAGCAACCTATCTAAGGTGCTGGTGAGATGCCAAGAAACTAACCTCGTCCTTAACTGGGAAAAATGCCATTTTATGGTTAAGGAAGGGATAGTCCTTGGCCACAAAATCTCTACTGAGGGCATTCAAGTGGACCGAGCCAAGATAGAAATTATTGAAAAACTTCCTCCTCCAATCAACATGAAAAGAGTGAGAAGTTTTCTAGGATGTGCTGGCTTTTACAGAAGGTTCATTAGAGATTTCTCAAAAATAACTAAGCCTTTGACTGACTTGCTTGTAAAAGATCATGTGTTTGTGTTTAATGAAAACTGTGTCAAGGCTTTTGAAAAATTGAAACAAAGTCTGATTTCAGCTCCGATCCTTGCAGCACCTGATTGGTCTTCACCGTTTGAATTAATGTGTGATGCAAGTGACTTTGTAGTCGGAGCGGTGCTGGCTCAGAAAGTAGGAAAATTAACTCATGTAATTTATTATGCTAATAAAGTGTTGAACGGAAATCAAATACATTACACCACTACTGAAAAAGAAATGCTTGCTGTGGTGTATGCATTTGATAAATTTCGTGCTTACTTGATTGGGGCCAAGGTTGTTGTATATACAGATCACTCGGCAATCAAGTATTTACTAGCTAAGAAAGAATCCAAGCTGAGACTGATCAGGTGGGTTTTGTTACTCCAAGAGTTTGACTTAGAAATACGAGATAAAAAGGGAGTAGAGAACTCAGTTGCCGACCAACTGTCTCTTTTGGAAGGAGAGTCGGATTCGGTTTTAATTAAAGAAGAATTTTTAGATGAGAAGTTGATGGCAATTATCACCGGGCCATGGTATGCTGATATGGCCAACTTTAAAAGTGCCTCGGTGGTACCTGATGGTTGGACATCCCAAATGAGAAAAAAAAATTTCATGATAGCAAAAAAATTCTTTGGGATGATCCATTTTTGTATAAAATAGGAGTTGATGGAGTGATCAGGCGATGTGTGCCTGAATCCGAGCAAGAAAGGCTCTAGTGGCATTGCCACGACTCCTATTATGGAGGTCATCATGGTGCCTCCCGTACAGCAGCAAAGGTTTTACAAAGTGGCTTTTATTGGCCAACTATCTTTCAAGATGCTAAAGAGTATGTCAAAAGGTGCAATAAATGTCAAAGGAGCGGAGGTCTCTCTGCTCAAGCTGGCATGCCTTTGACAAACATTCTAATTGTGGAATTATTTGACATTTGGGGTATCGACTTTATGGGACCTTTTCCAAAGTCGTTCTCCAACGAATATATTCTTGTTACTGTCGACTATGTCTCCAAATGGGTGGAGGCAATCTCGACCAGAACCAATGATGCACATGTGGTGCTTAGGTTCATCAAGAAGAATATTTTCTCTACGTTTAGAGTTCCGAGAGTACTTATTAGTGATGGGGGTTCACATTTTTGTAATAAAATAATGGAAAAAGCCCTGCGTCACTATGAGGTGTTACATAAGATATCCACTCCTTACCATCCACAAACTTATGGACAAGTCGAGCTGTCAAATAAAGAAATCAAAAGAATCTTAGAGAAAGTGGTCGGGAAATCTAGAAAAGATTGGTCGGTAAAATTAGATGATGCATTATGGGCCTACCAAACAGCCTTCAAGACTCCGATTGGCATGTCCCCGTATGAATTAGTATACGGTAAGGCTTGTCATCTCCCGGTGGAGTTGGAACACAAGACGTGGTGGGCCACAAAGCTATTAAACATGGACTGTGACCAATCCCAGGAGGAAAGAGTTTTGAAACTCCATGAATTAGAGGAGTTCCAACTCAACGCTTATCAAAGTGCCTCCATTTATAAGGAGAAAACAAAGAAGTGGCACGATAAGCGAATTAATAAGAAAGAGTTTTAGAAGGATGATCAGGTGTTATTATTCAATTCCCGACTGAGACTCTTCCCTGGAAAACTTAGAACGAAGTGGTCGGGGCATTTTACTGTAAATGAGGTTTTTCCTCATGGTGCAGTTGAGCTAAAAGACCCGACTACCGATCGGATTTTTAAGGTAAATGGCCAGCGACTCAAACTCTACTTTGGAGGAGAGTTTGATAGGCAGAAAACCTCCTTGTTACTGCAAGCATCTTCTTAGATGCCATAAGGTCAAGCTAGTGACCTTAAAGAAGCGCTCTAGGGAGGCAGCCCTACGTTCTGAGTGTTTTTAATGAAAAGAAAACTATAAAAATTTAGTGAATAAAGTTTGAATAAAATTTTTAAAGTTTTGAAGAAGGAAGTCCGAGCTTGAGTGAGAATAGTATACTCGGATAACTGTTACTCACTCTTTGCCCTTTTTCCCGACTGAACTTTACTCGTCATTCTTGAAAAAAAAGAGAGACGATAATAAAGGATTCCTGATCGTTGATTTAATAAACGGGTCAGATGATGAAGGGTGATTATTTCAGTCAGCCTTTTATCACTCGGATTCCTCACTTATCACAGTCAGTTTTGTATCCATTAGTCTCCTATTCACTCAGTATATTTTTTGTCAGTCTTGTGTTCAGTTGGTTTTCTATTTTTCTTATCCATTCACTCGGCCCCTCGCTGCATTCGTTTTGTTCACTCGGCCTTTCATTTACTCAGTATTACTTTCATTTGTTCTTTCATTTGTTCTTCCTCCCACTCGCTTGTTCACTCGTCCATTCATTGTCTCACTCGTTTTTCATGCTCTTTTCTTTATTCATTCATTCTTTCACTCGTCCTATGATCCACTCGGTATCTCTTTCATGAGTCTTTTTCTGCAGTCTCTTTTTCATTCACTCGGTTTCTTACTAGATCACTCGGTTTCTTCCACTCGCTCCTGCATTTAACTCATGTCCTTCATCGATCGGTACATCCTTCACTCATCTCCTTCACTCGGAATATTTTCATTTGTTATTTTATTCATTATTCCACTCGGTCACTCATTCTTTTTCGTTCCTCACCTGTCCCTCAGTCTTTCATTACCGCACTCTATTTTTATCCATTCGTTCTTTCATTTGTTGTTTCATTCATTCGGTGTTGCTCATTTCATTTTTTCCGCTCGTCTTTTATTCATCGACCTTTCTACTTACTCACTCCTTCTTTGCACTTTTTGTTTGTTCACTCTTCCACTTATCCTTTACCACTCAGTATTTTCTTTATCACTCGGGATCTTTCTCCATTTTCACTCGGTGTTTTTCTTTTGCAGTTTTCCATTTATTGCCTCACGTTGGATCACTCGATTTTTATTCATTCGTTCACTTTAATTCACTCATCCTTTATTCACTCATTCATTCTTCCACTCGTTCTTCTATACCCTCTTCCAATCATCTTATATCTCTCCATACTCTTTCTTTCACTCGGACTTATTTTCATTGTTATTTCTCCCACCTGTTTTTCTGTCCACTCAGGATCCTGTATTCATTCACGTGTTTTTCTTCCATTTGTTCTTCCACTAACTCTTTTATTTACTTATTGCTTTCATTCACTCGTTCGTTCCCATCGTTTGTTCATTCACTCATCTTTTATAATCTACTCGGCATTTCTTCCCATTCTCACTCGATCTTCCACCTATTTAGTATGTGAGCCGAGTAAGAGTGTCAAAATTAAAATTAATTTATTAAATAAATAAATAAATATATAAATAAATATAATATAATATTAATAAGTAATAAATAAAGCTGGAACATATTTATGCGTTTCTGGGATAAGTAACTTCAATAGTATAAAAACCTTTCAGCTTCAAAACCCTAAGTACCTACGCTGAACTGGGGTTGAAGACGAAAAGGCACTTTCTAATTTCTAAGAAAGGTACTACCTTTCTACTTATTTCACTTATTTCGTGCACTTCTAAGTGCGTGTGTAGTATCTTCTTGCTTCTTTGTTAATATTCTTCCACTGTTCATAGCCATGCATCTCATATTTTTGGTTTGCTGTGTTTCTTTTGGATTTCTGTTCTTATTTTTTGTCTAGGTTGTTTATCAGCATTCTTTTAACATTAACTATGAAAAGAAGATCACAAAGACTCCTGCAAAAACCTAGACCAAATTTTGCAGAAGGAAGTGTGAGAAAAAAGCAAATAGATAACAAAAAGGAAGTAGCAACCATCAGTATATCTGATTCCTCTGAACATGCACCCAGTCAAAGTAAAGCTGAGAAGAATGCATCCCCTACAGTTGAGAGGAATGAATTTCCAGAAGTTGAAAGTATTAAGGCTGCTGAAGACCATGTTATAAAGTTTAAAACCAAAGAATCCGAGCGTCCCAGGCAATCTGCAGGAGCCGGTTCTTTTTCTTCTGACATTTCTGTAGTGTTGCAGGAATTGCAGGTCATAAAGAAGATGCAACTTGGAATTTATGATCGGGTCTTGAACCACGATCTCATGCTCAGAAAGATTGCCACGAAAATGAAGATAGAACACACAGTAGAAATGGGAGCCCCACCTGACAGAGATGTGTGGTTAGCTTCCATTGGATTCAATATTCCCTCACAGGACGTATCCCAAGTAGCTGACCTCTCACCACCTTCAGAGCAGGACAAAGAGAATAAAGATCAGGATGCTTACGTTGCTACTACGTGTTATTATGATGTTTTTATGTAATTAACTTGATATTATTCTAAACTGTTTCCTAAACAATGAATTCGCTTTTATTTTAGTTGTAATGAAACTTTCTTTCTTTGTTAAAATTACTTGTTTTATTCTGTTTTTCGATTGTATCGGTAAATTAATGCATCCCAACCCGACCACGTGTTTCCCATCCACGGCCACTCAGGTAAACAAAAAAGGAAGTATTTTTCCGACTCACTCCTTAATTGATATTCTGACTTATTAATTGCTAAAATATGTTTATTGTTTAAATTCAATTCCATCTTAATAAATTAAAGTTGCTGATTCTTAAGCTTAGTCGGATAAATTAACTGATCGGTTTTGTTTAACTAAGGATCTCTGCTCATAACTTTTTCATCATTAATTAATTATTTACTCGGCATGCTAGTTAGCACTCTGAATGTATGATCTTACATTAAGTTTGGGGACATGACTGGCTGATTAACTATTATATTCGTAGCTTTTGAGCCTGTTTTATTCTTTTCCGAGTGAACTTGCATGCTAGTTAGTGAGACAGAATTTGCTTCAGTACTTGCTAATTATTTGTATGCCAGCCAATCGGAAATGATGAAGGCCTTCTTTGTTAATTCAGCCCGGGCCAAAAAGTAACCTTCCTAATATATTTAATTATCTTTTGACCCAAAAATTATGTTTGACCTGAGACCCTTTTATTCAGTTTATTCACCTAACATTACAAGCCTTTTTATCTCAAAAAAAAACCGACTGATCTACCCCTGGATATTCTGCTGATGAGTTGCTCAGTCTTACTTATTGCTAGGGACTAGCAAGTTCTAAGTTTGGGGATGAAGAGTGTGCCTAGCATCAATTAAGGACACACTCCGACCTTGGTTATAGATGAATAAATAGAGGCAAATGAAAGGAAAAATAGAAAAGCTAAAAAAAAAATCAGCAAGGAAAAAGGTGCAAAGCACCGATTGAAATGTGATCGAAAAAAGATGGAAAAGAAGAAAGAAAAGGAAAAGTCTGAAGGACTGAAAGAAAAAGAAGGTGCAAAGCACCGAAAGTGTTAAGATTAGCAGTCACTCGGAAAATAATGGAGCTTGTTAAGTAGAGGCAGTTAAGTTAAAATTGAGTCAAGGCATCAGTGGATACATCTTGTAACCTGACATTCACTCAGAAAAACAAGAATTGAGCCTGTAGCCCAGCCCCGTTATAAGCTTAAAAAGCCCTTACTGATCTGATTGTGTTGGCATATGGCATGACGTTTAGAACTGTTGCAAGCCTATGTTTATCTAACAAGTATGCAAGTGATGAGTGCATTGTATTCACCCTATACACCGAGAGAAGAGTTAAACACCGACCAGTGAGGAAAGCATCAGCAGCTTGTTTCCCAAAGGAGGTGTAAGTTATTATACTTTTAGAAGTTGCGAAAAGAAAGTATGATCGGTATGTAATAATTATAGCATGAATTAAGTTAAGGAAAAGTTGAGTGTGTTAAATAACAACTTGATTAGTTAAATAATCTGAGTATTTGCTTGAGGACAAGCAAGATTTAAGTTTGGGGATATGATAAGTCTTGAAAAGACTTAATTATCCCACCTTTTATTTAACATAATTTATTAATTATTGTTTAGTTTTGACTATATTATTTAATGATTTGTTAATAATTCGTGTTTTAGTTATTTATTTCAAAAGTGCTTTACTTTTGTAAGAAAACAATTGAAAACATTAATAAATCAAGAGTTTATTACTATTTATAAATGAACTGGTCTGGACCGGGGTCTAGGATCCGGTGTGGGACCAGCCACAAGAATGCAGGTGTTTTTAGGGTTTGCACACTGGAACTGTGAGTAACCAATGTATTAATCCGGTCTCTCAGTGGGAGAGGCCGGTCTTGCTGTCCTGGAGATCCTTCACACCAACGATTCGCGTTATAGGGGGGCGAAAGGTGGTGCCACCTGCAAAGATTCTCCGACGCTCAAGTCAGAAGAGTGTATGAACTCAGTGAATACATAAGCGAAGTAATAGTAGAATGTGAGATAGAACAACGATACCATGCATGTGTATTGATATGGGCTTCTTATAGTTGAACGTAAGAGAAATGAGTCGTTGGATGCAGGTGGGTCCCTTGGCTCTGATAGCGTGTATATAGTGTCAATCAAGGTGGCTCAACTTTCAGAATGTGTCAGGAGGGTAGGTCAATTATCAGAGTACGATCCTCTAGGAAGAGGAGAGGATAATCACCTTTTCCGCATAATCCGCTGACACACCCACTTGCTTTCTGAAGCCATTGATGTGACGTATTTTGCTACAAACAGTGTCTTCGTTGATAAGTTATCAGGGGCTCTTCTCTTGCTGTGACTGAAAAGCCAACAGTTATATAAATGTCCTGTAACAATGAACATAGAACCGTTATGGAGAAAATGAATGATGCTGTCGTGGAGTGAGGGCGGACGGCCAGACAACGGATATCCGGTGTGGTAACGTTGAACCAGGACACCGGTTTTCCTTATATGAGGTCAGTCTGACGTCACAAGAATGGGGGCCGGTATCTAGACCGGATCATTTGTCCCCTAGCTTGTATGAGGGACTGTTAAGTTGCTCATATAAGCTACACAACTCTTTAGAGAAGTCTGGATGCCGGTAGTACATTCTGGTAAGTTTCTGGGAGCTCGGTGGCGTCCGCTCTAGTAAACGGGTGACCGCTCTTCTCGTGTTGCGTACAACGGATTCAGACAGCATAAAATAAGTAATGGAAATCCCAAGAGTCTTTGAAAATCGAAACCCTTGGTATTCAAAAAGTGGTTGGGAGGCATTAAATGCGTACAGCATGATTGGACAGTAAATGCGTTTTTTATGCAAGAGCCATCATTGCTCAAGAGTGTAACCGTCGATTGGGCTTATTGGGCCTGGATTCAAACTGAATGGGGGCCCATTTTGCCAAAATGTTTACTGAAACGTTACCATTTTTCGCGCCCGTGCGTGACGAAACGACGGAGTCGTTTCAATTTGAAGTGGTTGCGTTTTGATGCAAGCCTTGTAACCTTCGACGAAACACTGTGCTTCTTTGTTACCTATAAAAGGAACTCTTAGCAGATTTTGGAATCCATCCTTGTTCTCAAGCTTAGTGAAACTCTGCTCAAATTTCCTTGGAATTTCCCTGTCGTCTTCAACTTCTCAAAGATCCTCTTCCTTTAGGTAACCTCCCTTTCCTTCAACTCCTTGCAATTTTTGTCATTCAATTTCCACCATGCGATCTAGAGCAGGCCGCGCTGGTGCTTCAAATAGGGGGAGTTTTGGCTCTCGCGCCCCCCTTAGCCACCGTGGTGGGAGGATTCCAGCGAATCCTCCTGTGGCTGGGCCCCGTCGCTCAGAGAGAGCCGAAGCCTCTTCCTCACGAGCGTCTTCTTCCCAACGTCGCTCTAAGGCTCCCCTTGAATCTAGGGCTACCAGCCGCTCTGACGAGGGGTCAAATGCTGAAGGTTACCTCTCTGACGATGTTGCTTTTTACCACAGTACAAACGCATTCCACCGTGCCTGTACAACCATGGACCTTCCAGGACGTGGAAAAACACCGGTTCTTCGCTCTGCTGAAGGGTGTGTCAATGTTGTGGCACACCGGCTTGACTGGGAGAAACTCAACAGGGTAAAACCTTATTGCTGGGTGGAGGAGGAATTCCTAGAGATCCCTTCGCACCATGCAAGTGAAGAGGAAAGCACGGTTTCTTTTCGCTGCAAGATATATTCGGATAAAAAATACAAGGCACGATACGCTGTGATGGCACCACATCCGTCTGAGAGAATATGCCACAGCGTTCCTGATATGAGGTCGGTCTACATGTACGACTTCGTCTTCCTGAAACTGGGAGTACGTTTCCCCCTGACGGAGTTCCAGATGGCCGTCCTGCGTTTCCTAGACTGCGCCCCCTCACAACTGCATCCCAATGGTTGGGGTCTTGTCCGGGCTCTGGAAGTTTTGGGGGAGCATTTCAACTTCTCCGCCACTGTGGCCAAGCTATTTTACTATTGCCAAGTGGTCCGCCGAGCTAATAAGAAGGGCGGCCTTGGGTTCATTACTCTCCGTAGTGACTCAAGGGTTGTAAATTTCAAGTCTTATACGGAATCCGCGAAGGTGGATGGACGCTCCTTCAAACACTACTATACACGGATCTGAATTCAACCAAATAAGCCGGTCTTCTGGCGAAACAAGGAGGGGTTTACCAAGTTTCCCCTCAGCTGGACGCACGAGCATTTCCTCCTTATGAGCCGTGCTTATTATACAGACGAGAGCGAACTTTCCCCTCACTCTGTTGAGGTCTTGAGTGCCATGCAGACGGCCTCTAAGACCCTCAAGGGATTTTCCAGCAGGCTCCTTTTGGCCGAGGATGACATCAAAAACGCCTACCTCCGTACTATCCGCTCTTAATCTCTTTCTGTTATATGGTTATTCTGCTCTGGTTATTTTTTCTTCTTGTATGCTTACTCAACTTTTCTTGTTTTGCAGAACAAATCGAAAAAGCCTGCCCAGAGATGTTGTCGTTAAGGACCATGATGGCTGACGATGACTCCTCTTCTGAAGAAAATGAAATCCAGGCGAAGAGGAACGCCACCAAAACTCCCCTCATTCCTCTGACTTCTGCGGTAGGAGATGAGGTTCCTCTCTTCAACGGGGAAGAAACCGAAGATGCAGCTGAAGCCACTGGAGCGGGTGATGAGGAGGCCGTTCCAGAGAAAAAGAGAAAGAAAAGGCACCTTGTAAAGAAGGCAGATCAAGAGAAGCCCTCCTCTGATGACCCTGAGAAGAAGCGTCAGAGGACAGCTGAAGAAGCTAAATTGAAAAAGGACAAGGGAAAGAAACCCGTTCCTGAGTCTTCTGTCCCTTCATCACAGAATGCTTCAGAGCCGGACTCTGGGAATGGTCCCCCTCCAGTATTTGAGCCTCCGCGTGACTCCTTCCTCTCCCCCTATTTGTGGTTTCAGGGGTCCATGCCTCCTACTCTTCTAAAGGCACGGTATTGCCTCCGCCCCTCCCTCGACGCTGCTGGGGTCCGAGGTGCTTGCAAGGCTGGGTGTTGGCAGCTTGATGAACTGTCCGGCCTGCTTGAGTCCCTGAGCGAGAAAGCTGACTATATGGATCAAGTTGAAAAACTTGAGACCGAACTCGCGGTGAAGGAGAAATGGGCAGCCAAGCAAGCTGAAGTTCACAGGGGCGTGGAATCAGAATTGAAGAAAACTCAAGAAACGCTCCAGAGGAAAACTGAAGAGGCAAGCCAAGTTCATTTTGCAAACAAGGCCCTAGAGCGGGAAGTTGCCGACCTCCAGAATAAGAACAAATCCATACCCCTCCTTGAAGAAGAATTACAACTGGAGAAGAAGAGATCGGCTAAGCTTGCTGACGATCTCAAAGTTATAGAGGACGGTCGCAACAAGGACCTTGGGGAGTGGGAGTCCATTCGGAAGGAGATGCAAGCCCAAATTGATGAACTCAAGAAGGGTGGTGCGAGTGCTGGGCCTTCAGAAGAGGATTACGCCAAGGTTCAAAGGAGATTAGCTGCTGCAAAGGCCAAGGTTGCCAAAGCCTTGGAGATATGCAAAAATGTGGCATATGAATCCTTCGGCCTGGCCCTTCGTCAAGTCTACTATCGTAACCCTGGAGTGAAGCTGAATTTGTACGGATTAGATCCGTTCTTCGAATTTCATGGGGGAAGACTTGTCGAAGTTCATAAGGACGGCTCGCACCATGAACCCCATGCATCTCTGTATGAATTGCCTCCCCTTCCAGAAGGTCAGAGTATGGAACCCACGACGTCTACCGCTGCCTCTGGAGCCGAAGCACAAGAAGGTGCCCACACTGAAGTGGAGGACAAAACGGAGAAGGCAGGAGTGCCTACTGCAGAGGATCAAGCACCGGCCTCTTAATTTTATGCTTTCATTCATAGCCGTGTTCTGGGATCGGCTCCAGCTTTAAAACACTTTGCATCCTGCACATTTTCTTATTTTTTAGAATAAAATTCACTATTGCTTTTCTTCAACTGCTTGCGTCGAATGTGTGATTGTTGAATAACTTTGCGTTATACAAAACACTTTATTGTTTTCAATGCTTTGTGAATCCGTTCTGCGTGGTTACCTAGCTGCTTAGAGCGTACTTATCACACCGGATTAGGATAACAAATTGTAACGAATAATTTATAATTAAGTTAGAGCATGCCCTGTCCCCAAGTGTAAGTACATTGGGAAAGGAAAGTTTATCTCAAGGATTACTTTTTAACTTCTTAAAAAGATAGAAATGCTTATCTGTCCTTGAAGATGTAGAGCGGGTACGTTAACGTTCAACCGCTCCGGGGTGGATGTTCCACAACTGAGGACGGACATTGCCTTTGAATTTTAGTATAGCTTTGACAAGGGTAAGCTTTTGCGCCTTTCTCTTGAGGTTCGGTTTGGTTTTACTCCTCAAGTCTTCATACGGTGTTCAGTTCGATCCTACTAACCGCACTTGGAGTTCGGTGCAATCCTACAATCCAAGCCTTCAACACGGGGTTCGGATCAGGGCTAGTCCTGAACCTACTGCGCCCGTTACTCGGGGTTCAGCGCGGTTTTCTGTATGAACCGGCCTACTGCGCCCAAGCCTTCGCATGGGGTTCGGTTTGTGGCCTTGAAAAAGGACCAGCCCTACAACCCATGTAGTCTTTGAATGGGGTTCGGTTTGTGGCCTTGAAAAAGGACCAACCCTATAACCCATGTAGTCTTCGAATGGGGTTCGGTTTGTGGCCTTGAAAAAGGACCAGCCCTACAACCCATGTAGTCTTCAAATGGGGTTCGGTTTGTGACCTTGAAAAAGGACCAGCCCTACAACCCATGTAGTCTTCGAATGGGGTTCGGTTTGTGGCCTTGAAAAAGGACCAACCCTACAACCCATGTAGTAGTCTTCGAATGGGGTTCGGTTTATGGCCTTGAAAAAGGACCAGCCCTACAACCCATGTAGTCTTCGAATGGGGTTCGGTTTGTGGCCTTGAAAAAGGACCAGCCTTACAACCCATGTAGTCTTCGAATAGGGTTCGGTTTGTGGCCTTGAAAAAGGACCAGCCCTACAACCCATTCCACCTCAAGGAGTTACATCGTCAAAACACACATTGTGTGATTGAGATCGTCTGTCCCGAGGGATCTTCCTCCGTTCCTTGAGGAATTATCTCATCAACTACAGAATGGGTAGTTGCGTTCATCCGTCCTGAGGTGTATACGTATTAAACTACGGCTATAAATCACAACACATAAGAAAAGTGAGAATGATAGGGCGGTTAAGGTGTATTCTCATTAAAATTGAAAATAGATTACACAAAGAACGTAGTTGGGGCCATGCCTCGTTAAAACCTTCTTGAGAAAACCCAATGGGAAAAAACTCAAGTAAGGAAAAAGAGTACACGCCGTCTTACCAACTAGCTGTAATAAACTCGTAAGTTCTGAGTGTTCCATTTGTTGCGGATTGGAGTTCCATCAAGTTCTTCCAACCGGTATGACCCTCTTCTAGTCACCTCCGAAACTCTATAAGGACCTTCCCACGTCGGTGCTAGCTTTCCTTGGTGGGCGAACTTATTCCCCACACTGGCCTTTCTTAGAACGAGGTCTCTGGTGTTAAAAGCTCTATACTGGACACGTTTATTATACCGGAGTGCAGCCTTTGCTTTTATTTCCTGATCTCTAACGAAAGCCTTTTCCCTTAACTCTTGGAGGACGTCCAGTTCTGATGCTAAGTTGGCGTTGTTATCTTCAGATGAAAAATACTCCACACGAGCTGATCTTGTTTGTAACTCCACTGGGATCATCGCCTCAACCCCGTACGTCAGCCGGTATGGGGATTCGTTAGTTAAAGAATGAGGCGTAGTGCGGTATGCCCATAAAACATGACACAGCTGGTCAGTCCATCCTCCCTTCGCTTCTCCCAGACGCTTCTTCAACCCCTTTAGCACTTCTCGGTTAGCTACCTCTGCTTGTCCATTGGTTTGGGGATGTTCAATAGATGAGAATATCTGGATTATCCCCAGCCCTTCAAGCAAATCCATGAACTTTTTGTCTGTAAACTGGGTGCCGTTGTCAGTCACAATCCGCCCTGGCACCCCGAACCGAGCTATGATATTCTCGTACATGAAACGTCTTGTACGTACAGAAGTGATATGCACTACTGGTTCTGCCTCGATCCATTTGGTGAAGTAGTCTACCCCCACGATCAAGTATTTGATACCTCCTGGCGCAGTGGGAAACGGACCCAAAATATCAAGGCCCCATTGGTAGAACGGCCAAGGCACAGCAGATGAAGATAACTCTTGGGCCGGTGTATGGTGGAGATTGGAGAATTTTTGGCAAGCGTCGCACTTCCTTACGAAATCTGCGGAATCCTGCTTCACAGTGGGCCACCAATATCCAGCCCTGAGGATTTTTCTCATTAGGCTTCGGCCTCCAGCATGGTGCCCACATTGCCCCTCGTGCACCTCAGCCAAGACCGCTTGAACTTCGTCCTCTCTTAAACATGAAAGATATGGGACAGAGAATCCCCTTCTGTAGAGAACACCATCGACCATAGTAAAATATGGCAACTCCCTCTTCACTCGTCTCCTTTCCTTCTCGTCAGTGGGAAGTTGACCATCAGCCAGATAGCGAATATAGGGAATGACCCAAGAATCTTCATATGGATAGCTCACCATGACAGCATTCAGAGAGGGATACAGAGGTATGCTGGGCGATGTCAAAGTGCTTTGAACCACCGTTGTTGTGCTGCCAGGCTGCTTTGTACTTGCCAATCTTGATAAGATATCCGCTCTGGTGTTTTCTTCCCTGGGTACATGCTTGAACTCTAAAACTTCAAATCTTCCCTTCAACTCATTAACACAATTCAAGTACAATTGAAGTTGTGGTTCCTTCGCCTGGTACTCCCCCTGGATCTGCGAAATCACCAGTTGGGAATCACTGCAGAGTGTAACTGCTGATGCTCCGATGTCAATCGCTGCACGGAGACCGGCCAGGCATGCTTCGTATTCAGCTTGGTTGTTGGAGGTTTTGAAATTGAATCGGAGGGAAATTTCTAGGTGCACACCATCATCACTTTCTACCACCACACCTGCTCCACAACCTTTGCTGTTCGACGAGCCATCAACGTAAATGGTCCAATGCGCTCGAGGAGTGGCCGGGTCCGCCCCAGTCATTTCCACAACAAAATCGGCCAACACTTGTGCCTTGATGGCTCCTCGAGGCTCATATGAAATTTCAAACTCAGACAGCTCGATAGACCATTTTATCATTCTTCCGGCTAGGTCGGGCTTGCTAAGCACTGAACGGAGAGGCAAATCCGTTCTCACCAGTACTGGGTGCGCATGGAAATAGGGCCTCAACCGTCGTGATGCCCACACGACTGCCAGGGCAGCCTTCTCAATCTTCTGATACCTTCCTTCCGCACCCTAAAACGTCTTACTAGTAAAGTACACCGATCTCTGCCTTTCAGGGGTTTCTTTCACCAAGGCCACACCTAGAGCCTCATCAGAGATTGCTAAGTATAAGATTAACATCTCGCCAGGGTCAGGCTTAACCAGGATTGGTGGACTCGAGAGAACGGCCTTGAGCTGCTGGAAGGCTTGCTCTTGTTCCTCTCCCCATTCAAAACTCTTGTGTTTCTTCAACGCCTTATACAAGGGGAGGGACCTGTGCGCCATCTTAGGCATGAAACGAGCTAGAGCGGCCACTTTCCCATTCAACGATTGGACCTCCCTCAGACACTTAGGGCTCTGCATGTCCAGGATTGCTTGACATTTCCCAGGGTTCGCCTCAATGCCTCGTTGGGTCAGCATGAATCCCAAGAATTTTCCAGCTGGAACGGCAAAGGTGCATTTCATAGGATTCAATCTTATATTGTATTGCCGAAGTCTAGTGAAGACTTGGCGTAGATCTTCAATGTGGTCTCCTCCAGCGGGCGTTTTGGCTATAATGTCATCAATATAAACTTCGACCAGCCTTGTATGCATCCCTTCGAAGACTTTGTTAATCATGCGCTGATAGGTAGCGCCTGCGTTCTTCAATCCAAAAGGCATGACGGTGTAGCAGAAAACACCGCGGTCATTGATAAAGGCAGTCTTCTCCTGGTCTCCCTCCCACATCGGAATCTGGTTATACCCCGAATAGGCATCCATGAAACTGAGGTATTGGTAACCAGATGAATCATCCACCATGCGATCGATGTTGGGCAGGGGATATGGATCTTTGGGGCAGCAACGGTTAAGATCCATATAATCTGTACACATTCTCCATTTGCCATTAGCCTTCTGCACCATTACCACATTAGAAAGCCAAGATGAGTAGCGTATCTCCCTTATAAAGCCTGCCTTCAACAACTCCTTTGTCTGCTCACAAGCCGCCCTTTGCTTCTCCGGTCCCAACCTCCTCTTCTTCTGGGCCACCGGTCTGGTTTCAGGATACACTGCAAGCTTGTGACAACAGAAATCAGGGTCCATCCCCGGCATGTCTGCTGCTGTCCATGCGAAAAGGTCTTTGAATTCCTGCAAAAGGGCTAATAAGCGTTGCTCCATAGCAGACTCCAGCTTATCGTTGATGTGCGTGACCTTCTCTGGGGAATCTCCCAATACAACGTCCCTGGAACCACCATCCGGTGTGGGCTTAGATGGATTGAGTGGATCAATCTTCAATTCCGCTCTGGGGTCCAGGTCAATGAGACTGACTGACCCTGTCGCTGTTCCTCCGTCGTTCAACTTCCTCTTCTTGTTGAATGCTTCCAACTTAACCATGTTGAGGCTCAGATTATAACAATATCGAGCCATCTCCTGATCACCGCGGAGAGAGGACACACTGTTGTCCTTGTCAATGAATTTGATCAAGAGGTGAGGAGTGGAAATAATTGCTTCCATCGCATTCAGTGTTGGACGGCCTATGATACCGTTATATGGGGATTCCACGTCAATCACCAGGATTCTTGACTTGACCATCCTTGCGCCGGGCTCTCCTTCAAAAGAAATCAAAGTGTCAAGATACCCCTTGGTGGGTTGCTTGGCTCCATTAAACGCTGTGAGTTCTTGTGTGTAGGGTTGTAAATCTGCATCATTGAAACCCATTCGTTTGAAACAATTATAAAAGATAACGTCACAAGAACTTCCCTGATCGACGAGGATCCTCTTGACATCCTTGTTGGCTATAACTGCCACGATAACTACCGCATCATCACCCCCTGGAATTGTTGGGCCAAAGTCATCATCAGTAAATGATACCGTCGGGGCTGTCATACCGTCCCTGAAAGGGCGGTTATCCCTCGGTTTGCCCTGGACTGACAGAATCATCCTGTGGTGATTCTTCCGTGCTGTGATTGATGTTCCTCCTCCCGCAAATCCTCCAGCTATCATCTCAATCACTTCTCGTCTGCCCTGCCTCTGCTGCTGGGGCATGTTATTTTTTTGGGCACCTTCAGCAATCACTACTCCCTTCTGCTTCTCAGCTGCAGTGAACTTCCTTGCTGGGTTACGTGTGTTATCATCCTCGTCATCAGGATCTCTATTCCTTTTCTCCATCCTCTGAGGCTCGTCCACAGATTTCTCTTTAAACAAATACTGATTCAGCTTTCCCTCCCGAAGGAGAGTTTCCACCGTATTCTTCAACGCCTTGCACTCATCAGTGTTGTGCCCTGTCTGTTCATGGAAAGTGCAGTACTTACGCGGGTTACCACCCCTCTTGGCTGGGGCTAGTTTTCTTATCCCAAAGACGTTCAAAGTTGGCCAACCAACCTCCCTCATAATTTGTGAATGTCTAGTGTTCAACGGAGCATAGTTGTCGAACGATGATACATGCCTATCTCATGGATGCGGACGAGCGTTCACAAAGTCTCCTTTAAAGGCATGCTTCTCAGGTCTCACCCTCTCCTTTTCTCTCCGTGGCTGTTGAGTGAGTGCAGAAGGCTTTACTCTTGTAGCAGTTGCCTCTAGATGCATCTCTATGCCCACATATTTGGAAGCTTTCCTTCGAAACTCCTCGAAGGTTGTAGGTGGGCTCTTTGCCAAAGATAGGGCAAAGGCTGAACCAGGCTGAAGAGCTTCCACTACAATATGGAGTTGTATGGCCTCCGTGAGGTTAGGGACCAAAGCAGCCTCCTTGTAAAACCTTTTCAGGAACTCCTTAAGAGTTTCAGTTTCTCCTTGCCTTATCTGGGCCAGGGTGTGAGAAGTTCTTGGGATATCCCTAGAGATGACAAAATGGCTTTCGAATGCAGCAGCCATTTCCTCCCAAGAGTCTATAGATCCTGTGGGCAAGCTTTTAAACCAGCTGAGAGCTTCCTTTGTCAACGTCCTTGGGAACATTCTGCACATAACATCTTCATCCGCTCCCAAATACATGGCTTCATACACGTAAGCATCCAAATGCTTAGTGGGGTCAGTCTCTCCATTATACCTCCCGATTGACAATGGCTGAGTTGTTTGTAAATGTTTTGGGATGATAATGCTCATCAGCCTTCTTGAGAAAGGGACACTGAGCTTGTACGTCCCCGAAGTCACCATCGCCTGCTCCCTTCTCCTGATACTGGCTCTATCACCAGAGTCCTGCGTCTGCTCCCTTTCCTCATACGTGGGGATCTTCGAGTACTGGAGGGTCGTAGATCTATCCCTCGCTGATGCATGGTGAGCATCCTCCGCATGAGATGCTACTCTGTCCCCAGCTCCTCCTCTCTCTCGCTTCAACTCCATCAGCTCCTCCCTGAGTTGCCTGATAACCTCATCGCGAGGGTCAGGCGTCTGCACTTGCACCATCCTCCGGGTTTGAGTTACAGGGGACTCGAAGACGAGTCTCCTTCCAGCCTGTTGATGGGTCACATCCTCCACGTGACCATCCACGAAATCTCTCCCATCACCTTCCATTGTGACAACCAAACTTCTGTGAAAATGGGAATAACTCTATCGTGTCCCACCGGGCGTGCCAATGAACTGGTCTGGACCGGGGTCTAGGATCCGGTGTGGGACCAGCCACAAGAATGCAGGTGTTTTTAGGGTTTGCACACCGGAACTGTGAGTAACCAATGTATTAATCCGGTCTCTCAGTGGGAGAGGCCGGTCTTGCTGTCCTGGAGATCCTTCACACCAACGATTCGCGTTGTAGGGGGGCGAAAGGTGGTGCCACCTGCAAAGATTCTCCGACGCTCAAGTCAGAAGAGTGTATGAACTCAGTGAATACTCAAGCGAAGTAATAGTAGAATGTGAGATAGAACAACGATACCATGCATGTGTATTGATATGGGCTTCTTATAGTTGAACGTAAGAGAAATGAGTCATTGGATGCAGGTGGGTCCCTTGGCTCTGATAGCGTGTATATAGTGTCAATCAAGGTGGCTCAACTTTCAGAATGTGTTAGGAGGGTAGGTCAATTATCAGAGTACGATCCTCTAGGAAGAGGAGAGGATAATCACCTTTTCTGCATAATCCGCTGACACACCCACTTGCTTTCTGAAGCCATTGATGTGACGTATTTTGCTACAAACAGTGTCTTCGTTGATAAGTTATCAGGGGCTCTTCTCTTGCTGTGACTGAAAAGCCAACAGTTATATAAATGTCCTGTAACAATGAACATAGAACCGTTATGGAGAAAATGAATGATGCTGTCGTGGAGTGAGGGCGGACGGCCAGACAACGGATATCCGGTGTGGTAACATTGAACCAGGACACCGGTTTTCCTTATATGAGGTCAGTCCGACGTCACAAGAATGGGGGCCGGTATCTAGACCGGATCAATAAATTTACTCAGCAGCCAGCATACAAATGCTAGGCAATTAGTTGTTTATTGGTGCAGGAACAGGGCGTACTCGAGAGAAGAAGACAAATCCGAGGAAAAATTACAAAAATCCGAGTGAGAAAGCATAAAGCCGAGCGAGAATTTACAAATCTGAGTGAGTCTTCGTATATCCAACTGAAAGGAGTCCAAAAGACCGACTGAGCGAGACTTCCCAAAAGGTTGACCGAAAAGAATTAACGAAAAGCTGACTACAAAGATTTCCAAGATACCGACTCCAAAAGAAAACAAGGAACCGATTGAAAATAAAAAGAAGAACCCGAGCGTCAATTTCAGAAATGCTGATTGAAAAGACAATTCGCTTAAGCGATAGTTAAATTCGCTCGGGCGAGGGTCAAAGTTCGCTCAAGCAAAGCAAGCCTACGCTCAAGCGTGTCCTCAGAACATCATTCATTCGCCCAAGCTTTTCCAGAACGCTTAAGCGAGAAGGCAACACTGCAGTACATATCTCAAGTTCGCTCAAGCGAGAACAAAGTTCACTCAAGCGAAAAGGCTGATATTTAAAACAGCGATCGTTCCCTCCAGAAGGCACTAGGCACCAATGTTGTTTCTTGCTGCCTTCTCTTCTACTGCTGCACCCTTAGTAACTTAAGTAGTAAGCTGTTAATTAGCTGGTGCTGTGCTGTAAATTAGCTAAGGATGAGCTAGATCCTGTTAAGAGCTGAGCTGTAATTAGTTGGTCATTCTGCAAACTGTGTAACTAGTTAGTTTAGTCGTTAACTTAAGTTTCCTAGGTTATCAGTTAAGTTAGTTAGTTAGGTAGAAGCTTATATATATAGGTGTTACATATTCTGAAAAAGGAGAGCCAGAACAGAGACAGATATATAGAATACAATTCATTCACAACTTCGTATATCTCACTACGTAATTTTCTCTCTCTAAATCCTCTCCTCCATGACGTTCCACAATCCTTCGATGGAACCGAAGTTAATGGAGTTCTAATTCCCTAAGGTTAGGATTGCGAAGGTTAGCAATAAAGTCTTGAAGCTGTGAGCGAGGAAATCAACTTCTAGGTCCTGAGACGAACAAGCTAAGGAGTGGAGCAGAATCGCTGGATTGACAAATCCAGAACTGATGAAGAACTTCGCCAGTGAGGAATCATGGTTGAAGCTTAGTTAACTTCCAGCTTTCTAACTAGTTCAGGCCTAATCAATTTAGGTGAATAGTTAGAGTTCAACCTCCAATTTTGCATTAGATTCTTAGGTTAATTGAGCACTTAAGGAATTAAGGTTTGATGCTTAAGGATTAGTGTTTTTCACCTAAGGAATTAGGGAATAACCACAAGCGGATTATCCTCTGGATTATGAAGTTTGATTATACTTTAATTGCATGTTTCTTGATGAATTATGAACCGAAGCAATCCTGACCTGTTTTCTATTAATCGCCTTTCACATTTCATTTTAACTCTGTTTTTGGAAATACAAAAACAACTATAAAACACTAAAACAACCAAAAACCGAGTGAACTTCATGTATTTTCTGTTGGTTCAGCTTGTACTAGTCCAAGATTGAGGTACTTACCACAATCCCTGTGGGACGATCAAATATTCTACAATTTTAACGACTGGTGCGCTTGCCAAAGTATAAATCCGAGAGTCATATTTTGTTTTTACTAAGATTTTTAGCACCAAGTTAATGGCTCGGGATTTTAGCATCAGTAGTCTTTATCTTTTTAAAGTTATATATAGCATCTCTTGTGTGCGTGAATAAAATCTGTTTAGTCTTTATTTTCATGCCTTAAGATTCATTGATTTATTTTTTAAAGTCTGTTGTATGGGAATAACTTGATTATCTTGTAAAAATTTTGAAATAATTTGAAATCCATGGTATGAATGAATAAACCCATGTCATATAAAAATCAAGTAAACTCACTGTTTCAATTCTCCTCTTAATACATAATTTTTTCTATCTTCAAGACTTGATGTTTGTCATCAACAAATAGGGGGAGATTGTTAGAGTCAAGTCTAAACTCATGACTAAGTAGTCTGAACCCCTTGTGTTTTTATTAATAATATACATCAAGACTCTCAGCTAAAATGAAGTCTGTACTTTTAATGTATCTAACTATTATGTTCAAGTATGACAGGGAGTCCATAGAACTCTATTTGCCAAGAATATGTGGAGTCCGTAAAACTTTAAATTCGTTCATGATATAAAGAATCTACACCCTCTAAAGACTTCAAGCATAGTAACCTTTTTCTAAAGATTCAGATCTCAAGATGATATCTTCTTTCTTAGAAGTCCATATGCAAAATGGATATTTCCTTTCTAAATAAGGAGATGCATAGACTTTCGCTCAAGAAACACGTGCCTATCATCAAAGAGGAAATCAACAAAAAAGTTGAAAACTTTCTCGCATGTATTAAGAAAACTGCCTCGCATATTCCAATGTGTCAGTAAAAGCTACACTAGTACAAATCAGACAACCTAAGGTCAACTGCTACAAGATGTACTTGATATTGGATAAGTAAGAACGATCCTTTTGAAGACTAATTTTGAGGTAATCCAGTTAAGGAAGTTCTCCTCTAATGCATAGCTCTGGTCTCTGCTCTCACTGACGGTGTAATCCTCAAGAAGATCAACGTCCTTCAAGATAAACCAATGACTATTTTCATTAAGGACTATAAATACAAGAAGCTCTCAAGATCAAGTTGTTGAGTCTATGGAAAATAATTCATTCAGATCTCTCTTGATCAAACTCAAAAACCTAGAGTCTGAAGGACTTTTTCATTAAGTTTCTAAGTTCTTGTATACACGAAATAAGTCTTCATTGTAGTTATGCTTCCTGCAGACCTTGATTTATAGTATTATGTAGCTTAGTGTACCTGTGTAATCATTCTATTGTCTTGTACACTGAGTTATTTGTTTGTAACTTCAAACTCTTTATCACTACACTTTGTACGTTCTGGTGTGTTGCCAGAATCTGTTAGTGTTGGGAAACACTTATGGCCTGAAGAGACTTTTGAAAGAATACTTAGGTCTATCGTTAGAAGTGGCTCATTAAAACAATACTTGGGTTTAAAGCCAAAAGTGGTTAGAGTCAATAATACTTGTTGCACTGAGCTAGTGTAGTATTGTAAAGGTGTTTTACAATAGTGAAAATCCTTCGGTCTAAAGGGATTAGACGTAGCTTCTGTGGTGGAAGTAAACCGGGATAATTCCACTGTGTGATTCTTTATTCCTCTCTTTGGTCTATTGAATTGTTTTATTACTTAAGCAGTTTGTACAATTTTGAAAAAGAGTTTAAGACTTATTCAACCCCTATAACATCCCAAAATTTTAAAATAGAGGATTAATTAAGGAAATAAATATTGAATAATTGTTTATGGAATAATTAATGTCCTAAAATATTAGAAATAATGAAACTAAGATTCTTGGGGACTGTTGGTGATTTCTGGAGACCAGATAAACTAAAAATAAGCCCGGTTGAAATATGGGTGTCGGACCAAGTATCTCTGATTGAGATGATGTTGGTTAGGGCTGTTGAGAATAATATTGGGAGTCTGAATATATACTCAAAATAATTTTTGGATAAAGTATTGAGCCAAAACATAGATCCTGTTTATCATAAAACGATGAATCTTTTAATGAAGGGTTAAAATTAAAGCCAAAAAGCCCAAATTTCCCCTCCTTTTCTCGTGAGCATGCTGAAGGATTGGAGAAACACACTTCATTTCTTCTTCTCTTTATTTTTTCTTCATTCTTCCTCTTCTTCTCCTTCCAAAACCCTAAGCCAAAAGGTGACATATTCCCCTTCTATTTCATTTTGTTAGAGCTTGGAAGGAGGCCATTGAAGCTAAATTCTTCTTCCTCTTCTTCTCCATTTTCATGTAGCCTCTTCCCCCTTCTTGAACCCATTCTGTTTTTGGGTGTGAGGTAAGATACACTTACCATTTTGTAGGGTTTTTGCCATGTATATGTGTTATTATGCTTTG
This sequence comes from Clitoria ternatea, assembly GCA_037962975.1. Taxonomy (NCBI): domain Eukaryota; kingdom Viridiplantae; phylum Streptophyta; class Magnoliopsida; order Fabales; family Fabaceae; genus Clitoria; species Clitoria ternatea. The sequence continues at coordinate 145,319,084 of CM075673.1, forward strand.
GGGGAGCCATACATGTGAATGGGTATTTACTAGGGGTATTTAATGCTTGAACCCTAGAGTGGGTTGCCATAAATATGAATGTTTATGAGGGGTTAATGGTGGAGGTGTATTTATGTTTGGAAGGTGATGAAGATTAATGATGCTTTAATGAGTGTTGTTGGGTTTTAGAGAAACCCTAGCTTTTAAAAATTGGGGAAAGTTATAAATATTGGTTGGATAATGTGATTGAGAGCAAATACAAGCCATTAGGTGTATGAGTATTGGTTGGTATGGTATTTTGTTGATGTTGGGCTATTGTTGTTGGTAGCCCTTGAATTTAATGAATGTGGCTTGAAGGGAAGGAATTCCCGAAGCCTAACAAATAATGGAAAATGATGTCTATAGCATGTCTTGTACATGTTATGAAATGGTAGATATAATGATGATTAAATTAGAATTGAATTTGTGTTTTAAATAGTTGATTGATTGGGGTTTTACATGTATGTTAATGTAGGACCTATTCTGAATGACGAGGCAGGTACGTCGTATCCATCGAAATTCTTTTTGACGTAGGAGAGGAGTCTATATATTCTAAATGCATGAGTTGAGTAGTGTTTGATTGTCATATGTAACAATATGCATGTTAGCCTTGTTTGAGTGGTAATGTTGATTTGTGGTTGATAAACATGATGATGGTGATGAATATGCTTGGCAACATGTAATGTGCATTTGGAATGTTTATGGTATGCTAAATAGTGATGATGAAAAGTTTGGCTAGTACATTGACTTGTTAATGATGTGTTTGGGTTAGGTTCACCATAAGTGTGAAAGGAATGTTATTGGTGTTTAATTGAGAATGGATGTGATGAATAGCATACCTTAATTGGTGGTGTGAGATTGATGTTCTTGTACTGATGATGGAATTGAATGATATGAATGAAACAATAATGAGGATGCCACATAAAAGCTTAAACAAATGATAATAACCAACAATAATAAATCCACTAAAAACCTTCTGGTGATGTTGGTAATGGTGTTGATGATGATGTTGATAAGTGGCATGTATAGGATGCATAGAGTGAGAAATACATATGATTGGCATTTACATCCATTGCATACTGCATAGCTACCAGTGTTGGAATTTTAGGGGATTCTCCTGGTTGGCCCAGTGGGAGGGCGGCTCTGTGCACGAGCAATTTATATTTCCCCTGTGACTCGATGTGTAAGTCACGAAGCTGCCTATGTTGTGCTACAGGGAGCCGCATTTGGTTGGCCTTTATGGGGGTGGCTCTTGATGAGCAGGTGTCCCCGGTGGTCCTTGGGATCACAGCTTCCATGATATGACTCATGGTTAGTCCGCAACACTATATATCGAATATGTTGTATACTGCGGTCATGGTGAAAATGACCAGGTGTTACAAAATGGGCGATGCGGTTTGGTACCAGAAAAATAATTATTGAAATGCATGCAATTTTAAGAATAAGTGTACATATTTTACTACTGCAGTAGGGGTATGGTTAGATGATCATACTTGAGACTCACAATCGGTGTTATTATTCCCAAAGTCAGATTTGCAATTGTTGAAACATTCCATTGTGCATATGTATTAGCTTAAGAGCATATGCATATAGCAAGGAAGTATGCCAAAGGAGATGAATTATGATGATGGATGTATTGGAGTTGATATAATAGCTTAAGACAACATAAAGATATGAATACTAAATGATAATTCTGAGTAAAACGGATATGTTGTGTAATAGTCCGAATGTTGTAAGACTTGATTATGTATATGCTTGTTTACCTTGTTTGACTTATAATGTTGTTTGTGATATATGTATGAGTGTATTATAATAAGGAATAAAATGGTGAATAATCTGTGGTGCAATGTACACATGTTAATGCATATGTACATAATTGTATGGTATTCATATTCATTCTTTGGGAATGTATGACTCATGTTAGTCCTCAAATTTTTAATAAAAGCTTAAATAAAAATTTCATAAAAATTATAAAAATTAGTCTTATTTGTTAGAAAATTAGGATTTAAATTCAATAAATGGATGTTGTTGGAAATAATCTGCCCTTGATCAATTTTCTCTAGTTTTGCAGTAAAAAAGTTAAGAAATTAAGAGAAAATTACACTGGAGGAGCTGACGCGTAGCCTCACCCCACGCTTAGCATCAACAGCTATTTTTGATGCTGACGCTACGCATCACAGCCACGTGTAGCGTCAGTGCTGCGTGGTCTCCACCTCCACTTTGACCAACCACTCCACTTGGACCCAATAATGGGCACTCCACTCAGCCACAAGGGCCACCCCACTCAGCACAAATGGCCAAAACACAGTGGAGACACGTCCAAGTGGCCAAGCATGATCAATTTTTATAATTTGTAGTGGCCATTATCAGCTGTTTAATGGAAGCTGAGTCATGGGCCTGACGCGTAGTGTCACAGGGACGTGTAGCGTCAGCACCCTTGCTCAGCACTATAAATAGGGCCATCCAACACCATTCATCATATCCCTTACACAGCATTTCATTCTCTTCTCTTCTCTCTTGTGCTCGACTTTGAGTACTTCTTTTGTGAGTTGTAGTTCTAGAATAGTTTTCTAGATACTTGAGTGTGTTTCGGTGTATTGTGATCGTTGTATCGTGAAGTTTCCATCGTCTTCGTAATGTCAAACTCTGTAAGTGTTGTCTTTACTTTTACCATGTGTAACTAATTTGTTTATGTTGGAATTGGTGAACTAATCTATTGAGTATAATGTTGTGAATTCGACCTCTGCATGTTTATGATTCAAGTCCATGTTAGTATCTCAACCTTTTATTAATATGAACGTCAAACGGGAGAATGATTTTCATGTGTATCAAAACTGGTTTTATTAGTATAAATGTCAAACGGGAGAATGATTATTTATGCCGTATTGAAACTTGTTTTGACGAAAGTAAAAAGTTGGAATACCCTTGGTATCTCAATTCTATAGGGGTTGTTAACCATTGTTGCCATAAGGCCAGGTCTTAATGCAAGTTTTTACTGAGAAAGCTCACGAGGGATCGGACTTTACGGTGAATTCTTAGAATTTATATCACGAGGGATCGGTTATAATGATTTTAAGCTGCAATGACATGAAACTTGATGATTAAATATGCATGTCTTGAGTTCCTCATTGTTATTCTAGATTAGGGATCCAATTTCCAACATAATTTGTTTATCTGTGTTTATCTCAAGTATCTTACCTATTCTAGATTGCAACTCGTCTTTTTAGATAGATTTTATTTTCTTTTATCTTATGAATCACTCAATCATGCTATCTTGTGAATATTGTATAAACTGTATATAAATCATTCTTTTGTTTATAATTTCCTTCACATTTACCATAGTAAATAGAAAATTACTGTTGTTATTGGACTTTCAATCCCAGTGGAATGATATCTAAATTTTGAAAACTACAAACGATTGGTGCGCTTGCCAATTAACAAACCCGGTGGTGGAAACGAACCGTTGAGACGCCGTCGCCGGGTTAACAAGTTTTCTGGCGCCGTCGCCGGGGATTGAATTGTTTCAGTAAAACAGTAAAATTTTAATTACCGTGGTAAATATTTTTTTTTACCTTAGATAATTTTTTTTATTTCTTATCATTATTACACTAACTTTATTTGTCTAGTTTGTGTATGCAAACTCGATCTACCGCAGGTAAAATTTATTTTGATCCTGAGATAGAAAAGTTTGTAAAGAAAATCAAGTCTTTGAAATCTAAAACACAAACTAAGTCTTCTTCTACTTTTAAGAATTTTGAAAATTCAAATATGGCTGCTGAAAGGAGAACATTGGGACAGTTTGCCGCTATAAATGGTCCACCCTGAGTTTCGGGAATGTTTCAAGGACCAGTTTTACCAGTGGAAATTAAACCTGCCACTTTAAACATTATTCAAAACAACCAATTTGCTGGTTTAAATCATGAAGAACCATATGAACATTTAACTATTTTTTATGAGTTATGCAGCACAATTGGTTTTGAACCCAATCAAGAAGAATTTGTTTACATGAGACTCTTTCCTTTTTCATTGATTGGGAAAGCAAAAGAATGGTTTAAATCTTGTCCACCGGGTAGTTTTGCAAACTGGTCTGATGTTGAAAGAAAATTTTTGGAAAGATTTTATTCTCCTTCAAAATATTTTGAAGCAATGACAGCCATACATTCTTTTTCTCAAAATAATGATGAATCACTAGGAGAGACATGGGAATGATTCAAGGCACTTTTGAGAAAGTGTCCAAACCACAACCTAAATGATGCCGAAAAGGTAAGAATCGTTTACCATGGTTTATTGCCTCAGTTCAAGATGATGTTAGATGCTTGTGCAGGTGGTTCTTTAATGAACAAGACTGTGGAAGAAGCCATAGAAATATTGGAATCAATGGCTATTAGTGACCGCCAAGCAAAGCATGAAAGAGGTAATATGCAGAGGAAGCCAGGAATGCTCGAATTGGGAGTAAATGATGCAGTGTTGGCTCAGCAAAAATTACTGACCCAACAAATTGAAGTTATGAGCAAGCAATTGGAAAAACTTCAAATTACTCAAGTAGCATCACCACCCCCTGCTCAACTTAAAACATGTATGCACTGCATGGGAGAACAACCATGTGGTTACTGTGGAAATGAGCAAGAGCAAGCCAATTTCATGAACCATCAAAGAGCACCCTTAGGTAATTTTCCTTTTAATCATGGAAATTCTTTCCCTAACAATTACCTACAGGGTTAGCAAAATTAGAATATTGGCTGGAGACAGGACACTGGACCTTCCAACAGAACTCCTAACAATCAATTCAAGCAACAACAAACTGACAATGCAAGATTGACAAGAATAGAGGAATCTATTCAAAAGTTATTGCAGTTTGTAGAGACAAATGAAGCTGCCCGTAAAGCATCAGATATATAAATGGGTCAGCTTGCAAAAGAGATAGCCGAATTAAAGAGTTCTGGGTTTTCTGCAAACACTCAAAACCCAAGGGAACAATGTAATGCTGTTTCTTTTGATGATTGTAAAGAAAAGAGTGAGAAAAAGAAAGAAGAAGAAGAGAAAGAAAGTGAAAAAATAGAAAAAAATGAAAAAAATGAAAAAGAAAAAAATGTGCAAAGAGATACAGAGCAAGAAACAAACTGTATAACCCCGAAAAAATGTAAAGATCCGGGGAGTTTCACCATTCCTGTGACAATCGAAAATATCAACATCAGGAATGCGTTATTAGATTTAGGGGCTAACATTAACTTGATGCCCTTAGATTTAATAAAACGCATTGGTGAATATGAGTTAAAAGAAGCAAAGACAAAATTACAGTTTGCAGATCGCTCTGTCAAAAAGCCTTTTGGGATTGTGGAAGATGTACTGGTAAAGGTTGACAAGTACCACTTCAAGGTTGACTTCGTGGTGCTGGATATGAAGGAGGACACTGAGATTCCCCTGATCTTAGGAAGACCTTTTATGAAGACTGCAAGAATCAGAGTAGATGTTGATCTAAGTACGGTTGCAGTCAAAGTTTATGAAGAAGAGGTAAGCTTCAGTGCCCATGAACACCTCAGGATAAGTAATGAGGCAAAAGTTTACCTTTCAACCGAACCAGGTATATCTCTTCCCAATCAATTAAATTGTTTTAACTTAACCGATGCTTTGAAAGATGAAAAACAGGTAATTAAGCATCGGAAAAGAAGAAAAAGAAAGAAAAAGACAGGTGATTCCTCAAAGGATATTGGGAGACCACCTGATTAAATCAGAGGAATGTCAGGCTGGAGACATTAAACCTAGCGCTCAATGGGAGGCAACCCATTCTTTTCTTGTTATTTATATATATATATAAAAAATAAAAAAATAAAAATAATTTTATAAAAATAAAATTTTCTTTTAATAAATCAATCAAATTTTTGTTAGTAAGTTAGTTTATACACTTAGAGTTTTTACACAATGAAACTTAATTTTGTAAAATCAATTATCGATTTTTATATAACTTAGGAATTTTGATAAAATTTAATTACAATAAGTTTATTAACCATCAAGCAAATTTCAATAACCCGGTGAGTTGAGAGATCTTTTTAACACTTGAGGGTTTAATCGACATATTTTCAATTCGAATTGATTTTGCTTTAATCTCTGATTTATGTTGTTGTACAGAGAATTCGGGAAAATGATCAAGGCACATTTATTGGTGAAACGAAACCTTAGGCCAAACAGCTTACCTTGGTAAAAAGTCTTTTATCCCTTGCAAGCCAATTTGAGCCTAAAATAAAATTCTTTGATACCCTTAAAACTTAATTTGTTTTAACCATTCCCTATACTTGATTGATTAAAAGAGCAGTTGAAATAAATAAAAAATATTTTGAGTGTTCTTACAAAAATGGGGAGTGAAAATGAGCAACTTGATTCTTTTCAAAAAAATAGAATATGGAAAAGAAAAGTCAAAAATAGTGAAAAGAATCAAGTTGGGGGTATTTATTTTTCATCAATAAAAGAAAATGAGAGATTGGATAAAAAGAAAAGCCTAAAAATTATGAAAATGCTCTTTTATGATTTCAGGTTTTTGAATTCCAAGAAAAACCATTACTTCTTGAAAACCAAGCCTCATTACAACCCGTGAAAAGACCTTGTGATTTTCGAATTAACTCGGTATAAATAACCATTGATTAGATGACAAACAAAGTTAAATTCGTTTGATTTTATGATTGATTGAGTGAAACAGGTTACCAATTGCATAGAGATAAACACTTGTGAGGTAAGCCTGAAATTCTGCTTGATTGTTAATAGAATATTGTAAACAATTTTATCATTAAACCTTTGTTATATTTGATATCAGTTTTTGATTATTACAAAATAGTTAAAATTGTGTAATTATTTTTTGTGATAAATTTTTGGACTAACTTAAAAATTTGATTTCAAATTTTTATTTTCTTATTTTTCTCTCTTGCTCGAGGACGAGCAATGTCTCAAGTTGGGGGTATTTGTTAGTCCTCAAATTTTCAATAAAAGCTTAAATAAAAATTTCATAAAAATTATAAAAATTAGTCTAATTTGTTAGAAAATTAGGATTTAAATTCAATAAATGGATGTTGTTGGAAATAATCTGCCCTTGATCAATTTTCTCTAGTTTTGCAGTGAAAAAGTTAAGAAATCAAGAGAAAATTACACTGGAGGAGCTGACGCGTAGCCTCACCCCACGCTTAGCATCAACAGCTATTTTTGATGCTGACGCTACGCATCACAGCCACGCGTAGCGTCAGTGCTGCGTGGTCTCCACCTCCACTTTGACCAACCATTTTTGATGCTGACGCTACGCATCACAGCCACGCGTAGCGTCAGTGCTGCGTGGTCTCCACCTCCACTTGGACCCAATAATGGGCACTCCACTCAGCCACAAGGGCCACCCCACTCAGCACAAATGGCCAAAACACAGTAGAGACACGTCCAAGTGGCCAAGCATGATCAATTTTTATAATTTGTAGTGGCCATTATCAGCTGTTTAATGGAAGCTGAGTCATGGGCCTGACGCGTAGCGTCACAGGGAAGTGTAGCGTCAGCACCCTTGCTCAGCCCTATAAATAGGGCCATCCAACACCATTCATCATATCCCTTACACAGCATTTCATTCTCTTCTCTTCTCTCTTGTGCTCGACTTTGAGTACTTCTTTTGTGAGTTGTAGTTCTAGAATAGTTTTCTAGATACTTGAGTGTGTTTCGGTGTATTGTGATCGTTGTATCGTGAAGTTTCCATCGTCTTCGTAATGTCAAACTCTGTAAGTGTTGTTTTTACTTTTACCATGTGTAACTAATTTGTTTATGTTGGAATTGGTGAACTAATCTATTGAGTATAATGTTGTGAATTCGACCTCTGTATGTTTATGATTCAAGTCCATGTTAGTATCTCAACCTTTTATTAATATGAACGTCAAACGGGAGAATGATTTTCATGTGTATCAAAACTGGTTTTATTAGTATAAATGTCAAACGGGAGAATGATTATTTATGCCGTATTGAAACTTGTTTTGACGAAAGTAAAAAGTTGGAATACCCTTGGTATCTCAATTCTATAGGGGTTGTTAACCATTGTTGCCATAAGGCCAGGTCTTAATGCAAGTTTTTACTGAGAAAGCTCACGAGGGATCGGACTTTACGGTGAATTCTTAGAATTTATATCACGAGGGATCGGTTATAATGATTTTAAGCTGCAATGACATGAAACTTGATGATTAAATATGCATGTCTTGAGTTCCTCATTGTTATTCTAGATTAGGGATCCAATTTCCAACATAATTTGTTTATCTGTGTTTATCTCAAGTATCTTACCTATTCTAGATTGCAACTCGTCTTTTTAGATAGATTTTATTTTCTTTTATCTTATGAATCACTCAATCATGCTATCTTGTGAATATTGTATAAATTGTATATAAATCATTCTTTTGTTTATAATTTCCTTCACATTTACCATAGTAAATAGAAAATTACTGTTGTTATTGGACTTTCAATCCCAGTGGAATGATATCTAAATTTTGAAAACTACAAACGATTGGTGCGCTTGCCAATTAACAAACCCGGTGGTGGAAACGAACCGTTGAGACGCCGTCGCCGGGTTAACAACTCACTCTTCCATGTTGTCTATTTTTAGACTTGTGATGCAGTACACTATGGGAAGAGTGGATATTTTGAAGTGCATTTTGGTTAAGGAGGTAAATAGTTGTATAGGAAGTGCCTTGGCCGGCAAAATCTAGATTTTTGTATAGCATATAGGGTGTATGTATGCTTATTTTGTGATCTAGATTGTATTTGATGATTTGAGGGTCATGTAGGAAAATTGGACATTGGTGTGCATGGCCAATTTTTATTAATGACCCAAATGATGTAATACGATGAATTATGATGCTTGCTGGTGTTTAATTTCATGAATGAATGAGGTATTTCATAACTTTTAGTATTTTATGAAGTTTTGTAGAAATGAGCTTAAATCCTATGCATTGAGTGAAAGAAGTTTGATTTGAAGTGTATGAACAATTAGGAGGACTCATAATTATATAATATAGTACATCCAATGCATTAGGATGGGTCAAAATGGTAGGAAATGAGAATTGAGATGCTAAGTTGTGTAAAATCCACGTTTCTGCACAAGTTCTGCATAACTCGCTCAAGCGAGTGGTAGTCTCACTCGAGCGAGACCCTTGGGAATCAGGGGTGTGGCCACTGGCCAAAATTCGCCCGAGCGAATGGCTTTCTCGCCCAAGCAAGATTTGCCTAGGAATGGAGGTTGGTCACTGGACCATTTTCGCTCAAGTGAAATGGTCTTGGCTTGGGAGTCGCTCAAGCAAGAGGAAAGGAAATTGGACACTAAACGATTTGCGCTCAGGCGAGCCTTGCCTCGCCCAAGCGAAAATCGGGCAGTGAGTCCCTGTTGTTGGTGGAGCAATCTCGCTCAAGCGAGGTTGGCCCCTGGAGCAATTCCCATTCTCTCGCTTAAGCGTCTCGCTAGCTTGCCCAAGTGTGGCCTTCGAATCTTGCTCAAGCGAGATGGGGTCCGCTCAAGTGAAGGGACCCCCTGATGCTCAAAACTCTCCCTCGCTCAGCCTTTCTTGTTTTTGCTCAAGCGTACCTATGCGAGCTCGCTCAAGCGAATGTGGTACTCGCTTGAGCGAGTGGCATCCTGATGCACATATTTATTTTGTCTTAAATGATTATATTTCCCATTGTATTAAACTTCTCCTTGCATCAGCTTAAAATTAGATTGGACATATTATGGATCCTTGAACCTCATGAAATCTTCTCCCTTCAAATTCAATCATACAACAATCAAATTAATCATTTCTTCCGCTGTTTTTAGTTGGAAATTTCTCACGAAATTGTTTTAATTTACCCTCTCATATCCTCATATATGAGAGTGGCTTTTTATAGATCTAGGTGTTGATTAAAGCCTCATCACTCTAATTATCTAATTAATTAATGATCTTAAATCATGAAAAATTTACCCGTAAATTCAGGGCGTCTCAACCTGGTATCAGAGCATTGTTTGCTCTGGATATGGTCATGATTGATGTTATTCATGTAGTTGTTGCTTATGATTGAGTCATGTGAGCTATAATTAGTTGAGTTGTGGATTATTTGATTGAATTGTGAATGTTTGTCATTGAATTGAGGTTGATGTATAGAATTGTTGAGTCTGGCTAAGACCCCTTACACTATTTACCTCGAATGATGAATGTGTGGTGATCATGTGCTGAAAATGATATGATTGTGTGGTGTGGTACATATTAGGTTTATGAGTGCTAAGACCTTTGAAATTATACATTCAAAGGTTATTGTTTGGTCTAGTTTACTCATGTATGAGCCATGTTTTGATGTATAGGCTTAAGATATGGCGGGTAGACCGAATCGTGAGGCTGCTGCTATGGCAAATGCCTTGAATCATTTCGCTGATCTCTTGGAAAGACAAGGCCAACTGAGTGTGGGACAAGGCTCCCAAGGTCTTGATCTATTTCTCAAGAGGAAACCTTCAGAATTCCATGGAGGTTATAAGCCAGAAGATGCATATGCTTGGATCAATGACTTGGAAAGAATATATGCTAGCTTCAAATATTCTAAAGCGCAAAAGGTAGAGTATACGTTCTTTATAATTCACGATGAAGCCGAAGCTTAGTGGTGTCTTACTAGGGGATGCATGATATCTACTGATATTCCCTTGGTTTGGGAAAACTTCAAGGTGGAGTTCTTGAAGAAGTATTTTTCAGACAGTTATAGAAGCAGGAAAGAGCTTGAGTATATGGAACTTAAGCAAGGTGGTATGATGGTGGAGGAGTATGCCTCCAAGTTTAAAGAACTTTGTACGTTTTATCCGCCCTATCAACAAGAGGGTACCGAGGCATCGAAATGTGTGAAGTTTGAAAATAGATTGAGGCCCGAGATCAAGCGGGCTATCCGACATCAAGAAATTAGAAGCTTCCCTACACTTGTGAACAAGTGTCGCATATATGAAGAAGATGATATGGCTCCTTCGAGTCATGGTAAGCACGAGCCCAAGTTGAAGGGCCAATTCTCTAGTTTCAAGAAGCAAGGTCACTTCAAGAAGAACAAGTTCCTTCGTGGTGGATCCTCCAATGCTAGAGGACGTGGTGCTTTTAGGGGTGGTTACGGTAGTGATAACCAAGGTCGTGGAAATGTCCAAAGCCTAACTTGCTTTAAATGCGGTTCTAACCATTTGGCATGAGATTGTCTACAAGATGATGTGGTGTGCTACCAATGCAATCAACCGGGGCATATCTGCCCTAATTTCCCATTGAATGCAAGGAACGCTAATGCTAATACTCTTATACGTATGAATCCTAATGGTAACCATGGAAGCCATGGTGGATTTGGAGGCCGTGGTCGTGGAAACGGTAATGGTTATAATGGTGGCCGAAATGGTGGCCGTGGTGGAAATCATAACGGTGGAAAAATGGCAATAGTCGAGGTAATGGCCATGGTGGAAGAAATAGTAACCGCAATGGTGGTGATCAACCACAAGCTGCTGGTAGGGTATTTGCAGTTACTGGTGAAGAAGCCGCTCAAGCTGAAGATCTTGTCCGTGGTGAGTGTGAAATCTTTGGTAATTCGGTATATGTGATCTTTGATTTCGGTGCAACTCATTCATTTATTTTTGAGGACTGTGTGAGGCGCTTAAAGGTTCTTGTTGTATGATGAGAGGTTCTATAATAGTGACTACACCAACCGGTACTTGTTTAAGATCGGTGACTCGATGTGAGAATGTTGAGATAAACCTTGAGGGTAGAAAGTTTGTTGTATCCCTCGTCTGTTTGCCTATGAAGAACCTGGACATTATTCTAGGCATGGACTGGTTATCCGCTAACAAAGTCTTGGTGGATTGTCATAATAAGACGGTGATCTTCCTGACTTCGAACGCTGAAGACTTTGATGTCCAAGGTATCTCTCAGCTTCTTATGATGTTCTGCATGGTTAATAGGAATGGTGCTTCCCAATCTTGTAGGATTCCTATTGTTTTGGAGTTTCCCAATGTGTTTCCAAATGAGATTCCTGGATTACCTCCTCCACGAGAAGTAGAATTTTCTATTGACCTCATTCCTAGTGCTGAACCTGTTTCTAGAGCTCCTTATAGGATGTCTCCTATGGAGTTGACCGAGTTAAAGAAGCAAGTCGAGGAATTACTTGAACGGGAGTTTATTCACCCAAGTGTGTCTCCTTGGGGTGCTACTGTATTGTTGGTGAAAAAGAAGGATGGAAGCATGAGATTGTACATTCATTATCGCCAACTCAACAAGCTAACTATTAAGAACAAATATCCTCTTCCTCACATTGATGATCTTTTAGATCAATTGAAGGGCACCGTGGTGTTTTCAAAGATTGACTTGCATTCCGGATATCACCAAATCCGGGTGAAGACCAAAGATATCCCAAAAACTGCCTTTAGAACGCAATATGGACACTATGAGTACGTAGTGATGCCATTCAGAGTGACGAATGCGCCTGCGATTTTCATGGATTACATGAATCGTATTTTTCATGAGTATCTTGATCAATTCATCATGGTATTTATCGATGATATTTTGGAATACTCCAAGAGTCATGAAGAGCATGAAAGACATCTTCGTCTTGTATTGTCTATTCTTCGAGAGAAAGAATTGTATGCTAAACTTTCTAAATGTGAATTCTGGATGAGTGAGATTTCTTTTCTTAGTCATGTGATTTCTGGTGATGGAGTTGCCGTTGATAGATCAAAAGTTGAAGCTGTAATAGCTTGGGAAAGACCGACGTCCATAACGGAGATAAGAAGTTTTCTTGGTCTTGTCGGTTACTACCGGAGGTTTATTGAAGGATTTTCCCGTTTAGCCTTACCGTTGATGAAGTTGACTCGTAAGAATCAATCTTTTATATGGACTCGTGAATGTGAAGAAAGTTTTCAAGAGTTAAAATTGAGACTTACTACAGCACCGGTGTTAGTGCTGCCCGATTTGACGGATGATTTTGTGGTGTATTATGATGCGTCTAAGATTGTTCTTGGATGCATGTTGATGCAAGGGGAGCATTTGATAGCCTATACGTTGAGACAATTACGACCGCATGAGGTTAATTATCCTACTCATGACCTTGAATTGGCGGCGGTGGTGTTTGCTTTGAAGTTGTGGCGACATTACTTGTATGGTTCTAAATTTGTGGTCTTTAGTGACCATAAGAGCCTTAAGTATTTGTTTGACCAAAAAGAACTTAATATGCGCCAAAGAAGGTGGATAGAATTCCTAAAGGATTATGAGTTCAAGTTGAGGTATCATCTCGGAAAGGCCAATGTGGTTGCCGATGCTTTGAGCCAAAAGTCGTTGCATATCTCTATGATGATGGTGAAAGAGATGGAGTTGATTGAACAATTTAGAGATTTGAATGTGGGCATAGTGACATATACTTCCAAGAAAATATCACTCGAGATGTTGAAAGTCATAAATGAATTTCTTGAATATGTGAAGGTTCAACAACTAAATGATGAGTATTTGATGGAGATGAAGGAAACCCAAGAAAAAGGAAGAATTTGTTCCTAGTGGAAGGTCAAGATGGCATTTGGTGGGTGAAAGGTCAAATTTATGTTCCCTCAAGTGGTGATGTGAGAAAATATATACTTGAGGAAGCTCACAAAAGCATATTGAGCATTCATCCTGGTTCTACCAAGATGTATCTAGACTTGAAGAAGAATTTCTGGTGGCCCGGTATGAAGCGTGATATGGTGAACTTTGTAGCATCTTGCCTTATTTGTCAGAAGGCTAAAGTCGAGCATCAAAGACCATCTGGTTATTTGAGACCTTTGGAGACCCTTATTTGGAAATAGGATGTTGTTGCTATGGACTTTGTGTTCAGTTTACCTAGGACGAGGTCCAATTGTGATGGAATTTGGGTGATTATAGATCATTTGATGAAGAGTGCGTATTTTTTGCCGATTAGCATGAAGAGTTCCTTAGAGGATCTGGCGCAGTTGTACATCAAGGAGATAGTGAGATTGCATGGGGTACCGTCTAGTATTGTTTCTGATAGAGACCCACGTTTTACTTCTCAATTTTGAGGAAGTCTACATGAGGCCATGGGCTCTAAATTGAAGTTGAGTTCAGCTTATCACCCTCAGACGGACGGACAATCCGAGAGGACTATTCAGAGTCTTGAAGACTTGTTACGTGTACGTGTTTTAGAACACGGTGGTTCATGGGTGAAATACTTGCCTTTAATTGAGTTTACCTACAACAACAGCTTCCATTCTAGTATTGGCATGACACCATATGAGGCGTTGTATGGAAGGAAGTGTAGAACCCCTTTGTGTTGGCTTGAGGTTGGTGAGAACTTGGCCTTAGGGTCGGAAATTGTTCAGGTGACTACTGAGCAGATTAAAAAGATACAAGAGAATATGAAGATTGCTCAGGATTGACAGAAGAGTTACTATGACAAGAGGCATAAACCACTAGAGTTTCAAGTGGGTGACCATGTGTTTTTGAAAGTTTCACGTGATAAAGGGATTGGAAGGGCGCTGAAGAATGGAAAGTTGAGTCCTAGATTCATTGGACCTTACGAGGTATTGTAGCGGGTTGGCGACGTTGCTTATCGAATAGCACTCCCTCCGCATCTCGCAAATCTACATAATGTATTTCATGTATCCGAGTTGAGGTCATATGTCCATGATCCCCTACATGTGATTCCTATGGATGATGTCGATGTACGAGACGATTTATCTATTCCTCTTATTTCTATTCACATTATCGAGCATTCTGTGAAGAGATTGCAGAACAAGTTGGTACCTTTGGTAAAGGTCGCTTGGAAGCATAGAAATGTGGAGACATTCACATGGGAACGTGAGGACGACATCAGAGAACGATACCCCGACGTATTCAAATCCGGTATATTAAATTTCGAGGACGAAATTTTCTTTTTGGTGGGGTGGATTGTAACATCCAAAAATTTCAAAATAGAGGATTAATTAAGGAAATAAATATTGAATAATTGTTTGTGGAATAATTAATGTCCCAAAATATTAGAAATAATGAAACTAAGATTCTTGGGGACTGTTGGTGATTTATGGAGACCGGATAAGCTGAAAATAAGCCCGGTTGAAATATGGGTGTCGGACGATTGAGATGATATTGGTCAGGGTTGTTGAGAATAATATTGGGAGTCTGAATATATACTCAAAATAATTTTCGGATAAAGTATTGAGCCAAAACATAGATCCTGTTTATCATAAAATGATGAATCTTTTAATGAAGGGTTAAAATTAAAGCCAAAAAGCCCAAATTTCCCTCCTTTTCTCGTGAGCATGTTGAAGGATTGGAGAAACACACTTCATTTCTTCTTCTCATTATTTTTTCTTCATTCTTCCTCTTCTTCTCCTTCCAAAACCCTAAGCTAAAAGGTGACACATTCCCCTTCTATTTCATTTTGTTGGAGCTTGGAGGGAGGCCATTGAAGCTGAATTCTTCTTCCTTTTCTTCTCCATTTTTGTGTAGCCTCTTCCCCCTTCTTGAACCCATTTTATTTTTGGGTGTGAGGTAAGATATACTTACCATTTTGTGAGATTTTTGCCATATATATGTGTTATTATGCTTTGGGGGAGCCATGCATGTGAATGGGTATTTACTAGGGGTATTTAATGCTTGAACCCTAGAATGGGTTGCCATAAATGTGAATGTTTATGAGGGGTTAATGGTGGAGGTGTATTTATGTTTGGAAGGTGATGAAGATTAATGATGCTTTAATGAGTGTTGTTGGGTTTTAGAGAAACCCTAGCTTTTAAGAATTAGGGAAAGTTATAAATATTGGTTGGATAATGTGATTGAGAGCAAATACAAGCCATTAGGTGTATGAGTATTGGTTGGTGTGGTATTTTGTTGATGTTGGGCTATTGTTATTGGTAGCCCTTGAATTTAATGAATGTGACTTGAAGGGAAGGAATTCCCGAAGCCTAACAAATGATGGAAAATGATGTCTATAGCATGTCTTGTACATGTTATGAAATGGTAGATATAATGATGATTAAATTAGAATTGAATTTGTGTTTTAAATAGTTGATTGATTGGGGTTTTACATGTATGTTAATGTAGGACCTATTCTGAACGACGAGGCAGGTACGTCGTATCCATCGAAATTCTTCTCTTGAGGTAGGAGAGGAGTCTATATATTCTAAATGCATGAGTTGAGTAGTGTTTGATTGTCATATGTGACAATATACATGTTAGCCTTGTTTGAGTGGTAATGTTGATTTGTGGTTGATAAACATGATGATGGTGATGAATATGCTTGGCAACATGTAATGTGCATTTGGAATGTTTATGGTATGCTAAATAGTGATGATGAAACGTTTAGCTAGTACATTGCCTTGTTGATGATGTGTTTGGGTTAGGTTCACCATAAGTGTGAAATGAATGTTGTTGGTGTTTAATTGAGAATGGGTGTGATGAATAACATACCTTAATTGGTGGTGTGAGATTGATGTTCTTGTATTGATGATGGAATTGAATGATATAAATGAAACAATGATGAGGATGCCACATAAAAGCTTAAACAAATGATAATAACCAACAACAATAAATCCACTAAAAACCTTGTGGTGATGTTGGTAATGGAGTTGATGATGATGTTGATGAGTGGCATGTATAGGATGCATAGAGTGAGAAATGCATACTGCATAGCTGTCGGTGTTGGAATTTTAGGGGATTCCCCCGGTTGGCCCAGTGGGAGGGCGGCTCTGTGTATGAGCAATTTATATTTCCCATATGACTCGGTGTGTAAGTCACGAAGCTGCCCATGTTGTGCTACGGGGAGCCGCATGTGGTTGGCCCTTGTGGGGGGTGGCTCTTGATGAGCAGGTGTCCCCGGTGGTCCTTGGGATCACAACTGCCATTATATGACTCATGGTTGGCCCGTAACACCATATGTCGAATATGTTGTATACCGCGGTCATGGTGAAAATGACTAGGTGTTGCAAAATGGGCGATGTGGTTTGGTACTAGTAAAATAATTGTTAAAATGCATGTAATTTTAAGAATAAGTGTACATATTTTACTACTGCAGTAGGGGTATGGTTAGATGATCATACTTGAGACCCACAATCGCTGTTATTATTCCTACAGTCAGATCTACAATTGTTGAAACATTCCATTGTGCATATGCATTAGCTTAAGAGCATGTGCATATAGCAAGGAAGTATGCCTAATGAGATGAATTATGATCATGGATGTATTGGGATTGATATAATAGGTTAAGACAACATAAAGATATGAATACTAAATGATAATTCTGAGTAAAGCGGATATGTTGTGTAATAGTCCAAATGTTGCAAGACTTGATTATGCATATGCTTGTTTACCTTGTTTGACTTATAATGTTGTTTGTGATATGTGTATGAGTGTATTATAATAAGGAATAAAATGGTGAATGATGTGTGTGTACAAAGTATACGTGTTGATGTATATGTACATAATCATATGGTATTCATATTCATTCTTTTGGAATGTATGACTCACTCTCCCATGTTGTCCATTTTTAGACTTGTCATGCAGTACACTATGGGAAGAGTGGATATTTTGAAGTGCATTTTGGTTGAGGAGGTAAATAGTTGTATAGGAAGTGTCTTGACCGGCAAAATCTAGATTTTTGTATAGCATATAGGGTGTATGTATGCTTATTTTGTGATCTAGATTGTATTTGATGATTTGAGGGTCATGTAGGAAAATTGGACGTTGGTGTGCATGGCCAATTTTCATTAATGACCCAAATGATGTAATACGATGAATTATGATGCTTGTTGGTGTTTAATTTCATGAATGACCCAAATGATGTAATACGATGAACCTCATGAAATCTTCTCCCTTTTAATTCAATCATGCAACGATCAAATTAATCATTTCTTCCACTGTTTTAATTGGAAATTTCTCATGAAATCGTTTTAATTTACCCTCTCATATCCTCATATATGAGAGTGGCTTTTCATAGATCCAGGTGTTGATTAAAGCCTCACCACTCTAATTATCTAATTAATTAATGATCTTAAATCGCGAAACCGTAAATTCGGGGCGTCTCAACCCCCGTCCCTTCTAAGTCCACCTCTGTACCATCATTCACTATACCATAAAATGAAAGATTGAGACTATGTGTAAAATAAGTATAAAATGAAACAGAACCACCCAAACACACATAATTACATCATAACAATCCATTCAAACTCAAGCATAGGGAAAAGTATAATGTTATGGATATGCCATACCATGTGATTCATTTAAGTACTTATCAAATTTAGCTATAATGATGTAATGATGGATCCATACTAACTGGTAGGTACTCACTACAATATAATCATTTCCATAATCATAATCTTTTTTTTGGTACCACATTGAAACATCCCCTTGCAACACTACCACATATTGTAACTTGGTCATACATAAACTGTGTTACAGGTTGGCTCTAGTTCCTCTCACCTAGAGCATACAATAGATCATAAAGATCATACTTGTAGGATTTTTGCTCATCACTAAGCCACCCCTACTGAACCAATAATCAAGGGATCCCTACATCCTAAGATACGTCCTTCATGAATATGATGGATAGATGTTTTCATATCTTATTATATTATGCGTTCAATTTCCTCAACAATATCGCATCTTAATCATATAACTATTCACGTTTCTTAATGGAACACACATATTAACTCAATCCATGATTGATCTCATTCCATAACCACTTATAATATCTTTCCTCGACTAAGTATTCAATCACAAATTCTTTAGAACGAATTAATAGGAAATAGAAATGAATTTTCATGACATTTAGGACCAAGAAAATGGTAGAGGTATGACTAGTAGGTATTTAAAAATCTAAGAAGATTAAGAAGCCAAAGAATCAAATAGTGTAAAATAAGGCCATTTGCTTAAGCAACTAGGACTTGCTTAGTCTAATTGGGCATGTTTGATACTCTCGCCTAGGGGACTATGTCTCACTTAGGTGAAATAGGTCCGACGCCAATTCCTAATTCATTCGCCTAGGGGACTAGGACTCACCCAGGTGAAACATGTATTTGTTGATGCTTTCACCTAGGTGATTGAGGCTCGCCTGAGCGAACCAAGTCTAGTGTTGATTTACCTCTCCTTGAATAAAAATGTCAAGCCCATACAGAAAGATAATACCACTCCTCCTCCAGATAACACGAATCTGGCTACTTAGCTTACTCATCTATTACCTTTGCAATTGTCTTTCTATTTTTGATTATTAGAACACCTTGTACCAGGATAGGATCCGACTTTAAACTTGCTACTTGATCAATGAAAAACTTATTCTTTCCAAATTACGTGTATTAAACTTTGCTTCTTATATTTGCTTGACACTTGTTCATAGAAATTCTTAAAATAGTATCCCTATCAGGGACTTGAATTTTTCCTATTTCATTGTAGAAACTTATTTTAAAATTGTTAATCCTCCTTATGAGATCTAGGGTTTTGTAAAGCACAATGGTCTAGCCTTCTTTTTGAAGTTATAGGAATAATCTACTTGCACCGCTCGTCGGGGTCCGGTATAGTCTCAAAAGAAAACTAATCCTCGCCACTCATTATGGCCAAGTAGCCAGTCTCTTTGGAGATTGAGGTGCCACCCGTTGGGGTCTGGTATGGCCTCATACAAGGTTGATAAGTCTTGAAAAGACTTAATTATTTCACCTTTTTATTTAACATTATTCAGTAATTATTGGTTAGTTGTTAGTATTATTTAATAATTTGATAACAATTCGTATTTTAGTTATGAATTTCAAAAGTACTTCATTTATGTAAGAAAATGATTGAAAATATTAATTAGTTAAGGAATTTTGAAGTATTTATAAATTCACCAAGCAGCCAGCGTATAAATGCTAGGCAATTAGCTGTTTAATAGTGTAGAAACAGGGCATACTTGAGAAAAGAAGACAAATCCGAGTGAAAATTATAAAAAGCCGAGCAAGAATTTACAGAGCCGAGTAAGAATTCGTAAATCCGACTGAAGGAAGTTCACAAGACCGACTGGACGAGACTTTAAAGGGTTGACCGAAAAGAATTAACGAAAAGCTGACTGCAAAGATTTCCAAGAGACCGACTCCAAAAGAGAACAAGGAACCAATTGAAAATAAAAGGGAGAACCCGAGCGTCCATTTCAGAAATACTGATTGAAAAGATAATTCGCTCAAGCGATAGTTAATTCGCTCGGGGTGAGGGTCAGAGTTCGCTCAAGCAAAGCAAGCCTACACTCAAGCGTGACCTCAAAACATCACCTTTCACCTAAGCTACTCTATCACGCTTGAGCGAGAAAGCCATTCTGCATAACATATTTTCAATTCGCCCAAGCTTCGCCATAACGGTTAAGCGACAAAGCAACACTGCAGTACAATTCCCGAGCTCGCCCAAGCGAGAGTTAATCAGCTCAAGCGAAAACCCAGCAGCTGAAGCGAAAAAGCAGTAACTTAAACCCTGTTTCTTCCCTCCAACAACACACACCTGGTGCAGTACTGTTTCCACTTCCATTGCCTTCTTCTCTACTACTGTAACCTTAGTAACTTAAGTAGTGAACTGTCAATTAGCTGGTACTGCGCTGTAAATTAGCTAAGGCTGAGCTGGATCCTGTTAAGAGCTGAGCTGTAATTAGTTGGTTACTCTATAAACTGTGTAACTAGTAGTTTAGTCGTTAACTTATGTTTTCTAAGTTATTAGTTAAGTTAGTTAAGTTAGGTAGAAACATATATATAGATTGTACATATTATGTAAGACACACGCATACACAGACACAATAACAGAACAGAGAACATTCATTACGCACTTCGAACATCTCACTACACATTTTTTCTCTCTCTAATCCTCTCCTCCATGATGTTCCACAATCCTTCGATGGAACCGAAGTCAATGGAGTTCTAAATCCCTAAGGTTGGGATTGCGAAGGTTAGCAATGGATTCTTGAAGCTGTGAGCAAGTAGATCAACTTCTAGATCCTGAGGTGAACAAGCTGAGAAGTGGAGCAGAACTGCTGGATTGACAAATCCAGAATCGATGAAGAACTTCACCAGTGAGGAATCATGGCTGAAGCTTAGGTAACTTCCAGCTTTCTAACTAGTTCAGGCCTAATCAATTTAGGTGAATAGTTAGAGTTCAACCTCCAATTTCGCATTAGATTCTTAGGTTAATCAAGCACTTAAGGAATTAAGGTTCATTGCTTAAGGATTAGTGTTTTTCACCTAAGGAATTAGGGAATAACCACAAGGAGATTGTCCTCTAGATTGTGAAGTCCGATTATACTTATTTGTATATTTCTTGAGGAAATTGTGAGCCGAAGCAATCCTGACCTGTTTTCTTTTAATCGCTTTTCACATTCATCTTAACTCTGTTTCTGAAAATACCAAAAATAACTAGAAAACATTAAAATCATAAAAACTGAATGAACTACTTGTATTTCGTGTTGGTTCAGCTTGTACTAGTCCTAGATTGAGGTACTTACCACAATCCCTGTGGGATGATCAAATACACTACAATTTTAACGACTGGTGCACTTGCCAAAGTGAAAATCTGAGAGTCACATTTTGTTTTACTAAGATTTTCATATCAAATTTAATGACTCGGGATTTTAGCATCAAGTTAATGGCGCCGTTGCTGGGGATTGTTGAGTAATATCAACAATCCTTGGACCGGTACTAGACTGAACCATTTTACTTTAGTTTGCATTTAATACGTAGCTTCACTTTTGTTTTTAGTAATAGTAGTCTGTCATTTTCGTATAGATTTAGTCGTAGCTGTGAATTGTTCTTTTGTTTGACATTTGTTGTATGCAGTCAAGGAGCAGAGGAGAACCTTTCTTCTTTGATCCTGACATAGACTTGTTAGAACGTAGACTAAGAAAAGAGAAAAAGTAAAAAGAAGAAAAAGAAATGGAACAGAGGAGAGTTACACTAGGTGACTACTCCAGGCCGACTGAAGAAGGATCGCAATCTAGCATCCTTAGGCCACCAATTTTAGCAAATAATTTTGAACTAAAACCAGCTTTACTGCAGTTGGTAAGAAATGAACAGTTTAGAGGAAGTGAGGTTGAGGATCCAAATTTGCATCTAGCAACCTTCCTCCAAATCTGTGACACGGTAAAAATGAATGGAGTCCCTGACGAGGCAATCCGACTGAGATTGTTTCCGTTTTCAGTGAGGGACCGAGCAAAAGCCTGGTTGCAGAGTCAACCGAGAGGCAGTATTTCAACTTGGGAGGACTTGCAACAAAAATTCTTGATTAAATATTTTCCTCCCTCTAAATATGCAAAGTTGCGCAATGAAATCACATGTTTCCAACAAAGAGAAGGTCAGTCTTTGATGGAAGCATGGGATCGGTATAAAGAAAGTTTGAGGAGATGTCCTCATCATCAAATTTCTGACGTGCAACAGGTAACTATTTTCTATAATGGTGTCAGGCCAGCTACCAGGGTCCTGATAGATGCCTCAGCTGGAGATTCATTAACAACAAAAACTGTAGAAGAAGCCATAGAGCTGATTGACGTTATGGCTTCTAATGAATGCTTGATTAGTGAGAGGAGCCAAGTCCCTAAGAGAGGGATATTAGAATTAGAAGCACAAGATGCTTATCTGGCTCAGAGTAAACTGATGACTCAGGCTTTGGAGAAACTAAGCATACAAATTTCAGAACTCCAAAAGCCGAGTCAAGTTTCTATGATCAGTTGTGACTTTTGTGGTGGAGACCATGAGAATGGATTGTGTGATCCAAATGTGCCTTCCGAGCAAGTGAATTATATGGGGCAGTAAAAGTATCAAAGGAATTATCCTTCTAATTCCTTTAATCCTAATTACAGGAATCACCCCAATTTTTCCTGGTAGAAAGGTCCACATCTGAATCAGAACATCCCACCAAGTCAACCCACAAATAGACCACAACAACCTTCTCACCCCCCTGTTAAGGAAAAATCAGAACTTGAGAATGTACTTTCTCAGTTTATCCAGGCCACTCAGGCCAGTTTTAAGAATCAGGAAGCGTCCATCAGAAATCTAGAAAATCAAGTCGGACAGCTTTCTAAACAATTAGCTGAGAGGCAAGTAGGTAATTTCCCTGGAGATACCGAGGTAAATCCAAGGGAACATTACAAGGCCATAATTACTAGGAGTGGAAAAATTATTTCTCCATCTCCGAGTCAGGAAATAAGTTCAGAAAAAGAAAAAGGAAAAGAAATAATACAAGAAACCGAGCAGGATAATAATAAAGTAGAAAATAAAAATGAAACAGAAAAAGAAAAAGAAAATAAAGTCCATCAAAAGAAGAAGAAAAAAGTTGATCTGATTCTGGAGGAAGCTTCTAAGCTGACTCCTAAAAAACTGAGGAATGCTCCATTTCCACACAGGTTTAAAAAACAAATAGAGGAGCAGAAATTTGCTAGGTTCTTAGAGGTTTTCAAGAAACTTCACATCAATATCCCTTTTGCCGAGGCATTGCAGGAGATGCCTTCCTATGCAAAATTTTTGAAAGAATTATTATCTAAGAAAAGGAAGCTTAAGGGGGATGAAATGATTACTCTCACTCAAGAGTGTAGTGCAATCATTCAAAAGAAACTTCCCCAAAAGTTAGAGGATCCTGGATCTTTTACAATACCGTGTGCAATTAGGGATATTCATATAGGAAGTGCTCTCTGTGATCTAGGAGCCAGTATAAACCTGATGCCTCTATCTTTGGTGAAAAAACTGGGAATTAATGACTTGCAACTGACTCGCATGTCCTTGCAGTTGGCTGACAGGTCCATTAAATATCCCCAAGGGATGCTGGAAGACTTGTTAGTGAAAGTAGATAAATTTATCTTTCCAGCAGACTTCATAGTGTTGGATATGAAAGCTGACCGAGAGATCCCTTTAATCTTAGGTAGACCCTTCCTAGCTACTGGCAGAGCATTAATTGATGTAGAAAAAGGTGAACTCATGCTGAGAGTTCAGGAGGAGCAGGTAACATTCAATGTCTTCAATTCCATGAAACATCCGACTGAAAGGATGGATTGTTTAATGGTTGAAGAGATTAAAAGCTACCACACTCCAATGTTTTTAAAGACTGAGGAAGAGGCCCTATGAACTTTTTAGAGGATGACTTTGACTCCGAGACTGAGGAGTTAAATGACTCTCACTCACAAATATTGAGCCTACTGGAAGTATTAGAAGTAGATGATTTTGAAAAAGAAAAGAAAAATAATTTGAAAAGTGCTGAAGCTGAGAAGGGAAAGGAGTTTTCTGAAGAAAAATATGATTTAAAACCTTTACCTTCTCATCTGAAATATGTTTTCCTGAGAGAAAACGACACTCATCCTGTCATTATTAATGCCGACTTAAAAGAAGAGGATGTGAATAAACTAATTGGGGTATTAAAGGCTCATGAATCTGTGATTGGCTGGAATATTTCTGACTTGAAGGGAATCAGTCCATCATTTTGTATGCATAAAATTTTGATGGAGGATGACTATTCCCCTGTAGTACAGCCACAACGCAGATTGAACCCCATTATGAAGGAAGCGGTAAGGAAGGAAGTGGTCAAGCTCCTAGATGCAGGAATCATTTATCCTATCTCGGACAGCACTTGGATCAGCCCGGTCCAAGTGGTGCCCAAGAAGGGAGGAATGACGACTGTAAGAAATGACCAAGGTGAAGTTATTGCCACCCGGCCCACAACAGGCTGGAGGATGTGTATTGATTACAGAAGGCTGAATGACTTCACTCGAAAAGACCATTTCCCCTGCCATTTGCTGACCAAATGCTCGAGAGGTTATCAGAGCATGAGTACTATTGTTTTCTTGATGGGTACTCGGGTTATAACCAAATTGTGGTTGACCCAAAAGACCAAGAAAAGACTGTATTCACCTGTCCTTATGGAATTTTTGCATATAGGCGCATGCCGTTCGGGCTGTACAACGCTCCAGCAACCTTTCAAAGGTGCATGCTGGCAATTTTTGGGGATATGGTAGAAAAATTCATTGAAGTGTTTATGGATGACTTCTCGGTATTTGGGAGTAATTTTGATTCATGCCTCAGCAACCTATCTAAGGTGCTGGTGAGATGCCAAGAAACTAACCTCGTCCTTAACTGGGAAAAATGCCATTTTATGGTTAAGGAAGGGATAGTCCTTGGCCACAAAATCTCTACTGAGGGCATTCAAGTGGACCGAGCCAAGATTGAAATTATTAAAAAACTTCCTCCTCCAATCAATGTTAAAGGAGTGAGAAGTTTTCTAGGATGTGCTGGCTTTTATAGAAGGTTCAGTAAAGATTTTTCAAAAATAGCGAAGCCTCTAACTGACTTACTTGTGAAAGATCATGTATTTGCGTTTAATGAAAACTGTGTCAAGGCTTTTGAAAAATTGAAACAAAGTCTGATTTCAGCTCCGATCCTTGTAGCACCTGATTGGTCTTTACCGTTTGAATTAATGTGTGATGCAAGTGACTTCGCAGTCGGAGCTGTACTGGGTCAGAAAGTAGGAAAATTGACTCATGTAATTTATTATGCTAGTAAGGTGTTGAACGAAAATCAAATACATTACACCACTACTGAAAAAGAAATGCTTGTTGTGGTGTATACATTTGATAAATTTTGTGCTTACTTGATTGGGGCCAAGGTTATTGTATATACAGACCACTCGGCAATCAAGTATTTACTAGCTAAGAAAGAGTCTAAACCGAGACTGATCAGGTGGGTTCTGTTACTCCAAGAATTTGATTTAGAAATACGAGATAAAAAGGGAGTAGAGAACTCAGTTGCCGACCAACTGTCTCGTCTGGAAGGTGAGTCAGATTCTGTCTTAATAAATGAAGAATTTCTAGACGAGAAGTTAATGGCAATTATCACCGGGCCATGGTATGCTGATATGGCCAACTTTAAAAGTGCCTCGGTGGTACCTGATGGTTGGACATCCCAAATGAGAAAAAAATTCTTTCATGATAGTAAAAACTTCCTTTAGGATAATCCATTTCTGTTTAAAATAGGGGTAGATGGATTGATCAGGCGGTGTGTGCCTGAATCCGAGCAAGAAAGGCTCTTGTGGCATTGCCACGACTCCTATTATAGAGGTCATCATGGTGCCTCCCGCACAGCAGCAAAAATCTTACAGAGTGGCTTTTATTGGCCAACTATCTTTCAAGATGCTAAAGAATATGTCAAAAGGTGTGATAAATGTCAACGGAGCGGAGGTCTCTCTGCTAAAGCTGGCATGCCTTTGACAAACATTCTAATTGTGGAATTATTTTACGTTTGGGGTATCGACTTTATGGGACCCTTTCCTAAGTCATTCTCCAACGAATATATACTCGTTGCTGTGGACTATGTCTCCAAATGGGTGGAGGCAATTCCGACCAGAACCAATGATGCACAGGTGGTGCTTAGGTTTATCAAGAAGAATATATTCTCTAGGTTTGGAGTTTCGAGAGTAATTATTAGTGATGGGGGTTCACATTTTTGCAATAAGATAATGGAAAAAGCCCTGCGTCACTATAAGGTGTTACATAAGATATCGACTCCTTACCATCCACAAACTTATGGACAAGTCGAGCTGTCAAATAGAGAAATCAAAAGAATCTTAGAGAAAGTGGTCGGAAAATCTAGAAAAGATTGGTCGGTAAAATTAGATGATGCACTGTGGGCTTACCGAACAGCTTTCAAAACTCCGATTGGCATATCCCCGTATCAATTAGCATACGGTAAGGCTTGTCATCTCCCTGTGGAGTTGGAATACAAGGCGTGGTAGGCCACAAAGCTATTAAATATGGACTGTGACCAATCTCAGGAGGAAAGAGTTTTGAAACTCCATGAATTAGAGGAGTTCCAACTCAACGCTTATCAAAGTGCCTCCATCTATAAGGAGAAAACAAAGAAATGGCACGATAAGCGAATTAATAAGAAAGAGTTTCAGAAGGGTGATCGGGTTTTATTATTCAATTCCTGACTGAGACTCTTCCCTGGAAAACTCAGATCCAAGTGGTCGGGGCCTTTTACTGTAAATGAGGTTTTCCCTCATGGTGCAGTCGAACTGAAAGACCCGACTACTGATCGGATTTTTAAGGCAAATGGCCAGCGATTCAAACTCTACTTTGGAGGAGAGTTTGATAGGCAGAAAACCTCCCTGTTACTGCAGGCATCTTCTTAGATGCAATAAGGTCAAGCTAGTGAGCTTAAAGAAGCGCTCTAGGGAGGCATCCCTATGTTCTGATTGTTTTGTTTTGAACTTTGAATCGGAATGAATAAAATGAAAAACTAAAAAAATTTAGTATAAAAAAGTTTGTGAAGTTGAAGAAGGAAATCCGAGCTTGATTTTTCTATTCTCGCTCAGGCGAAGCACTTGTAGCTTAGGCAAGACACTGTTGATTGTTGTTTCACACTTAAGTGAAAATTTACTGAGTTTGAGTGAAAATAGTACACTCGGATAACTGTTACTTATTCTTAACCCTTCTTCCCGACTGAACTTCACTCGTCATTTTTCAATAAAATTCTAATTTCTGATGCGAATAAAAGGAAGACTTTGAAGGATTTCTGATCGTTGATGTAATGAATAGGTCAGATGGTGAAAGGCGACTTATTTCAGTCGGCTTTTTATCACTCGGATTCCTCACTCATCACAATCAGTATTGTATCCATTAGTCTCCTATTCAAGTGGACTTTCAGTTTTTCATTTATCTACTCGGTTTTCTCTCATTTTCTTTCATGCGTCTCTTTTCGTAATTCCTTTTTTCATTCACTCAATGTCTCATTAGAGTATTCAGTTTCTTCCACTCGGTACTCCGTTCACTCGGATCCTTCCGCAGTCATTCATTTTTCACTCATCTTTCTTACTCTGTCACTTTATTTTATTCTGATTTTTGTTTTTCACCTCATATTCTTTTCATTCGGTTCTTCGTCCACTTGGTATAACTTATATTCATCTATTCCACTCAGCCTTCATTCACCCAGTCAATCTTTCACTCGTCTTTCATTTACTCATTCTTCATTCACTCAGTATTCTTTCCATTCAGTATATCATTCACTTGTTTTTCATTTCACCCGGTGTTCGCATCACTCGGTTTTTCATCCTTTCAGTCTCATTCAAATTCTCTCATTTCTTCGACCGATTCCTTTCTCGATGTTATTCATTCGGTAGTTTGTTATTCATTTTTCCATTTATTCTTCCACTGGCTTGTGCATTTACTCTCCACTCGGAATATTCTCAGTCGTTCTCCCATTCATTCTTTCATCTACTCGTTTTTCTCACCC
Organism: Clitoria ternatea; assembly: GCA_037962975.1. Taxonomy (NCBI): domain Eukaryota; kingdom Viridiplantae; phylum Streptophyta; class Magnoliopsida; order Fabales; family Fabaceae; genus Clitoria; species Clitoria ternatea. The sequence continues at coordinate 145,347,336 of CM075673.1, forward strand.
ACCCTCAATCCACTCGTTCCTCAATTCACTCGGTCGCCATTCCACTTGTTGTTTCATTCCCTCAGTGTTGTTCTCAATTTTCCGATTCGTCTGTTATTCATCGGTTCTTCCATTTACTCATTCCTTCTCGGCACTCATTGTTTTGTTTACTCTTCCACTCATTCTCCATTTTTCAGATCTCTGTCACTTGGTATCTTTCTCCATACTCACTCGGTCATTATCGTTTCACTTTTTTCACTCATTTACGCAATCTCTTCCTTTACAATCTTCCATTCTTTGTCTCTTATTCATTTACTCGGTATTCCTTCATTTATTCGTGCTTCCATTCATTTCTTCTACCATCCGCTTTTCTATTCACTCGTATTTCACTACAGTGGTTGACGCGTCTCTCATACGCTCTATTTCATTCATCTATTTTTTCACTCGTTCTTATATCCATTCGTCCTTTACTCATTCAGGATCTTTTCCATTTAGTGTTTCATTCACTCGGGATCCTGTATTCATTCACGGATCTTTCACTCATTCATTTACTTATAGTTTTCATTCGCCCATTCTGTCTTATCGTTTGTTCATTTATTCATCTTCCATTCTCTTGTGTCCACGTGGCATCACATTGGTACCATCCCACTCTTACTCGATCTACCTATCCAGTATATGAGTATATTAAAAGAAAAAAAAATAATAAATAATAATATATATATTATAATAATAATAAAGTAATAATTAAAGCTGGAACACATTTACGTGTTTCTTGGAAAATGAATTCAACAATATAAAAAACCTTTCAGCTTCCAAACCCTAAGTACTTATGCCGAACTTGGGCTGAAGACGAAAGGACATTTTCTGGTTTCTAAGAAAGGTATCATCTTTCCACTTCTTTCACTTATTTCGTGCACTTGTAAGTTCGTGTTTATTATCTTCTTGTTTCATTGTTATTGTTTTTCACTGTTCATAAGCCATGCATCTCACAGTTTTGGTTTGTTGTCTTTCTGTTGGATTTCTGTTCTTATTTTTGTTTATTTAGGTTAGTTATCATCATTCTTTTAACATTAATCATGAAAAGAAGATCACAAAGACTTCTACAAAAACCTAGACCAAATTTTGCAGAAGGAAGTGTGCGAAGAAAACAGATAGATAACGAAAGAGAAGTGGCAACCATCACTATATCTGATTCGTCTGAACATGTACCCAGTCAAAGTCAGGGTCAAAGGGATGTATCTCCTCTGGTTCAAAGGAATGTATCCCCTGCAAGTGAGGAAAATGAATCACCAGAAGTTGAAAGTGTTAAGGCTGTTGAAAACTGTGCTATGAAGTTTAAAGCCACAGAACCAGAACGTCCCAGGCAATCTGTAGAAGCTGGTTCTTCTTCTTCTGACATTCTTAGGTGTTACAGGAATTACAGGTCATGAAGAAGATGCAACTTGGAATTTATGATCGGGTCTTGAACCACGATCTGATGCTCAGGAAGATTGCCACGAAACTGAGGGTTGAACACACGGCAGAAATGGGAGCCCCACCTGATAGAGATGCGTGGTTAGCTTCCATTGGATTCACGATTCCCTCTCAGTAGGACAAAGACGGTGAAGATCAGGATGTTTAAGCAGTTGTTCCACATTTTTATGATGTTTCCTATGTAACTAATTTGACATTATTGTAACTGCTTTCTGAACAGTGAACTTGCTTCTATTTTAATCATGTAATGAATATTTTATTTCCTTGTTAAATTTGTTTGTTTTATTCGGTTTTTCATATGTATTGGTAAAATCCACGCGTCCCAATCTGACTACGTGTTTCCCATCCACAGCCACTCAGGTAAAAAGGGAAGTATCTTTCTGACTTATTCCTTAATTAATATTCTGAATTATAAATTACAAAATTATGTTTATTGTTTCTTTCACTCCATCTTAATAATTTAAAAGTTGCTGATTCGTTAAGCTTTGTCGGATAAATTAATTGATCGGTTTTGTTTAACTCATCATATCTACCCCTAACGATTTTTCATCATTAATTAAATTGTTTACTCGGCATGCTAGTTAGCAATCTGAATGTATGATCTTACATTAAGTTTGGGGACATGACTGGCTGATTAACTATTATATTCGTAGCTTTTGAGCCTGTTTTATCCTTTTCCGAGTGAGCTTGCATGCTAGTTAGTGAGACAAAATTTGCTTCAGTGCTTGCTAATTGTTGTATGTCAACCAATCGGAAATGATGAAGGCCTTCTTTGTTAATTCAGCCAGGGCCAAAAAGTAACCATCCTAATTTTATTAATCATCCTTTGACCCAATAATTATGTTTGAGCCTGAGACCCTTTTATTCGTTTTAAACACCTAACGTTACAAGCCTAATTATCCAAGAAAAACCCGACTAGAGTACCCTGGATGTTCCACTGGTGAATTACTCGGTTTTTGCTTATTGCTAGGGACTAGCAATTTCTAAGTTTGGGGATGAAGAGTGTGCCTAACAGTAATTAAGGACACACTCTGACCTTAATTATGGATAAATATGTAGAAAAATAAAAGGAAGAAAGCCAAAGCCGAGAGAAAAAATGAATCAAGTCAGAAAAGAAAAAGAGGTGCAAAGCACCACAAGAAAAAAAATTTGATCGGAAAAAGATGGAAAGAAAAGAAAGAAAAGGAAAAGTCCGAAGGACTAAAAGAAAAAGAAGGTGCAAAACAGCACGAGTTATTAAGTAGCATTCAGTCGGAAAAGTTAAGAGAGTTGTTAGTAGAGGCAATTAAGTCAGAATTGAGGCAAGGCATCAGTGGATACATCTTGTAACCTATCTATGACTCGGAAAAACAATAATTGAGCCTGTAGCCCAGCCCCATTATAAGCTTAAAAAGCCCTTACTGATCTGATTGTGTTGGCATATGGCATGACGTGTAGAACTGTTGCAAGCCTATATTTATCTAACAAGTATGCAGGTGCTGAGTGCATTCTATTCACCTTACACACCGAGAGAAGAGTTAAACACCGACCAGTGAGGAAAGCATCAGCAGCTTGTCTTCCAAAGGAGGTGTAAGTTTTTATACTTTTAGAAATTGCAAGAAGAAAGCATGATCGGTATGCAATAATTATACTATGAACTAAGTTAAGGAAAGGTTGAGTGTGTTGATCAAATGCTGTTAGTTAATAAGTCTGAATATTTGGTTGAGGACAAGCAAGTTTTAAGTTTGGGGATGTGATAAGTCTTGAAAAGACTTAATTATTTCACCTTTTTATTTAACATTATTCAGTAATTATTGGTTAGTTGTTAGTATTATTTAATAATTTGATAACAATTCGTATTTTAGTTATGAATTTCAAAAGTACTTCATTTATGTAAGAAAATGATTGAAAATATTAATTAGTTAAGGAATTTTGAAGTATTTATAAATTCACCAAGCAGCCAGCGTATAAATGCTAGGCAATTAGCTATTTAATAGTGCAGGAACAGGGCGTACTCGAGAAAAGAAGACAAATCTGAGTGAAAATTACAAAAAGTCGAGCAAGAATTTACAGAGCCAAGTGAGAATTCGTAAATCCGACTGAAGGAAGTTCACAAGACCGACTGGACGAGACTTCAAAGGGTTGACCGAAAAGAATTAACGAAAAGCTGACTGCAAAGATTTCCAAGAGACTGACTCCAAAAGAGAACAAGGAACCGATTGAAAATAAAAGGGAGAACACAAGCGTCCATTTCAGAAATGCTGATTGAAAAGATAATTCGCTCAAGCGATAGTTAATTCGCTCGGGCGAGGGTCAGAGTTCGCTCAAGCAAAGCAAGCCTACGCTCAAGCGTGACCTCAAAACATCACCTTTCGCCTAAGCTACTCTATCACGCTTGAGCGAGAAAGCCATTCTGCATAACATATTTTCAATTCGCCCAAGCTTCGCTATAACGCTTAAGCGACAAAGCAACACTGCAGTACAATTCCCGAGCTCGCCCAAGCGAGAGTTAATCAGCTCAAGCGAAAACCCAGCAGCTGAAGCGAAAAAGCAGTAACTTAAACCCTGTTTCTTCCCTCCAACAACACACACCTGGTGCAGTACTGTTTCCACTTCCATTGCCTTCTTCTCTACTACTGCAACCTTAGTAACTTAAGTAGTGAACTGTCAATTAGCTGGTACTGCGCTGTAAATTAGCTAAGGCTGAGCTGGATCCTGTTAAGAGCTGAGCTGTAATTAGTTGGTTACTCTATAAACTGTGTAACTAGTAGTTTAGTCGTTAACTTATGTTTTCTAAGTTATTAGTTAAGTTAGTTAAGTTAGGTAGAAACATATATATAGATTGTACATATTATGTAAGACACATGCATACACAGACACAATAACAGAACAGAGAACATTCATTACACACTTTGAACATCTCACTACACATTTTTTCTCTCTCTAATCCTCTCCTCCATGATGTTCCATAATCCTTCGATGGAACCGAAGTCAATGGAGTTCTAAATCCCTAAGGTTAGGATTGCGAAGGTTAGCAATGGATTCTTGAAGCTGTGAGCAAGTAGATCGACTTCTAGATCCTGAGGCGAACAAGCTGAGGAGTGGAGCAGAACTGCTGGATTGACAAATCCAGAATCGATGAAGAACTTCACCAGTGAGGAATCATGGCTGAAGCTTAGGTAACTTCCAGCTTTCTAACTAGTTCAGGCCTAATCAATTTAGGTGAATAATTAGAGTTCAAACTCCAATTTCGCATTAGATTCTTAGGTTAATCGAGCACTTAAGGAATTAAGGTTCATTGCTTAAGGATTAGTGTTTTTCACCTAAGGAATTAGGGAATAACCACAAGCGGATTGTCCTCTAGATTGTGAAGTCTGATTATACTTATTTGTATATTTCTTGAGGAAATTGTGAGCCGAAGCAATCCTGACCTATTTTCTTTTAATCACTTTTCACATTCATCTTAACTCTGTTTCTGAAAATACCAAAAACAACTAGAAAACATTGAAATCATAAAAACTGAATGAACTACTTGTATTTCATGTTGGTTCAGCTTGTACTAGTCCTAGATTGAGGTACTTACCACAATCCCTGTGGGATGATCAAATACACTACAATTTTAACGACTGGTGCGCTTGCCAAAGTGAAAATCCGAGAGTCACATTTTGTTTTACTAAGATTTTCATATCAAATTTAATGACTCGGGATTTTAGCATCAAAGGTCCAAACCTTGCCACTCGTTGGGGCTAATTCTTTCTACTTGCACCATGTAGAAAATAATTCTAATGCATATCATGACAACTCAGTTGACTGAAAACGTACCTGAAGACAAGCGATCCATGAATTCACCAAAAAATGAGTGCGTACTACTCTCTATCTAAATGCCCTATATCGAGTGTGTTACTGACTCTGTGTATTAATCACCTAATGATATAGTGATTTTATAGGCAAAAATAGATGAGAGTGGGAACGATATATTTAATTAATAATATAGAAATAATAATTTAATAATGTTAATCCATAAAATATATTAATATAATAATATATTAATAAGAAAAATCTAACATTTATCCCACTTGGTTAACATTATTAAATTATTAAATACTAAATCTATATTACCATAACAAGTTATTAAATATCACCAAGAAATATAATAAATTCACAATAGCATATAATCATATCCGATAGGGATATACATTATACACTACATTAGTTTATATATACGAATTTCATTTCCACAAGTTCCAAGCATCAAAAAAATACAACAAAAGATATGTCAATAAAATGACATCAACTAAACATATCCAAAACAGGAGATAAGTCTCAATAAAGATTACAAAATGAAACTCTCACTAATCCAAAACATCAAAAGACCTGACTAAACCCATGTGAGCTACATGATTCTAAAAAGCTCCAACTGTCAATCCTTTGGTTAGTGGATCTGCCAACATGCTCTGAGTAGCAATGTGCTCAATTCGAGTCTGATACTCAAGTACTTTCCCTCTAACAAATAAGTACTTCACATCAAAGTAATTCGAACAAGTAGAGCTCTTATTATTTTGAGAGAGAAGTACAACAACAGTATTATCGCAATAAATTACAAGTGGCCTAGAAATACTTTCAACAATGTGGAAGCTAAAAATCAAATTCTTTAGCCACATAGCTTGGCAAGTAGCCTCATAACAAGCAACATACTCTACCTCCATAGTAGAAGTAGCTATGATTATCTGTTTGACACTCTTCCAAGGTATAGCTCCTCCTGCCATCATAAAAATGAAGTCTGAAGTAGACTTACAGTCGTCAAGGTAACCTGCAAAATCAGAATCTGAATAACCTATGAGCTCAAGTTGATCAGACTTTACATAGGTCAACATATAATCCTTGGTTCCCTACAAATATCTCAAGACCCTCTTCATGACTTTCTAATGACCCAAATTTGGGTTGTTCAAGTACCTGCCCAAAGCATTAACAACGAAAGCAATATCGGGATGAGTGTAGACTTGAGTATACATAAGCTCCCAACAACGGAAACATATGGAACTTTCTCCATTTCAAACAAATCTTTGTCATTCTAAGGACACTAAGAATTAGAGAGTTTCTCACCCCTTTGAACAGGCGCGACACATGGGGAGTAAGAGTACATATTAAACCTTTCGAGGATTCTATCAATGTACCCTTTCTAAGATAATCCAAGAGTACCACGAGACCTATCACGACATATCTAGATGCCTAAACCAACAAAAGCATCACCAAGGTCTTTCATATCAAAATGGCTACTCAATATTTTTTTGTCTCATTCAAAACATCAATACAGCTGCTAGCAAGAAGAATATCATCAAGATATAGGACAAGGATGATAAAATTACTCCCACTCATCTTTAGGTAAATGCACTGATCTGAGGCATTTTCCTTGAAGCCAAAAGAAGTGACCACTTGGTCAAACTTCAAGTACTATTGTCTAGAAGCCTGTTTCAAACCATAGGTGGATTTCTTCAACCTGCAAACTAAGTGTTCTTTGCCACTTTCAACAAAACCATGAGGTTGAACCTTATAGACATCTTTAGCAAGATCTCCATTTAGAAAAGCTATTTTGACATCCATCTGGTGTAATTCCAGATCAAAAATGAGCCACCATTGCCATAACAACTTGAAACGAATCCTTTGTGAAGACCAGCGAGAAAGTTTCTTTAAAATCAATGCCTTCTCTCTGGCTGTACCCTTTTGCCACCAATCTAGCTTTGTATCTTTCAACTTCGCCAGATGGTTTACGCTTGGTTTTGAAAACCCATTTATAGCCAACTGGTTTGCAACCAGGAAGCAAAGAAATAAACTCCTAAACATTATTGTGAGACATAGAAGCTAACTCATCATGCATGGCATTAACCTATTCAGAAGCATGGAAGCTAGAGATAGCTTGTTCAAAACTAATAGGGTCACCATCACCACAGACATCAAACTCATATTCCTGAAGATACACAATATAATTATCTAGTTAGATGACTTACATGTTCTTTGAGACCTTCTAACCATAGCCTCAACAATAGCAGGTGCATGGTCCATAGCAACATCAGGATCTTGATAAGTTGCCATAGGTGCAATCATAATCTCATCAGCAACAGGAACATGTTCATTATTGGGTACAAAAGAAGTTGTATCGATTACCAGAACAAAGAATTATGGCGTAGGGACTTCAACTCTATCTTCTTCAAAGACAATTGGTCGTGAGGAAATGCTCCCACTACCCAAATCATCCTCAAAGAATACTGCACGATCAAACTCTATTACTCGTGTGGAGTGAAAAGGACAATAGAATCTGCTACCTCTTGAACCCACACAATAACCAATGAAGAAGCCGTTAACAGTCTTCAGATCAAGCTTCTTTAAGGCAGGGTTATAGGGTCTCACTTCTGCCTTACATCCCCAAACACGCAAGTGTTCAAACTTGGTTTCTTTCCAGTCATCAATTCATAAGGAGTTTTTGGTTTAAACTTGTTAGGCAATTAACTAAGAACGTATACAACGGTTCTCAGGGCATCTCCCCAAAGAAAATCAGGTAAGGAAGATGGACCTATCATAGATCTCACTATATCCATAAGCGTACGATTTCTCCTCTTTGCTACTCTATTTTGTTCAGGTGTGCCTGGCATTGTGTACTGAGCTTTGATGCTGCATTCTTGGAGGTATCTAGCAAAAGGTCCTGGATTGCTTCCAGTCTGATTATATCTGCCATAATATTCACCCCTCTATCAGACCGCACACACTTTATCTTCTTGCCAGTTTTCAATTCATCAGCAACCTTGAACGATTTAAAAGCATCCACGGAACATGATTTCTCTTGAAGAAGATCTATACAACCAAAATGAGAGTAATCGTCTATGAATGTAATAAAATACCTATATCCACCCATAGTAGTAGGTGTAATAGGCCCACACATGTCAATGTGAATCAACTCTAACACATCATCACGACGATTCCTAGATTTTTTCCTGGGTTTAGCAATAATCTCATACTTAATGAGTTTCTCAATACAAGTCCTTGAAATATACCCCAAGTTCCTATGCCATAACATGGAAGAGTTCTCATCAACCCTACCACACCCAACAATAAAATTAACGCTCATATTAGAAAGAGCCAACATATAAAGATTATCACAAAGAATCCCATGTTCAATAACAGAAAATTCAAAATGAATTTCCAATTTGCCATTGTCAAACATAAAAGAATAATCACATTTATCCAAAATAAACAGAGATCAGGTTTCTACAAATAGAATGGACATAAACAGCATCTTTCAGAAGCAAAACATGACCAAAGGGCAAACTCAAAGAAACAATCCCAATATCTTTAACAAGGACTCTAGCTCCATCTCCTACTACAATCTTTGATTCAGAATCACTTGGTTTCCTCAGGCTTGTGAACCCCTGCAAAGAATTCACTACATGAATTGTTACGCCCAAGTCAAACCACCAAGTATTAGGAGGAATGTCAACAACATTAGATTCAAAACAAGCTAGAGCAAAAGGTGTACCCTTCCTCTGATTTTTCTTCTTTAGGATATAACAATCCTTTAACATATGTCCAAACTTATTGCAATACTTGCATTCTCCTTTGAAAAATTTTCTGTTTGGACCAAAGTTAGGAACCATCTTCTTCATTTTGTTGTCATTGTGATTTTTGTGAACAGATTTAGACCTTGAAGAAGAATTAACAAACTTATTCTTATGAGGTTTGTAAATAAACTCAACAACTCTAGACTTTTCCTTTTTCATAGCCTCTTCCTCCTCCTGAATGACAATGGAAATAGTCTGATCAACAGTTCACTCATGGTTTTGAGTATTACAAGAAGTCCTTAAAACATCAAACTAGGAAGAAAGTGATTTTAAAATTTTCCAAATTAGGTAGCTATCATCAATCTCAAGCTTCATCACCTTCAGTTTGTTACGATAATACACCATTTTCAGCATGTGCTCACAAACTCCACTAACAGCATCATATCTAGCTCGATCAAAGAGTGAAGAATAGTGGCTCTTCTCAGCTTTGTTAAAAGTCTTTAACTTTTCTCCAATGGATTTCAGGAAGGTTGCAACATTGTCATTTTCTGCAATACCCTGTCTGATTGACTTCTCCATGGTGAACTTTATCACCATCAAACACACTTGATTCGAGTGATCCCATTTTGCATAATAAGCCCTTTGATCAGCAGTTGACTTATCAGTAAGGGTGGGTGCTTCTTTTTCCCTTAAAGTTAAGTCAATGTTGGCCATAGCCAAATACAAATCCAAAGACTCCTTCCAATCCTCATAATTAGTCCCGTTTAATGTTTTTACTAAAGTGGGCATTGATACTGATATACGAAAAATAATAAATATGCATAATTAGATCATGCAAAATACAATGTGCCCATCACAAAATTTCTTATTAATTACAATTCCGCCTAAGGGTCCCAAATTATAATAAATAAGAAATATTCGTAAAAGAATACAATGCATAAAATTTCATGTCACCATATCCTAACACCGATAGGGTATCAGTACAAAATTGACATAAATAAAAACATAAGTGCATATAGTATTCAACAAATCACATTAACAACAATACATCGATAGGATATAATTATTATTAATGTAATATTATATATAGATATTTATTTTCACAAGTCTTGTATAAAAGGTCTCACGATAAGTGGGATGACATTTGTACAGAATAATTCAAAATTTTGTATATAATATTACTAATTTTATATTTTGTAATTATTATATACATAATGAGTATATATTAATTATAAATATATATATTTAAAACATATATAATATTCTTCCATATAAAATTAATATCATACAATTTTTGTATATTGCTACAAGAATTAATATACTATTAATTCATATTAGATTAATGTAACAGGACGTTAATGGCATATATATATATATATATATAATATAAGCACGCAAAACAACAAGGACATATTAATAACATAAGACTAACGTATAATATTATATATATATATATATATATATAATAGTGGTGGCACATGCTTTGATGATTCATTTTGCAAAAAAAATATATAACGGCACGTAAAGTGGCAATTGCAACGAATGTATATAAATGCATATATAATAATAGCATGCAAAACAATAATACATATATTATTATGAATATTTTATGTGATGATGGATGTCCATTTGCACTTTACACTTGGCTAGAAAAGGGTGAATTTGCTTAGAGGAAAGATAGAACATTTTGTTGCATTCTCTGTTTCTGCTTCCTTTTTCTTTATAGCATTTTCTCTAAAGCAATTTAAATTCTCAGTTATTTTATAACACGTTATCAGCACGAGGTTCTGACCAACTGATATCTATAACACCCTAAATTTTAAAATAAAGGATTAATTAAGGAGATAAATATTGAATATTTATATGTGGGATTAATAAATGTCCCAAAATATTAAGAATAATTAAATTTAGATTTTAAGGATTATTTGTAATTTGTTGAGGTTGTATGAGCTAAAATAATACCCGATTAAAATATAGGTGTCAGACCAAATATTTCCAATTGGGATGATAGTGGTCAGGGCTGCTAAGGATGTTGTTGGGAATCCAAATATGTATTCGGAATAATTTTTAGATAAAGTATTGAACTCAAACAGAGATCTTGTTTGATTTAAAACGGGAGGAGCTTAAGTGAAGGGATGAATTTAATTCTTTAAACACCTTTTTCCTCTCTTAAATTCACGTCACCCTCCTTCTTTTCTCTATTCACTCTTATTTTCCTTTTACTTCTCCATTTTTCCTTCTTCTTCTTTTCTCTTCAAACCCTAAGTAAAGTGGTGTACCATTTTTCCTCTTTCATTTTCATTTGGAACTTGGAACTTGGAACTTGGAGGCTCTCTCTTACTCTTCCTCTTTCCATTTTCATGTTCTTCCTCACCTAATCTAGAAGCTCACTTCTTTTAGCTTGAGGTAAGGATTTCTCTTAATTTTCTTGAGCCTTATGCCCTAGGTTTTGGGCATTGGTTGTTGGGAGAGTTGAATGCATGTGGGTTATGTTAGGAAAAGCCATTAATGATGTGAAACCTAAGATGGGTTGTCATAAATGCAGGCCTTAGTGGAAATAAATGAGGAAGATGAATGTATGGTTGGAAGGTGATAAGGAATAAATGGGTATTAATGAGTGTTGTTGGGTTTAGAGAAACCCTAACCCTATGATTTGGGGAAATGCAAAATGTGAGTGGAGAAGCATTTATTATGTTAGATAAATGTTATTAATGAGGTTAAGCAATGTTATTAATGGTGGATGACCATTAATGAAGTTTGATGATTAATAATGGTTGTTGGGAACCATTAATGTAGAAACCTAATAATGGGTTTAATATTAAAGATGCATAATAAAGAATGAAGGCACCTAACCTATTATGGTTATGGTGGATGGAATGAAATAAAATGAATTGATAATTAAAATGGCATAAACACCAAGTTATTAAATATGACCATTTGAATCTTGGTGGTTTGAATAGAAAATAATTATGTGATATATTGTATAATGTAGGAAACAACCCCATTGACGAGGCAGGACCATCAGACCGCATTGATTACTATTTCTCTTGAGGTAGGAGGGGGTAACATCTTGCAATGCTTGATTTCATCCATTAGTGATGTGTGTGTATATGATTGTGTTATGCTAATTGGCTTAGATGAATGAATTAATGACTACTTGATTGGAAATGCATTTAGTGTGAATGGTGTTATGTGGCTTGTGTTTATGGGATGATGAATATAATGTTGAATTAACTCATAATCAATGAAAGTTGTTATGATGGTTTGGAACCATGATTGTATTAATTACATTGTTTTTGAACATCCCATATTATGTGAATTAATGATTTATGATTGCCACTAACTATTATGTATATGAAATCCAATGAATGTTGGTGATGGTTGAGGATGATGAGAACCTACAGTTCCACTAAAGTCTTAAGGATGAATTATTGATGGTGGAGTGGCATTTAGGATGCATAGTGTGAGAATGCATTTGATTGTACTTCATTTGCATCCATGGCATATCATTCGCTACTTATATGGAATGTTAGGGGTTCCAATAGGCAGGCCCGGTGGGAGGGCGACCCAGTGCATGGGTAGTTTGTTGTTTCCTAGTGATTCTGGGAATCACGAAGCTGCCCTTAGATTGGTGGCGAGGCACCCTATGTGGCAGGCCTAGTGGGCGGGCGGCTCTGTGATGAGCAAGTTACCTCGGTGCTCGATGGGACACGGCCCTCTTGATGTGTGTTCGGGAGAGGCCCGTAGCACGTATGGCAAGTAAGGCCATGTTATTAAATCCGTAAGTCACGGGGTGACTAGTGCTACAAATGGGCGATAGTGGTTTGGTACCTATAAAATATTATGTTAAGCATGCATGATTTGAGATATAAGTGTACACTTTTACTACTGTAGTAGGGGCATAGTAGCACACCTATGCTTGACCCATATTTGATATGATATTGTTTCCCATAGTCGGATCCGTAATTGTTATTGATTCCTTTGTGCATATGCATTAGCCATAAGAGCATTTGCATATAGCCGGAGATATGCCTAGTCGGAAGCCCGTGGTGGCGATAGATAATTGTTAAATAAAGAGGAAGGAAGTTGTGGTACTAACATTGAATGTGTGATGACCTTTATTAAGAATGCCAAGATTGTGATGTGTGAATTATGAAATGTAATGCTTTGGACATGTATGATGTTGAATGGAATGAGATAATGTGTGAAAGAAGTTTATATTGCTTCTTGAGAAATACATGTTATGCATATATATATTGGTATCATCATAATGTATGTTTTTGAATCATTTAGTATATGTTACTCACCTCCTAGTTGCCATTTTTAAGTTTGATGTAGGTGGGATGTAAACCCTACCCTTTTGGAAATTGAGTATTGATAAAGGTAAATTTGGAATGGAAGTGGGTGAGCCTAGGCCGGCATATTGTCATTTTGTAGAGTATATAATGTATATATGCTCAATTTTGTAAATTGATGTGATGAATGATGATTTTGGAGGTCATGTAGGAAAATAAGACCCTTGTGTGTATGGCTTGTTTTCATTAGTGACCTTGTCAATGTATAAATGATAAATATGATGTGAATTACTTGTAATCTTGATGAATGAATGAAAGTTTTATAAAGTGTATAAGGTGATAGGCTTAATTATGATATGATTCATGAGTTAGATTAAAGATCATTGAGTATGATTAATTGGAATAAGTTTTAAATGCCCAAGATGATGTATGTGATGTGTTGAATTTGATTAATTTTGCTTAATATGGGTTTTGGTATGTGGAGTTATAAGATTCTCATGTTTCCTGCCCACGTACTGATAATCTCGCTCAAGCGAGAGGGATTCTCGCTCAAGCGAGAGGGATTCTCGCTCAAGCGAGAGGGATTCTCGCTCAAGCGAGAGGGATTCTCGCTCAAGCGAGAATCCCCCGTGTCAGTTATATAGCCTCCGGCCTAATCTCGTTCAGGCGAGATCGGTTCTCGCTCAGGCGAAATGACCCTGCACTTGGCATGTACATTCTGGATATTTCTCGCTCGAGCGGGCTCGCCTTCGCTCAAGTGAGAGTTGTGTGGAATCGGTTCTGGGCGAGATTCGCTTACGCGAATTGGTGTCTCGCCCAAGCGAGATACTTATGTATCAGGTGGGAGGTACTGGAGGTAATTCGCTCAGGCGGGCTTCGCCTTGCTCGAGTGAAATTATGGCAGAATGGTTTGGGACCATTTTCACTCAAGCGAATGGTCTTCGGGTGGCAACTCGCTCAAGCGAGCGAGCATGGGTATAACATTGGAACATTTTCGCTCACGCTCGCTGGCCTCGCCCAAGTGACCTATGTGGGTCTCACTCAAGCGAGACAGGGACTCGCTCAAGCGAGTTTCCCTATTCTCAATTTCTTGATTTTTGCTTCTTTACTGAGTTTTCTTGCTTGTTTTGGAAACCCTTAAATCATGAAAATGATATTATTATAATTAAATTATATTTCTAATGTTTATAAATTAATGAGGCATCTTTTATCCTCTTTTTGTACATATTTCATTAACTCTTAAATTTTATCCAATCTTCCGTCTTTTCCTTGTGACGACCTCGAGTACGATTGTCCAAGGAGTGCTCTGATACCTTCTCATTCTTCATATGTGAGTTAGGTTATTAAATGATCCGGGGTAATTACTTGTTATTATATATATTGAAATTCTTCTACTTATAAATATTTTAAAATCGTGAAAAATTTACCCCCATTTCCGGGGTGTTACAATATCTATGCAAGGTAATACATGATTATGATTATTATTATTGTTATTCTTGATAATTTCAATTTAAATACCTTATATTATTTATGTATATATTATAAAAGTTCCTGAAGAACTTATATTAAAAAAACATCTCAGAAGGATGTATAAGATTATAAAAAAGGTTCCTGAAGACTTATTTATAAACATCCTTACAGGATATATAAAATTAATAATTCTTGAAGAATTTTTAAAAATGTTTATTGATAGTTCCTGAAGAACTATAACAATTAAAAAAGGAAAAAATCATACATTTATTAAATTTTCGTGACCTCCTATGCATTTTATTAGCAGTGTTGTTGCATTTTATTAAATATTCAATTAATGCTATATTATGTGCACTATGTGCACTTTAGCTGTTACATTTTATATTGCTTCCACTTGTTCTATATTATATGCATTTTATATTGCCACTATAACTTCACGCTGCTTGCTTTATATGCTACCTATTATTTTATATAATTTTCACGCTGATCCATTGCTTGCACTATAACAATCTAAATTATACCCACAGTGCTGATTTAGTTCTTGGTTTCTTTATTTATTTGTTTCAGCAGATATTTCCACCATTGGATTTTCATAATATTATATTTAAGTTGCTTACTTAATTTTTCTGTTTTTCTTCCATGTTGAATCTTTTATGAAATTTAACTTTTGAGTTATTGAGATATGCTGTTTAAAAAAATTATATAGGTTCATTTGATAGGCCGATTATTATTGCCTCCTGTGACTTCATGGGCAATTGCTTTATGTGTGTTTATAACTTTATGTTGTTGATTTCCATGGGCAATTGCTTTACATATTATTGTTTTATTCCATTTGCTTGATTATTGATATATTATTTTGTTTTTTTCTAAAGAGCCATGCGCATCATGTTATTAAATTATGATTTCCATTGTATGCATTATTGTTACCTGCTCCTGTAACTTTACATGGATAATTAAATGTTTCTATTAATTCATTTTAGCAAAGTTGAATACGTACTGTTATCTCATGGTAAGAATATACTTTATAATTCTTATTATAAAAGAGTTAATAATAAAGATACTCATTAATAAGAATCAAACCCAGGTTTATATTATAATAAGTTATCACTTTACCACTAGGCCACTAGCACTTGAATGATATTTTATGAAAACTTTTAAATTTTTACTTCCGGATCACTTATTTAAAAATTTATTTAAGTTAATTTATAAGTTACTTTACCTTAATTACTTGTCTCTTTGTGGCTGAACAAAACAATGAGTTACTTATGCAAAATCATGAGTCCCTTCCAACTGGAACAGCTCATTTCCCATAAGTGAATGTAGCAACACATGATCATTATACTCATGATTGTGGTCGTGGTCAAAATGATAATAAATCATCATTTCTAAGGAAAAATAAAGAATGTATGGAAAAGGAAAAGATGTTCAAAGTAGAGAACAAACTAAAAATATTTGTTATCATTGTGGTAGCTAAGGCCACTGGTCTTCGGTTTGTCGCACACCAAAACATCTGAATGATCTATACCAACAATCCCTTAAAAATAAAGGCAAAACAATAGAAACAAATTTGACTGGTATAGATGATGTTTATACTCACTTTGATGTTGATGATTTCCTTACTCTTCCTAAAGAAGATATTGACCACTCGGTTGGAGAGGGGAGTGCCCCTAAATAAATTATTTTATATTTCATGAAATTTGTTTTGTTATAAATTTATGTTAAATATTTATTGTTGTTAATTATATTTTCACTCATGATTTATCTATTATTATTTAATGAAGAATAAATACTCATGTGAATAATGAAGATATATGTCTTGCACAACTCATACTATTCTCAAGAATGAGAAATATTTCTACCATATAGTAAAACAAGAAGCCAATGTTAATACTATATTTGGTAGTATAAATATAATTTAAGGCTCCGACAGAGCCAGTATTTTGTTACCTGGAGAACAAAATTACACATTGATAGTGCATTATATTCTACGAAGTCTCAAAGAAATTTATTGAGTTTTAAGGATATCCGCAGAAATGGATACTATATTGAAACCACAAATGAAGGAAAGGATGAATATTTTTACATCACAAAGTTAATTTCTGATAAGAAATGTATATTGGAAAAACTGCCTTCATTTTCCTCTTACTATACCTATATTAGTATAGTTGAAACAAATGTTATTGTAAACCAGAAGTTTACAAATAAGAATAACTTTGTTATTTGGCATGAACGACTAGGTCATCTTGAAACAATAATGATGTGAAAAATAGTTGAGAATTTAAATGGTCATTGCTTGTCCAACAGACAAATTCTGCAAACTAAGAATTTCTCATGTGTGTTTGCTCTCAAGGAAAATTGATCATTCGACCATCACCAATGAAAATTAGGAGTGAATCACTCATATTTTTAGAGTGTATACAAGGTGATATTTGTGAACCAATCCACCTTTCATGTGGACCATTTAGATATTATATGGTTTTAATTGATGCATCAACTAGATGGTCATATGTTTGCTTATTATCAACTCGTAACCAGGCGTTTGCGAGATTACTAGCTCAATTAATTCGTTTAAGAGCTCATTTTCCCAATTATCCAATTAAGAAAATATACCTTGATAACGCTAGTGAATTCACATCTCAATCTTTTAATGATTATTGTATGTCCATTGGAATAAATGTTGAACATCCTATAGCACATGTTCATACATAAAATGGACTTGCTGAATCATTGATTAAATGTTTGAAATTGATAGTAAGACCATTGTTAATGAGATCAAAACTCCCAATTTCAACTTGGGGACATACAATCTTACATGCAGCAGCACTTATTCACATCAGGCTTACAAATTATCTTGAGTATTCCCTTTTACAATTGGTCCATGGTAAAGAACCAAATATTTCCCATCTAAGAATCTTTGGAAGTGCGGTATATGTTTCTATCTCCCTTCCACAACGCACTAAGATGGGACCTCAAAGAAGGTTGGGAATATATGTTGGATATGAAAGTCCATCCATAATAAAATATCTTGAACCCTTAATAGGTGATTTATTTACAGCTCATTTCGCTGATTATCATTTTGATGAATCTATTTTTCCACCATTAGGGGGGATAATAAACAGTTGGATAAAAGGATTAATTGGAATGAGATATATCTATCTCATCTTGATCCTCGAACAAAGCAATCTGAACTAGAAGTTCAGAAAATAATTAGTTTGTAAAATTTAGCATTTGGCAATAATTAGTTTGTAAAATTTAGTTTGTAAAAAAGAGATCTCTATAAATTATGTCATGGATGGAATACAATGGAATCGACATGAAGTCGATGTTGATGAAATTTTTACATTCAAAGTAGCTCTTGATATTATGAATGATGATAAGAATCATGAGCCAAAATCTATTAAGGAATGTGCATAAAGAAATGATTGACCAAAGTGGAAAATGCAATGTAAGAAGAGTTAAACTCACTTGCAAAAATGAAAAGTTTTTGGACCTGCAGTCCAAACACCTGAAGGTGTAAAACCAATTAGGTATAAATGGATCTTTATGAGAAAAAGAAATAAAAATAGTGAAATTGTGCAATATAAAGCAAGGCTTGTTGCACAAGGTTTCTCACAAAGATCTGGTATTAATTTCGAGTAAATATATTCACCAGTGATGGATACAAGTACTTTTCGATACTTGATTAGTTTGGTAATTCATGAAAAACTTGATTTAATTTTCTTGAAGAAAAATGATATCTATATGAAACTCCCTGAAGGATCTAATTTGCCTGAAGCATACAAGACAAATTCTTGAGAAAATTATTCAATTAAATTGGATAAATCCTTTTACGGATTAAAACAATCTGGACGTATATGGTATAATTGTCTCAGTGAATATTTATTGAAAAAAGGCTATAAAAAGACCGATTTGTCCATGTGTTTTTATGAAAAGATTCGGAAAAGGGTTCGTTATAATTGCTATTTATGTAGATGATTTAAACATCATCAGAACTCCTGAAGAGCTTTCAAAGGCTATAAATTGCTTGAAAAGGGAATTTGAGATGAAAGACTTGGGAAAAATAAAGTTTTGTCTTGGATTACAATTAGAATATTTGAAGGAAAAAATTTTAATACACCAAAAAACTTATACAAAAAAGGTGCTAAATCGGTTTTATATGGACAAATCACACCTACTGAGCAGTCCAATGGTTGTAAGGTCACCTGAAGTGAGCAAAGATCATTTTCAACCTCAAGACAAAAATGTAGAACTACTTGGTCCTGAAGTACCATATCTCAGTGCAATCTGTGCACTAATGTATCTTGCTAGTCATACACGACCTGATATATCACTACTAGAAAAATGAGTAACAGCTACAACCAAATAGCGACCGCAACACACCGTCGCTAATTAGTGACCGCATTAGCGACCACTAAATGGAAGCGACCAGGAACATGAGACATAGTTACCACGTCCGCGACCGCAATATACCCGTCGCTAAAATACTAATAGAACCGTCGCTAAATCCGTCACAATACCATACATCGTCGCTGACCCGGTCGCTATAGTTAATTCCCTCCACATTTTTGGTTTCCCTCCAATATATTTATGGCGCCAACTGATAGTGACGGGCATTGTACGGTCGCTATGTCCTCGAATGGTTCAGTGACGTCCTCCATGACGTCGCTATGGCTACAATGTAGCGACGGTGGTTGTTGAGACGTCGCTCATATTCATCAATACTAGTGACAGAACACCCTCCGTCGCTAGTGCTCTGGAAGTTAGTGACGGTGATTCTCTGCCGTCGCTATGTTTTGGTCTTCCCACCAACTTCAAAGTTAGTGACGGAGGGGGTGTCATCGTCGCTAATTTTCAGGAGAGTAGTGACGGATTGGTTCGACCGTCGCTATGAATTCAGTTTCCCTCCAACATTTTCTTTTAATAATTGATTTTAGTGACGGTGGGTTGGCACCGTCGCTACGGTTCAGGAGATTAGCGACGGAAAAGTTCGGCCGTCGCTATGAATTCAGTTTCCCTCCCAATTTTTTCTTTTAATAATTGATTTTAGTGACGGTGGTTTTCTGCCGTCGCTAAGTTTCAGGAGATTAGGGACGGAGGTGTTGTTCCGTCGCTAAGTGTGAAATGTAGTGACGTCCAAAGCGACGGCTAGGATACCGTCGCTAACATTTTAATGTAACTCAACAGCACCCCTTTCCCTCTCAGTTTCCCTAACTCTCCTACTCCTTCTTAGAGCAGCCTCCGTCGATCGCCTCTCCTCCCTGCCTCCGTTCGTCCGGTTTCCCCCTCCGTTCACCTCTCCCTCCCTCTCCTCACCTCCGGCTTCCCCCTCCCTCCCTCCGTTCACCCCTCTGTCCCTCTCCTCACCTCCGAGTTCCACCTCCCTCCCTCCGTTCACGTCTCCCTCCCCCTCCTCACCTCTGAGTTCCCCCTCCGTCACTCCCTCTCCTCCACCTCCACCTCCACCAAACTTCCTCCTCACCTCCGAAGCCCCTCTGACAAAGCGTTCGTCAAAGCTGCACCTCCACCGCCGTCGTGAGCCTGTCTCACAAACTGGTTAGTGAGCAGCTTACTGGTTTTGTAGTTCAATCTTGTTTTCTTCTTTTGTTCTGTTTGAATTTAAGTTTCAGGGCATTATTTCTATAGTTTTTTTCTTGTTTTCTTGTGTTTGAAAGTGCAACAAGATCAGTAGTGTCTAGGCCTGAGAGTGCAACAAGATCAGTAGTGTCTAGGCCTTGAACAGCAAAGGTTTATATTAGCAAGAGTTCGGTTTGCTGTTAAACCATCCCTTCTTCCTAATGGAACTTTCCAGTAAGGACCATGAGCCTGTAAACATAAATTCCTACTACTTTTAAGAAGGGTAAAACAAAAGCAATTCTACGAAGGTAATGAAGGTGATAAAATGTTCCAATAAGTACCAAGTTACCAATTAATTTACAAACATGGCTGAGTTGGTACCCTTGTGAAGATTTATTGTTTCCTTTTTGAACCATATATAGCCTAGAATGAAAATTCAGTGTTATTTAGGATGAGATGAAATATATGTTTACCAGAACAGAAGATACTGCAGCTGCAAGGGCAAGAATATCAGTACAAGAAACAACACCAGGGCAAGCATCCTCCAATGCGGTCTTGATCTGGTTCACAACATCCAAACCTCTTATGGAATTGTTGTTTGGCAAAGCTTGTTGCTCACTCACTATGGTAGCAGTGTTGTTCAACAAAATTGATCCATCACACCCCTACATGCCACATACACATGAGCAACATAATCATCTTTTTCCTTCTTCATTCTCAACAAACTTCTCTCCTTTTAACATTTTATTAGTTGTCATTTCTCAATAGAAATTTTCGATATTCTAAACCACTTACATGTATTATTTGTTGCTTGCTTTCCTTGTTAAAGTTTGGCCTGACTATATAGAATAGAAGAATTTATTATTTCTATTCATTGTTAAAAAATTCTGAACAAGAGAAAACCTTTCAGGCCTAGTAGATTCAACCATGCTTCTTATGCCTAAAATAAAAGCCTAAAAACACAATTACTACACGAAACTAACAATTCAGGTCTAGTAGATATAACCATGCTTCTAATGCCTTCCTTCGAATAAACTTTCCATGGCCTATCATTATGAGACTTAGGCACACCTGCTGTTATCATGCACAACACCTGCTCTTAAACAAGGACCACTCTATATTAAAAGACTGTATTGAATCCAATGCTGAAATTGAAGTATCTGCACTGTGTTCATTGTTTAGTTAAGCAAATACAGCATTTAAAAGCGTCCATAATTTGTTTAATTCTTCACAAGTGGGGTTGGTCCTGTGTGTAGAGTTTCCTTTGTCTTAGTAAATAAAAAGGTTTAAAATTTTAAGTTAATAGTATTCTTTGGTTTGTAACTAATACAGTAGTTGATGCTTGACATAAATAATAATTTAAGTGGTGGAAGCAGAGTTTAGACCCTCACCCTCAATTGGTAACTTGGGAGAAGGGTTTGAATCTGGATCCTCACTTCCCAATCCCCTTTATCATATTCCAAAGGATAAAAAAGTCTTTGGTTCATAAGAATCACAGCTAATACAATTGTTAGGTATTAGAGATAGTGTCAATATCATGTAAAGCCACCGTAACTGCATGTAGTTACAGCCAGCTAAGCTGTTAGGTTTGTCTATTAAGCCATAATAGATTTCTGTTATGGTGACTCAGCTGTGTGCATTCTATATAATTCAGTGAGTGCTCAACTTTCATTAAAAACTTCTGTTAGGGTTTATATAATACAACTATCAAGATAATTTAAAAACTTCTGCTTGTTTTTTCTAAAACTAAAATAATAATTGAATATTAATGGAACGTATGAATTATAGAAGTATACAAATTAAAGAGTGAATTTGAAATCAGTTTAGTAAAAAATATTGGAAATGAAATAAACCGTAGAAATGAAATAAACAGAACACGCAAAAGACAATTGCATAAAGAAAAAACGTTTCAATTAAACCACCTCAGCAGATCCAACAGCACGGGAGAAGATGAAAATATAAAAAGGAAGAGAGATAGAATTCGCACGGGCAATAGGTCTTGGAAAAGATAACGATCTTGTAGGAGTTGACGGTTTCGTCGATAAACTTGCCGAGGGGAGAAGATGAAGCAGAAGGTTGGTGGAGAGAGACTGCTGAGTGAGAGAGAAGAGGAGAGCACAAGAGTTTTCAACATTGATCTTAGAATACGAGGATGCCTCACCATCACCGTTGATTGATTAACAAAACGTGAAGGAGGACTATCCACCGTACGATGTACGATGAAACCGGGACGCATGGGTCGGGTTGGGGTGCTCCAATCAGCCCGTGTTTCATTGGTTGGGTTTAAGCGTGTTTTTATTTCGACGGACAAATACATTGTTTTAAGATTAAATTAAATCCTTTGGTCAACATTAAGATCGAGAGATCCTACATATGAGGAACTAATTAAAGTAGAAACAAAAGAAGCAGTAAACTCAAAAAATTAAACATCTCCCATTATATTGTAAGCGTTAACATATCTATTATCGTATTTCCTTTAAATCTATATGAGCCTAAATAATTCGCCGCAATCCAAGAAGCTATCCACTCAAACCTCGACCTTGTTTATCAAACACATTTCGAATCCCAAACACTCTATGATGAATTGAGTGCAGAACAACTTAGTATCCTTATTTCGAAAAAGAGTTCAAGTCCCTTGCTCGGCAAAGAGAATCAATAGTAACAACAAACGTAACGTGCCACATTCTCCCCCAATAACCATGAATCAACGGCCACAATAGACATATGCCTCCACAACTGCATGGCTTGTGTACAATTTTGGATCACGTGAAGTACATCCTCAACTGCATTCCCATACACGATGCATTTTGACGATTGAGCCAAGTTTCCTTTTTTCCTCCATTCATTAGTTACAAACCCATCATTCAATAATTTCCACACCATATGAATGTAATTATGTGTGCTCTTCCACTGCCACAACTTCTTGAAACTCAATTGCACTTTATAGGCTCTACTCATTATGAACCCACCATCCTTCATATTGCGCCACATCACTTGGTCTTTAATTCTTGGATTTGGTCTTAGGAGTGTGCGCGGATAACATTGCACACTAAGTCCTAAACAAGCCCCCAATCCTGCAACTGCACCCTCCTGCAACAGGAAGAGAATGGTGCATTTGACCTGAAACAACTTAGGTCTTTTAACTAATTAACTCATCTAAGAAGAGTCTTCATAAATTAACTCATCTAAGAAGAGTCTTTACAAATAACGTTTAGAATGTTTAATAATGCAAATGTAGTCTCTGTTGCGTCTCTCATGGACTCATTCTCAAGTGGATCCCAAGTGTCTAGATCACTAGGAAGTCGTGGCTGTGTAATCTATTATTTGCTTTACGTGTCTCTCTTTGTTTAGTTTCCTTGCTACTTGTAACTTTCTAACGACTTCTTGGTTTGTCATACAGAGTAACACAGATCACGCGTGGTCTCTGATCGTCTCTCTTCAGCTCCGTATTCATCACCGACTTTTTTCGCTAGGTAATCCCCTAACGCTGAGTTTCTCGATATATGTATGCATGTCAATTATTTTTTGTTAGTGGAGAGATTAGGAACTGGTTTTGATGTGTTTATAATGAGTTTTATGCATGTGTAATGTTGTTTGTTAGTGGAGAGCAGAGCTCATTAGGCATTGGTTTTGTGTGCTGATAACATGATTCTTTATGCATGTGTAATGTTGTTTGTTAGTGGAGAGCAAAGCTCATTAGGCATTGGTTTTATATACTGATAACGTTGTCTCTCGATCGTGTTCATAACTATGAATATCATATACAATACGTATGGTATGTATATTTATCATTTCGTGAAAGTTTTCTGTATGTAACAGGTCGTTTGTAAATTAGGGAAATGTCCAGTTTACAGGGGAGACTCTGCCAAAATTTTGACAGGCTCCCTTTCTTAGGAAACTTAAAAAATGAAACTCATGATTTAATAATGTAGAGTTTAGTCGTGTGTGTACCCATTAGATTCCCGTTCAAGTTTCAAAACAACCGGCTAATGTACCGTGTTGTGTTGGATCTTGAATTGTCCCAGTTGGACAGTTTGGTATGAATTTGTAACCAGTAGGGCGTAACCCATCAATGTTGTATATAGTCTATCTAAAGACGTTGAATGTTCATATGAAATTTCGGTTATGGTGTTTTGTATTGTCCCCAGGGTGCATGTCTGCGTGTGGTGTTTCATACCATACGTATCTCTGTGTACTCGGGGACTAATGCGAAATGCTGCCGAAATTTCAAATGAACATCAACGACACAAGATAGACGACATACAACATCGATGGGTTACAGATGGTTGCATATTCATCCCGAATGGGATAGGGCCACACCTATTTACAACATCAAAGAGATAGAGAGTGATTCACAACCGTTAGTGAAATAAAATTACAATAATTTAAAGTAACAGAAAATCGTGCTTGTTAGATATTGTAAATGGAGGTACCGGCAAATCGGCGATGGATGTACAACCGACTAGATGGCAATCGGCGAGTGACTGAGGAGTTTATGATGGGGCTATTGGAGTTCATTCCGTTCGCTACGGCAAACACGCCTGGATTTGAAGTTACTCAGAAGATCCGTTGTCCGTGCTCAAGGTGCAAATGCATGAGTTTTGAATACGCGGATGATGCCATGTGCCACCTAACTGAGAAGGGGTTCATGGAAACATACCACTGTTGGTACAACCATGGTGAGCAGTTACCGCGTAGACCATCAGACGTAACCGTGCAACAGTCTTACTACGAGGTTGGAGGAAACAGGGATACGTACAACAACATAGAACAAATGGTGATGGATCATGTTGGACCCTCCACCGGGCGTATGCTGGAACATAATGACGAAGGAGGTCATGGGGACTCTGACAATGTAGAGGAGGATCCTAATCCGGAGGTGAAGAGATTTTATGATTTGTTGGCGGCGGCTCAGACTCCATTGTGGGACGGGTGCAACAGTCACACTGAGTTATCCGCCTCCCTAGCTGCTTTAAGCATAAAGGCAGATTATAATCTTTCTGGAGGTTGTTTTGATAGGATGGTCAGTCTGATGGGTTCCACCATGCCTAGTAATCACAGAATGCCAGCAAACCTGTACCGTGCTAAGAAACAAGTGGCAAACTTGGGGCTGGGTTGTGTGAAGATAGAGTGTTGTGTTGGTGGATGTATGCTGTTCAGAAATGAGTTTGCAGACGAGAGTGTCACAAAATGTCTACATTGTAATGAGGAACGCTACAAGACCGTTAAAAGGAGAGGGAAGGTAACCCGGACGGCCAGGAAGAAAATGTGGTACTTCCCTATAACACCGCGTCTTCAACGCCTGTATGCGTCATTGTCCACGGCAAAACACATGCGTTGGCATGCTCTGAACCGAACACAAGAGGGGTTTCTTTGCCATCCTTCCGACGGGAAAGCATGGAAGTGTTTGGATGAGCTATATCCGGACTTTTCTGGCGAGCCGCGAAATGTAAGACTTGGATTATGTACTGATGGGTTTAACCCTTTCGGTCAATACGGAAGGGCTTACTCTTGTTGGCCAGTCATCCTGACCCCATACAATCTATCGCCTGATATGTGTATGAAGAGGGAGGTCATGTTTCTATCTATACTGGTTCCAGGACCCAAAAATCCAAAGGCGAACATAGACGTGTTTTTGCAACCGTTGGTTGAAGAGTTATCACAGTTATGGGATGTTGGGGTAATGACATACGATGCGTCTTTGAAGAACAACTTTATGATGCGTGCTGTTTTGATGTGGACTATTAACGACTTCCCGGCCTATGGTATGCTTTCTGGATGGTCCACGTCTGGGAAGCTTGCTTGCCCTGTATGCATGGAACATACCGGGGGGGAATCACTCCCTGTTAGTGGCAAGACAAGTTTCTTTGACTGTCATAGAAAGTTTCTACCGTTGGATCACCCGTTTAGGAGGAACAGAACCGCTTTTAAGAAGAACAAGGTTGTTAATGAACCTCCACCCCGTAGGTTATCTGGTGCACGGGTTTGGGAGAGGGTCGAAGAGTATCCTTACATCTGGGACAAGAGTGTTAAGGAGTTTGCGGGTTACGGTAAGGAACACCACTGGGTGAAGCAGAGTGTGTTGTGGGATTTGCCATATTGGAAAGACTTGTTGTTAAGGCACAACATTGATGTCATGCACACTGAACGTAATGTTTTCATGAATATTTTTGACACTGTTATGGACATCAAAGGGAGAACAAAGGACAACGAGAAGAGTCGTCTAGACCTTCCGATTTGGTGTTCTAGGAAGGAGTTGGAGTTGAGGGATGCGGGACGTGGAAGAATGTTTAAACCCCATGCAAAGTATGCTTTAACTAGAGCACAACAGATTGCTGTATGTATTTGGATGAATGGGTTGACCCTGCCTGACGGATTCGCTTCTAACTTGAGTAGATGTGTCGACGTGAAGGAGGGGAGGGTGTTTGGCATGAAAAGTCATGATTGCCATGTGTTTATGCAACAACTACTCCCGTACGCGTTTCATGCCTTACCGAAGCCTATTTGGAAACCGTTAGTGGAGTTGAGTCACTTCTTTAAGGAGTTGACGGCTACTTCGTTGAGTGTGGAGAAACTTGTGAAGATGGAAGAAACTATCCCGGTATTGATTTGTAAGTTGGAGCAGATTTTCCCACCAAGTTTTTTTGACTCCATGGAGCATTTGCCTATCCATCTACCGTACGAGGCCTTGGTTGGTGGCCCAGTGCAGTATCGTTGGATGTATCCATTCGAAAGGTGAATGCTTGGTGAACTCTTTAATTTACTTGCAAATCGTGCTTATAATAGTATTTTCTAACTTAACACCATCTTGTTAATGATGTTGAAGATTCTTACGCTCTTTAAAAGATAAAGTGTCGAACAAAGCCTGCGTTGAAGCTTCAATTTGTGAGGCATACTTAGTCGAAGAAATGACAACCTTTGCTTCTTTCTATTTTCCGACGGAGATAGAAACTAGAATGAGTAGAATTCCCCGCAATCTTGGGGTAGCCAGCCGCACAGGGTTTGATGCACAAACGTCGATTTTCAACTATCCTGGTCACCCGGGGGGCAGGCTCACAAAATGTTACATTGATGAGAAAGATCGAAAGGCGGCTCACTTGTACATTCTTCTCAATTGCCTAGAAGTGGAACCCTTTATTGAGTAAGTCATAGAAGTTATATTATACATTCTTAACATAGCTTTTATATTAAACTTATTTGTTTCTTTCAATAGCTTATACACAGATATGCTAAAACTTGAGCAAAATGATTTAACTGATGACCAAATTCATAGTGAGGTGTCATCCAAGTTCGTTGGTTGGTTCGCGCAACATGTAAGACCCGTATACCAAGTGTTTTTAAGCCTATTTGCTTTTAACTCCCGTCAATATGGTAACAATGACCTATTTCTTATGTTGTACATAGATACAAGACCCTAACAACCATATTGAAGATTCTTTACTCCAAGCCCTTTCTTGGGGGCCGGTGAAGACTGTTAAAAAATGGCCTATTTACTACGTAAATGGCTACAAGTTTAATATTCTTCAATGGAGTGAAGGGATGCGCACCCATAACTACGGGGTTTGTGTTAAAGGCACCGCCGGTCAGTTGGAAGAAGACTTTTATGGAGTGCTGACGGAGATTGTTGAAGTTTCATTCTCTGGACGACTAAGAAGAGATATTGTTCTATTCAAATGTGATTGGTTCGACAACACAATCGGTGTTGGAACAAAGGTTGATAACAACTACGGCTTAGTTGAGGTAAAGAAGAATGGTAGATATAAAGGGTTTGATCCCTTCATTTTTGCCCAACAAGCTGAGCAGGTTTATTACACTGACTTCCCGGGAGGACATCGGGACTGGTATGCAGTAATTAAGGCCAAGGCCCGAAGTCAGATCACTGACAATGTCTCCGAGGAGGTCGATGACGCTTATCAGCTTGCACCACACGAGCTCACCGATGTCAATTTGTTGTTCAACATTGATCCAGTCATAATGGATGAGACACTCGCCACTACGGGGGGTGAACACATTGACAAAGACCTTGTCTCTCGATCAAAACGGTCTAGGGCTGATTTGGATACTGATGAACTTATTCAAACAGATAACCACAGTGACACTGAAACTGAGGGGGAATTTGAAACTGAAACAGACACAGAGTATGTAGTTGTTAAACATATATACATAGGTTTATATATATCCTGAGACTAACCTTTCTTTTCATGATTTTATCCACAGATGACGGGACGTCGACTGCCCTTCAGTAGGGGTGGTGGGTCCAGGACCCCGGCTTCCCGTCTGGGGATGCAAACCCCAGGGCAGGAGACCACTCCATCACCACCACAGCGGACCACTCCATCACCACTACAGCAGACCACTCCATCACCACCACCACAGCAGACCACTCCATCACCACTCCAGCAGACCACTCCATCACCACCACCACAGCAGACCACCCCATCACCCCCACAGCTGACCACCCCAGAGCAGACTCCTGGAGTTGGTGGCTTGGAGGACCATGGCCATCAGGCGACCCCACCTCCGGCATCCCCTCTGCCCATGTTGGTACCCGTGCCGGCCGGAGACGAGTAAGTGACTAAATTTCATATACTTTTATGTTATTTGTATGATACTTTATATTAGGGTTTAGTGGAAAGACTTGTTGGTTTATTGGATGTTACTTTAATTAGTACTTGTATAGATTGAATTGTACTGGGCACTCTTCTGTTTGTAACAGGGTAACTATTTAAACTTGGAAATGTTACATTTACAGGGGAGACTCTGCCGAAATTTTGGGGGTCTCCCTAGATTGTGTGTTGTTTTACTCCTAACATAATTGTTGTCATTACAGCTTTGTTGATAGTAGTCGCACTACCAAAGCGATTACTAAGGTTTTGAAGGCCCAGTGGGATGGTCCATATATATCTTGGACAGATGCTGGGAAGGTTGTGCAAGATAGGTGGTTTGACACCTTCTCGGTAAGTTCCTAGCTCATTTATTGTGACTTGATTTGTAAAAT
The DNA here is from genome assembly GCA_037962975.1 of Clitoria ternatea. Lineage (NCBI taxonomy): Eukaryota > Viridiplantae > Streptophyta > Magnoliopsida > Fabales > Fabaceae > Clitoria > Clitoria ternatea. The sequence continues at coordinate 145,376,654 of CM075673.1, forward strand.
AGACCTGTTATTAATTTTGATTTCTCAATTCATTTTACAGCGTGATTACCAGTGGGCGGAGGGTATGATTGATGAGATTAGGAAGGTCTTTGCCACAAAGACCTCCAAAATCATCAAGAGTACCCTTTGGAAGGTGAGGGACAAGGGTGAGCGCCCTCGTTGGATCCCGGAGGACCATTGGGACGGGATGGTCCAGAAGTGGGGCGGGGTCCCATTCCAGCAGGCGAGTGCTCGGAATAGGGCCAACAGAGCCGCCGATGCTGCAGCCTCGGTTTACACTGGGGGTAGCATTTCAACCCTCGAGCACAAGAAAAGATTTTTAAGTATATTTATGTTAAACATTTCTATTATCATTCGTCTTACATGTTTACAAATAATAATCTCAATGTTTTTTGTCCACCACAGGAGCAGAGGGAGCACCGGGAGCCTTCTTTGTTTGAGGTCATGCAAATGACCAAGAAGAACAAAGCCGGTGCATGGGTAAACCAGAAGACTACGGAGCTAGCGGTATTTACTTTTAACTGACATATGCTTATAATTTACAAATTAACTTACTAATCCTATCGTTGTTTTTGAATTTACAGGAGGCGTATCAGGCCAGGAGGGCCGAGAAGGAGGCGGACCTGGTGGCTTCCACTCCTGAAGGGGAGGTTCCTCCCACCCTATCTTGTTCTGACGACAACGCCATCTATATGGAGGCTGTTGGCGGTGTGAACAAGAAAGGGAGGGTGTTTGGATTGGGTGGCGTCGGCACGCAGCTGGCGAAAAAGGGGAAGACCCCTTCCTCTTCGTCTTCCTCTGGTCTTCCGACTGAGGTCGTTCAGGTAATTCAAAACCTGAACGATGAGCTACAGGAGGAGCGACGTCAGAGGCAGTTGCTGTTGGAGCGGCACGAGGCGGACCGACAGAAGGCCGAGGCGGACCGACAGCGGGCCGAGGAGCAGCACGCCGAGACTCGTCGGCAACTTGCTCAGCAGCAGGAGCTACTGATGCAGTTGATGGCGAGGCTACCTCCCCCCACTTCCCAGGCGCCCCCACCACCACCCCAGGATCCCCCACCACCTTGATTGTAGTTCTTTTATTTATACACATTGTATATTTGATTTTTAGTTATGTTATATTTTCATTCAGTATTTAGTTTGTCATTCTTTATTTATTATGTCAATATTTAATGGTAATTACATTCAAATCACAAAGCCTTTCTACCTATCATTAATAATTCAACCTATTTCATAAATTAATTTAATCTATTATTTTGTTTTTAATAATAATTCATTACTTCAAAAAAATTATTTTAATTTAATTATAAAATTTTATCAGCCAATACAAAATACAAAATATTAAGATATTTTTAAAGCTAAATTAACAAAACCAGTCAATATTGGATCAATTTCAAAAAAATTTAAAAATTCTCGTTAGCGACGGTACCCGTCCGTCGCTGACTTATTAACACTAGCGACGGACGTTGTGGTCGCTACCTGACAACCACTAGCGACGGGAAGCCTTGGTCGCTACATCGCAACCACTAGCGACGGACGTTGTGGTCGCGACCTGACAACCACTAGCGACGGGACGCCTTGGTCGCTACATCGCAACCACTAGCGACGGAAAGGTGTGGTCGCGACCTGACAACCACTAGCGACGGAATGTATTGGTCGCTGTATCACTACCTCTAGCGACGGCACGGGGTGGTCGCTGGTGTCTATTAGTAGCGACGGGGTCCCGAGGTCGCTGTATGGCAACACTTAGCGACGGCAGCAGTTATTGGGGCAGGGACGATTTTAGCGACGGCCTTACGCCGTCAATAAGTTAGCGACGGCATGTATGTGGTCGCTGATGTGTTTTCGACGAGGGTTTTAGCGACGCCCACTTTCCCGTCTGTGACGCCGTCGCTAATTGTTTTAGCGACGGGAATTCCATTGATTAGCGACCAATTCTGTCCGTCGCTAACAGTTGTTTTTTTAGTGGTGTATCATTCGCTGTCAATTTGTTAGCAAGACATAGTTCTTTACCCATAAAAAGGCATTGGAATAGGATTGAGCACATATTTCGCTACCTTAGAGGTACAATGGACGTGGGTTTATTTTTCCCATATGTATCCAAGGCAACCTAATTGGTTATGCAAATGCGGGGTATTTGTTTGATCCTCATAATAGACAATCACAGAGAGGATATTTGTTCACATGTGGTGGTACAACAATTTTATGGAGATTCATAAAACAAACGATCACAGTAACATCATCTAATCATGCTAAAATTCTAGTATTACATGAAGCAAGTCGAGAATGTGTTTGGTTGAGGTCTATGATTCAATAAATTCAAGAAACTTGTGGCTTGCATGTTGGAAAATTACCCCCAATAATCTTATGTGAAGATAACGCAAGGTTATATTAAAGGAGATAGGACAAAGCATATTTCACCAAAATTTTTCTTTACTCATGATTTTATAAAGAATGGTGAAATAAATGTCCAGCAAGTCCGATCATGTGAGAATCTAGTAGATATCTTTACAAAATCATTACCAACCAAAGTCTTCGAGCAATTAGTACAAAAGATCGGTCTTTGACACCTTAGACATATGGATGTTCTAATGAGGGGAAGAATTAAATACTTGTTATTTAAATTATTTATTTTATCCATGAATCTACTTTGTAAAGAATGTTGTACTCTTTTTCCTTCACTAGGTTTTTATCCCATTGGGTTTTTCCTAGTAAGGTTTTAACGAGGCACATTCTAAAATATGGACATCCAAGGGGGAGTATTATGAATATTTTATGTGATGATGGATGCCCATTTGCACTTTACATTTGCCTATAAAAGGGTGAATTTGATAAGAGGAAAGATAGAGCATTTTACTACATTCTCTGTTTCTGTTTCCTTCTTCTTTATAGCATTTTCTCTAAAGCAATTTAAATTCTCAGTTATTGTATAACATATATAATGATTTTAAAAAAATATGATCACATGATTTTTAATTTGGGCATATATTAAGAACGGTAGTATTTTATATTATATGTATTGCAATTGACGTTGCGCGATTATTATTATATATATTAATTTAATTTTACCAAATTCAAAACCATATCTGTAACAGACACAAGGATAAAAAAATATATTTTTTAATGGCAAATAACACATTTAATGACAATAAAATTACATAACAACAATCACAATTATAATGGCACATTTAATAACCACGAAATTGATCACACACCAGAAATTGGGATGTAACAGCATGCAAGAAGGTAATAGAACAATATTTTTTAATATATTATTATATTAACGACATAATATATTGCGCTAATCTTCCACTACCGAAAAGGGTACGTTTTTATTTATAGATTGGGATTTGAAGTTACAACAAAATATGGTGGAAAAGTTTCCTCTGAACTCAGCTGATGCAGCATACACAAAAATCAGAGGAATACTTTCTACTCTTGGAGATCCTTTCACTAGAATTATCAGTCCAAAGGTCTTAAAATTAACTTTTCTTTATTTATTTTTTTAAAATTAACACAAGAAACACATAAGACAATCATGAATAGGGGAACATGCAAAAATGAAGGCTATGATGATATATAGAACCAACAAAATATATGTAATATTCATGATACATGTTAAGGTAGGCTCTAATACCATTTGCAGAAAATAATTCTAACACATATCATGACAACTTAGTTGACTAAAAACGTACCTGAAGACAAACGATCCATGAATTCACCAATAAATGAGCACGTACTACTCTCAATCTGAATACCCTATATGGGATTGTTACTGACTCTATGTAATAATCACCTAATGGGATAGTGATTATATAAGCAAAAACAGATGAGAGTAGGAACCTCTCACTGGACACATAGAATAAGCCAACCCATCACGATCCATCTAATCAGAAAGTCCAATAGTGAAATATATTTAATTAATAATATAAAAATAATAATTTAATAATGTTAATCCACAAAATATATTAATATAACAATATATTAATAAAAAAAATCTAACACACCACTCATTGGGGTCCGGTACAATCTCAAAGAGAAACAATCATCGTCAATCGTTGGGATCAAGTAGTCAATCTCTATAGAGAACTTTTAAAAGATCTTTATCAACCATTGTCCAAAAAGCTCCTTGTCTTCTTAGACAACCTTGGAGCAACTTATCTTTATACTTATCCAGTTTTTCATTCTATGATTAAGCACCTTCATATCGATTACCACTTTGTTTATGATGTTATGTGTTGTAAATCTTCTTACCAAGCCTTTACCGGTTGGTCGTTTCCTACTCCTTAAGTTCAAGATTGGTGTTGTTAATCCATCCACCATCTTGTGGGGGCGAAGTCATAACCACCTAGTTTATCTTTTGTTCTAGTTTTTGTTACTGAACTTTACCAGGATATAGATAATTTCATTTAAATTCAAATTTCCATTATCTTCTCCTTAGTAGTTGTAACAAACATGTCACTTGTATCTCTATAAATTAAAATGTACATCTTAGATTTAATTAAAGAAAATACCATTCAACTCATTTCTCCATACGATATCCAATTATCATCTTACATGTGCGTAATGTATTAAATTATCTTTTTATTCACAATTCTTAGCATTATTTGAAAGTTTAATTTGTGGCTTTCTAGTACTATGGTTTCATTAAAACAAACCATGTTTTCTTTATCATCCAAAGAAATATAATATTATAAATATAGAGCATAAAGGTACCTGACCTTGAATGACATGTCTTTATATGAATTGTAATGCAAACACAGTAGGTCAACACGAAACATAAAACATACTAAATGGTTATAACATCCATGAAGAAAGCCAACATCCATGGTTATAAATTGTTATTTTGGTGCAATAAAGAAAGATTGGTGTGAAATGCATGAGTTAGAGTATGCTTTCTTATATTGTGTTTTAAAAAAAAAATATTTTTCTGATAAAAATATAATTAATTAAATAAATAGAGGTATCATTAAAATATACCATTTAAAAGAATTGAAATAAATCGATTGTGTTGTTGGGAAAGGGTATATCAATAGTTTTTCCAGTCTTTAGTGAAGATTTGACTTAAAATCATAAACATGAAGAATTAAAGATAGTGCATATATAAATCTATAGTTAGATACAAAAACATTATCTATTTTTATATAAGTTTATATATACGTGCATAATTTGTTTCACTTTCTAGTATGTTGAGAAGTTGAAGAATGATATAATGATAGAGATGCCACCATGACTTTATTTGAGTGTCTTTAAGTTAGAAAAATCTCTTGCTCCAACCATATACAGATATTAATAAATTAAGCAGAATGTATCCATCCTACTAGCAGAAAAATTTTCAAAATCTTTTTCATATGAAAACAAAGAATTTTGAAGGCTGGACAATGGATATTCAACAAATCCTCCTACTCATAAGGTTGTAGTTTGCGCGCGGTCTTATGAAAACCGTACATACATTTAAAGAAAATGTATTTTTCTCAATCAAGCTTCAATGGTGGATCGATGAAGAAAACATACCTAAATACGGAAATTATGGTTCAGTTCAGATAAACTTGCGAGCAAAATATACTAATAGAAAAACAAAATAAAGATATAAAATGTATCAACATTTTCTCCTAAGGTAAAAATTAAGTTTTTTTTTTGGTGGAATAAAAATTAAGTTATGATTTCAATTTTTTGTATGAGCCGTAGATGAGAGAGATTTTGTAAAAAAAATAAAATTGAAGTATGTAATTTAACTTTGACTTATGAAATAAATTCAATTGTTTTATACATATATATATATATATATATATATATATATATATATATTCTTTTATGAGTACTTCTTATATAAGAAGTTTATCACGTGTTCAAAATGAACTATAGATATGTTGTTGCAACTTACCTGTTTATGGATGCGAAGAATTCATACTCTTAGATCTCCTGAAAGCTTACCCGTTTAAGGATGAGGAATATTCAATAAATAGAAAACGGTATTCCTACAAGGACTTAGGGGGTGTTTGGTATAAAGTTGAGTTGATGAAGTTTAGAAAACTGGGATTTTGTAAATGGAGTTTAGAAAATTGAGGTTTTGTAAACGGAGTTTTGTTTGGTTGAGAGTTGAGTTAAAGTGAGTTGAGTTGTAGTGATTTTGTTTGGTTTGTAGTAGAATTGGGTTTGGGAAATGGTAGTTGAGGGTGAAATTACTTAAAAGGGTATGAATTTAAATATATATATATATATATATATAATTTGTGCATATTTGTTTATATTAAATGTATAATATTAAACCAAAAGGGTACTTAATTTAATAATTCATATTTAATAAATGAATTAATATATTAAACGCTAATTAATATAAAATTATATATATATTAAAACTAATAAATGTAAATGATTATTTTTATATATTATAAAATTAAAATATATTTTATTGTAACAAACTGATTTTATCAAATAATTAAAATAAATTTATCAAATAATTAATTATAAACTTAAATGTAACAAACTGATTTGATTATTTTCTCTATATTAGAAACCCCCAACATATTTTGAAATTAATAAAACTGATTTTATCATTGTTATTTACGCAAACGCTTACGATTCTATCATTATTCGTCGTTCATTACGCGTACTAACTAAAATTATTCCATAAATATGTTTTAAACGCTAAACTATAATTAAACTTAAATAATTCATTTAATAAATACAAAAGTAAATTAAATAACCTAACCTAATATTCCTTTAACAAATAATTAAACAAATAACTACATAATTAAAAACCTTACACATCACTTAACAACGTAAACACAATACATAATTAAATTCAATTAATTAAAAAAATAAAAAAAGGACCGTTACAATAAATTACATAATTAAATTAAATTAATTAAAAAAATAAAAAAGGGACTGTTACAGTACACCAATGTGACCATCCTCACCCGTGCACCACACCATCACCACCGTCCTCTGCCATCCCCACCAGCAATCACCACCTACGACCACACCATCCCCCTCCCAACGTCTCTGCCATCACCACCCATGGCCACCCACGGCCACCCCTACCCATGGCCACCATCAAATCGCCACCCCCATAAACCCCTAACCGAAAACCCAACCCAAAACCCACCCACCACCCAGAACCCCCTTCCCATAACCTCACCCCACCCCTCACGAGCATACCCACGGCCAACCTCTCAATCCCACAGCCCCCATCCCACCCCCAATACACAATATTTCACAGCAGAAAACCAAGAGAGGAGAAGAATAAAAGGGATCGGGTTCCTTTACCTGAGACAACGAGGATGGTGGGTGAGGTCCTTCAGTGGGCGCAGCTCCTACAGCTTCAGATCCGAGAAGGGAGTCACACCGTTGGGAGGGGTACTCTCGACTTTCTCCCAACGGACCGCGTTGGCGTTGGAACGAAGCTGGTCGAAGCTCCCTCTGGCCAACGGAGCGCGTTGCCGTTCGCCTCGACGGAACGGAGCTCTTCGTCGCAGCCAAACACGCGTGGAGGGAGAAGGGTCGCGTTGAACGTGACGGAACGTAGGTGAACGGAGGTTGAGGGGTTGTGCCAAACAAGCTCTTAATTGATTAATCGTCTCCTACCAAGTTGAAAAATTTGAGTGGGATACTAAGGTTGATGTGAGTTCAAATTGAAGAAACAAATATATATGCAATATTACCTTTAAGAAAGTCAATTGGTACACTATAAAAAAATTTCATTGTTAATTAATTATAAACTAAAATACACTTTCACGGATATAGGGAAAAAAATCCTTTAAAAAAATAAATTTAACCCTTATAAAATTTAGAGTTGACTAAGTATGAGGATCCGTTAGTATTTTCTATTATTATTGAGGTGGCTAACGTGTGTTCCACCACAACAATGACACATAATTGTCATATGTCAAAAAGAAAACTAATTGTTAACTGTTTACAATTTTAACCATTGATAATAGTGTACACCATAAAACAGAGTCCCCCACCATCAATCACTAAGACCTCTCAATTAATAACCACACCACAAACCATCTCTTCCCACAAACCATCTCTTCCACTCTCTATCTCTTTATGTGTGTGTGTGTGTTTGTAACATCATATTCATTGTGCCTCCTTCGTGCTCTCCTCCTTTTTTGTCATGGTCTTTAATGGGTTAGGGTTTGTGGGGGAGATCTAGAGAAAGCACGTGGGAGAGATTAATGGTGGTTATGATGTTTTCTACTCTTCAGCAGAATTGAATACTGTAGCCTCCCTCGGTTAACTAGGATAATTCTTAATAGAAAATTATCCTAATTAACCAAAAGTGCTACTTAAAATTTGTAAAATTAAGAACTGATTTTTTTGGTATTTAATAAAACATATTTAGGGAAATAGAGCATTCATAAGATAAGTTGATTTGTCATATGGTCTCAACAGTGCATACATAAGCTGAATAAGAGAGGCACACAGGCTCCCGAAGATACAACTCAATAGCACACAACCTATACACAAATACTAAGTTAATAAAAACCCTAATTCTATTTGTCACCGGAGGAGGAGGTGCCTAAGTTGTCATCATCAGTCGATATGGTCCTCTTACTATTCTTGTGATGATTCTTCGATGTAGGAGAGCATACTTCTACTCTCAGCTCAGTTTTTGAATGGAAGCTCATCTCCCCGAATATTCACGGATGGTTTCCCTCTAACAAACACTCGTAACCTTCAAGTGTGAATGCGCGAGGTGGATCTTTATATCGCTTTAGTCACTCTTAACGAATCTGACATCCTCATCAAAGGATAGAGGCTCTACATGTAACTCCACAGACTGGATGTCGGCCACTTCAAAGGACACCAGAGGAGTCTTCTTTTAGCACAAATAATATCTTTTTCAATGTGAGTGAATCACTACCTCTTCAGGGTCTTCTAAGACACTTTTCCTAAGATGACTCTTCATTTCCCACTCATAGCATCACACTAAGGAAACACAAACAAGATGAGTTTGTCACTCCTACTTATTGGTCATACATACAGGGTTCCCATCACACATGACGTCTCACTAATCAACATTAATCAATTATCATTCATTCATATTTCATACCATAGAACTCATGGAGTTCTCACTCCACTGTCACATATCTTGATAGACAGGCACATGTTTCTATTACCATTTAATCATTGTTATATGCTCTAGGATTTTCTTATCAATCAAAAACTAATACTTAACCGTTACTACACTAGTCTTAAGTGTATCAGTTATGAACTAATCATAATTACTGCAATCTAATAATTAATCATCATCACATCAATATCATCTTATAAGATCACATTAACCAAACACATATATCTTCATCATCATAAAGTCCACAATCACAATCATAATGTGGTTAGTCACTCAAGATGCTATGCATGAGTTAGGTGTCTTATGAATTTCATTAACCCATGTCTCATGATGCAAACGGGGCCCAAGAATCTCGTCTCATCAACTCATCTCCACAGTACGTCTATTGGGAAGCACATCTTTTACTAGAGCGACCAAAGTACACCAGGTTCCCGAACCAAGGATACAAGGCATACAAATTTGAATTCATATGGATCCATCACACTCATTATGATCAAATTCAAATGGGACTGGCTCTCTTACGGTCATGGTAACACTTTGTCTTTAGTCGAAGTGCGTTAGGCTTGCCACAGACTGCCCGACCTTGGGTGCTACTCCGAGCCATTAGGTGCCCAACCCGATTGCACTCTCAAAATTCATCTTGCGAATTGAACACTCATGTTCTTCAGTGTATCCCTCACTACTACTCTAGTCTGAGGCTCAAGCCTCTAATTCCATCTTTATCAATTCAGCCACATGCATGTGATCCGTGTATGATGCATGATTTAATCTCTTTTCTCTTATTAGCCTTCTTAACTTGGCGCTCTTTGTTCTTAACACGTCAGGTAAAAATATACCTTATCAACATTTACTATAGGTTCAAATAATAATCCATAGGGTTTTTCAGAATCCTTATGCTAAAGTCTTAGCTACTTACCAATTTTCTTTAGGAGCACCAAGACTCGGGTCTCAATATAGGTTTTAGTTCTTATGCGAGTCTAGGAAATTATTAGCGTAAAATAGAATAACTTAAGAAATCTCAAATATTTAAGAAACAAAGTTTATAACATAACCTTAATATGTAAGATATTTTTAGGAAAAGATAGTACTTGTGAAGTTTGAACTTAATTTAGAATTTTGCTAGTCTTTGGATACTTTAGTAAATTGTCTAATATCCAATTTAAGTTTTTCAAGGACTTTATTGGATATCTTTGAAATCATAAAATTTGTGGTAGCTTGGTTATTTTCCTAAATTAGTGGAAACGTCATTGTGTCATACCTACGACTTCGAGCTTTGTTTCCCTCGGTATCAAGACTAAAAAGCTTTAGGATAATTTCTAAGACTTAGTAATTTGTTGAAAACTTAAAAATCAATTAGTAATAACTTCTCAGACCGATTCGGTGAGACGTCGTCCTGTCGCATTTTTTGTCATAGAACTTTGTTCTTCGGCCTTAAGGCTAAAACCCTTTTTTGAATTCATTTTAATAAAACCATTTCTTCATGAAAAATATATTCTAAATTATATGGAATTATTTTTCCAAAACCCTTTCCAATTATTTTTCACGTCAATTTTGTCAAAACTTTGTTTTTATCATATTTTTGCTAGAAAATTTCAATTAAGGTAATTCAAAAGCTAAAAGTGAATAACTTTTAAAACCCTATATTTTGTCATTCAAATAATCTTTATAAAATCTTCTGAAAATTCAAATTTCTTCTGAGTGCTCATTTATATGCCAAAAATCTTATTTTTACCCTTAAAACGTCACCAATCATGATTAAGGACAAACCACTGTTTTTCTCATTTCCAAAACTCATTTTCCTCAAACTAGGCAGTACGCATACTCCAATCATTTCCATGTACATTACATGGATAAAACGCAGATCCAAGGCCTCAAGCCCATGCACCATTGCACCTTCTGTAATTATACATTTTCGACTAAGAACCTGCACTAGCACTTAGGATTTCTTTTATTATCATTCAAACAGTAACATGACCCAAAATTACACACTTGAGACAAGCATCATTCTAGTAGCAAAGTATGAAATTTATCAAGTCAAAAGATTTTACCAATACATGCATAACAATCATACTAAGGTTCACATTTTTCCATAGATTTTCAAGCGACCAATTATAACTTTTTAGGGCTTCATCAAGGCATATCAAACAATATAACTTTTAAAGGGTTGAGGATATATGTTAACATTAATTATAAATCACACGCAATATAACTTTTTTGAGGTAGTTATTGTTGGAACAATTTTCCAAAGTAAGGGTGAACCAAAAGATGAACAACAATTTAGAGGACTTGATATGATCTTCTAGGCATGCAGAGCACTTTCCTAAAATCAGTATTTTGTCCCTATAGAGTGTGGGTATCACGAAATCCAATTTTGAGATACAATGAAGATTCAACAACAATACTCACTCTTGTATTGTTACAAAACAAGAACAAAGGATGAAAGAAATTTGATTTGTGTTTTTATTTGTGTTTGAGTAATGCACTTGGATCCCTTTATATAGATGTTAATCAGACATCTTCTGAATCAAAGGGACACAAATTTATGAATTGTTATAACTCTTCATGAAAGGTTGAGACTTTTTAAATTTCCTGAAAAGGCGTGTAATTGATTACAACACAATGGTAATCAATTACACCTTTTGAAAGTCATACTATTTGGCATTACACCTTTGAAAAGTCATACCATTTGGCGTCTCAAAATTTGAAAAGTTACACAATCAGAGTTTTCACTCGTTGGTAATCGATTACACACAATGGTAATCGATTATCAGAGAATTTAATTCTCAAATCTCAACAATCCTCCCCCATTTAAGAGTATTAAATAATTACTACACACAAACTTAAATTTAATATATACAATCTTACACGTAAATGAAAGTGTACATAGACTTGAACTTCCACTTAGTAGAGTATACATTCCAAAAAATCGTATTTTATTGGTACCGAAACGATTGAACCGATATAATACATAATGAAAACTTGAAGATACAACTACATATAAGATAAACTACATGTTCTTGTTGTACTTGACACAATAGGGCCATGCATCCATATCTATTCATAAGTGCATCAAAGTCATTGCCCCTTGACTTCTTGAAGCGGCCAAACTTCGCACTTACATAGGTTGATTTCTTAGGTAAAACATGTTCCTGCGGTTAAACATAAATTCAAGAAATCAATTAAGAATTATTCAACCTCTTTACATCACAGGTCCAAAGCACCCTTATGCTTTCAATCATCAAATAAGAGATTTAATCTTATTAAACTTAAGACTTAATATCATATTAAGCGTCAAGTTAAGATTCCCTTACTAGTGATTAATTGTGGGCTCCATTCCAATTTCAATAGACATTCTAGAGATGGAATCTTTAGCCAATGCCTTTGTAAAACCATCAGCCAAATTAAGCTTTGTTCGAAAGAAATCAATGGTAATAATACCATCCTTGATAAGTCCTTGGACATAACTATGTCTCACACCTATATGTCTTGATTTTCCATTGTACACTTGACTATAAGCTTTAGCCAAAGTTGCAACATTGTCACCATGTATTGCTACAGGTGATATTGGTTTTTGTAACAGTGGTATCTCAAACATGAGATTCCTTAGCCATTCGGCTTCTTTTCCTGCTGAAGCTAGAGCTATAAATTTTGAAGCCATAGTGGAATCAGTAATGCAAGTTTGTTTCTTGGATGACCAAGAAATTGCTCCTCCTCCAAAGAGGAAAACCCAACCACTAGTAGAAGAGTGATCTTCTTGGTCAACTTGCATCACAATATCCTTCCAAAACTGAAGGATAACCACTATATGTCAAACCATAATCAATATTTTTCTTTAAGTACTTAAGTACTCGACGTACAACTTGCCAATGTAATAAACTAGGGTTACTAGTATATCTACTCAGTTTACCTACCGTAAATACGATATCTGGCCTTGTACTTGTCATTGCATACATCAAACATCCTATTACCCTTGCATATTCCAATTGTGAAATAGCCTTACCACCATTAGGTAATATCTTTAAACTTGGGTCCATAGGAGTTGAAACAAGAGAGCATTCAAAGTTATTGAACTTCTTGAGAACTTTCTCAATGTAATGTGATTGAGACAATATACCTAGGATGACATCAGCTTCTCCCATATCTTTCATGGAGAAATATGATGATAGAAATGTTTTGGTCAAATTTACTTGATCTAAATTTGTTCCAAAAATCAGCATGTCATCCACATACAAGCAAATTATGACACCATTACCTTTGTCATCAAATTTACTATACACACACTTGTCTGAATTGTTTATTTTGAAACCATTTGATAATACAACATCATCAAACTTTTGGTGCCATTGTTTTGGTGCTTGTTTCAATCTGTACAAGGATTTAATCAATTTACAGACCTTGTGTTCTTGGTTTTCCATAACAAAACCTTCAGGTTGTTTCATATACACTTATTCTTCTAGTTCTCCATTTAAGAATGCAGTCTTGACATCCATTTGATGTATCACAAGTTTATGAATGGCAGCAAGTGCTATTAATAACCTTATAGTGGAGATTCTAGCCACAGGTGCATATGTATCGAAATAATCGATTCCAGGTTTTTGTCTAAACCCTTATGCCACTAAACATGCTTTAAACTTATCAATAGTTCCATCAGCTTTAATTTTCTTCTTGAAAATCCATTTACATCCTATTGGTTTACACTTAGGAGGTAAGTCAACCAAAATCCATGTGTTATTTCCCATGATGGATTCCATCTCATCATTAATTGCTTCTTTCCAGAAAGCAACATCTTGAGACCTCATAGCCTCTTGATATGTCAATGGATCTTCTTCTATATTATAACAATATGAGAACTTTGTTAAGATAGAATCTCTTGTACGTTCAACTAAGTACACATGAAAATCTGGGCCAAAGGATTTTTCTTTTCTTACCCTTTTACTTCTTCTAGGTTGTGATGTGGAAGCATCATTCTTATCTAGAGTTTGAACATTTGATCCTTGATCAATCAAGCTTTGATCCAATTCTTCAATATTGGTATTAGGAGTTAAATCCTTTGAACGAGGAATTGAAGAAAATCTCCTTTCATCAAAGATTGCATCTCTAGATTCTATGATTGAATGTAGTGACACATAATCATTTTGTCCTATTACATAGAACCTATAGGCTTTGCTATGTTCAGCATAACCTATAAAAATGCATTCAATTCCTCTTTCACTCAATTTCTTACGCTTGGGTTCCGGCATTTTTACAATTGCCCTACAACCCCAAACTTTGAGATAAGTCAAGTTTGGCTTTATTTTATACCAAAGCTCATACGGGGTTACCTCATTCCTTTTTATCGGAACTCGGTTTAGAATATAACAAGCCATTAACATGGCTTCACCCCAAAATCCATCACTTAGACCAGAATAGGACAACATAGAATTAACCATTTCTTCCAAAGTCCTATTCTTTCTTTCTGCTATACCATTTTGCTGTGGTGTATATGCAGTAGTTGTTTCATGGATAATACCCACAGATTGAAAATAAATTGGATCATAATATTCACCACCTTTATCAGTTCTCAACTTTTTAATCTTAGTATTAAGTTGCAATTCTACTTCATTTTTATAAACCTTAAACTTTTCTAAGGCTTCATTTTTAGTAAACAAAAGATAAACATAGCAAAAGCGTGTATGATCATCAATGAATGTTATCATATATTTCTTATTTCCTAATGAAGGTGTACTATGAAAATCACATAAATCACTATGTACTAATTCAAGCAAAGTTGAATTCCTTTCAATATTAGGAAAAGGTTTTCTTGTTATCTTTGTTAGCATGCATGTTCTACACTTTTCTATGTTTAAGTCAAATGGAGGAATCAGATCAAATTTAGACATAGAATGTAGTTTTTGATAATTAACATGTCCAAGACGAAAATGCCATAAAGAAGAATCATGATCAATAATATAAGCAGAATTAATAACACCATTTGTTGTACTTAATTTAAACATATTGTTATAGAGATATGCTAGACCAATAAATACACCACCTTTAGATAGTACAAACTTATCAGCTTCAAATACCGATTTATAACCTAATCGATTCAAGATTACTCCAGACACTAAATTTCTTCTTAATTCTGGAGCATATAGTACATCTCTTAATACAAGTGATTTTCCAGAACTAAGTAATAATTCTACTTGTCCACAACCTAGGACTTTAGCCATAGAATCATTTCCCATGTAAAGAACTTCTCCATTGTCACCTTCCTTTAAGGATTTGAATAGAGACTGATCTTTACACACGTGTCATGAAGCTCCTGAATCGATCCACCAAGAATCATCAGTCTGCACACAGAAGATTTCAGAAACCATTTCTATAGAATTCAAATTAGAGTTATGTGCAATTTGTGCAAAATTACCTTTCTTAGGTTGGTCTTGGCTAAAATTGCCTTGACCTTGCTTTCCACTATTCTTGGCCATTTTCCTTTTCCAGATTGTACAATCTCTTTTTATGTGACCGGAATTGCCACATTCCCAACAAGTTGCTTGTTGATTTGCCTTACCAAATTTAGGCCTCTTGTCCTTATTTCCTTTATTGAAATTAAGGGGCCTTTTCTTGAACTTTGGTATTGCGTTTAATTTCTCATTTTCCACCATATTAACGGTGGACAAATTAGGATTGCTAGAATCCTTATTACCATCTTGTAGACGGATTCCTTCTTCAATTCGAAGATGTGTTGCCAATTGTTCAACACTTATATCATCCTTGTTGTGCTTTAAAGAATTTCTCACATCTTTCCAATTGGGTGGTAATTTATCAATTATAGAAGAAACAATAAAAGTCTCATCCATAGCAATATTATGTTGCCTAAAACTTCCAAGGATTCTTTGGATTTCATGGAATTGTTCCATTATAGGTCTAGCATCACTCATCTTATAATTATTAAAATTACTAACAAGGAATTTCTTACTTGATGCATCTTCAGAAATGTATTTGGCTTCAAGTTGATCCCACAATTCTTTGGCCGATTCTACATACTGATACACATCGAATAATGCATCGATCATGCTATTCAGAATGTGACCAGGGCATATGTAATCATCATTCTCCCACTTGTGCCTCTTTCTTTGTTCTTCCAAAGTTTCCTCTTCTCTCTCCTTTGGTTATGGATTGCTTAGAACATAGGCCACATTAAGGGCGGAGAGGAGGAAGTGCATCTTCTTTTGCCATCTACGAAAACCAACGCCTTCAAATTTGTCTAATTTATGGAAATTTGTAGACATATCACGGATTGTTGCCATCTTTCTTGGAAATACTGATTTTAGATTGTTGGAACAATTTTCCAAAGTAAGGGTGAACCGAAAGATGAACAACAATTTAGAGGACTTGATATGATCTTCTAGGCATGTAGAGCACTTTCCTAAAATCAGTATTTCGTCCCTATAGAGTGTGGGTATCACGAAATCCGATTTTGAGATACAAAGAAGATTGAACAACAATACTCACTCTTGTATTGTTGCAAAACAAGAACAAAGGATGAAAGAAATTTGATTTGTGTTTTTATTTGTGTTTGAGTAATGCACTTGGATCCCTTTATATAGATGTTGATCAGACATCTTCTGAATCAAAGGGACACAAATTTATGAATTGTTATAACTCTTCATGAAAGGTTGAGACTTTTTAAATTTCCTAAAAAGACGTGTAATTGATTACAACACAATGGTAATCAATTACACCTTTTGAAAGTCATACCATTTGGCATTACACCTTTGAAAAGTCATACCATTTGGCGTCTCAAAATTTGAAAAGTTACACAATCAGAGTTTTCACTCTTTGGTAATCGATTACACACAATGGTAATCGATTATCAGAGAATTTAATTCTCAAATCTTAACAATTATGACATAAAGTAATAACTTTTGCTTTTATAAATTGAATGATAACATAAACATTTTATTATTAATATACTACAATTGTTAAGGGGGACTAGCTCAGTTGGTTGACAAAGATGTGTAGGTTGTTGTGAGTTCCCAAACACAAATTTAATTTCTAATGAAATAAAAAAACTAATGTATTACAATTAAAAGTGACAATAGTTTTGGGATAAAAAAAAACTAAAATGACAATCACTAGTGCAAAAAAGGGATTTAACATCGGTTTTTTTGGACATTTCACATCGGTTTTCAAACCGATGTGGATCTGGCCGATGTGAAATATAGGGACATATCACATCGGTTTAAAAACCGATGTGAAAAAGAGATGTAACATCAGTTTTTTAATCAAACCGATGTGAAATCCAACTTACCACATCGGATTTTTTCAAAAAGCCAATGTGAAATCTGTTTTTAACATCGGTTTTTTGTAAAACAGTTGTGAAAAAGTAAGAAATTAACAACGGTTTTTAAGAACAACCGATGTGAAATATTGAAATATAACATCGGTTTTATAAAACCGATGTGAAAGATAATGATTTATAACATCAGTTCGTTAAAAACCGATGTGATAACTTGATTTTTTTTTAAAAAAATTTAATTGGTTTATAATGATAGACAGATCTTAAAAGAAATATATGTCAAACATCCCGAATACATTTATTTTTCATGTCAATTCAGGAAATAAATATATGTCAATCAATATATAAAACAATTATGAATATAACAAAGATAATATATTTATTACAAAAATCAATTTGAATGGCAATAAACTAATAATTGGTTTACACTTAAAAGAAATCATTCACCAGAAACTCTTAGCACGGCTTCTCAAACGCTTCACTATTATTAGCAGACACCGAGAAACAAGATATCTCCATTCTCCAAACATTGGTCCAAACAAAATGCTTAAAAATAAATTACAAGGTAATATATAAAAGCAAAAATAGTAGAGTTACATTGGTCCAACTTGCTTTGATGCAATGCTATATATCTGTGGCAACAACATTGAGAAAGATCAAAACGTAGTAAAACAGAGAGAATTCAGGTAGAGTATGCAACAGGCACAAGTAAAGAACTCACACTTGGGCGAATAAAAACTGCAAATGCGGAGCACCCTGCTAGACCATAAGGAACCTGCATGGTTTCTTCACCATTAGTCTTGAAGGCTTGTTATTGTTAGCCTTTAAAAGTTAAGGTGTTAGTAGAAAATTACCCATGCATTCCATGATATGCTGTAGAGAAAGGTCTGCATAACACCATAAATTGTGAATAGTCATTATTAGTCTCAAATCTCAATATGCTCATTTGTGATCCACTACTTAAGTTATATACACCATAATAGACTCCTAGGGACTACACTAGCATAGCATAATAGAATGCCTTCAAACAAGAAACCTTAGGAGGAAGAGTAAGGCTTGAACTTACAGTTATAGAGTGAACAAAGAGCCCTATGGAGAGCAGCTTCTCCTCCCCTATAACAGGTACTAACAAGGGCATGAAAAATAGCTGCAGAATGGAATTCCAAGTACATAAAATCAACTCTCATGGAAATTAAAATTAGTCATTAGAATATCATAAATATATCTTTATTTCCAATGAAACTAAGAAATTTTGGAATATTGAATAAGAAAAAGAAAAGAAAATCAACAAACAGTTATACTAGGACTCAGGCAGAGGCATACTTGTGTAAGAGTTGCTCCAATCCCAGAAATCACCATCAAATCGGCATATTGATTCTTGTTGAACTGGAAACGTGCCTTTAAATAATACTGCATGTAGTATGAAATTTTATTGGTCACTCTGTACAATAATTTAGGTTCTTCATCATCCAATATCCATGAACTCAACTAAAATGATAATACCCCATAATTTGACTATCTTCAGTAGAGAAAACAATATTTTACCAGCATTACAGTCATGGAGCCACCCTCTACAAGACTAGTGAAGAACAAAACGACTGCAGCTTGTGAGAATGTGTGGGGCTGCAAAAGTGAAGCTTGTGATGTAAGAAGATTAACTCAACAACTCCATCAAAAGTTGCTATGCTCAACAATGCAACCATTGACAACACTGCAGCAACCTGAATAAAACATATCACGCATAAACGCAGGACAACAAGAACAGGTTATGAAAGCCGTTTGGTCTTAGAAAATGTTTTTTTTTTCTTCTTGTTTTCACTTAATTATAAAATTGTCACCTGTTATAGTTTTCTACAGTTTATAAAAAAACAATGAAAATAATCTCTTCATATTTTCGTTGTTTCTCCTACAAACTTTTAGAAATATAAAATAAAATGATTAATCTATGTTATTTACTAAAAGCAAAAGATAACAGATAAACGCCAAAGAAAACAGACAAACCACCAAATTCCTAGTCCTCTTCAAGGTATTTTATCCCCTAATTTCAAACTAACAAATATGATTCACTTCTTGAAGGACTAACAATGAGTAAATTCTGAAGTTAATCTTTATGGATTCAGCACTTTCGTCCATAAGATTTTAAAAATTTAAATTTAATCAATATCTCTACAAAAATAAAACACATTCAATTTAATACTTTCCAATGAAAAATAGCAAAATATAATGTAGAAAAGAAATAAAATGAAGAACACTTTGGTAATGTTTTTTCAGAATAATGAGATTTTTAAAATCTCTAACACTGAAAGACAAAACTCATATAATCTCCATGACTAATAGGGTTTACTTCAATAAGAACTTACAAAACCTTTTCATAAGAGGGTTTTTCAAATATAAGGGATTAATTGAAAAATTAAAAAAATGTTCCTAGGAAACCATGATGAGTTAGTTAGAAAAAAAAATACCTTTTTGTGGAAGACGGGCTTGGTCTGACCACCATAACCAGACTGTTTGCGATCGTAACGGCGTTTACCTTGAGCAGCGATGCTATCCTTACCCTTCTTGTATTGGGTAACCTTGTGCAGTGTGTGCTTCCTGCATTCCTTACTCTTACCGTAGGTCTTCTTCGTCTTGGGAACGTTTACCTGTTATTATACATCACAACAATCCCAATTCAATATCTAATATGAAATGGAAACCAGAAACATATGAAATGCACCCATCTAAGTGCTTTTACTTTCCTCTTGTCTTCTTCCAAAGGATCAGTCTTGGAAATAGGTGCAAACCAAGCAAGGCGAGCTTTCTTCTTTGCTTCCTCATCAATAGCTGTAGTAGGACTAGGTATCCCAAACCTGTACAAAATAAAGAGATCAGCAACAGAGAAAAAAATCAAAGACCAAAAGCAAAACCTAATAATGATATCAGAAAGGGACAAAACCAAAAACCTCTCCGCCCTAGCTTTGCTCTTTAGCTCTTCCGATTTTATCGCTTCTGGTCCCTATGATGTTGTGGACCCAGTGCCAAACCTGTAAGCAGAGACGAATCGCTCGGCGCGGCGCATCTTCTTCTGAACATCGGAAAGTGGAGCGTCGGAATCTGGCGGTGTGGTTTTGGAGTCGGTGGCGTCGGGGTCTTTGACGGCGGGGATTGGATCTGAGTCGGGGATTGGGTGCGGCGGGGTCTAGGGTTTAAGAAGATGGAGAAGAGAGGGTTAAGAGACACACGGATCTGGAAAGGGAAGGGAATGGAAACGTGTTGTTTAAAGGAGTAGAGCACATTCCACATCGGTTTTTAAATAAAACCGATGTTGCAAACTTCATTATTTTATTTTATTTACAAAAAAGAAAAAATATTTAACTAAATATGATGCTAATCTATATTCGTAACGCTGGAAAGGAGTTAACGTTGGAATATACCACATCGGTTTTTACAAAAAACCGATGTTAGATCTGGTTACCATATCGGTTCATCAAAAAACCGATGTGAAAATGTGCATTTACCACATCGGTTTTTCAAAAATCCGATGTGATTGCCAAAAAATTTAAAATTTAATTTTTTTCAAATAAAATGTAACATATACATACTGAACTTTAATTTTTTTAATTAAAATACTATATATATATATATAAATGTATAGTACTTCACATTCGTTATTTTAAAAATGAAAAAATATTAAGTACCACATCAGTTTTATAAAAAACGTTGTCTAATAGTGTTTATAAAACTTTGCGTATAATTTCAAAATTGCCACCGCGTAAATATTTAACATCGACCTTTGTAAAACCGATGTGATAAAGAACTTTCCACATCGTTTTTTTAGACAAACCGATGTGAAAGCTTATCTAATGTTTCATTTATTTACAAAAATGTCACCGCCCTTATATTTCACATCTGTTTTTGTTAAACCGTGATGAAAACTACGATGTGAAATGGTACTTTTGCACTAGTGAATAGTTCAGTGACGGAAAAAGTAAGTGAATCATTATTATTTATAAGATAAACTTTTTTTTGTGAAAATTTAGAAGAAAACTTATTTTTTTAAATAGTTATATATATTTGAATTAAATTTAACAATAATTTGAGATCTTGAAATACTTGAGTGAAAACGTCACAAACTTGAAGAACGTTTAGCTAAAGTTTGAGTCAAAAGGAAAGTCGACAAATATACTCCAGGGGTAATGTCAAACGCAACCCAGGATTTACACTTTGGGCAAGGTTTGGGTTTTACCAATGAATTGAAAGCAAACGGGCCACAATTTCAATAGGTTGACTGGGGGGTAGGTATGAGATTATGAGGTATGCAAAAGTTGAAGTTTAATAGTTAATTAAATTTTCAAAGTGTTGGTTTACATTATTCCACTTAGATGCATCAGCGATACCTAAAGTCACCAACTCAACCTTTGAATAAAATTTGTGTTGGTCGTTGCGCGGTTGGTGATCGTCAACATATCACGGTTGTTGGTGATTCTTCCCAGTTGACACGAACCGTTGATTGTAACGTTTTACTACTTCAACAAACTTCAAAATGTTCACTTCATCCTATACGTCTTTTTTTGTCTCTTCCCACATAGATTACAAAGTGAGGCTTTAACCATGTTATGATAATTTGCTCACCAAGTTGATGTAACACTTGTAGCTATACCGGGAGAATAATAAATCGCATAAAAGGTTAGGAATGAGTTATTTGTTAAGAAAAGAAAGATGATATTAATATTCTTGGTCTCTAGTTTATTTGAGTTAATAACAAATAGAAAGCTAGAATAGACTAAAGGGTCAACAAATAAAAGTGTGCTTTAAACATATGTTAATTGTTTAAATCTTATTATGGGTATAAAATGACTTTGCTCGGAAATGTTAGACT
Organism: Clitoria ternatea; assembly: GCA_037962975.1. Taxonomy (NCBI): domain Eukaryota; kingdom Viridiplantae; phylum Streptophyta; class Magnoliopsida; order Fabales; family Fabaceae; genus Clitoria; species Clitoria ternatea. Next base: position 145,398,868 of record CM075673.1, read on the forward strand.
CATTTTGATAATTTTTATATACTTCTAAATTATTAATCTCTGGTTATCGACGATAAGATAACTTTGAGTTTAAAAAAAAACTATAGAGTTAACTACATCTTTGAAATAACTTAATTTGAGTTTCTCTTATTCTTTCAAGGGAATGTTAGACCAAACAAATTTTTAGAAAAATACTTATAGATAAATACTTATTTTTAATGAAGAAAAATTTTATGAAAAACTTTTCATCAAAAGCTAATATGACTAGCTTCTAACTTTCATCTTCTCTTTTTTTAGTAATTTCTTTTAACATCCCTTTCTTTTCTTTTCTCACCTCGTTTGTTTTTTATCACTCAAATATGTTTTTTAAATCCCTTCTCTCAAACATTGAAAATAAATAAATAAGTGTAAGAATAATATCAAAAGTTTATGAAAATTAAAAACTAATGAGGAACAAAATGATGATTTATATATTGGACCAAGATTAATTTTCCTAATTATCTTTTAATCCATGAAGATTTTTACATTTATCATGAAAAACAAATGATTGCTCTTAATGACCTAGATTTAATGAGTATTAGACAAACAATCAAACAAAAACTTTAAATTTTTCAAAAGATCAAGAATCATCACCTTCTTTACAATGATGAACATATGATCCCAAGCAATAACATGTAAGATATAGTGAATTAAGCATGATTAGTGATGAAAATTAATGATAACTAATTTAGGCTTGATACAGAGTCAATATCCATAGGCCTATATTGGTGATCAAACAAGTTTATTTAGTATCTTCATGACCCCTAAAATAGCAAGGCCCTATGAAACCCACTATAGCTGGAATCACTCATGAATCAGTATAAGATAAAGGTCGAACGTAATAAGTGTCTTAGAGTACTGTATTTAGGTTCATTTCATTTGGTTTTTAGGGTATATTGCATTAAATTTCCCTATTTATCATAGATTATTTGTTTCTTTTTTGTATATGATGCTTAGGTATTCTTATTTCACAGATTTTGCATTATACCAGACCAATTAACGACAAGTTTGGGGTTCCAGAAGTGCATGGCATGAAGCAGGGATTTATATATTTAATCATGGGATTTATATCTTTGATCCTGAGATTTATATCTCTGATCTTATGATTTATATCTTTGATCTTGGGATTTATAACAGGGTGTATACATTGAGGACAATATTTTTCCTAAGTTTGGGGTGTTAGGAATAGATGACTTCCTTTCTTTTTTATGTTTGATTTTTGCTTTAATATAGGCTTTAGTTTGTTTTGTCATATTTATTTTATTTTGTGTTAGGATGAACACTAATTATCCCATATGTGACAGTTATTTTTCTTAGTTAATAATTATGAGTATGGAATTATAAGAACATCTTAAGAACCCTTTTTCATTCTCAACAATGATCTTTACACAGACAAACATAGGGTGATTGTGTGTTTGCTAAATAGATTACTGAAAATTCTTTCATGCTCTTGATTTGACATATGCATACACTAGTGCAAAAAAGGGATTTAACATTGGTTTTTTTGGACATTTCACATCGGTTTTCAAACCGATGTGGATCTGGCCGATGTGAAATATAGGGACATATCACATCAGTTTTTAAACCGATGTGAAAAATAGATGTAACATCAGTTTTTTAAGCAACCCGATGTGAAATCCAACTTACCACATCGGATTTTTTCAAAAAGCCAATGTGAAATATGTTTTTCACATCGGTTTTTTGTAAAAGTTATAAAAAAGTAGGAAATTAACAACGGTTTTTAGACCAACCGATATGAAAGATTGAGAGTCTAACAACGTTCTTAAAAGAAACCGTTGTTAAAGGGTGAAATATAACATCGGTTTTATAAAACCGATGTGAAAGAGAATGATTTATAACATCGGTTTTTGAAAAACCGATGTGAAAACTTGATTTTTTTTAAATTTTTTAATTGTTTTATAATGATAAATGGATTTTTAAAGAAACCTGGACATATGATTTCAACATTCATCCCAAATACATTCATTTTTCATGTCAATTCCTAGACATACATCCCGAATATATTCATTTATACAACACATAGAAAATAAATATATCAACACCAATTAAAATCATATGTCAATCAATATATATAACACCAAACATTGTTTTATACATAGTTTAGGTCAGAATTTAATACATAATATAGACAAAATTTTAGCACTTGTGTTGATTATAATCTAGCTACTTGAAGAAGATATGTTGCCCAACACTTACGGACCACATCAATTTCATCAGAAGTGAATAGTTCCTTGTTGCTAAAAACCTACAAGTATGTGATGTCAGAATATGTGTTTAACTACTAGAAAATGCTTCCTTCTTTAAACCATTTCAATACCTGTCTCCAATCATCCTTAATGTTTCCTATTATGACATTGAGCATCTGCCCCATGACATAATAACCACAGTGGTTGCTGCCCGAGGATTGCTTATTAGCCTGAAATATTAGGAACAAGTAAACTTTACATCAAATTCTTAACCCTCATCAAGTCATGTCTAGGAAATGTAACATAGAGTGACTTACCCTTAGGATTATGCATTCAACCTTCTTCCTAATCATATGTCGTGACCCTCCCAAAACATTACAAGCATCTAAGGCTCTATAGTATAAAAACAACCAACAAAACTAAAAAATGATATCAATTATCTAAACATTCAAGAATTCTCAAGAACACCTACAAGTTAACAAAACACTTACAAGTTAATAGTACCCTTAATGTTTTTCCCTGGTTGTTTCCATAATGAGCAAAAGAAGACAACAACATTTTTTTGGGACAAATAATGATCAATTGCCAATTGTTCCTGTCAGATCATAAAAGAAATAAGGAAGTTTACACAAAAACACATGTATAATAAAACTTGAAATTTAAGGTTGTACTAACAATTCATAATATGGAGCTAAAAAAAAGCCATGAGAACTTGTGGATATCCTATGTTGAATATATGCCCGGATTTAATCTACATTATTTCCTGTGTCTTGGATATGCTCAGGCTCAAGGAAACTATAATCATGACATTCATTAATATTGCAAAGGTTGTGCAAATACCTAAAATATAGGCAAACATGTTTTTGCTTTAAACATATAAAAAATTAACTAGTAATAAACTCACATCAACCATAATTGGAGCACAAATATGTTTAGCATCTCTTTTCCCATTAGAAATTCCAATAAATCCTGCTGGGTAATAAAGACAGAGATTGGAGAGTCCTTGCCTATGGCACTAGCATCTAGTTCCAATTGTATTGTTTCAGATCCAAGATTCATTGCTACAAAACACAACATCCCAAGTGGATCACTATACTCTTCTATTTCTTGTAAAGGTTGTTTTTGTGTAACTTTCTTAACCACATCAACATTGGCCTAATAAATCATAATTAAATAGGTATAAGTAGTAATAAAATCATATATAATTAATAGTGGATGTAATTAAACAGGTATTATTGCATGGAATTTCATACCTCATCCTCTGATATAATTTTAACTAGTCTTTTGGGACACAAGATGAAGTGCTTAAAGGCTTCCCCCACTGTACATACTTCATCTACGGGAATAGGTAATGCAGCATCTGCTTCCTCAATCCTATCAATCAATACCCTCACATGATCATTACTTATTTGCTTATGGTGGATGGTAGACCCAAAATTATACACATTTCCAACTGCCACCAAATGGTGTGGATGATTAACATAAAGCTTGCATCGGTCTGGGACATGAGCATAATCTTGTGGAGGTAAATCATCTGGAGCACAACTCCCTTTTATGCTTAAGAGTACAGGATGTGAAGGCGTTTGTGGTGGTTGTTCAGGAATTTGTGAAGGTTGTTGCATATGGGCTAGCTCCTGGAGAATTTCATGTTTTAGTTCCTCTCTAAGCTCCATCTTTAGCTCTTCCCTAAATTTTTTCTCATCCTTGATAATATTCTGTCGTCTTGAATGTCCAAAATATGTCTTTAGACCAACCCCTCATCCACATGCTCGAACACAACCACTATGTTCTGGCCGCCCTAAGGCGGTGGTCAATATGTCCTCTTGTCCAGATGCCACAAATTCACCAACTGAGCTTCTTTGTTCCAAAGAATCCTGCAAAAATATAACATTACATTCATGAACAAATTAATTGAAATGATAAAATGATAATTAATTATGAATACTCACAATTGTCTCAGCAACTACATGAGTTTCCTCTGATGTGTAGCTTCCTGATTTCTTTTGTCTAGCTTTTTTCCATTTTTCATGTCATAGTGGGGAGATGGTGGAGAGATGATAGCAGTAGGATCAGACCTAGAAGCTTCCTACCTCTGTTTCAACTTCTCTTTCATCATCTTCTTTTCTAACAAGTTGTACCCTCCACGAGATAATAAGTGAGGATAACAATTCTTCTTTTAAACTTCTTGTGCCACTCTTCTTTTCTCCTGTCATTAATGTTATGTAAATAAATGTTAGTCTATAGAATAACTTATAAATTCCAATCATAACTAAACAAGTAATTGAAACTACCTGGAAGGTCAGATCTGTCCTAATCTCAACAAATGATTTCCATGTGTCTTCATCGATCCATGGATAATCCTCTAATGGAATTTTGTCCCTCATATTCCCAAAAATATATTTAGTTGCTAGATATGTCTTGAAAGCTCTCCATCACTCACTACAAAATGTTAGCAATTTCTTCTTCAAAGTGGTGTTGTTGGGAACATCATATGTGAGCTACATTAGATATAATAAAACATTATCATATATAACAAAACATTTTAAAATTATAGTGGAATTACTTATAAAGTCTAATATTAAATAACAACATACCGTTATACTCTCCCAAATTTGCTCCTTTACACATGCATCTATATCCTTCCACTTATCATTCAAGATGCTAACCTTGCTACGTGCAAGTAAGGCTACAAAGCTAACAAATTTGTCCTTGTTTTCTCCAATAGGGTTCCAAGTTAACTCATCAAATTGGATAGGGATTTTTTGACCACCACCACGTGTAGCTACTAGCTCCCTCATGCGTGTGGTACCCTACTCTTCCGAGAAGTCCCCTGGGTATTTGATGTACTCTCGGGATGATCAGCCATTTCCCTGTTGAAAGAAAATAAAATAATTATCAATTACATGGTTAAATAATATAAATGCAATAATATGAAATAAGTTTGATGACTAACTTAAGATATGTCCATTATATTCTCCCAAATCCCTTCTTGATGATCATTACGGATGGCATGACCATTGTCTATTTCATCATCATCACATAATGTTGGCATGCTAGATGAGAAGGGAGGAGTCTCTATAATATTAAGTGTTGAACCATGATTCTCATCGATATCCACCAAACATTTTCCATGAAGTGCAACTGACCACCTTTTTTAGAAGGATCAGTTATGTAAAAAACTTGTTTTGCTTGGGATGCCATGATGAAAGGCTCATCCTCATGCGCTACTTTGTTAAGTTCCACCAAGGTAAACCCCATTTCATCTGTCTTTACAACAGTGTTACCATTAATCCACTTACATTTAAAAATAGGATATCTAAATTTAATATAGTCAACTTCCCAAATCTCCTCAATGACTCCATAATAGGGGATGGATGACACAATTGGATTCTTATCCTTTGCACTAGAAAAATGAATGGATTCAGCAACTATCATCACACCACTATTTTGCACCCGACTATTGTCATCCTGAGACTTGGTGCAGAAGGTGTAATGATTAATGTAATAACCACTCCAACACACAACATCAAAGTTAGGACCGCTTGCTAGCCATTTCAATGTCTCTGAGGCAGTGTCATCATTCACCACTTGTCCTCTGAACCAATTAAGGTAAGTTTTATTATGCTTATTCACCAACCATTTTTCAGTCATGCGAGGGTTTTTTGCCTTGATAATATTCTTGTGCCTAGATATGTATGGTAGAACCTCATCAGTGTTGTTTAAGATATACAGATGTGCTTGTAGGACCTCCTCACGTGGCTTACTCTTGACAGAGAAACCCCGAATGCCATTTCCTTCTCTGAAGCGAGGCTTTGGTACTCCAATTGAGTCCACACCTGACAAATAATCAGTACAAAATTCAATAGCTTCTTCTACAATATATCTTTCAACAATAGAAGCTTCCGGACGATACTGATTCTTCACATACCCCTTTAAAATTTTCATGTATCGCTCAATTGGGTACATCCATCTCAAATAAACTAGGCCATAAATACTAATCTCCCTGACTAGATGAACAATTAAGTGCACCATGATGTCAAAAAAAGAAGGTGGAAAATACATCTCCAATTGGCACAATATAACCACTGCATCATTTTGTAACTCAACCAATTTCCCAGGGTCAATCACTTTACTACATATAGCATTGAAGAAAAAACATAACTTGGTTATGGTCACTCTGACATTTTTGGGCAAAATGTCACGAATAGCCACTGGTAATAATTGTTGCATTAACACATGGCAATCATGAGATTTTAAACCAATTAATTTGAGGTCTTTCATTGAAACAAGTTTTTTGATATTTGATGAATAACCTTGTGGCACTTTCACGCCATATAAACATTGATACAGACTTTTTCTCTCATTTTTTGACAATGTATGACAAGCTGGTGGCAAGTATGTCCGCTGACTTATAGTTACTGGAGCCAAGGAATCCCGTATGCCCATGTCAACCATATCTCGACGAGAATTCACCCCATCCTTTGTCTTTCCTGGGATATTGAGAAGTGTTCCAATAACACTATCACATACATTTTTCTCCATGTGCATCACATTAATACAATGCCTTACATCAAGAGAAGGCCAATAAGGGAGGTCAAAAAAGATAGATCTTTTCTTCCATACATTTTCTTCTGTAACCTGACGCTTCTGCTTCTTTCCCAAGACAACATTGACGTCTTTTACCTTTTCATAAACCTGATCTCCTGTCAACGCCACAGGAGCAATTTTATTCTCTTGAGATCCATGAAAAGCTTTTTTTAATTTATGATACGGGTGATCATGTCTGATAAATCTCCTACGCCCAAGGTAAACTGTTTTCTTTCCATGATACATTTGACGGTAACATGTTCCTTCTTCATATATAGGACATGCCTTATGTCCTTTAACACTATATCCGGATAAGTTACCATATACTGGGAAGTCATTTATGGTACAAAAGATCATGGCACGTAACTTAAAGTATTCACAATAGTACACATCAAATACATCTATGCCTTCCTCCCATAACATTGTCAAGTCTTCAATCAAAGGCCTTAAATATACATCTATGTCATTCCCCGATTGTTTAAGGCCCGAGATCATCATATACAACATGATGTACTTTCGTTTCATGCATAGTTGAGGGGATAGATTATAGACAACCAACAAAACACGCCATGAACTGTGTATACTACTTAGGATACTATAAGGATTCATTCCATCTGTAGCAAGTCCAAGCCGAAGATTTCTGGGTTCCTTGCCAAAAGTAGGAAATAAATGATCAATCTTCTTCCATTGTAAAGAATCTGCTAGATGACGAAGCTTTCCATCTAGTTTCCTTTCTTCAGCATGCCACCTAAGACTTTTTGCATCATTCTTGTTGGAAAATAATCGTTTGAACCTTGGAATTATTGGTAAATACCATAAAACTTTTGCAGGAGGATTTTTGGTACTCACATCATTACCAGATTCACCATTTTTCACCTTATATCGTGATTCACCATATACGGGACACTCATGCAGCTTTTCATACTCTTTTCTATACAAGATGCAGTCATTCGGGCATGCATGTATTTTTTTATAGTCCATACCCATAGGACATATAACATTCTTTGCTTCATAGGTACAATTAGGTAGTGTATTCCCTTCTAGGAGTATTTCCTGTTGCAACAACCTAAGTAATTCAGTGAAACTTTTATCAGTCCATCCATTCTTCACCTTCAGATTAACTAGCCTTAACACTGCTTCCAATTGTTTCAGTTTACACCCTGGATACAAAAGGCAAATCCGCATCCCGAGTTAAATTATCATACACATATGCTCTTTCAAATGATTCGCGTCCAATGTCTTGTATCATGTCTTCCAACCATCATTCATTTCTTCATTCACTTCTTCTGTTTTAGACACACTTAGTATCAACATCAATTCCCCATGCCATGTTCATGTTGTATAATTCTTGCAAAACCCATAACATATGACATGATCTCTAATTTCCTCAACACTTAATCGTTTTACATTCAAACATTTCACACATGGACAATAAAATCTCCCATTATTGTTAAGAACATTTCTTTGAGCAAATTCCAAAAAAGCTTCCACCCTGACTGCATACTCGTTACTTGTTCGTCTAGCATTAATCCAACTCCGATCCATTGGTACTAATGTTCTAAAATCAACAACAAAACATCAATGGACATTAATGCCTCCCTAAATCACGGTATGAATTAAACAACATAATGTTCTTGCTTAAACAACCTAAGTTACTAGGCAAATGTGCAAACTAAGTTACTAGTAAACATGTAAACTAAGTAAATAGGTCATTTAACAAACATGTTAAAAGCAAAAATTATTGGTCCACCTCAACCTTAACCATACACACCTACACATGTTCAAGGAAAAATCCTATTTTAAACACAAAAAAGAACCATATCCAACACACCTTCATACACACCATTTTTAACACAAACATACTAAATTTTATATTTAAGTTCTCCTAGGCATTTTAAGAAACATGTTCAATGCACTCAACCTCAACTATACATACATACACATGTTCAAAGAAAATAACCATTTTCAACACAACTTAAGTTCAACTAGGCCTTTTAACAAACATATTAAAAGCAAAAATTATTGGTCCACCTCAACCTTAACTATACACATCTACACATGTTCAAGGAAAAAACCTATTTTAAACACAAAAAAACCATATCCAATACAACTCAATATCCAACACACCTTCATACACACCAATTTTTACAAACATACCAAATTTTATATTTAAGTTCTCATAGGCATTTTAAGAAACATGTTCAAGGCATTCAACCTTAACCATACACATATACATGTTCAAAGCAAATAGCCATTTTCAACACAACTTAAGTTCTCTTAGGCATTTTAACAAACATGTTAAAAGCAAATAACCATTTTCAACACAACTTGTTTAAAGCAAAAATTATTGGTCTATCTCAACCTTAACCATACACACCTACATATGTTCAAGGCAAAATTTTAAACACAAAAAAAACCATATCCAACATAGTTGAAGCTCACAATAATGGAGTTAAAAATGTGGAGTTTAAGAAGCTCACAATAATGGAGTTGAAGAAGTTGGAAAGGAGAGGGTTGAGAGAGGCACACAGTTGGAGAAGGTTAAGTTGAAGAACTTGTTGCTATCACGGAATGGAGAATGGAGAAGTTGAAGAGCTCGCTGTCACGGAATGGAGAACTTGCTGCAGCAGAAGGGTATATGGAAACACAAGTCACGACACGGAAAACAAAACACTGATTTGGAATTTTAATTGCACTTTTAACATCGGTTTTCAATAAAACCTATGTGTAAACTTGATCCGTACATCAAAAAACGCGTGAATGAGATGCTGTCACTTGAATTGATTTTTGTTGCACCTTACACCACGTTTTTATAAGAAACCGATGTGGCAACTTGCAACATGCGAGAATTGATGCTGTCCAGCCTTATACACGAAAATTTTTGAAAGAAACAATCAACCTTTTACCACGGTTTTCTTAAAAATCGATGTGGCATTACTTACTGATGCTGTCCAATTAATTTTTGTTGTGCCTTTCATAATTTTCTTAAAAACCGACGTGGAAACATGCCTTCACAACACAATTGTTTTTTTAAAACCCGATGTAGACCCCACTGAAACACTAAAAAATGAGTAAATCATGTATGATTTTTTGTTAAGGAGACATCTAACGCATATTAACATCGGTTTTCTCAAAAACCGATATGGAATATCTTATTTCAACATTTCTTATAGTTACGCATATTTTCAAAATTGCCACCGCTTAATTCTATCACCATGGTTTTTAATAGCTGATGTGAGAGAGTATATTACACATCAGTTTTCCTTAAAACCGATGTGAAATGTTTTGCTAATATTTTCAAAAGTGCCACCGCCCTAATATTTAACAACGGTTTTTAGTAAAACCAATGTGAACATTTATATATATTTTCAAAAATGCCACCACATTGACTTTTCACATTGGTTTTTCTAAATCCGTGGTGAATGTGAAATGGTACTTTTGCACTAGCGATAGTGAGCTTTTGAGCTAAAAATGGGTGTTGTCATGAAAATATTTAAGACCCTTATATTTTTCTTGAACTGAGTGATTTACACAATATAGAGCATTCTAGAACTTGGCTTGTGACCTAGGTAAAATAGCGTTTGACTTTTTATCCTAGGATGAGAAAGACATTTAGGCTTTCTCGAAACCCCAAAATTTTGAAAAAAGAACAAAAACAAAACCCCTAGTTGCCCCTTTTTGAGCAAAAAATATTAAGATAATTTTTCTTTGAAACTTTTTTTTTTGTTTTGAGGTTAAAAACATAAAAAAGAGAAACTATGAGAGCAACTAAGTGGAAATGGGGACCATAAAAATATATAATATAGTAATACTAATAATTAATAAATAAATATATAAATAAAAATATGAATAAATATAAATAAAAGAAAAAAAGGAAGGCCCCAAAATAATTATTAGAAACTTAGAACTTATGCTCCCTAGTTTCTACAAAAATCAAAAGAACATTTCATGTGTTAAGTTTTAGCCCTTTGTGTTATCCATTTTCTTGGCTTTCATACCTGAAATAAAATCCCTTGGCCCTGTTACAACCTTAAGAAAGACCTTTTGACTTGGGTATGTTTTCTTAAATCTATGGAATTTGGGTCATCTACCAAGCCTATGGTTAAAGTTCATATTGTAGTGATTTGAGTGAAATACTTCCTATATACCTTTAAATACTCTTAGAGAAATAGAGAGGGTGACCTTGTCGAATCTTGAGAAGTATGGATACAGAATTAAATAAGAATATTTTGCATTCACATTTTTATCTTGATTTTAAATTGCAAGATCATATTATTGTTTGGGTTCCTAGTATGTTAAGATGTCTACTCATGATTGTTTACATGGTAAGTTAGTGATTGCTTGTGGATAAACAATATTTTAGTTTGAGGTATTTTGATGAGTGTCTTATAGTACTATATTTAGGGTTATTTTCTTTGGTTTTTGGGTCATATAACATTACATTTGCCCCTTTGTACTAGATTATTTGTTTCTTTTACGCATATGTTGTTTGGGTGTTCTTGTTTCATAGATTTTACATTATACCATACCAATTAAAGACAAGTTTGGGGTTCCAGAAGTGAATGACATGAAGTAGGGATTTATATCTTTAATCCTAGGATTTATATCTTTGATCCTAGGATTTATATCTTTGATCTTGGGATTTATATTTAAGCTATCTTCTTGTAACAACTTGAGTTTTTAAGGCCAGACAATAAACCCTCAGGGACTCCTAAGAGTACCCTGTTGAGCTTTCTAAGGAAAGCATAAGGCTTCGGCCTACCTTGTAGAGTGTCTCCATTTCAAGGTAATGGAGAAAGTGTACTCGACCGAGATGTTAGTAAAAGATATAGTAGCCAAGAGGATATAAATCGTGAGAAATCGAGTCAAGAGAATATAAGAGTTGTGAAAGAAAATGAGGATAGGTGATGATCCCAAAGAAATTCAGAAATAAGGAACAATAAGGAAGGTTGGACAACCAATAACGATAGGGATTGTACATGATAATTGACTAGCGGTAACGATATTTGATTACAGTAGTGATGTTTAATAGTAATTAATGTTTGGTAATAATAATATTTTAGTTAATATTTACTCAATAAAAATATTTAATTATAAAATGTTTAATAATATTTAATATTCGTGAATCATGTTTAGTCAGTATTAGTTAATGATATTTTCTCGATCATAATATTTAATTATATAATGATAATTAGATAATATTTAATAATATTAATTTTAATGTTTAAATAATACTTATTTAATTAATTTCAAAAATATACATATAATAATATTTGATTTAATAATAATATTTAATTAATATTTTTTTAATAAGTATTTGATAAAATCTTTAATAATAAAATATTACAGGGTTCTCAAATTTAACTTCAGAATCCAATAAATGGTTAGATATCGACAATCCAGCTTGACACTAGTACTTCCATAGGGAAACTAGTCCAAATAGAGCAAGTCTTGTAGTAAATCGAGGAAAACAGGTTCAAACTCGTAGGCCCGACTCGTACCTTAGGTACCTCCCATGTTTGATTATGCAAGCACTTTGGGATATCTGATTTCAGCACGGTTAGTCTTTGATGAACCATTTCGGCAATCTAAAAACTTCTCCTGAAGGGACCAATCTAAATTCAAGCTCTATTGACCCTATTTCTTAAGAAAACAATCAATTCGGAACCCCCAGATTCGGCTTGAGCATTTTCAATGTTCAGACACAACTTTCCCATACGAGGTCGAAACCAAGTGATTCTTGTCTTGGTTTCTTCATTATAAAAACCTAATGATCTCTATTTCTAGCCCTAAGATCCAATTTGTAAGTTAATCACCTCTAAATTGAGAACCAAGTATTCGTACTCCGAAACCTTATTTGTTAATCTTGTTAAATCACACTAGTTTATGAGAAAAATCATATCTTCCTCACACGAGCTCAGAATAAGTTCGTTCTAATTTCATAATTTTTGTATCGAAGTCTCCTACAATTCTCATGAAGAACTCAAAAGCTATTTCTTGTTCAATTAGTACATAAAAGTTAACATTTTCAAGATAATTTTGAATTCGTAATAACCTAGCCCAGCTTCACTAAAATGTACATATCTTTCTCATACGATGCCAAAACCACTTCATTCTTTTTTTATAGTTTTGTATTAAAAAACCCTATAACTTTTATGAAGGGCTTAAAGTTTGATTCTTAAAGCAGAAGCCCCAGTAATTTAATCTTTTCATCTCTTGGAAATTTGGGAGCTCCGAGAATACTTTTCCTTGGCTCAAGCATAACTCTCGCTACGATTACTAGATTTTTGCGTTCCATATACCGTTTCGAAGAGAAAATAGAGATCTAAAGATATTATGTTGACCATTTTTTTAGATTCTAACCGTTGCTACCATTAACATAATTATTAAAGTTATCCATTAAAAATCGTAACTAGATTTCCACCTGGTACCGATTAAATCTTGACCCACCGGATAAGTTTTTCTATAAATACACATGCCACCCCTCACTTCTTCATCTTCCATATTCAGAACTTTTCCTTCTCTCTCTCTAGGACCTCCCTCCCGCTCTCTAGCCGTCGGCCACCATCCCCCTTGATCCGGTCCTAACACCGGCCCCCAAGAGCATGGCTTTAATGCTTTGCCAGGTCAGCATTTCGAACAAGGGAAGTACGCTTCAAATACATTATAATTGTTTTTATACGGAGTACATACGACCAAGGCAAGTAACTCCGCCTAGGTATGTTACCCTGCCAAGGGTCATAACTCCGCCAAGGCATGTTACTCCGCCAAGGCACGTTACTCCGCCTAGGCATGTTACCCTGCCAAGGGTCATAACTCCGCCAAGGCATGTTACTCCGCCTAGGCATGTTACCCTGCCAAGGGTCATAACTCCGCCAAGGCATGTTACTCCGCCAAGGCACGTTACTCCGCCTAGGCATGATACTCCGCCAAGGCTCATAACTCCACCAATGCATATTACTCCGCCAAGCCATAGGTTTAATACTGGCGGAATATTGAATTTCCCATACTGCGTAGCGAGCCCATACTCACAACCCCGGCACGAGATTGACTCTGTCTTGAGAGGTTAATAATGGGAATCACGCTGTCACGCATAAAGGGTAATAACAATAAAATAATAAAGCATTCACGCTTCCCAAGTAAGTGGAAATACCTACTACAATAACGGTGCTCGTGAACGACACAGGGACCCACTGCCTTTCTTGCTTTATGCCAGAAAACAAGGAACGGGCCCTACCAATAATGGAGCACCAATGACAGGTATATAAACCTCAGCAAAAAGGTATACAGGGGCTCTCTCCCCCAATTCTGAACCTTACACTCTCTTACTTGCATAATTCTCTCAGATTTTGCTTTCTAAGTCTTCAAGTATTCTGAAATACTGACTTGAGCGTCGGAGAATAATTGCAGGTACCACCCCCAATTGTGTCAAGGCAGAGAAGACTCCTCCAGGCGGATTGTGACACCGCCGCAGAGAACATTGCACTCCGCCACAACACACAAAGACACTCCGTATCTGTACATTTACGCACATCTCTTTGTATCAGATTGACATTTTATGTGACACCACCATTCGCCCACTTCAACGCGTTAGGTCGGTGTGAAGGACCTCCAGGACGCCCAGTCCGCTCTCTTCGCTCAAGGACAACGGATACTCATACCAGATACACATATATCCGATCTTCTATACGGTATTTCCATACTGTTTGTGACTGACTTGAGTCCGGATCTCTAGACCCTGGTTCAGGACAGATCATTGGCACGCCCAGTGGGACTCGTTAAAGTTATTCCCACTTCTCGTTTAAGAAGTCTGGTCTCTTATTATGGAAGGGGATGGGAGAAACCAACCAGATGGGCACGTGGAAGACATCACTGCCCAGGAACAACCAGTGAACAGGCACTTAGCTCTCGAGTCGCCTGTGGAAAGTTCAAGAAGAATGGTGCAGGTTTCAGCACCAAATCTAAAGGATGAGATGATAAGAAAGCTGAGGGAGGAAATGATGGAATTGAAACGTGAAAGAAAGAGCGTGGAGGAGAGAGCCATGTCTCTGATCAAGGGGACACATCACACAACCGAGGGAGAAAAATCCTCTACCCCCCAGTATTCAAATATCCCCACATTTGAAGGGAAGGAACAGACCCACGATTCTGATAAGAGAGTTGTTAAAGGGAAGAGGAGGCTGATGACAGCCTCTCCAGTAACTTATAAGCTCACAGTCCCTTTTTCAAGGAGACTTATGAGTGTACGTATCCCTAAGCACCTACAGACTACTCAACCTCTCTCCATAAAAAATACAGTGGTGAAACTGATCCTACTAAGCATCTTGATGCTTATACACTCGAAGCCATGTACCTGGGGGCAGATGAAGATGTCATGTGTAGGATGTTCCCTCGGACTCTTGTTGATGATGCCCTTAGCTGGTTCAGGAAGCTACCATCAGGTTCCATTGACTCATGGGAAGAAATGGCAACAGTGTTTGTGGACCACTTTGTCATTTCCAGTGATATTCCCAGAACATCTCATACCTTGGCTCTGATTAGGCAGGGGGAGCATGAAACTCACAAGGACTTCTTGAAGAGGTTTCACAAGGAAGCAGCTGCTGTTCCAAACTTGGCAGAAGCACTTCAATTGCACATAGCAATAGAAGCTCTGCAACCAAGCTCTGCTTTTGCCATGTCATCGGCAAAGAATCCTCTAGTGAATTTCGAAGAATTCAAGAGGAAAGCATCCAAGTATGTGAGCATTGAAATACACTTGGAAGCAACAGCGGCAAGAGAGAAATCCCCAACATTACAATGGAGTGATAAGAGCAGATCCAGATCGGGTTTTACCAAGAAGGTCTAATGAGTCATAACCCCGACTCATCTCTCTTTCTCTCTTTTGTAATTCATAATTAATGAAATACTCTAAATGATTCACCCATTGTCTTTATGATTTTATTCGATGCACAACACTGTTGTGACAAGATACTTTCAGGACGGATGATCCTAACAATGTATCCGTTGTTAGTGATGAACCTCTTCGAAGGTACAACTGGGTGAATCACCCCTTTCGAAGGCCTAGATTGTAGGATTAAATCGAACTCTGGGTACGGTTAGTAAGTCTGGCTGAACACCGGTGAAGGCTCAGATTGTAGGATTGAACCGAACTCCGAGTACGACTAGTAGGTTTGGCCGAACGTCGGTGAAGACCTGAGTTGTAGGATTAAACCGAACCTCAGGACATGGGTTGTAGGGCTGGTCCTTTTTCAAGGCCACAAACCGAACCCCATTCGAAGACTACATGGGTTGTAGGGCTGGTCCTTTTTCAAGGCCACAAACCGAACCCCATTCGAAGACTACATGGGTTGTAGGGCTGGTCCTTTTTTAAAGCCACAAACCGAACCCCATGCGAAGGCTTGGGCGCAGTAGGCCGGTTCATACAGAAAACCGTGCTGAACCCCGAGTAACGGGCGCAGTAGGTTCAGGATGAGCCCTGATCTGAACCCCGTGTTGAAGGCTCGGATTGTAGGATTGAACCGAACTCCGAGTACGACTAGTAGGTTTGGCCGAACGTCGATGAAGACCAGAGTTGTAGGATTAAACCGAACCTCAGGAAATGGGTAGTAGGATTGCACCAAACCCTATTTGAAGGCTGGTGAATGAGTGAAATCCAAGACCGGTTGAAGAAGAACGATTGAGACTAATTTCCCCAGGACGGATGCTCTCAATCACATATTCTGTGAGTTGACGAGGTAACTCCTGGCGTGGACAATTCCCATCATCATCGTTATGATGGAAGTCTTTGAAGACTCAATCCGTACTCTTACGATTGAGATACACTTCCCCAGGACGGATGCTCTCAATCACATATTCTGTGAGTTGACGAGGTAACTCCTGGCGTGGACAATTCCCATCATCATCCTTATGATGGAAGTCTTTGAAGACTCAATCCGTACTCTTACGATTGAGATACACTTCCCCAGGACGGATGCTCTCAATCACATATTCTGTGAGTTGACGAGGTAACTCCTGGCGCAGACAATTCCTATCATCATCCTTATAATGGAAGTCTTTGAAGACTCAATCCGTACTCTTACGAGTAAGATACACTTCCCCAGGACGGATGCTCTCAATCATATATTCTGTGAGTTGACGAGGTAACTCCTGGCGCGGATAATTCCCATCATCATCCTTATGATGGAAGTCTTTGAAGACTCAATCCGTACTCTTACGATTGAGATACACTTCCCCAATCCGACCTCAATATTGATCACGCTGAACGGATTATTAAATGTCTTCCTGCATTCAATCTTCACTCTAACTTTGAATTGATTATCCATGGCAGAACTTGTTCCCATACAGATAAGACAACGGCTCCAAACTGAAGCACAGATGCATAACTCTTTATTCCATAAAGATCAACCAACATGCAACAACGCTTCATAAACGGAGTCAACAAAAACTCCTTGGGGGGAAAGGATTGGTGTCTCAGCTATATGCTGCACCATACCGACCCTAAGGTCCAAAAAACTCCTTGGGGGGAAAGGATTGGTGTCTCAGCTATATGCTGCACCATACCGACCCTAAGGTACAGAAAACTCCTTGGGGGGAAAGGATTGGTGTCACAGCTGTATGCTGCACCATACCGACCCTAAGGTCCTGCAGGCCGCCTATGGAAAGAACTGGTGTCACAGCTATAGGCTGCACTAATTTGTCCCCAAGGTCCTGCAGGCTTCTTGTGGAAATAGCTGGTGTCACAGCTATATGCTGCACTACGCTAACCCCAAAATTCAACCAATTTCTTGCAGGAACAATTGGTGTCACAGCTATGTGCTGCACCATACCGCCTCAAAGGTTCAACCAATTTCTTGCAGGAACAATTGGTGTCACAGCTATGTGCTGCACCATACCGCCTCAAAGGTTCAACCAATTTCTTGCAGGAAAAATTGGTGTCACAGCTATATGTTGCACCATACTATCTCAAGGGTAAGAACCAACAAAATTCTCACAGGAAGAATTGGTGTCACAAGCTATATGCTGCACCATAGCCATCCTGGATTCAACAATTCTCATTTGATCAGGAGTTACACTCCGGTCCAAGTTCAAAAGGATGAACACTCCATCCAAAGCTTGACTCCGCCTAACTACCAATGTTTTACGGAGTACATGAGCAACAAACTCAAGCACTACCCAACAAGTTCAAGTAAGTTCAACACTTGTAAAATTGCGCTTCTTTGAAATTCCTAAGAGGCTACTCCGCCTCCTTACGGAATCCTACTTCTTTGAAGTTCCTAAGAGGCTACTCCGCCTCATTGTTGAATTTACTTCAATGAAATTCCTAAGAGGCTACTCCGCCTCCTTACGGAATCCTACTTCTTTGAAGTTCCTAAGAGGCTACTCTGCCTCATTGTTGAATTTACTTCAATGAAATTCCTAAGAGGCTATTCCGCCTCCTTACGGAATCCAACTTCATTGAAATTCCTAAGAGGCTATTCCGCCTCCTTACGGAATCCAACTCCTTGGAAATTCCTAAGAGGCTACTCCGCCTTCTTACGGAATCCAATCTCATTAAAATTTCTAAGAGGCTACTCCGTCTTCTTACGGAATCCAGTTTCATGGAAATTCCTAAGAGGCTACTCCGCCTTCTTACGGAATCCAACCGCATTGAAATTCCTAAGAGGCTACTTCGCCTTCTTACGGAATCCAGTTTCATTGAAATTCCTAAGAGGCTACTCCGCCTTCTTACGGAATCCAATTTCTTTGAAATTCCTAAGAGGCTACTCCACCTTCTTACGGAATCCAACTCCTTGGAAATTCCTAAGAGGCTACTCCGCCTTCTTACGGAATCCAACTCCTTGGAAATTCCTAAGAGGCTACTCCGCCTTCTTACGGAATCCAACTCCTTAGAAATTCTTAAGAGGCTACTCCGCCTTCTTACAGAATCCAACTCCTTGGAAATTCCTAAGAGGCTATTCCGCCTCCTTACGGAATCCAGGGCATACGTGGCAATGAGAGATTGAAACGACAAAACGTGGTTTCGAGGCGCTTTAATGAGAAGCGTGACAAGTAATGACAAGCAATAAATGCATGAAAACACTTGTCCGTAAATTCTGCTCTAGCAAACACCGCCTAAACCCATGCCTATAAAAGCTAAAACTTAAGTGTTATAGCTCATTACAGTGACTCCGCCAGTCACTATAACAAGCTAGGGGGCATATGATCCGGTCCTAACACCGGCCCCCAAGAGCATGGCTTTAATGCTTTGCCAGGTCAGCATTTCGAACAAGGGAAGTACGCTTCAAATACATTATAATTGTTTTTATACGGAGTACATACGACCAAGGCAAGTAACTCCGCCTAGGTATGTTACCCTGCCAAGGGTCATAACTCCGCCAAGGCATGTTACTCCGCCAAGGCACGTTACTCCGCCTAGGCATGTTACCCTGCCAAGGGTCATAACTCCGCCAAGGCATGTTACTCCGCCTAGGCATGTTACCCTGCCAAGGGTCATAACTCCGCCAAGGCATGTTACTCCGCCAAGGCACGTTACTCCGCCTAGGCATGATACTCCGCCAAGGCTCATAACTCCGCCAATGCATATTACTCCGCCAAGCCATAGGTTCAATACTGGCGGAATATTGAATTTCCCATACTACGTAGCGAGCCCATACTCACAACCCCGGCACGAGATTGACTCTGTCTTGAGAGGTTAATAATGGGAATCACGCTGTCACGCATAAAGGGTAATAACAATAAAATAATAAAGCATTCACGCTTCCCAAGTAAGTGGAAATACCTACTACAATAACGGTGCTCGTGAACGACACAGGGACCCACTGCCTTTCTTGCTTTATGCCAAAAAATAAGGAACGGGCCCTACCAATAATGGAGCACCAATGACAGGTATATAAACCTCAGCAAAAAGGTATACAGGGGCTCTCTCCCCCAATTCTGAACCTTACACTCTCTTACTTGCATAATTCTCTCAGATTTTGTTTTCTAAGTCTTCAAGTATTCTGAAATACTGACTTGAGCGTCGGAGAATAATTGCAGGTACCACCCCCAATTGTGTCAAGGCAGAGAAGACTCCTCCAGGCGGACTGTGACACCGCCGCAGAGAACATTGCACTCCGCCACAACACACAAAGACACTCTGTATCTGTACATTTACGCACATCGCTTTGTATCAGATTGACATTTTATGTGACACCACCATTCGCCCACTTCAACGCGTTAGGTCAGTGTGAAGGACCTCCAGGACGCCCAGTCCGCTCTCTTCGCTCAAGGACAACGGATACTCATACCGGATATACATATATCCGATCTTCTATACGGTATTTCCATACTGTTTGTGACTGACTTGAGTCCGGATCTCTAGACCCCGGTTCAGGACAGATCACCCCTAAACCACCTCTATTCACTTCAAAACCACCTCGAACCACCATTGTTCTTCACCATTTTTCATCCTCAACCTTCCTCACCACCCAAAAACGTCTCCACTACCCAAAAACCACCCTTCAACACCTAAAAAAAGCCACCATACCCATGGCCTTCAACATCCATCACCAGCCACCACACCCTCCGATCACCACTGTGGCCACCTCTTTGTGTTTCAATAAGCGATCGACGACAGTTCTTTGTCTTAGTTTTAATTTCTTTTTCCATTTTATTTTCTCCTCTAAATTTTAGTGTTGTATGGCTACTCTTTGCTAGGCTGTGACCCTCTTCCTCCATTCTCTCCTTGCATGTCATCATTCTTAAGCTCCAGGAACGATCAAAAGCGATCGGGACAAGCTAATCGACGATTGTAAGTTTTGGGACCTTGGAACTCCTTTTTCCTACCCAAAATAAAATTTTATATACTGTTTCCCCTTTAATTATTCTCAACCATGATTTCCCTCTTCTAGTTTCTTGTTGCATGTTGTGTTTCATCAGCCCCGAAGGTGATCAGGAGCCATCGGGATGAAGCAGACGATGATCGGGAATTTTTGGGGCATCGGATCACCCTTCCTCTCTAGGACAACCATGACTTTGTGAGGTAAAGGGGGGATTCTCTCACCTAAACTCTGTTCTGTTAGTTTCTAAATGTCTTTGCATGTTTATCTAACCTTCCTGTGATGTTTAATTAATTTTGAAAATTTCTACCGATGCTTTTAGGAATTTCTTCTATTTTTTTATGATGTCTGCCAAGCTTTTGTGTGTATATCTTTTATTTTGAAGCCTTCTTTCATGTTTCTGTATGTTCTACTCGTGCCCATGTATGCTCCGCCTCGTGTTTGAAATTTTCTGCTACTTCCGGTCATCGCCTACGAGTCGTCGAAAGTTTTATCTTTATTTTTCTTTTGGTATAAAATTAATTATTTTTTATTTCTGTACTTCTTGCCACCTGCATGTATGACCTCACCAAGCCTCAGAGGTTCTACCACTCTTGTGGTAAGTTTACCAAGAAATTAGGTGATCCATCCCCGACCGGGGTCTAGGATCCGGTGTCGGACAGCCTCAAGAGTTGAAGATTGAATGGAATTGAAGACCGGCTGTGTGTATCCGGTCTCTGTGATCTGGCCTCTTAATGTGTGGAGGTCGGTCTTGTTGTCCTGGAGATCCTTCACATCGACCTCTCACGTTGGTGTGGGCGACAGGTGGTATCACCTGCGAAGATTCTCCGACGCTCAAGTTAGAAGAGTGTAAGATGAACTCTGTAATACTGAAGCAGTATATTAGTGAGAATGAGGGTAAAGACAACATAATCTTTGACATGTATTGCAACATGTTATTTATAGTTGAGCATGGAAGATGAATCGTTGGGTGTTAGTGGGCCCACTAGTTCTGATAACGTATATAAAGAGTCAATCCGAGTGGGCTAGCATTCAGAGTGTGTCAAGAGGGTAGGTGAATTATCAGTGTACTTTTCTGTCACATGTATGGAGGATAATCACCTTTTCTGTAAATTCCACTGTGATTGTACCCACTCCTGTCAGTGAATGAAAGGGACATATTCTGCTGTGTAGAATACCTTTCCCGTTATGATACTGAAGCAGTCGGCGTAGGAGAGCGGATAAGCCGATCAGTGTCTCGGATGTCACCTCGGACGACTGGTGTAAGAGAGGTTTATCGAGTGTGTTGCAGACCGGATTGGTATTCTTAACACCGGCTGAACACTAGGGCGGCTATAATGACTTCACTTTAGGTAAGACCAAATCAACATGTTTACCGACTAGATCATTATCCTGGGATACCAGTTGACTTCTAGGAAGGCTGAGTTGGCCTTTTGTCCTTAGAACCGGTATCCAGACCGGATAACCTTAGGGCCGGTATCCAGACCGGATCATTTGTCCCCTAGCTTGGTGAGGGACTGTAAGTTGCTCATATAAGCTATGCAGTTCACGAGAGGTCTGTATGCTGGCGTACCCTGCAAGAATACAAGTTATGTTTTTACCTTAGTAATACTCGTTAATCGTCAAACATTGGCACCAAGCGTTATGAATTAAACGGCTCTGAGTGAGCGATTCTAAGTGGAGGTTTGACTTTGAATGAACAACTCCGAGTGAACATTTAATTCTTAGTGACTGATTCAGAGTGAGCCCTTAACTCTGAGTGATCGACTCCGAGTGAAATTGGTTCTGGCCATGTTACCTGGGAAGTTCCGAGTGATACTTCCGAGTGGAAACTTTCAGATTGATTCTTCCGGGAGGAAGCTTTCTGAGTGACCGTTCCCGTGTGGAAGATTTTCGACTGGTACTTTGACAGCGCTCAGTTTAAGCGTTCCAACCACACTCGGAGTTCGGTTTAGTCCTACAATCCGAGTCTTCATTTGGGTTGGAAGTTTCCGAGTGTATCTTTCCTGAGAAGGTGTCCCCGAGTGTGACATTTTTGATCGGGATAGTACCGAGTGAGATTCCCAGGTAGTATGGCACCGAGTGGAGCATTTTTCGGGTGAAACACTTCTAGACATATAGACTTTGACTTCGAATGAGAATGTTTCGGGTAGAGACTTTCCCGAGTAAATAATTCCTGATTGAAACTCCGAAGTGAGATATTCTTGACTTAAAGAATTCACGAGTCGGACTTCAGTGAGATATTGCCGACTGAAGAATTTAAGAGTCCAGCATCGACTTTGAAGTGTTTCCGAGAAAGGAATTCTAAGGGAGAATATTTCCGAGTGAGGAATTCCCAGGAGTACTTCTGAGTGAATTCGATAACGATTGATTCTTCAATAGCAACCGTCCAAGTCTAGAAGTCGTACTTAGAGTTCGGTTTAATCCTACAATCCGAGCCTTCAGTCGGTGTTGGATTTTACCCATTCACCATTTTCTTCACTCGGTATTGGATTTTACCCATTCACCGGCCTTCATCACTCGGTGTTGGATTTTACCCATTCACCGGTCTTCGAATGGGGTTCGGTGTAATCCTACAACCCATTTCCTGAGGTTCGGTTTAATCCTACAACCCAGGTCTTCAATGGCGTTCGGTTTGATCCTACTAGCCGTATCTTCAATCGGTGTTGGATTTTACCCATTCACCAGCCTTCATCACTCGGTGTTGGATTTTACCCATTCACCGGTCTTCGAATAGGGTTCGGTGTAATCCTATAACCCATTTCCTGAGGTTCGTTTTAATCCTACAACCCAGGTCTTTACCGACGTTCGGCCAAACCTACTAGTCGTACTCGGAGTTCGGTTCAATCCTACAATCCGAGCCTTCACCGGTGTTCAGCCAAACTTACTAACCGTACCCAGAGTTCGGTTTAATCCTACAATCTGGGCCTTTAATCGGTGTTGGATTTTACCCATTCACCGTTCTTCACTGACGTTCGGCCAAACCTACTAGTCGTACTCGGAGTTTGGTTCAATCCTACAATCCAAGTCTTCATCGGTGTTCAGCCAAACTTACTAACCGTACCCAGAGTTCGGTTTAATCCTACAATCTGGGCCTTCAATATATGGTTCACCCATTTGTACCTTCGAAGAGGTTCATCACTAACGACGTTGTTAGGATCATCCGTCCTGAAAGTATCTTGTCACAACGCAGTTGTGCATTGAATAAAATCATAAAGGCAGTAGGTGAACAAAGAGAATATTTCATTAATTATAAATTACAATACAAAAGAGAGAAAAAGAGCTGAGTCGGGATTATGCCTCGTTAAACCTTCTTGGTAAAATCTGATCGGGAGAACCCAAGTAAGGAAAGAGTGCACACTGTCTTACCGACTAACTATAGTAGCGAACGCTGTTGCTTCCAAGTGTATTTCAATACCTACGTACTTCGAAGCTTTTCTTCGAAACTCCTCCAACGTCGTCGGAGGACTCTTTGCCAAAGACAAAGCAAAATCAGATCCAGGCTGTAAGGCTTCGACGATGATGTGAAGCTGAATAGCCTCTGTGAGGTTAGGCACCAGAGCAGCTTCCTTGTAAAATCTCTTTAAAAACTCCTTGAGAGTTTCACTTTCTCCCTACCTTATCTGAGCCAAGGTATGGGAAGTCCTTGGAATGTCCCTAGAGATGATGAAATGGCTCTCAAATGAAGTCTTCATTTCTTCCCAAGTATTTATTGACTCCGATAGTAAACTTTTGAACCAACCAAGAGCTTCCTCCATTAAGGTTCGTGGGAACATCCTACACATCACATCTTCATCGGCTCCCAAGTACATGGCCTCATACGTGTAAGCATCAAGGTGCTTAATGGGATCAGTTTCCCAATTATACTTTCCGATGGAAAGTGGCTGGGTCGTTTGTAGGTGCTTGGGGATGAGTATACTCATGAGCCTCCTTGAGAAAAGGACGTTGAGTCGGTATGCCCCAGAAGCCATCACTGTCTGCCCCCTCTTCCTTGCACCGATCCAGTCCCCAGAATCTTGAGTTTGTTCTCTCCTCTCAAAGGTAGGGATCTTAGAATACTGGAGAGTTGTGGATCTTTCTCTCGCAGATGCATGGCGAGTATCCTCCGCCTGAGACATCACTCTATCCCCCGTTCCTCCTTTCTCCCTTTGCAACTCTATCAACTCCTCCCTGAGTTACCTGATAACTTCATCTCGAGGATCAGGGGTTGCCACTGGTACCATTCTCCTTGAATGGGTTGCTGGTGATTCAAAAACGAATCTCTTATTAGCTTGTTGATGGGTCACATCTTCCACATGACGGTCAATGAAGTCGTGTCCATCTCCTTCCATGGTCGACTACTAACTTCTGCAGAAAGTGGGAATAACTCTACCGAGTCCCACCGGGCGTGCCAATGATTCGTCCCCGACCAGGGTCTAGGATCTAGTGTCGGGACAGCCTCAAGAGTTGAAGATTGAATGGAATTGAAGACCGGCTGTGTGTATCCGGTCTCTGTGATCCGGCCTCTTAATGTGTGGAGGTCAGTCTTGCTATCCTGGAGATCCTTCACACCGACCTCTCGCGTTGGTGTGGGCGACAGGTGGTGTCACCTATGAAGATTCTCAGACGCTCAAGTTAGAAGAGTGTAAGATGAACTCTGTAATACTGAACTAGTATATTAGTGAGAATGAAGGTAAAGACAATATAATCTTTGACATGTATTGCAACATGTTATTTATAGTTGAGCATGGAAGATGAATCGTTGGGTGTTAGTGGGCCTACATTCTTTCTGATAACGTGTATAAAGAGTCAATCCGAGTGGGCCAGCATTCAGAGTGTGTCAGGAGGGTAGGTGAATTATCAGTGTACTTTTCTGTCACATGTATGGAGGATAATCACCTTTTCTGTAAATTCCACTGGTGATTGTACCCACTCCTGTCAGTGAATGAAAGGGACATATTCCGCTGTGCAGAATACCTTTCCCGTTATAATACTGAAGTAGTCGACGTAGGAGAGCGGATAAGCCGATCGGTGTCTTGGATGTCACCTCGGACGACTGGTGTAAGAGAGGTTTGTCGAGTGTGTTGCAGACCGGATTGGTATTCTTGACACCGGCTGAACACTGGGCGGCTATAATGACTTCACTTTAGGTGAGACCGGATCAACATGTTTACCGACTGGATCATTATCCAGGGATACCGGTTGACTTCTAGGAAGGGGTAGTCGGCCTTTTGTCCTTAGAACCTGTATCCAGACGGATAACCTTGGGGCCGGTATCCAGACCGGATCATTAGGTGAATTGCCACTCAAAAACAATTTATAGGCACCCAACAGTATTTTCCAACTAACTTTATTTTATTTTGATTTTACGCTCGCGATGCCTATTTAAGGATATTCAAAATATTAATTGGAATTATACGCTAATTTAAAGTAAGAAAACAAAATTTTTATCATAAAAGTAAAATAAGTAAATAAAACAAATTAAGATTAGTAATAGTGTTAATTGTGGAAATATGACTATAGTAGACTCTATAAAAGGAACTATATGATTTTGGAAGCTTATATATATTTATTAAATATTTTGTAACTAAACGGCAGTTCTTATTTTACTAGTAGTTACAATACTAAATAAGACTAAGGAATAAAATGAGATAAGGAAATATTGATTAATATTCTTCCTAGAAAAATTAGTAGTGAAATTTTAAGAAAAATGAATTTTTATCAGTATGTGATTTAGTACGTTAATTGTAAAAGAGTTGCGAATAAGCGAACTAAATTTTGTGTGCATGGGCGTGAGTATGTTTGCTACCATTGTTGTATGAGTGTGGTAAAATTTTGGAAATTGTGATTTAATAAAATGAGAAAAATAGATGGAAGTCCTGGTAGGGTCCGTAAAGGAAAAATCGGTAAAAACAGGTTTTTACGAAACATAAAAAATAGGCGAAAATATTGGCTTAGGAATTTTATTTGGTATGAATAAGTGAGTTGTACTAAGTGATGATACGATTCTTCTCAAGATTGAGAAATAAGTTTAAAGTATGCAATAAAAATAATGATTTTGTCCTTAATCGCGATTGGTAACGTCTCAACATGAAAAATACGTTTTAAGTCCCAAATGCAAGGTTTACTAAAAAAATCAGTTCTAGATAGAATTTAATAATTAATATATTCTATAAATATGGAATTTTAAAAATTAAATACTTTTACTTTTGGAATCACTAAAATCGGAGTTTTCTGGTGAAAATACACTAGGAACAAAGTTTTCAACAAAACTATCAAGGAAAATAATTTGTATGCAATTACAGAAATTTTTGAATATCTTTTATATATGTAATTATGGAATATGTTTAGTAAAAGGTTTTGACAAGATAAACTTGAAAATATTTAGTCCTGAGAACCAAAAAACAAGTTTCATGACCTACTAATGCGACGACGTTTCGTAAATTGGTCAAAAAATTACAATTATAGAAATTTTGAATAAGTATCCTTTTTATCATATAGATCATTGATAAACTTCAATTATTTCTTTAAAATAAAAAGTGAAAAGAGTTTTGATTTAAGGGGTAGTAAAATAAAGTTTTGTCACAAGGCAATGTAACAGGACAACGTTGTTTATCAGTATATATATATGCTAAATTTGATTTCCTTACTTCTAAGGGGGTGTTTGGTATGAGGGATCCTTTTAAGTGAGATTCCTAGGAATGTGTTTCCCAGGAATGTGTTTCCTGGATAACTTATTTCCCATGTTTGGTATTAAAAATATTTACCCGGTGATCTTTTTAGTTTCTACCATTCCCATGTTTGGTATTACAAAAACTTATCCAAGAATATTAATACTTTTACAAAAATACCCTTACCATCTCATATAAACTTTTCATATTTTGAAGCCGATACCCATTGCATCATGTATGCTTGAATATATTATATTTCTTTTAAAAAATTAAATCTAATATTTTGTAAAAGAACATAATGTTGCAGGTATAGAAACATTACAGCAAAGAATTACTAGAAAGGGACAATGATATTAAAATTTTTGACTTGGATCAATTCAGTGGAAATGGTGACAAGATATCTACTCTTTCAATAGAATAACATATAGACAGAGCAACTAAATTTCTACCTACCCACATGAGTTATTAACAAAAGCTTATAAAGATATCATGAATTTTGGGGTTCAAATACTAGTAAACGTAAACAAAACAAAAAAAAAGCAAATTAATAGTGTTCTATCAGTACTAGTTGAAGAATCAATGAATAAAAGACTTTTACTGAAAAAATCATATATTTTTTGTATAGTGTAATTTTTATTTTTAATTCCTTAACAAATACCTGTACATATATAGATCTTCATTTCATTTTCCTTTGAAAATTTAGATGAAGGTTGAATTTTACAGGACTTCAGGTTTTTATTTTTAACACCCAAAAAAATAGTATCCTGATAGTGCATAAAAAAATAGTATCCTGATAATGCATAAAATAGTATCCTGATAGCTAACTGGTTTCGTAGTTGATCCCACTTTTGAAAATCTTTTTGGTTTTTTAAGGTGAATAATTTTTTACCATTCTCCCAAGCATAAAATTGACACTCACGGTCCCCATTAAATATCTTCTCACGTCAGTATTATCCAAAAACTAGTGATACAAAAAAACTAAACACTAGTATCTATTTTCGGCGCAAGTAGAGCGGAGTTAGCTAACCAGTACATGAAGAAACAAAACAAGAACCCTTTCGAGGTGCAAACAAAATGGGGCAAACTTATTAAAAAATAATAAGGCAGGTTCAAACAAATAAGAAAAAGAAGAAACTGGAACTCAAATTCACCTATGTCGGACGATTTTGGGGAACAAAATGGGGAAAGTGTGCAACCGTGATTTTGGGAATAAAATGGGGGCATTTTTGTCCTAAAATTTTTTTTCCCAGGAATCCATAGCATACCCATCTATTAAAATGGGAAACTGAAATTTTTAATTCCTTCATAAATAAGTTTCCCAGGAATCTATCATTCCTGGGAATATTTTTTTTATCTTATACCAAACATGGGTAAGGGAATATTTTAAGTAACATTCCCGGGAAAGTTCAAAGATCCCGCATACCAAACACCACCTAAGTTATCAAATAAACGAAATTTTGAAAAGCCGAGATGGTACTAGTTTCGTAGTAAACTATATGATGAAACAACTTCCTACCTATTCGATTAATAGTATATAGTAACTACCATCGTATGATTTTTAACTTCTCATATTACTAGGATATGAACGTATTCATAAAACAAGAGTTTTCAAGGGATTAAAGGATTAGATGTACTATTCTCGAAGAATAAGAAAATTGTTACTTCTTAAAAAGTATTTTCAGTATGTATTATTTTCTCCAGGAAGGGTAAGTCTCTTAAATGCTAGTTACCGCAAAACAATAAAGTGAATAAGAAAAGTTCTTCTAAGGTTTATACCTAAATACTATTCATAATATAACTAAAATTTTTAGGAGACGCTGAGTAAGAGGCGTAATGATAATAAAAATAATGACAAAGACTTAAGAGGAAGTGCTCGCAGGATACTAAGAATCATACAACAAACTTCACCCTCCGCAATAAGGACAAATGATTGTCGATGTAAGGACCCTACTCGATGACAGTGATTAAAGGGAAAGACTAGACATAAAACATTCATGCATCGTCCACATGTGTCAGAACAGTGGGTTGGATCATAGCTAGGAGCATATAGTGATGGGTACACTAGAGAATATTGGCAATTCGATTCTATGGGAGAATCTTAGGAGTACCATCGGGTCAAGCACCCAACGATTTAGTGTATCACCCGAAACCAGGCAGTCTATGGAAAACCAGGTGTACTTTGACTAGGACGAGTATTCCTAAGCCCATGTAGTACCAGTTTCGCTCAAATATGATCATAATAAGTGTGTTGGATCCATGTTATTTTGGATGTACACGTCCTTTACCCTTGGTTGTTGTGGGAACTTTGTGAGCTCCGATCGCTCTAGCAAATACAATTGATATTCCTCCTAGTAGATGTACTGAGGAGATAAGATCTGTGGAAACGAGGTTTCAAGCCCTATTCACATCATGAGAACATTGATTAATGAAAAAGTAATAAAACACCTAACCCATACATATCATTTGGATGACTAATACCATTTGATGTGTGGTTGTGAATTATGTGATGACTATATCTGTGATTGAGTAATGAGCTCATATATGATGTTGATAAATTACAATAATTCAATCATGAAATTTGTAAGTATGACTTAAAGAAGAAGTAAAGTAGTTAATTACTAATTAATAATGAACCCTAGGGAATATGCCTATGATTAAGTAATGATGGAAACTTGTGCCTGTTTAATAAGATATGTGAATATTGGGTGAATGTCCCACAAAGATGTATGTACTCTCTATGTTGTGTGTTGCCAAACAAAATGGTTTGGGGAGACATAAAAAATGACAGATATCCTGTTGTGTGACCAATAAGTAGGAGTTAGTATCTCACCTTTATTGTCATTTCCTAAGCACGGTGGGTGGACCTTCAAAGAGGCAAAAGACGAGCAGTCCGACATTTAGAGAAAGACCACCAGTCATTCAGGAAGAAGTTTTGAAAGCCATTGAAGCAAACCTGACAAGAGTTGATGCTTAGGCTATTGAGCTACTAGTGGAGTCGCCTCTTTTCGACAAAGACATTGAGGTGATTGAGAGCACTGTGCGAAGGTACGGTGATCCTCCTCGTTCTTATGAATATGAAGACTTTTGGTGCGTCATGGGTACAATTCCTTTATCTCATCAAGACCATGAAGAGTGGCACTCAAAGAAGAGATGAGGGTGTGCCTTCTAGATAAGGATCAGCTACCACATTAGCTTTACCACTACGGTGCTTGATAACATAAGGAAATTGTTCCAAATACTCAACCCACTTAGCATGCCTTTTGTTAAGCTTATGTTGGCCCTTTATATACTTAAGTGACTCATGGTCACTATGAATGACAAACTCCTTGGGAATTAAGTAGTGTTCCCAAGTTTGAAGGGCCCTTATTAAAGCAAAGAACTCTTTGTCATAGGTAGGGTAATTAAGGTATGCTCCATTAAGTTTTTCACTAAAGAAAGTAATAGGGTGCCCCTCTTAAAGCAAAACCGCACCTATGCCAACATTAGAAGCATCACATTCAAGCTTAAAAGTTTTTGAAAAGTTTAGAAGAGCTAGAATAGGAGCATGAGTGAGTCTATGCATAAGGTCTTAAAAATCCTTTTCTTGCTTTGGCCCCCAAAGAAAAGGAACATTTTTCTTAAGCAAGTCATTAAGGGGAGATGCCAAACTAGAAAAGTCCTTTACAAACCTCCTATAGAAGCTAGCTAAGCCATGGAAGCTTCTAGTGTCATGCACACGTTTGGGGGTAGGTCAAGCACTAATTGCTTTTACCTTATCTTGGTCAACTTGGACCCCCTTGCAACTTATTACAAATCCAAGAAGAACAATGTGATCCAAACCAAAAGCGCATTTATCGAGGTTAGTAAAAAGTTGGTTTGCTCTTAAGGCAAGTAAAACATATCTAAGGTGACTAAGGTGAGCATCCAAGTTTTTAGGGTAAATAAGAATGTCATCAAAATAGACAACAAAATGCCCTATGAAGTCCCTCAAAACATGGTTCATGAGGTGCATGAAAGTACTAGGTACATTGGTCAAACCAAAAGGCATAACCAACCACTCATATAATCCAAGTTTGGTCTTAAAAGCAGTTTTTCATTCATCATCTTCTTTATTTTTATTTGGTGATAGCCAATTTTAAGGTCAATCTTAGAGAATATGGTAGAGCCACAAAGTTCATCCAACATATCATCAAGTCTAGGTAAAGGATGCCTATACTTGATGGTGATGTTGTTGATAACTCTACAATCAGTGCAAAGCCTTTAAGTACCCTATTTCTTTGGAACTAACAAAATGGGTACAACACATAGACTAAGACTCTTCCTAATCCAACCTTTGGAAAGTAGGTCTCCAATTTGTTTTTCTATTTCTAAACTCTCCTTAGGGTTACACCTATATGCAGGACTATTGGGTAAGCAAGCCCTAGGTATAAGATCTATTTGGTGTTCTATACCCCTAAGAGGTAGAAGCCCTTGAGGAAGGTCTTTAGGAAAGACATCCTCAAACTCTAGAAGAAGATTTTACAATCCCTTAGGCATAGGAGAAGAAGAGCCCACTAAGGAGAGGGAAGTGCAAGAGGTAGGTGTGCTAGAAGGGTAAAGCATGTAGAAATATTTGTGAAGAAGCAAGGCTTGCTTCATATCATGCTTAGAGGCAAGGAAAGAAGAGTGCCTCTTGGGATCTTCATAGGTGAGGATACCTTTACCCTAATCTTTTTAGTTTATTGGTTTTTTATTTTTTTTGTTTTTGGGTTTTTGAAGAGGAAGTGGAAGGCCTAACCTCTCTATCCCTTTTCAACTTCATTTGAAGTTGGTCTTCCAACACTTGTTTGGGAGACAAGGGATGTAGAACAAACTTCTTATTACTATAAACAAAAGTGAGGTTGTTGGTGAAACCCTCATGGGTAACCTTTTTGTCATATTGCCAAGGTCTACCCAATAAGACATGAATAGCTTCCATAGGCATAACATCACACCAAACTTGATCATGGTAAGTGCCTATGGAGAGAGAAAGAAGAACTTGTTTGTTCACTAACATTTCACCCTTTTCATTAAGCCATTGCAATTTGTAAGGTTTTGGGTGATCTATTAGTGTATAACCAAGTTTGTGAACTAGCCTTTGACTAGCCACATTAGCACAACTACCACTATCCACAATGAGAGAATATAGTTTTTCATTAATGTAACATCTTGTGTAAAAGATGTTCTCCCTTTGTGTAGTGTCATCATCCCTGATGTGACTTCCTAGAAGTTTTCTAATCATAAACAATTCACCTTTATCTCTTAGAACATGTTCACTTTCATAGGAATCACTATTTGAGCTTTCACTAGAGTATGAAGAGGAAGCTTCCTCATAGCTTGAATAGTGATCAATGCCCCTTAAAATCATGGTTTTCTTTGTTGGGCATTGAAAGGCAATGTGACCTCTTCCTAAACATTTAAAACATTTAATAGAACTTGTTCTTGAAGAGTTGGGTTGGGATGAAGAGTTGTTATTCCTAAAAGGGTTATTTCTAGAAGGTCTTGTAGGGGAATGGTTCCTATGAACCTCACTTTTCATCCTAGGAGTTGAAGTGCCCACTTCATACTTCTTACCCTTCTTAGTACTATTACCCTCTCTTGGGATGAAGTCTTCCTTAACCTTCCACCTAGACCTATAGGGTTTTGACTCTCTATGATAATATGAAGCTCCATCCATTAGTTGAGCTTCTACTCGTGTGCATTGATGGAGAAGCTCCTCAATGTCCATATGAGGTAGAAGTTTCACTCTCTTTTTAATATGATTAAGGCCATGTAAAAATCTATGCATGAGGATTTCTTCATCCTCCTTAACATTAGCCCTAATCATAGCCATCTCCAAGGCCTTATAATAGTCCTCCACACTTTTAGACCCTTGGGTGAGTCTATTGAGCTTGGCCAATAGTTCACCCCTATAATAGGAAGGCACATATCTTTTCTTAAGTAAGGCCTTAAGATCATCCCATTCATCAATGGGTGGAAGTTGGTCTTTCTTTCTTTCTTTTAGGATTTAGGTCCACCAAACTAATGCATAGTTTTGAAAGCTAAGGGTGCCAATCCTAACCTTTTTTCACTTTTGGTTTCATGGGAGGTGAAAAGTTGCTCAACTTTCATCTCCCAATCGAGATAGGCTTCTACATCACTTTTTCCATGGAAGGTTAGGACCTCTAGCTTGACCTCTCTCAAGCCACCCTCCTCATGAGACCTATGATGTCTCCTATGATACCTATTCTCAACCTCCCTAGTTTCATCATTATGTCTATGTCTATGATGCCTATGATGTCTAGTGTTTCTATCTCTACCCTCCCCATTTTCTAGGTTATCTAACCTAGTGGTCATGTTATTAAGTTTTTCTAAGATTAATCTCATGTGTGGGGGGTTGACTCTCTACCTCTCTCACTAGATGAAGACATGTTATAATGCAAAATGATAGTGATGAGATACTAGTCGGGTCCTCAATTGATTTTAACCTAAAGAAGAAAAATAACACACAAGGCAATAAGAAAATAAAAAGAAAACGAGTAGGAAAAACTAGTTGTGGTGCAAGAATTTAAACTAAGCCTAGCATGCAAAAGCACACTTACACTAACGAGAAAGCAAGTACAACAAACTAGTCGGTTGGTGCAAGAATGTAAACTATACCTAGCAAGCAAAATCACATTTACACTAGTCGGGTGCAAAAAGAATAAACTAAGTCCTAAGCCCAATTACTCCTAATCAATTAAAGTCCAAAGTCCAATGTCATTAATGTCCAAATACAAGGACTTAACAAAGTAACAAAATTTAAATTCCCAAAAGACAAGGGAAAAGAAAATACAAATCACAAAAATAAATTCCTAATTTATTACAAAAGTTGCTCTCCAATGCAAAAGCTTTCAAAAGTCTTCAAGTCCCCTAAGAATGTCCACCAAGGATGTTCACCAAGCTATAAAAGAAAGACTTGGAAACTCAAAGTAATGGTTAGCATAAAAACAAGAGAAAGTAAAAGGAAAGGTGTTTGCACTCAATCTCTCAAGTATATGCACTCAAATGTCCACTTCCCTCAATACTTGTAGATTGCATTAGATCAAGTCTAATAGTCAAATCTATATCCCTTCAATATACTACCCAAATAATAGTGAACTCACTAAACTTTAATCTCAAGAATGCCAAGAAGTGAAATACACAATCGACAAAACTAGAGAGAAAAAGACAAGCAAGCAAAAGCAAATTAGGAAGCTAAACCAAAAGGATTAGGATATGACAAACTAGAACTTGACAAGCAATAAAAGGTAAATGAAAGAAGTCACACAAGAGTATGAAATAGAGCAATAAACTTGGAATGCAACAAAGACAAACTAAAAATTAAATGCAAGAAAGAAAGTAAGGACCCAAAAGGCAAACTAGAAACTCTAGAATGCTTGAATTTTACCAAAATCTTTGTATAGTTTTCCAAATGAGTTTGCCTCAAACAAATAAACAATTAGGCACTAAATGAACAATATAAACTACTACACAAGTGATAATAAAGCTGCTGGATTTTTTTCTATTCCATGTTTTTCAATCACTTTTTTCCACTCTTTTTTGCTAGGAAATGGCCTAAACAATTATAGGAACAAATGGCCAATGAACTTTTAAACTTTTTTCACTTTTTTCCTCTATTTTTCAAAGCTTTTTACTCTGTTTTTTATGTATTTTACTGCAGCAAGACAGATTTGGAAATTGGTCCAAAATAGTGCACAAAACAAGGCAAAAATGGCAAACTACACAGAGTGTAAAGCAAGCATCTACTTCCAAATTAAAGAGGCAATGGAAGGCAATAATTTATGCATCAAAAGACATAAAATAAAACACAAAAATAGAATGAAAAGAACAATGTACAGCTGCTGGAAAAATGAAATTAAACTAGAAAACTCAACCTAAAAGGAATGCTAACAACCTATAAAAACAAGGCACAAATATCACCTTAAAGAGAGGTGATCTTAACACTTTTAGGAGCTTGTTAGGCACTTTAAAAGGAGACTTTAAAATGCCTAAAGAGTCCAGCCATAACACAATAAGCAAATGCCAAAGCACAACACCTAGAAAACAAAGGAAACAAGCTCCACACCTAAAACAATGGCTAAGGAAACTAATGAACACCTAAACAATCAAACAAACACCTAAGGAGCATTAACATTTCACATGGTTAAGGTGAAGTCCAAAATTGAAAAATTACTTAAAATCAAAGAAATGAATCAAATATAACACAATATGCAAGAAAAGGTCAAGAAAACACAAGAAAAGAGAGGTTACTTGAAGTATAAGGCATCTAAGGTCAACAACGTTGACTAAATTTTTTTTCCTCAATTTTTTATGAAAATTTGAGGTTAATTCAATAATAAGTGCAGTAATAACTTTTATGAAAACACTTCTCAAAATTCCAAGCCAAAAGTTGTAGATCTAAAACTTCAAGTAAGCATAACTTTTACAATTTTTGGAGTTTTTAAGCATATGATATATGAAAAAAAAATTGATGTATAGAACAAGAGGAATTCAGATTTGGAACTGAAATTTCAGAATTAAAATAATACAAAAATAGATCTAGAAAAATACTAAAAGAGAAGACTCATGATACCAAATGATGTAGGCAAAGAAGCCTTTGAGAAGCATGGAGATGGATCTTCTTCTTCAGCATTCCATAGATCCAAGCAAGTTCCTCAAGAAGATGATGAGAGCTCACAATTTTAATGAAGAATATATGGAAACCGAAATGGAAAAAGGCTAGGAGATGGAGGAATTTATGTGAAGAAAACCTAGATCTAGAGAGGATTTAGCTAGAAATGGAAGGAGATGGGGAGCAGAGTGTGAGAAGGTGAATCTGCCACTCTCTACAGATTAGAGAAATAAGGTAAGTGAAGTCACCACCTTGGGGAGAAGGTCAAAGGATAAGACAAAGGAGAAAGGAGCCTAGTGCTTCTACTTTCTAGAGAGAAGGAGGAGTGTCTCACTCTAAACTTTTCTTAAAATTCAACTTATGAGAGAAATACAAAGAGGTGAGGTATTTATACCTCCTAGGAACTAAATTTTCAGAATTAGCTTGGGTGGGCATGAAAAAACTTCACCCAAGGCCCAAAAACTCAAAATACATGGCCCAAAAGGAGCCCAAAGCAACCTAACACCTATACAAGGCCCAAAAGTGGCTCAAAATGGGAAATATGGCCATGCAAGGCCCAAAACTAAGTCTTAATTTCTAATCCTAAAATATTTCTAAAACTAATAACATGAAAATAAAATATGTACAAATGGAAAGCAAGCCCAATAAAAAGGCCTTAAGGTGGCCCAAACCATAAAAACAAGTCCATTACCCTTCTATAGAGCAAGAGAAAAAGGTAAGGGTCTTCAAGAGCTCCTCCTTGGGCATAGGCCCAATCATGGTGTCCTTGGAAGAAGCCAAATAGTTTTAGAGTGCCTTTCTAGCTTTCTTGGCCCTTGACCTAGTCATAGGGCCCCTAAAATTGTCCAAGGCAACCTCCAAAAATTGTGAAGGCTCTTTGGCTTCTTCATGGGTGATGGCCATGTTAATGGTGGTACCAACTGCTCTTTCTCCTAAACCAAAGTACATTCTAGCAGATGAAGAGACCCTTACGGGAGTATTAGAGGAAGACTCAGAGGAAGATCTCGAAAAGGAACCCATGGAGGAAGAACCATCCCTTTCGGAAAGTCTCCTGGCTCAAGCTGAATAGGACAATTCTCAGACCTTTCTTCATTATGTCTACTAGTGTTATGCTTATAGAGAGCTTAGAGACATCTTTGAAATGAGTCCAGCTGAGAGGGACCTCATGAGAGTTGTTTAAGATGTTTACCATGACTAGAGTCCGAGAGGATCAGGTCCCACAGAAATGAGCAACTCACATCATCTATCCTTCTCCATAGAGATGAGTAGATTTAGAAGTAGTAAGAGTAGCGTTAGGTTCTTAGGTGGGTTGTCATATGGACAGTCCCGTTGTTTGTTCAGTAGTTGAGTTGTAGTCATTTATGTTTCTGGGAGCTTACATGCCCCTGTTTCATTTGGACTATGTAAAGCAATGTTAAATGATGTATGAATTATTGTTATGAATGTACCACCTCTATTTTCTATTACAAAAAATAATCTTTCTCAATTTTATAACTTCAAGTAGCATTCTTAGTTAACTAGGATGATCTACTATGCAAGATTTTCTTAGTTAACCGAGGGATGCTATAGGGATGAAGGAGAAGAGTGTTTGAAAGAGTTAGAGAGAGAAGAGAGAGGGTAAGGGTAGCTAAGGTTGATAGTGAGGGAGTGGGGGAGAAGAAGGAAAGAAGAGGGGTTTAAAAACTAAAAATTTGGGCTCTGACACAAACCATGGTCGTGGTGGGAAACACATCCAGGCCGTGGTTTGTTCTATGTGGAACTTCTATTTCATACGTAGGAAAAACAGTGTTCCAAGGCTATGGTAAGAAACATGCTAGGCTATGGTTCACACTGTGTTAGCCTTTTTTATTTTTTTTTAAACTATACATTTTTTATGATAAGGTTACCTCTCCATGAGCGCTAAATTTATTTCTATAGGTCTCTTAGCTGGACCTATGCTTGTATTTTCTTCAGTAAGGATCTAATAAGCATTGAACACTTTCCTTAAGAATTGGATCCCTAGTTATGTATCTGCCTATTGACTTTAACGCTTCTTATCCTTTTACTCCAAATTTCCATAGCCCCATGAGGGAAGACTTTGGTCACTTGAAATGGCCCTGACCACCTAGATCTTAGTTTTCCAAGGAAAAGTTTGAGTCTTGAGTTGAACAGTAACATTATCTCCTTCTTTAAATGTCCTCCTTAAGATCCTTGCATCATGCCATCTCTTAGTCTTTTCTTTATAAAGCCTAGCATTTTCATAGGCATCCAATCTAAGCTCCCCCAGTTCATTTATCTGTAATAACCTTTTCTTACCTGTAAACTTAAGATCAAAATTAAGCAACTTAATAGCACAATGAGATTTATGTTCTAATTCTACTGGAAATGGCATGGTTTTCCATAAATTAACCGCTAAGGAGTCATCCCAATTAGTGTTTTATAAGCCACCTTATATGCCCAAAGCACATCATCCAATTTAAGGGACCAATCCTTACAAGTTACACTTACTACATTTTCCAAAATTGATTTAATTTTCCTATTTGACACTTCTACTTCCCGATTAGTTTGGGGCTGATAAGGCGTCACGACCTTGTGTTTCACCCCGTACTTATGCAACAGTTTTACAAAGGTGTTCTCAATGAAGTGTGGTCTTCCATCACTAATCATAACTCTAGGGACCTTAAACCTTAGAAAAATAATCTTTTTGAGCAATTTTATGACTGTCTCTTTATTTGAATAGTGTGAAGGTAATGTTTCAATCCATTTATACACATACTCCATAACAACCGAATAAATTTTATTCCATAAGAGGTTGGAAAGGATCCTATATAGTCAACTCCCCATACATCAAATAATTCAACTTCAAGCATGTTATTCAAAGGCGTCTCATTTTGTTTAGAAATGCTACCTATTCTTTGGCATGCATCACAGGAAGCAATAAATCTTTGCACATCCTTAAAGATATATGGTTAATAAAAGCTGGTTTGAAAACAGTCGGATGATGGTCTTGGAGTGACTCATGTGACCTCTATGGGATGGAGAATGGTAATGCTCCAGAATTTCTTTCACTCCTTGCTCTAGAATACACCTCCTAATTAATGTTGTCACCATATTGTTTGAATAAAAGAGGTTTATCCCAAAAGTAATGCTTTATATCTACAAGAAATTTCTTTTTCTATTGGAAACTAAGATTGGGGGGTGAGATACCAAAAGCAAGGTAGTTTGCAAAATTAGCATACCAAGGTGCAGTTTGAATAGTTAAGAAGAAAATATATTCATCAAGAAAAGAATCATTGATGGGAACAACCATGTCTATCTCGTCTTTCAAATTATGGATCCTAGATAAATGATTTGCTTCTAAATTTTTAGTGTGTTTTTTATCTTTAATTTCAAGGTTAAACTCTTGAAGGAGTAAGATCCATCAAATTAACCTAGGCTTAGCATCTTTCTTTGATAATAAGTACTTAATAGTAGAGTAATCACTATAGACTATTACCTTGGATCCTATTAGATAGGATCGGAATTTTTCGAATGCAAAGATATGGCAAGGAGCTCTTTCTCAATGGTGGCATAGTTTACTTGGGCTTCATCTAATGTACGATTTATGTAATAGATGACATGGAGTTTCTTATCTTTTCTTTGCTCAAGTAAAACCTCCACTACATGATCGCTTGCTGATGTGTATCTAAAACACATTATTTTAAGTCATATTTTATAGACATTTTTAGTATTAATTGAATAAAATCCCTCTAAATCCCTACTGTATTTCATTTCTTCCCGCCTTTGCTACTTGGGTTGCTAGTTTTGTAGAAATTACAGGTTTGAAGACCCTTTTGGTACTAAATATGGAAAGCAATGCATAACGAAGCAACCACATGCCAAAATAATTAAAAAATAGAGAAAAGGGGGCCTACCCAAAATAGAGCACTCCACGGCCTGGCCCTGGTGGGGACCAGGGCGATGGAGTAAAAGGCCCAAAATTCATATAGGAAGGTCTAGAGCGAACCGCAGCCGTGGTTCGAGACAGGTACTAGGGGATTACATTTTTTACACTATATAAGGGGGAGAGGGGCTTTATTTTATGGGACTTGCTCTTTAGAGCTAGAGGCACTTTGTATAGGCATAAAAGGTGATCTGAGAGGACTCTTTTCAAGGATTCTCAAAGAGGAGAACGCGAAGGGAACGAACAAGACTCTACAAATCTTGTGGTTTGTTTTAGATTCTTGGTTTTACCTTTAGTTTGAATCTTTGTAATCCTTGTTTTATGAGTTGTATGGATTCAATGAACCTTTGTGATTCTTTGTTTACCATAAGTAGCTAGAATCCTTATTCTCAGAATTTAAAAGGTGATTTGTGATGTAATTGGTGTAATTTTTATTGCCTTATCAATGAAATCTATGTTTACCTTTGATTCTTGATTGCCTTATTCGCTCATTGATCTAGACATAAGCATAAGTTATCTTTAATTAATTCTAGAGAGAGACTCAAAAAGTGAACCTAATTAATTTAATTCAAGAATTGAACCTAAGATTGAATACTATGAGGGACTGAAAAGTAAACTTTATTTAAATCTGTTAGGATTAGAGTTTTTCATAATAATTAAATTAAGGGAGGGACTCAAAAGGTGAACCTTTTTTATTGTTATACAAACTCAAGACTTCCACTATTCTTTATAACTTGGTTTCCAAATTAAACAATAGTTTGATGTATGAGTTTATAACTTATTTTCCGAATGAGGTGACAATATGCTTGATGTCTGAGTTATTAACTTGGTTTTGAATTAAATGACAGTTTGTTTGATGTCTGAGTAATCTAACAGAATTCTAAAAAGGGAAAGTTAGAACCTTAAGAAGTTGGTAAAGATAAGGTAAAATCTTTAAACACCATTACAAATCAATTCGTAACCCAAAATCCCAAAGATACATTTTAATTAATTTCATTCTTGGAGAATTTATGATTTACACTATTTAATTACTTTTTTTTTATTTCTTTACATAAAATCTTTATTCTTGCCTGTTTAGATAGACAGGATCATTATTATGAGTACTTAAGAACACAGTCCCTATAGAGATGATATTTTTTATATTACGTGACAAACTCGTACGCTTACGGGGTGTCATTTACGTCGCACATCAATTCAATGGGAAGTTCCCAATCTGGTGGTTGCATAATGGGTGCAGATATCAATGCTTCATTTATCCTATAAAAGGCCTCAAGACATTTATTACTAAACACAAAAGGCACATCTTTGCCCAAGAGATGACTTAAGTGTTTGATGATTTTAGAGAAGTTCTTAATGAATCTCTAGTAAAAACCGACATGTCCAAGAATACTTCTCACACCCTTCACATTAATTAGAGGTGAAAGTTTTTCAATAACTTCAATTTTAGCTTTATCCACCTCAATTCCTCTTTCAGACGCTAAATATCCTAAAACACTGTCCTCCCTTACCATGAAGTAGCATTTTCCCCAATTTAGGACCAAATTGGTCTCCTCACAACACTATAAAACTTTACACAAATTTGTTAAGCAGTCATCAAAATTTGTGTCATAAACAGAAAAATCATCCATAAAAACTTCCATCATATTTTCTATCAAATCAGAGAAAATGGCCTACATGCACCTTTGAAATGTTGCAAGCACATTGCAAAGACCAAAAGGCATTCTCTTATATGCATAAGTACCATAAGGACATGTGAAAGATGTTTTCTCTTTATTATCTGGGTGGATAGGGATTTGATGAAATCCTAAGTACCCATCTAAGTAGCAAAAATGAGAGTGCTTAGCAAACCTCTCAAGTATTTGTTTAATGAAGGGAGGGGAAAATGGTCTTTCTTGGTGGCTTTATTTAATTCTCTATAATCAATGCACATATGCCAACTAGCTTTATTTAATTTTTTTAAGTGGATCCTTAGGTGGAGTAGCTTGAGACTCCTCTTTCACCACCTGGTGTAACATCCTAAAATTTATGAAAATAGTTAATTGGGAGGGATAAATGGTAAATAATTATATATGGGTTGATATATGTCCTAAAAATTTATAAATAATTAAATTGGGATTTATTATGGATGTTCATAATTTATAGAGACTAAATGAGACAAAATTATACCTGATTGAAATATGGGTGTCGGACCAAGTATCTCCGATTGAGATGTCGTTGGTCAGGACTATTAAGAATATTATTGGGAATTCAAATCTATATTTGGAATAATTTTTGGATGAGATATTGAGCCGAATGGAGATCTTGTTTGTCATAAAATGATGAAGTTTTAATGAAGGGGTTAAATTTTAAATGCAAAACTCCCTTTTCTTTTCTCCCATTCACACTGGTTTCCAATTCACAAAGGGGAAAATATTTACTTCTTGTTACTTTCTCCTTATTCTCTTATATTTCTCTCCTCTTCATCTTCTTCTCTTCTCAAAACCTAGAGTGTGTGGTGTGCCCTCCTTCTCTCTCTATTTTCGTTGTACCATGGACCTTAAGGGGATGATGTTTATTGAAGCCCCTTTCCTCTCCTCTTGTCTATCATTTTCATGTTTGGCATCGAGCTAGTAGAAAGAGGTATGATTTTGATCACCCATGGAGTTTATTGATAGTTTTTGAGTTATTGAAGTATTGTAATGGGTGATTAGATGTTGTTTTGGTGAATAATGATATGGAGAACTAAACCCTAGGTTGGATGACCCTTGGGGATTTATGGTTGTTGTTGATAATGAATGGGATATATTGTTGTTAGCCTAAGAAAGTTTGAAATGGTGCATAAAAAATGGTTAGAATTAATGATGATGAATTTTGAGGAAACCCTAACTTTAGGAATTGAAGCTTTTGGCAAAAATTAAGGAATTGATGATTGATTGTCATAGGAATAACCTTTGTGTGTAGAAATAATGTTTGGAATGATGGGTATTGCTTATTGTTGTTGATGAGTTGAGGTATAATGTTTAAGTGTTGGTAATTGAGGTTGTTGATTAATGTAGGAATATTGTATTATCATAAGGGAGATTAGAATTAGGTATATGAGAAAATGATGGTTATTGGATTTTGATGGGATCCTAATCTCAAGATTTGGGACTATATATGTTATGGTTAAAAGGATTGAGTTTGAGAATGCATATATGATGTTTAAAGTGGGGTGTTGTTCTTTATGATGATGATAATGATAATGATGCTGATGGATAACCATTGATGATGAAAAGATGGGTTAAGATGAGGATTTAATGAGGCCTTAAGCCATAATGTGTCTCATTTGAAATTTGTGAATTGTTGATGGCCTTGAGTGAAGCTAAGAGGGCTTATAATGAATTTGAGTGACAATGATGGCAAATAGATGATTTATATGATGATTGGATGTATTATGGATAAGGGATGTGATATTTTTATTGTTGGGTATGATTGGCCTTTGCGACTTAGAGAGTCTTGGTTTTGGGAAGGGAATTCCCAAAACCTAACATAAATATGTGAATTGGTGCTTTAACAAGTCTAGGACTTGATATTGAACATTAAGAAATATTGTCGATTACTTAGAATAGTGATAAATGCCTTGTGATGGCTTGTTGATTGAATACATATGTATATGTGTGTATTAGTGTAGATTGTGTTCCGGATTATACGGCGGAGCGTTTAGAACATGTGAATTGTTGCAACTTTTTCCTCGAGGTAGGAGAGGAGTTTTATATTCCAAATGCATGAGTAGAATAATTAGTGATTTATCTATATCATGATACGCATGCTTGCCTTGCCATGTTTATAGTGAAATAGTGTGAGTGGCAAATTATCGGCTATTGTGAATGATATCTGTGTATATATGTTGATGATGAATGTTTAGCTATCCCTTTAATGGGAATGATATGTTGTTGATAAACTATCCTTGAGGGGATGAAGTATATGTTTATGAATTTAGAAATTATGTGGATGCTTGGCATTGAATGTGATAGCCATTATGATGGCATTGGTGATAAGATTGAAAGATAATGCATAATTAAGGAACTCATAGAGTTAAATTGAGTTTTATATGATTTTGATGGCATGTGATAGTTCCAATAGCCCATATATGTAGTTTATGACTTGTAGGAATTGGAATAGGCCAATTCTAATGAGAATAAGCCATTAAGTTGCACAAAAGTGCCTCAAAACGGGTAAAATGCAATTATGCA
Source organism: Clitoria ternatea (assembly GCA_037962975.1). Classification (NCBI taxonomy): domain Eukaryota; kingdom Viridiplantae; phylum Streptophyta; class Magnoliopsida; order Fabales; family Fabaceae; genus Clitoria; species Clitoria ternatea. Next base: position 145,442,909 of record CM075673.1, read on the forward strand.
CATAAGTCCCTCATTTTTGAGTGTGGCTAATGGACACACATCACAAATAATATATATTGTGTTTGAATATGTAAACAGGTCCAAGGATGTGCAAAGATTTTGATAATGACAAGCACTCTTGAAGAAACCTATGCAAAAACAAAGAAATGGAAACAGGAACTAAGTAACAGCGATGCTAATCGATTAGGTCACCTAAGCTAATCGATTAGGAGCTTTCTGTTTTGGAAGAAATTGCATCAGGATGAAAGCTAATCGATTAGGGAAGCTAAACAATCGATTAGGTACTCACTGGAATTAAGGTAATCGATTATACACTTGAAGCTAATCGATTACAACAATCAGAATTGGGACAAAAGGCATCAGATATGAAATCTACTCGATTAAGGAAGATATATAATCGATTAGTAAGTCACTGGAATTTAAGGTAATCGATTTCAAGACATTCTAATCGATTAGGCAGATGCGAAATCAAATTAAATGCATCAGGTACAGATGCTAATCGATTAGAGGAAGTGAAATAATCGATTATGGAGTCTCTGACTTGAAGCTAATCGATTACAACGCGAGGGTGTAATCGATTACGCTAGTGGAAAAACAGATTTAAGTGGGAAACCAGGTCATGTCTCCACCATTCTTCAAATTCCCACTAAGTGCAACGGCTATGATGAACTAGGGCACACCTCAACTGCTATCATGGCTCTATAAATGGAAGAAGAACACAAGCACAAAAATGCAACCAACAAGAAACCAAGAAGCAACAAATTCTTTACTCTATTTTGTGCTTTGTAAGCCTATTTCTTGTATCTTATACTTCACTTGTATATCCTCTCATCTTGAGAGTTAGAATTTGTGAAGCTTTCATTTGTATATCTGCTCTATTGAGAGAGTGTATTGATTGTAAACAAACACCAAACACAAGTTATTCACTCTAGGTTGAGTGGTTGTTCACTCTAGGTTGAGTGGTTACAAAGGTTGAGGATTCAACCTTTGGGATATTGTGAGATTGAGAGATTGAGTGGGTTGCCCTTGTACTTGTGAGGATTGGGTTCTTGAGTGTGGGACACTAGGAAGCCGCAATTGCTCAAAGTTGTATCTCTAGTCTACAATAGTGGAAAATCCTCTAAGTGGGTTGCTTAGAGGCGAGACGTACACCGGATTGGGTGGAACTCGTTACATCGGTTTGCAAGCTTCTCTTCCTTACTCTTTTACTTTCATATACTGCATATTTGTTGATTGGTATTGTTTGGTTGAGAAGAGCATACTTGAACTTGCTTAATTTGTTATATCTTAGATATTGCACACCAAGTGTTTGCTAAATTGCCTCAGCAATACTTACCTCTTGTAGTGCATTGCATATCATTTTTACTTGCTTTCACTTGCATAATCTCATAAACTTGGTTATAGAAATCAATTTCAAAGGTATTCCAAGCAAAAGTTTTATTACTCAATTCACCCCCCCTCTTGAGTATTGAGGCCACTTGAACAACAAGTGGTATCAGAGCTTGACTCTTGGTAGATCAAGCTTAACAGCTTCAAGAGATTAAATGGCCTCAAGTTCTCAAAATGTTTTTCCCGAGGCTGGTGCGATAAATAGACCTCCCACTTTCAATGGGGAAGGGTATGCGTTTTGGAAAGAAAGAATGAAAATCTTCATTCAATCAATTGATTTGAGAATATGGAATACCATTGAAAATAGTCCTTATATACCGATGCATACTATAGATAGCAAGAATGTTGAAAAACCTATAGATGAATGGACAAGCGAGGAAGAAAAGAAAGTCCAATATGGCTACAAGGCCAAAAATCTCATTACTATGTCTTTAGGACAAGATGAATTTTTCAGAATAATGACATGCCAAACTGCTAAAGAAATGTGGGATACTCTTCAAGTAACCCATGAAGGCACTAATGATGTAAAGGACTCAAAGATTAGTACTCTTACTAGTCAATATGAATGCTTTAGATTAAACTCTCATGAATCGATTGTTGATATGCAAAAAAGGTTTACTCTCATCATTAATCAACTCATTACACTTGGAAAGACTTACACTAACAAAGAGCTCATTCATAAAGTGTTGAAAAGTCTTAACAGAGAATGGCAACCGCTAGTTACCGCCATCAAACAATCTCCTAGCATAAACGAAATGTCTCTTGCCACTCTATTTGGTAAGTTGCAGGAACAGGAACAAGAGCTGAAAGAATTAAAGATGGCGGAAGAGGAAGAAAAATCTTCCAAGAAAAAGGGTCTTGCTCTCAAGGCTACTTCCACAAATGAAGAAGAAGAATCCGGAAGTGAACTTGATGAAGAAGAAGAATTTGGACTATTTGTGAAACGCTTCGGGAAATTCATGAAAGGCAAACGCTTTCAAAGAAGCTTCAAAAACTCAAGTAAGAAACCTATCACTAAAGAAAATTCTTCCTCACCCAATTGTTTTGAATGTGGCAAGGAAGGGCACTTCAAAGCGGATTGCCCAAATCTTAAGAAGAAGGGAAAAGAGAAAAGAGGAAGAAGGAGAGCATACATAGCATGGGATGAAAATGAGGTAAGCAGCTCGGATGACTCAGAGAATGAAGAAGCAAACCTATGTCTCATGGCCAATCACCAAGAAGAAGAGGATGAGGTAAACTTCCATGACTTAGATAAAGATGAATTACTTGATGCTCTAGAGGAACTATATGATAAATTTACAAAAGTTTCCAATAGACTTAAGGTGTCTAGAAAAACTAGTGACACTCTAGAGATGCACCTTATGGAGGTTTGCAAAGAGAATGAATGTTTAAAAGAAGAATTGAAAAACGCTCAAATATGTTCCATTAGTAAACCTTGTGATTTTGCTAAGAAATGTGTTGATCTAGAAAATAAAGTCCTAGATCTAAACAAAACCTTAGAGAAATTCACTAATGGAAGAGATAATTTGAATATCCTACTTGGGCAACAAAAATGCATGTTTAGTAAAACCGGTTTAGGATATGACCAAGAACATAGTAATCATAAAATGGAGAAGCACTATAAAAACTTCTTTGCACCACCAAGCAAATCCTCCTCACCTTTTATGAAATGCAATCATTGTGGTTCCAAAGGACATAGTGCTTATAAGTGTAGTGTTAGGAAACTAGGACCAAAGGTCTTAAGAAAGGTGTGGGTTCCCAAAGGGACATTACCACAAACTAACCTTAAAGGACCCAACATAAAATGGGTACCTAGTTCTCTAAACTGATTTTGTTTTGTAGGTATGCTTCAAGGCAAGCAACACCCATTGGTACTTGGATAGTGGGTGTTCAAAGCATATGACGGGAGACATAAACAAATTTACATCATTCACTCCCAAAAGGAAAGGAAGTGTCACCTACGGAGACAACACTAAAGGAAGAATCCTAGGCATTGGAAATATTGGTAAGAATTCTTCCACCTCCATAAGTGACGTATTGTATGTTGAAGGCCTTAAACATAATCTACTTAGCATAAGTCAATTATGTGACAAAGGATATAGAGTTCTATTTGAATCAAATTGTTGCATAATTGAGCATAAGACTAATAAGGAAATTAAGTTTGTAGGCCAAAGAATTGATAATATTTACATGATTGATATGGATAGTTTGTCTACAAATGATGAACAATGCTTCATTTCAAAAGAGGATGAAACATGGCTATGGCATAGAAGAATAGCTCATATACATGTAGACCACTTGAACAAACTTGTTTCTAAAGATTTAGTAATTGGTCTACCAAAGCTTAAATTTGAAAATAGATTTTGTGATGCATGTCAAAAAGGAAAACAAGTAAAGGCATCTTTTCAATCCAAAAACATTGTTTCTACTCAAAGGCCTTTACAACTTTTGCACATGGACTTATTTGGACCATCCAAAATCAAAAGCTTTGGAGGTAATTACTATGGTCTAGTTATAGTAGATGACTATTCAAGATATACATGGACATTGTTTCTTGCTCATAAAAATGAAGCATATCATGCATTCAAGAAACTTGCAAAGATTATCCAAAATGAGCAAAACTCAAAAATTGCATCCATTAGAACCGATCATGGGGGAGAATTTGAAAATCAATCTTTTGAAAAGTTTTGCGAAAAACATGGTATTAATCACAACTTTTCAGCTCCTAGAACTCCACAACAAAATGGAGTAGTTGAAAGAAAGAATAGATCTTTAGTGGAGCTTGCTAGAACCATGCTAAATGAAAACAATATTGCAAAACATTTTTGGGCCGATGCGGTAAACACCGCGTGTTATGTTATGAATAGATGTTTGATAAGGCCTATTTTAAAGAAAACCCCCTATGAGCTTTACAAAGGTAGAAAACCTAACATTGCATATTTTCATATTTTTGGATGTAAATGTTTTGTGCTCAACAATGGAAAGGATAATCTAGGAAAGTTTGATGCAAAATCTGATGAGGCAATATTCCTAGGATATTCACAATCAAGTAAATCTTATAGAATTTTCAACAAACAAACAAATACTATTGAAGAGTCTATTCATGTTAAGTTTAATGAAAATAGCCATAACCCTCCGAGAAAGGAAGATGTTGATGATCTTGTAGGTACTTTTCAAGAAATGAACTTGCAAGACAAAGAAGAAGAAGTCAACAATGATGGAGGTGCAGCACAAATTGAGAGACAACAAGAATGGGTAACTTTGAAGGATCATCCCTTAGACAAAGTCATAGGTGAAATGACTTAAGGTGTAAGTACTAGAAATGCTTTTAGAAATACTTGTAATCACCTAGCATTTGTATCACAAATAGAACCCAAGAACATAGATGAGGCTATTATTGATGAACATTGGATGTTGGCCATGCAAGAAGAACTAAATCAATTTGAAAGAAATGAAGTTTGGGAGCTTGTGCCAAGACCCAATGATCACCAAATAATAGGAACCAAATGGGTTTTTAGGAATAAATTGGATGAAAATGGAATAATTACTAGAAACAAAGCTAGGCTAGTAGCTAAAGGATATAATCAAGAAGAAGGCACTGATTATGAAGAGACGTATGCACCCGTAGCTAGATTAGAAGCAATTAGACTACTATTAGCCTTCGCATGTTGTAGAGATTTCAAATTGTATCAAATGGATGTTAAAAGTGCTTTCTTGAATGGATACATTCAAGAGGAAGTATATGTTGATCAACCTCCAGGTTTTGAAAACTATCAATTTCCAAATCATGTCTTCAAATTAAAGAAAGCTTTGTATGGTTTGAAACAAGCTCCAAGAGCTTGGTACGAAAGGTTAAGCAAATTTCTTTTAGAAAATCATTTTGAAAGAGGGAAGGTTGATACAACTTTATTTATAAAGCACAATAAGAATAACATACTATTGGTACAAATTTATGTTGATGATATAATTTTTGGTGCCACTAATAATTCAATGTGCAAAGAGTTTGCCAAGCTAATGCAGGAAGAATTTGAAATGTCCATGATGGGGGAACTCACTTTCTTCCTTGGACTACAAATCAAGCAAACCAATGAAGGCACATTCATAAACCAATCTAAGTACTGCAAAGAACTACTCAGAAAATTCAATATGGATAAAGCAAATGATATAGCCACACCCATGGGCACTTCATGCTATTTGGACAAGGATGAGAAAGGTAAGGATGTTGAACTCACAAAATATAGAGGTATGATTGGATCCTTACTTTACTTAACCGCTAGTAGACCGGATATCATGTTTGCTGTGTGTATGTGTGCTAGATACCAAGCTCGTCCTAAGGAATCTCATCTCACTGCAGTAACAAGGATAATGAAATATCTAGTTGGGACTCAACATGTTGGTTTATGGTACCCCAAAGGGGCTGAATGTACTTTAGTTGGTTACTCTAATTCGGACTTTGCAGGATGTAAGCTTGATAGGAAAAGTACTAGCGGAACATGTCACTTGCTTGGTAGTTCTCTTGTTTCTTGGCATAGTAAGAAACAAGTAAGTGTTGCGCTATCAACAGCTGAGGCAGAATATGTTGCAGCTGGTAGCTGTTGTGCTCAAATCCTTTGGATGAGACAACAACTTCTAGATTTTGGAGTTGTATTAAACCATGTGCCTCTTAAATACGATAATACAAGTGCCATTAACATCTCCAAGAATCCAGTAATGCACTCTAGAACCAAACACATTGAGATTAGGCATCACTTTATTAGAGATCATGTGTTAAAAGGGGATTGTGTACTTGAACACGTAGAAACTTCTAGGCAACTAGCTGATATTTTCACAAAACCCTTGGCTAGAGAACAATTCATTCACATAAGAAGAGAGTTAGGCATTCTTGATATGTCCAGTTGTGTTTGAATGATAGGATATTTTGATAAGAACTATGTTGAATGGCATGATGCATGGTATATATCACATTTCATGATTGGAACTTTGCTGTATGTAAAATTTGAAGTTTTTGACTCAATAATCGATTACATGGCTACTCACAATCGATTACAAAGCTTCTGTTTCAGGTTCAAAACGTTTCCTCTTCCTCATAATCGATTACCACCTTGCTCCAATCGATTAGGACGATTCTGTTTCTAAACTAATCGATTACCCTAAGCCTCTAATCGATTACCCTCTGTATGAAATGTTTGAAATTCCCCAGAAACAATGACCTAATCGATTACCACCTGTCTCGTAATCGATTAGCGCGCGTTCTGAAGAGTCAAAACTGCAATTTCCTAGGCTCACTCGAACCACTCCCTCTCTTAACTCATTTCACTCCTTTCTAAACTCTCTCTCCTCCTTCCTAAACCTAATTCTCACCTATAAATACCCCTTCCTTCATCTTCTCATCTCACACTACCTCCTTCCTCTCAATCTTCTCAAAAACTCTCTACCACTCATCTCTCTTCATCTTCCTCTTTGCCTTTTCCAACCATGTCTACCTCTAGAAATGTCAAGAGAGCTAGGTCCTCTGCTGCTCAAGCTCATAACCCCCTTGACTTCTCAAGGTTCTTCTCTTCTCCTAGAGAACTTCAACACTTCATGAAGAACTTTTCTGAAAAGGAGATTATGACCCCTCACTACACCATTGCCGACACTTTTGACAACCCAAGCCTAACCTTCACCCAAAGCCTCCACCACTACAACCTTTTCCCTTTCCTCTCCCTCAAAAAAGAAGAATACTATCCTGAACTCATGAGGGTATTCTACTGTAACCTCCGCCTTGTAAATGGAATGGTTGAATCCAAGGTAAAGAACACAACCATCAAGCTATCCAATGCCCAATTCGCGGAAATTTCTAAACTGCCTCTCAACAACGCTGACTTTGATGGAGGCGAACCTGAGGATGAATGGGGCTTCAATGCTCTAACTGCTCGTCAATCCTTATGGAAAGCTGACCGCCCTAGGAGCAACCACAAACTAGTAGGACACTTGACCATGAACAACCGTCTGCTTCATTTTTTCTTAGTCAAAGTGATTGTTCCCCGTGGTGGGAACTATGCTCTGGTTGAAGAGGATGATGTCCTCCTAATGTGGGCAATGCTGAACCACAAAGAGATCAACTGGGTTCAGTTGATAAAATTTCACATGCGCCATGCGAAGGATCAGCAAAAGCTCCCCTATGGTATCCTCCTCACCAAAATTTTCAAATTCTGTGGAGTAGATTTGGCAGGGGAACTCTCTGAGAAAGTGCCCCCTAGAGCTTGCATTGGCACCCATCACCTCACCAAAATAGGTCTCGTTTTTACAAATGGAGCATGGTACTCACGAATGGAAGGCGTTGATGCCAACATTCCCTTCCAAGCTCCTACTGAAGAAGCACCCGCTCCTCCTCCACCTCAACCTCAAGCTGCACCATCAGCCTCTTCATCTGCACCACAAGCTGACCCCTTTGCATCTCTCTACGCCCATCTTGACCGCCGCTTTGATCGCCTTGAAAACTCCCTTCAAGAGTTTTCAATGACCGAGCAGCAACATTTTGAGATGATGCAGCAGCGATATGAAGAGCTGGCTCACCAAATTGCAGAAATTCGCTTCTTCAACCCAGATAATTAAGATCCTTAGTTATGCTTTTGTTTAGTTGTGCTTTTGTTATTTCCTTTTGAATTATGAATAATTTTGCTTTATGTATTTCCCATTTTCACATCAATAAAATTATCTCGTTTTAGTTCATATTATATCTCTTTCATTACTCATATTATTTTTGATGATTACAAAGGGGGAGAAGAATATTAGGTGTTCATATCTTGTTCAAATGTGTTAGATGCTCTGATATATGCTCTGATATGTGTTTATCTCTTGTTTAAAAATTTGGATAAAAATATCTGTTTAACAAATTCCTTTTGATAGGGGGAGAGTTATAGATAAGAGATAATAGATAAGAGATAAAAGGAGATAAGACATTTGCTGCTGATTACTCTGATTTTCATACTTTTAAATTGGTCATCTGCTATTTGAAAAAGAGAAAATGTAGCAGAGTTGTTTTTGCAAAAAGATAAATTTAGAGATAAGTTTAAAATTGTTTAAACTAACAACCCTCAAGAGATGAACATAGTTGTCATCATCAAAAAGGGGGAGAATGTGTTTGAATATGTAAACAGGTCCAAGGATGTGCAAAGATTTTGATAATGACAAGCACTCTTGAAGAAACCTATGCAAAAACAAAGAAATGGAAACAGGAACTAAGTAACAGCGTTGCTAATCGATTAGGTCACCTAAGCTAATCGATTAGGAGCTTTCTGTTTTGGAAGAAATTGCATCAGGATAAAAGCTAATCGATTAGGGAAGCTAAACAATCGATTAGGTACTCACTGGAATTAAGGTAATCGATTATACACTTGAAGCTAATCGATTACAACAATCAGAATTGGGACAAAAAGCATCAGATATGAAATCTACTCGATTAAGGAAGATATATAATCGATTAGTAAGTCACTGGAATTTAAGGTAATCGATTTCAAGACATTCTAATCGATTAGGCAGATGCGAAATCAAATTAAATGCATCAGGTACAGATGCTAATCGATTAGAGGAAGTGAAATAATCGATTATGGAGTCTCTGACTTGAAGCTAATCGATTACAACGCGAGGGTGTAATCGATTACGCTAGTGGAAAAACAGATTTAAGTGGGAAACCAGCTCATGTCTCCACCATTCTTCAAATTCCCACTAAGTGCAACGGCTATGATGAACTAGGGCACACCTCAACTGCTATCATGGCTCTATAAATGGAAGAAGAACACAAGCACAAAAATGCAACCAACAAGAAACCAAGAAGCAATAAATTCTTTACTCTATTTTGTGCTTTGTAAGCCTATTTCTTGTATCTTATACTTCACTTGTATATCCTCTCATCTTGAGAGTTAGAATTTGTGAAGCTTTCATTTGTATATCTGCTCTATTGAGAGAGTGTATTGATTGTAAACAAACACCAAACACAAGTTATTCACTCTAGGTTGAGTGGTTGTTCACTCTAGGTTGAGTGGTTACAAAGGTTGAGGATTCAACCTTTGGGATATTGTGAGATTGAGAGATTGGGTGGGTTGCCCTTGTACTTGTGAGGATTGGTTTCTTGAGTGTGGGACACTAGGAAGCCGCAATTGCTCAAAGTTGTATCTCTAGTCTACAATAGTGGAAAATCCTCTAAGTGGGTTGCTTAGAGGCGAGACGTACACCGGATTGGGTGGAACTCGTTACATCGGTTTGCAAGCTTCTCTTCCTTACTCTTTTACTTTCATATACTGCATATTTGTTGATTGGTATTGTTTGGTTGAGAAGAGCATACTTGAACTTGCTTAATTTGTTATATCTTAGATATTGCACACCAAGTGTTTGCTAAATTGCCTCAGCAATACTTACCTCTTGTAGTGCATTGCATATCATTTTTACTTGCTTTCACTTGCATAATCTCATAAACTTGGTTATAGAAATCAATTTCAAAGGTATTCCAAGCAAAAGTTTTATTACTCAATTCACCCCCCCTCTTGAGTATTGAGGCCACTTGAACAACATATATAAGTTGGTGTTAAAATTTGGTGGGAATTGGAATTCGTATGAAAAGGTTAGGGCGATTAAAAGTGTCAAAATATGGTTTTTTTGCATAAAAGGGGGTCTATGCTGTCATGAATTGATTCAAAACAATGTTTGAATCGATTCAGAACTCCTTGGAATCACTGTTCCTTAATTTCACATGCTTGAATCGATTCATACGAAGGCTTGAATTGATTCAAGACTCACTAGATTTATTGTTCCTCAAATTCCCAATGCTTGAATCAATTCATATGGGGTTTGAATCGATTCAAGGCTCTCTGTTTTCACTGTTTTGAGCTCTTGGAACGTATGAATTGATTCATGGAGTGTATGAATCGATTCAAGGCTCTCTGTTTTGTCAATTTTTGGACTTCAAGCATGCATGAATCGATTCATGCAAGGCTTGAATCGATTTATGGCCCTATTATAACCACTGTTATGTTGTTTTTCTAACTGCTGTAAATCCCTTATTGTTTTTGGCCCATTTGGGCATCTTAATGACATTTTTGGCATCTGACTTTTGCATGAAAGTTGTAGATAATAATGTTACAGAGGTGTGAAAATTGGTCTTACCTCAATTGGAGTTTTCTAACTTTCATGAGGTGTAAAATACCGAACCCACTGTATTGTAAAACTCAAGTTTAAGAGGGTGTTGAACCTAACTTTTATGATTGCCAAATTAGGACTAATAGGTGATATTTGTAACCTGTCCCCTATTTTTGAGACTAAAAGTGAACCTTTCTTATGTCTCAATGTTGAAACTTGTCACGAGCTCATTATTGCCCAACACCCCTTTTTATTATGTAAAAACAAGAGATGGTATAGGGGTATGTGATTTGTGGTGTGTCTTGGTGGTATTGATGTTGATCTCATATATTGAGAAAATGTGTATATGACCTAAATCATGTTATGAAAACATTAATGTCCACCACTATTGATGTGATATAATAATTGATGATGAAAAGTAAATGATATGGTTATATAACACACCTTGGGTGATAATGAAATTAACGAGGGGATAATTGAATGGCAATGGGTTGGGTAAATCAATGAATTTGATATGATGTTGATGATGATTAAAAGTGGATGATGCCAGACATGCTAATATTAAATGAAAAAGGAAGTTGTTGTTGAACATGCCCTTGAATGCTATTATTGATGAGTGTGGTACCATTATGATTAATGCAAGTATTGACTTATATGTATAAGATGCAATGATGATTGCTGAATGTATGTTTTGAAATACCTTGTTGGTTTCCATGCGTGGATTAATGCCATGATAATTGATATGCTATGATTGCCATGTGTGGATTGATGAAAATGTAAATGTTATGCCTTGAGGGGCCTTGTGATTAATTATATGCCAATGATAACAAAACTAAATATGTAATATACCCCTAAATGATATATGCATTATTACATTATTGCATTCATGGCATGGCATAACATTGATTATGTGGTTGCGATCATAGTGAATAGTCTTGTGGGACTATATGAGGTGAGTACCCCATGTATGGCGGGAAACCAATATATGAATGAATGAAGGTGGTTGTGATCACCAATATGTTGAGAATGATGAACGTGGTTACGATCACGAGTATTGAAATGATAAAGATCCTGTGAGATTCTATGAGATTGAGTACACTACGTGTGGGGGAATGAGTTTGTGGTTGCGATCACATGACAGATTGATATGATAAAGGCTGTTGCGATCACCAGTGTATTAAAATGAAATTGGTCTTGTGGGACTATGAAGGGAGTACCCCATGCGTGGCGGGAAACCGATATGAATTAATTGATATGTGGTTGCGATCACAATGAAAAATCATGCGGGATTCTATGAAAAGGGAGTACCCCATGCGTGGCGGGAAACCAATATGAGATTGAATTATAAGTGGTTGCGATCACTTGAGATACCATGTGCGTATGGGTGATTAAAATAGATCCATTACATATGCATTAAACAGTTGACATATGCATTAGCCATAGGTACATGGAATTTGAGATAGAGATGACCAAAAAGAGATGAGAACCTCTTGAGAGAGTATTCATTCATTAATGATTTAATGACTTAATTGATGATAATTGTGAATGCCTATAATGATGTAGGGCTATATGAATGTGTATGTGCTTGTGCTTGACATGAATTATGAATAATGAGGCTTGTATGCCTAAGATAATATCTTGACAATGTTTTAATGATGAATTGATGATTTATAGCAAAGCACACATGTTGGTTGAATGCAAGTACACATAATTACAATGTATTTATATTCGTCATTTTGAATGTATAACTCACTCTCCCATGTTGTCTCCTTTTTAGCATTGTGATGCAAGGTTATCATAGGATGAGAGTGTGCTTTTGAGCTAAAGTTTTTGAGGAAGGTAAATAGTTGTAGCGGAAAGCCTTGGCCGACAACGATCGTTAAATATGTTGTAATGAATTAAATTATGAATGATGATATCGATGGTGGATGCTTTGTGAATATGTATTGCTTAATATACGAATGAATGATTATGATAATATATATATTAATGATGGTAATATTTGAATTGATCCCATTGGTGAGGGATGTCTCAAGTAGAGGCTAATTACATTTGATGATGTATGATTATGACTTATATGCATAGTCGATTGTGGCCTAATAGGCTTATGTTATGAAATTGCATGATTGCTTGAGCCTTTTTCTATATCCTCATATATGGAACTAGGCGGGTGCCCTGTATACATATTCTTCTTTTGCTGTAAACTCAAATTATTTTGTATACACATGTGGGCGTTTTGATTTACGATCCAGTTATAAATTATCAAATCTCACTCTTCAGTCTTCTGTGGTTCGAGTCTTGATGTAATCGTTGGGGTATTTTGAAATTATTTTAAACGTGAAAAATTTACTCGTATTTTTATTATTTAATTATCTTGATTACATCGGGATTCAGGTCCAGAAAATCGGGGTGTGACACTTGGTCAATACAATCTACCATATAACATGCATCATCAATTAATGGTTTTAACATGACATCTTTAAGGCTAAATTCCACTTTTTGATCCTTTACAGCAAGGGACAACTTGTCATGCTTAACATCAATGACCACTCTGATAATTGCCAAAAATGGCCTACCTAAAATGATTGGAATCAATGAATCCTCTTCCATTTCTAAAACTATAAAATCTACAGGTATAAAAAATTTTCCTACTTTGACTGGGACGTCTTCTAAAATACCCATAAGGTATTTAACAGATCTATCAGCTAGTTGTAAGGATATCTTCTAGTTCTAATTTTTCCACAATGGATAAAGGCATTAAACTTACACTAGCACCTAAGTCATACATGGCCTTATCAATGTTCATATTACCAACCATATAGGGAATAGAAAAACTACCTGGACCCTTGAGTTTTGGTGGTAGCTTTTTCTGAATAAGAGCGTTGCACTCCTCAGTAAGTGTAACTGTCCCGTCCTCTTCCAGCTTCCTTCTGTTGGAAAGAATATCTTTCAGGAACTTGGCGTAGATAGACATTTGTTGTAGTGCTTCAATGAAAGGTACGTTAATGTATAATTTCTTGAGCACCTCTAAGAATTTTCCAAATTGCCTATCCAGCTTAGCTTTGGCCAACCTTTGGGTAAAAGGAACAAAAGGTTGATAAAGTGGTACCTCTTTTCCCAAAGATAACTCAGATTTTTGTTCTGGCTTATTTTGTGACAGTTCTTCTTATGATGACTTGTCTTCTTTCATTTGAGTCAACACTTCTAATTATTTTCCATTCCTCAAAGTCTCGGTTATGGTTTGTGTTAGTCCTCAAATTTACAATAAAATCTTTAATAAAAATTGTTGCAAAAAGAATCAAATTTGGTGAATTTGTTAGAAATTTAGGTTTTAAATTCAATAAATAGATGTTGTTGGAAATAATCTGCCCTTGATTAAATTTCTTTAGTTTTGTAGTGAAAAATTAAAGAATTTAAAGAGAAAATTGAAGAACTGGAGAGCTGACGCATAGCATCAACACCACGCATAGCGTGGGAACCTTTGATGCTGACGCTACGCGTCACACCCACGTGTAGGGTCAGGAGCTACGTGGACACCACTGACAGGTGGTCAAGCACTCAGCCAATGACCCCTCCACTACCCACAAGTGTCCAAACCGAATTGGGGGACAAGGCACATCTGTCCGGGCATGATTAATTAAAATGATTATATAATCATGGCCACTTCGAGCTGATTAATAGAAGCTGAGTCAGGGACCTGACACGTAGCGTCAGGTTGGCACGTAGCATCTGTAACATCTTGATTTTTACTGATTGAGATTAAGCCACTAATTAAGGGTTAATTACAGAATTAAGATTAATGGTTAATTTAGATTTACTTCTGGTTGGTTAAAGGTAGCTGAATGATAATAATAGTAGTAATGCCAGGTGAAAGGACGCATGTGCCCCTGGTGGTATAAAAGAGCTTCAGCTTTCTATCTTCCTCATTAGTCACGCTGCTAGAGAAAAGACTAGGAGAGCTGCGTATTTCCCCTGCACATGCAACCTGCATCCTTCTCCTTTACTGATCTTAGTCTTCGTCTCCTTCTTCTTCTTCCACTCGAAGGCTAATGGCATCTCGAGAGGAAGTATGCAGCGTTGAGTACCCAGATTCGTTAAAGTATTTTATTGATGGTGAGATGAAGCTGCTCAAGAAGTGAGCAGGTAGCTGAGTGTTTCGGAGGTTTAGGAACCTCCACTGTTCATGCCTATGCAGTTGGATGCATGGAAGTCTGGGTGTCTTGGAGGCAGGACTGGTCAGGTAAGGGAACAACTTTGGAATCCCCACTGTCCTTGCATACAGGGAGTGTCTTGGTGGCTGAACTGCTCGAGAGTGTAAGACAGCTTCCGATTCCTTCAAGCTGTGCAGAATACAATGACCGGAGCGTTCAATGAAGAAGGGTGACTAAAGGATCGATCGGAGAGCAGCCGATCGGAGCTGTGAGCCAAAGAAGCTTCCAGAATCTTCATTCCAGGTAGGGGGCTGCCTTACATCTCAAATGCACGGTTTATGGACGGGTTCCGAGTGAAATCACTCTGCTTTGTGTGTTATACTTGAATGTGTTGTTTAACATCTTGTGACTGATAGTTGAGCAACACCCGGGTCTATAATAGTTACGAATTATGTAGTGTCGTGGAATTCCACCTTGAGTGCATGAGATGTGGTCTAATGTGCCGATTCCTGTTGGGGATCTTATGTTGAAATACGTGTTGATTTCATCTAAAATGCTGAGTGCATGTACTGAGACGTTGCTATGCCGGTTCTTATTTATGAATTAAAATAACAAAATGCATGTGAATGTTACTAGGATTGATGAGTATATTATATACGAATATAGTGCTGAATCCGTGTGACTTATAATAATTATATCAAATACATGTGTGTGGTGTCATGAATACCGAGCCCATTATACTAGGAGATAGTGGATAATATCCGTAGATGTTAAATATTAAATGCATGTCAATTCTATTAAGAAGCCGAGTGTATGAGCTTGCTATGCTGATTTCGTATGTGACTTTATGTTTAAAAGTACAGGATGCATGTTATTGACATTCAGTGCTAAGTGCATAATATGAGAACTGTGGTGTTAACCCCTGTCTGGGCTTTTATATTAAAAGACATGTGATGTATGCGATGAAAATATGGATTCCGAGTGAATGTATATGCTGTGTGGAATTGGTTGTAGTTCTATAATGGCTGCATGCAATGTATTTGATGAATACGACCATATGCATTTGATTCACCCCTTGAAATGCTGTGAACATATAGTGTGGGACACTAATACAGAAACGGCAATCAGATGAATATGTGTGAAAAAGTCCTTTGAGCGAGGCTCAGGCACCCCCTTGAGTGAGGCTCGGGGTTTAAAATTAAAGTCCTTTGAGCGGGGCTCAGGCAAACCTCTTGAGCGGGGCTCGGGGTTTAGCCCGTGACACTGCCGTTAATGCTGAGAGTGTTTATGTCACATGAGAGGGCGAACAGTTTGGTACCAGTAAAACGGCCGGATCAACTGGGAGCTGAGTAAAAGGCTGAGAGCCTATGTTGCAACAATAAAATTTAATAACAATGGATCAGATCCGATTGAATATCTGTGTGCACACTTATGATTGTTGAAACATCCTTAATTCTTTTAAGAATGCTTTGATACCAAAATGAAACAACCCGACTTAATAAACCCAAAACCGAAGACCAGGGAAAATTTTTTCAAAATTCACCATGCAGCCGGGTAAAAATAAACCCAACATAAGGCAAGGAAAGCAAAACCGATAGTGGAAGAACAAAGCTTAAGCGAGCCCAACAGTGTTCACTCGCTCAAGCGAGACCCAAACCTGCTTGGACGAGACAGCCCATCTCGCTCGGGCGAAACACCATTCGCTTAAGCGAAACCAACCTGAAACCTTCCCTCCATTCACACTCGCTTGAGCGAATACCTTGTTCGCTGAAGCGAACACCCACACTCGGTATTTTTATCACTCGGAATTGAGACCTCGTCCACCCGGGAACCGTCCCACATATATGATTCACCCAGTAAATCATTACTTAGCCAAATCACAGTTATAAAACACACGGGCGTATTTCACTCGGGAAATGATTCCCTCGGATACTCCACTCGGAGTCCATAAGCTTTCCCCTCACACGGATTATTCCTTCAGTCCAATACCACTCGGTATAATTTAACCACAATTCACTCGGAATACAATATCCATTCTGCACTCGGCATAATTCGATCTTCCACACTCAGAGATCACATAATCTCTCGGCTATAAATCACTCGGTCACATATTAACCATTCATCACTCGGGTAATACATTATCCCATTCCCACTAGGAGGAATTCACCAAGTTAAGTCACTCGGACTTATTTAATACTTAGCCACTCAGAATATATAACATTCACTCGGAATGTATATAGCCTCGTTCACTCGGAAGAGGACTTCTAAAATACCTCAATCAGAACCACCACAATAACTCTTCCCTCGGAAGAGGTTCACTCCGGATTTCCACTCGGGAATACTCAAACCCTTATCACTCGGAAAAAGGCCACACGCTAAGATTCACTCGGACACGGCTCTCCCATCAATATTTCACTCGGAATTTATTAACTTAGCATTATTCTCACAACACCACATAATAAACAGATTGGGTAACATCATAACAATGTAAAATATATATGTATATACAATGTACCCTTGTTCTCAAACCCGATAGACAACCCATATAATTAAATCCGTTCGGATTACAAGAGAGCTGGGCAAGGCTTAAACATGTCTATTTACAATATATATATTATATGTGCACTTCACAATCTGAGTGCTCCCCACTCGGACTTGAGGCCATCTCCTCAATACCAGTCCGACCTGCATACACTGAAAAATATTGTAGGGGTGAGCTTTTACATATTAAATGACAGTTATTGACTCGGATTAATCTTAGAATCCTCAACCATACAATAACATATCTCAATCAACAATAACTCAGTCATTCAATATGAATATTCACACAACATCCGATCGGAATTCATTCAACTCAATTAGGGTTATAAAATTCCCTACATTCACCCCAACATATATCATAAGTATATTATTATCTTGTACTCGGCAACAGCATCAACATACATATATTCCAATCAGGATTATTCACCACAACATGTATCACCATAACATCATATTGCACTCGGCCACAACATCATATTACACTCGGCCATAACATCAATATACATGCATTATCCAATCGGATTCCACTCAAGTCATTCAAGACTATATCAATCATGTTATTCCAAATAACATTCCACATATTTATACAATTCACATTGAGCTCAATGACATTCATAAGTGTGCACACATCAATTCACCCAGATCCGATTACCAATTTTTATTGTTGCAACATAGGCTCCAAGCCTTTTCTCAGCTCCAAGCTGATTCGGCCATTTTACAGGTACCAAACTGTTTGCCCTCACATGTAACACAGTCACTCCAAGCAACAACGGAAGTGTTACAGGCAGCCCCGAGTCCAACCCGGTAGGCTTGCCTTGAGTCCAACCCAAGGTCTTTAAGCGTCTAACGCTTAGTGCACTAGGCACTGCCCCAAGTCCAACCCAGGGTCTTTTTATAGTGCACTCGGCACTGCCTCGAGTCCAACCCAAGGACTTTCAACACATATTCATCTGATTGCCGATCGGTATTAAGCGTCTAACGCTATATGCTCCAAGCATTTCAGTGGCGAATCGGATGAATATGGTCTTTCATCAACGTCTAACGCCAATGCACTCGGTATTGCCTTGAGTCCAACCCAAGGTCTTTCATTATATTTTCCATACATATGCACTCGACATTTAATATCAATACATGTATCCAATGCATTTTATCATTATTATTCATAACAGGGGTCGGCATAGCAATAACACAATACATGCACTCGGCAATCACATGCACTTGGCAAATCATATACTTTTTAATATAAAATCCCACAGGGAATTAACATAACTGACCCACATCTCATGCACTCGGCAATCACAATGCCATCCATTCAGAATTATCATATACAACCAGCATCACATGCTATTTCATACAATATCCACTCGACATTAACATTTACCACAAGCAACACATGCTTTTCATATAAAACCTACTCAGCATCAACAGCCATAACATTTCACACATTTACCTAGAATCATATCCAGAACCAGCCCAGTATTCACACACCACATGCGTTTAATATTCATACTGGTTCACAGCACATGCATTCACTCGGCATCTCATTAAAAGCCACATTACCATGCATACACTCAGCATTACTAATATAACAATCAACAAATATCCTCATCTGTCCTTCAGTATGATGCACTCGGCATCTTCATATTTACCAGTATACATCTCATAGACGGAGTCTAACATACACCACACAATAATAATTATCACACATCCGGGCTTTCACTCAATAACATACAACACACAGTAAACACAACACATCACAGTGTAATAGTTTCACCCAGAACCCGTCCATAAACCATACATTTGAGATGTAAAGTTAGCACCCCTACCTGGAATGAAGATCCCAGCAACTCCTTGGGCTTCCAGGTCCGACCAACTGCTCCTTGGTCACACGTTCTCAACAGAACGACCCAGCTGTTGTACTCTACATAGCTTTAGAGGAACACCGAGCCACTCGGCCACACGATCAGCTCTGCCTCCATTACACTCCATGCTCTGTTTACAAGATAATGGAGAGTCCCATGCCTCCAAGGAACAACACAGTCCTCACACACACAGTCCAGTGGAGGATTCCATGGCTATTCCCACTCACTCGAATAGCCCAGTCCTCACTAACCATGGAGGACCCCAAGGTTTCCAGGCACCCAACGCTGTTAGGCAAAACAGGGGAGGATCTCTACCTCTGAAACACACAGCACTATGCTGTTCCTTACCACTACGCTGTTCCCATCCCACTCATGGTTCACTCAGTGCTCGAGTGGAAGAAGAAGATGAAGAAGATGAAGAAGGAGAATAGCAAGAAGAAGAAAAATCTCCAGAGAGTTTAGAGAGAAAGGAGAATGGTTCTCTATATACCAAAGAGAGAATGAGCAGCCAGTGAGTAAAAACGTGAAAGTGAAGCTATTATCAACGTTCTGCTCTGCGCCAACTCTCCTTTCAATCAACAGCCACATCCTCATTTAATGCCATCACATCAGCAATTAATGAAAGAGAGAGGGAGGGGACCGAAGCCCCATTTTCACCCACCAAGGGCACATGAGTCATTCATAGCATTATTATTATTATTATTAAATCAATAACTTTAATTATGTAATTAGCCTTAATTGATAATTAAATCAAAACTAGGATGTTACATTTGTCATTGAGCTCAATGTGAATTATATGAATAAGTGGATATGATATTGAGAATGAAATCTTTGATATAGTTCGGAATTGACTTGAGTGAATCTAATTGGATGAATGTATGAATACTGATGTTATGGTTGTGATATATGTTGTGGTGAATAATATGAATTATATAGCCACGTATGAATTGAGTAATCCCGATTGGAGGACTGTATGTATGCTGATGCTATTGCCTAGTGCAACATGAAATTATGGTTGTAGTATATGTTGTGCTGGATATTGTGAATTATAGAACCTGAATGAATTGAATAATTTCCGATCGGGTAATGTTGTGTTGAATGACAGTGTGTTACAACTGATTTTGTGGATAAATCCGAGCCAATAACTAACATTTAATATGTAAAAGCTCACCCCTACTGTGGCTATATTTTTCAGTATGTGCAGGTCGGGTGGTGAATGACGAGAAGGCCTTAAACCCGAGTGATGGGTATCTGTGTTGTTGTAGTGTACAAAGTACATTGTACCGATTGTATATAGATATATTAAAGCCTTGGCCGGCTCTCATGTAATATATTGTCTAAACGTATTTATTTATGAGGATTGATTATCAGAGTTATGAACAAGAATGCATATGTATATATATATATATATTTTATGTTGGTATGACGTTGTTTGGATTGACTAGGAAGAGGTGTTGAATGAATAATTTAAAGTCAATGAATTCTGAGTGGAATATTGTGGTGAGAGCTTGTCTGAAAGATGGAGGCTTAGAATAGTTCCGAGTGAACTTTAGCGAGTGGGCTTTCTGAGTGTTGAAGGCTTAAAAGATTATTCATACCGAATTAAAATCTGTTTTAATGAAAGTAAAAGTTGAAATACCCTTAATATGCCAATTACTAGGGATAGAATTGGTAATTATTGTTGCCATAAGGCCAGGACTTAATGCAAGTTTTTATTGAAAAAGCTCACGAGGAATCAGACTTTACGATAAATACTTAGAATTTATATCATGAGGAATCGGTTATAATGACTTTAAGCTGCAATAACATGAACTTGATGATTAAGTATGTATGTTTGTAATTATTGCATTATATTTTAGTGCGAAAATCCTAATTTCAACATAGTTTGTTAATTTGTGTTTTTACCTCAAGTATCTGAATTATTCTGAATTACATCTCAATTTTATAGTTAGATTTTATCTTTTCCATCTTTTTACTTTATGAACAAATCAACTATCAAATCAAATCCTATGAATATTGTATAAACTGTTTATAAATTATTCTTTTGTTAATAAACATTGATAAATTTACCATAGTAAATAAGAAATTACTGTGAGTTACTGGACTTTCAATCCCAGTGGAACGATATCTAAATTTGAAAACTACAATCAATTGGTGCGCTTGCCAATTAATAACCCAACAGTAACACGGGGGTTAACAAGTTTTCTGGCGCTATTGCCGGGGATTGAATTAATTCAATAAAATAGTAAATTTTTAATTACCATGGTAAAAATATTTTTTTTACCTTAGTGAAAATTTTTCAATTTATTTATTCATTCATTCATTTTAACATTGTTTTACTAACCTTTCTTTATTTAGTGTGTTTATGCAAACTCGATCTTCTGCAGGAAAGGTGTTCTTTGATCTTGAGATCGAGAAGTTTGTAAAGAAACTTAAAGCATTAAAATCTAAAAAAACAAAAACTTCTTCTTCGTCAACTTCATCTTCTTTTGAAAAATCTAAAAATTTTAAAAATTCTAATATGGCTACTTAAAGAAGAACATTGGGACAGTTTGCTGCTATTAACGGACCACCTCGTGTTTCGGGGATGTATCAAGGACCTATTGTTGCTATAGAAATTAAACCAGCTACTTTAAACATTATTCAAAATAATCAATTTGCTGGTTTAAATAATGAGGAACCTTATGAACACTTAACTATTTTTTATGAGTTATGCAGCACAATTGGTTTTGAACCCAATCAAGAAGAATCTGTTTACATGAGATTGTTTCCTTTTTCATTGATTGGTAAAGATAAAGAATGGTTTAAATCTTGTCCACCCGGTAGTTTTGAAAACTGGTCCGATGTTGAGAGAAAATTTTTGGAAAGATTTTATTCTCCTTCAAAATATTTTGAAACCATGACAGCCATACATTCTTTTTCACAAAATAATGATGAGTCATTAGGAGAAACATGGGAACAATTCAAGGCACTCTTAAGGAAGTGTCCAAACCACAACTTAAATGATGCTGAAAAGGTAAGGATCATTTACCATGGTTTGTTACCTCAGTTTAAGATGATGTAAGATGCTTGTGCAGGGGGTTCTTTAATGAATAAAACTGTGGAAGAAGCAATAGAAATATTAGAATCAATGTCCATCAGTGACCGACAAGCAAAACATGAAAGGGGTAATGTACAAAGAAAGCCAGGTATGCTCGAATTAGGGGTAAATAATGCAGTATTGGCTTAGTAAAAATTGCTGACTCAACAAATTGACGCTATGAGCAAACAATTGGAGAAACTTCAAATTGCTCAAATTTCATCACCATTACCTGCTCAATTAAAACTATGTATGCATTGCATGGGAGAACAACCATGTGGTTACTGTGCCCCTAATAGAAATAAGCAAGAGCAAGCCAATTTTCTGAATCATCAAAGAGTACCCTTAGGTAATTTTCCTTTCAATCTTGGTAATTCTTTTCCTAACAATTACCCACAGGGTTGGCGGAATTAGAATATTGGCTGGAAACAAGATGTTGGACCTTCTAACCGACCTCCTAACAATCAATTCAAACAACAACCACAATCTGATCAAACAGCAAGGCTAACTAGGATAGAAGAGTCTATCCAACAATTGCTACAATATATGCAAACAAATGAAGCCGCATGTAAAGCGTTGGATATACAATTGGGACAGTTAGCAAAAGAAGTAACTGACATGAAAAGCTCTGGTTTTTCTGCAAACACTCAAAATCCAAGAGAATAATGTAATGCTATTTTTACAAGAAGTGGTAAAGTTGTAGGAAATGATTGTAAAGAAAAAGAAGAAGAAAAGAAAGAAAAAGAAGAAGAAAAGAAAGAAAATAAAAAAAAGAAAAGAAAGAAAAAGAAAAAGAAGAAAAAGAAGAAGAGGAGAAAAAAGATGAAGAAAAAAATGATGAAAAAGAAAAACAAAAAAATCAAAAAATAAAAAAATAAAAAAATCAATATTTGGGTCAGACACCTCCAGTTAAAGATTTACCTTATCCACATGAACCATCAAAGAAGGATAAGGAAAAGGAATACAAGAGATTCCTTGAAATCTTTAAGCAATTAATATAAACATTCCATTCTCTGAGGCATTAGAACGGATGCCAACATATGCAAAGTTTATGAAAGAATTTCTCACCAAAAAGAGGAGGTATGATGAAGAAATTATTGAACTTGAAGCAGGTTGCAGTGTTATTTTGCAACATAACATGCTAGAAAAGTCGAAAGACCATGGAAGTTTCATCATTCCTGTCTCCATTGGAGGGATGAATATTGGAAAAGCCTTGTTAGACTTAGGGGCTAGCATTAATCTAATGCCTCTAAGTATGATGAAGCGAATTGGTGACCTTGATCCTCAAAGAACAAAGATGACTCTATAATTAGCTGATAGATCAATCAAAAGACCCTATGGTATTATGGAAGATGTACTTGTGAAAGTTGACAAGTTCTACTTCCCTGTTGACTTTATGGTTTTAGACATGGAAGAAGATGTTGAAGTTCCCCTAATCCTGGGAAGACCATTCATGAAGACTGCTAGAGTTCTCATTGATGTAAATAATGGAAAGTTGGCAGTAAGAGTTCACGATGAAGAAGTAAACTTTGATGTTTTTAAAGCCATGAAACATCCCAATCCAAAGCAAGATTGTTTTAAGGTGGATGTTCTCGATAAAGTCTGCTTCTCCATATCCACAGGTATGTCAAATTCTGACCCTTTAAATAAGTTATTAACTAACTCTGTGTAATTCTTGAGTGAAGAAGAAGAAAAACAGGTAGACAAATATCTTAAAGATCTTGATCAAGGGAAAGAAATTTTCCCTAAATCAGGAGAAATTGAAGAAATTCAAGAAGGACCTGTTGAAGAAATCAAGAGGCCTGAATTGAAAGTGCTACCTTCCAACTTAAAGTATATCTTTTTGAAAGAAGGTAATTTAAAACCATTGATTATTAGTAATTTGTTAAGTGAAACAGAAGAAGAAAAACTGGTTGAAATCTTGAAAAGGAATCAAGAAGCAATTGGATGGACACTTGACGATCTAAAAGGTATAAGCCCATCATATTGCATGCATAAGATTTTACTGGAAGATAATTTTAAACCTATTGCTCAACCCTAAAGACGCCTCAATCCAACCATAAAAGAGGTAACTAAGAAGGAGGTTTTGAAATTGCTGAAAGCAGGTATTATCTATCCTATTTCTGATAGTGCATGGATAAGTCCTGTACAAGTTGTTCTAAAAAAGGAGGTTTGACAGTAATTGTTAATGATAAAAATGAATTAATCCCAACAAGAACTGTCACTAGTTGGAGAATATGCATTGATTATAGAAAATTAAATCAAGCAACAAGAAAAGATCATTTTCCACTTCCTTTTATGGATCAAATGCTTGAAAGATTATCTGGACAAGCTTATTATTGCTTTCTTGATGGATATTCTGGATATAATCAAATTGTTGTCGACCCTCTTGATCAGGAAAAAACTACATTTACATGTCCCTTTGGTATATTTGCATATAGGAAGATGCCATTTGGATTATGTAATGCACCTGTTACTTTTCAAAGATGCATGTTTGCTATTTTTGCAGATTTAATTGAAAAGAGCATTGAGATTTTCATGGATGATTTCTCAGTCTTTGGGAATTCATTTGAGACATGTCTAACCAATTTGGACACCGTACTGAAGCGGTGTATTGAAACAAATTTTGTGCTCAATTGGGAGAATGTCACTTTATGGTGAAAGAAGGAATTGTACTTGGTCACAAAATTTCCTCTAAATGTATTGAAGTAGACCAAGCCAAAATAGAGGTAATCTCTAAACTCCCACCCCCTGTGAATGTAAAAGGTATTAGAAGTTTTTTAGGACATGTTGGATTCTATAGAAGATTTATTCAAGATTTTTCAAAAATTTCTAAACCTTTAACAAATCTTCTAAATAAAGATGTTGAATTCAAGTTTGATGAAGCATGTCTTAAAGCTTTTAATTCCTTGAAAGAAAAATTGGTTTCTGCCCCTGTGATTTTTGCTCCTAATTGGAACTTACCCTTTGAACTTATGTGCGATGCAAGTGATTATGCTGTAGGGGCAGTTTTAGGTCAAAGATATGAAAAAGTTTTTAAGGTTATACACTATGCTAGTAAAGTTTTAAATGAAAATCAAGTAAATTATGCAACTACTGAAAAGGAATTACTAGCTATAGTGTATGCCTTAGAAAAATTTAGATCATACTTGATTGGATCAAAAATAATCGTTTTCACTGATCATGCTGCAATCAAGTATTTCTTGACTAAAACTAATTCTAAACCTCGGTTAATCCGATGGATTTTACTCCTTCAAGAATATGATCTTGAAATCAAAGATAAAAAGGGTAATGAAAATATAGTCGCTGACTATCTTTCTAGATTAATGAATGATAAGGTCACTGCCAAAGAAAAGGACATCTTGGAAGAATTTCCTGATGAAAAACTTTTTGAAATAACAAAACGACCATGGTTTGCTGATATGGCCAATTTTAAAGCAGCAGGAATTCTTCCAAATGATTTAACTTGGCAGCAAAGAAAATTTTTTTTCAAAGATTTAAAATACTTTGTTTGGGATGACCCTCATCTATTCAAAATTGGTGTGGATAATTTGTTACGTCGTTGTGTACCCGATTGGGAAAAGAAAGATGTGTTGTGGCATTGTCATAAATCCCCTTATGGAGGACATTTTAATAGAAAAAGAACTGCTGTAAAAATTCTTCAATCAGGTTTGTATTGGCCCTCCATTTTTAAAGACTCTCACTCATTTGCTCAAGCTTGTGATAACTGCCAAAGAACAGGTCATGTTAACAAAAGACAAGAAATGCCTCTCATAAACATTCAGGAGGTTGAGGTATTTGATTGTTGGGGTATTGATTTCATGGGACCCTTTCCTTACTCTCAATTTAATCAATACATTCTTTTGGCAGTTGATTATGTTTCAAAATGGGTAGAAGCAATTACTTCACCTAATGTTGACACCAAAACTGTAGTGAATTTCTTGAAGAAAAATATTTTCTGCAGGTTTGGAACACCAAGAACTTTGATCAATGATGGAGGATCACATTTTTGTAACAAAGTTCTTTAGAAAGTGTTACAACACTATGGAGTGAGACATAAAGTGGCCACAACATATCATCCACAAACCAATGGACAGACTGAGATTTTAAATCGGGAATTGAAAAGGAATTTGGAAAAGACTGTGTCTTCCTCCAGAAAAGATTGGTCACAAAAGCTTGATGATGCACTCTGGGCATACAGAACTACATTTAAGACTCCAATTGGCCTTTCTCCTTTCCAAATGGTCTATGGAAAAGCTTGTTATCTTCCAGTAGAAATGGAACATAAGGCATATTGGGCTTTAAAATTTCTCAATTTTGATCCAAATGCAGCAGCTGACTAAAGAAAGTTGTAGTTATTTGAGTTGGAAGAAATGAGAAACAATGCTTATGAAACATCTAGAGGTTACAAGAACAAGGTGAAAGCTTACCATGATAAGAAAATTAAAAATAGACACTTCGTACCAGGTCAACAAGTTTTATTGTTTAATTCAAGATTAAGACTGTTTCCTGGTAAATTACAATCTAAATGGGCAGGCCCTTTTGTAATCAAGGAAGTTAAATCTTATGGAGCAGTTGAAATTGAAAATCCAACTTCCAAGAGAAGTTGGATGGTTAATGGGCAAAGATTGAAACCATATCTGGGTGGTGAAATCAACAAACTCACTACCATTTGTTATTTGACTGATTTGTGATGTGCAGGATGTCTAGCTAGCGACATTCAATCAAGCGCTCAATGGAAGACAACCCATTATTTTCTTTTTATTTTTAAATATTTACATTAATAAAAAAATATTAATAAAATAAAATATTTTTCAGATATTAGTTAAGATTTGGATTTTTAATAAAAAGGGTTTTTGAACTGAAAGAAAAGGGTTTTTGAAAATTTAATTTTTGAAAAATGAAAAATAGAAGCCCACGCGTAGCGCCACACTGACGCGCAGCGTGGGTTCCAAATTTTCAACCTGACGCGTGGCTTCTCTACTACGCGTAGCGTCAGGACCCTCGTTCAGTTTTTAAAACTAGACCCCTAAAACAGAGGCCATAACCAAAAATTTAAAAACCTCTTTTTGCCTCCACAATCAGATTTTTAGAAACCCTAAAAATTCCAAAACCTTTTTTCTCTCAACCTTTCAATCCTCTTCAGTTTCTGAATCGCTCAAGGATCCCAAGTAAGTTTTTCTAAACCCTTTTCCCTTTGAATTTCAATTTTGATTTATAAAATGCATGAGGTTAGGGATAAGATTAGATAACCACTGGGTCTGATTGCTGTTAGATTTAGGAATTTGAATGGATTGAATGTGATTTGGAGGGGTTGTGGTTGCACAACCCCTATTTCTGATATTGAAACTGCACACCTCACGCATAGCGTCCCACTGACACGTAGCGTGAGGCATGAACTGTAACCCCACATGTAGCGTCCCACCCACGCGTAGCGTCAGCTTCTGTTTTTGATTTTTGTTAATTTTTGTGTGTTATTTCCTGTTTAAAATAGGTATTAATTTCTGTTTTAATAAATCTATCCTATTTTTGTTTTTCTTTTAAATTAATAAAATTTCTTAGTTTGTATGTTTGTTATACTTTCTTGCATATAAATAAATAAATTTGTTAAATTGTGTAGATATGTGTGATGCATGATTTGTGAATTTTATGTTATTTCAAAAAATCCAAAAACATTAATGTTTTATTTTCCAAAAATCTATGTTGTGAATTTTATGTTATGCTTTTAATAATTTAAAAATATGCATGTTTAAATTGTTTTTATGCTCTGTAAATACTTTGTTGGGTAAATTTTGCATGAATTCTTATTTTGCATAAAATATAAAAATCAAAAATAAGATTGTTAATTTTTTTGATGTTTGGCATGTTTTATTAAAATATGAAAATCAAAAATAGTTTGTTTGATTTTTAATTTTTTCTTTTTGTAGATGGCACCAAAGAAATCTATCCCGATTACTGGTCCCAAGAGACAGAGGAGGACCACTGACACAGATACCACCTCTGAAGATCTAAATCTTCAAGGTGAGGAGCAGCTAGGACCTAGAGATCCTACCAGATTTTACACTGATACGAAATGGGCCCGGTTCCATCAAATTAAGGGCCAGAGACTCATCTGGGAGAGAGTCTTAGATCTGAGCACTGGGGACTATCCTGAGCTTTAGGATGAGGTCCAAAGAAGGAGATGGGGATCCCTGTTTTCCCTACCTACTGAGGGGGACCCTATCTTAGTGATGGACTTTTATGCGAACGCCTACAGGACTCGCCAGGATTCTCCGAATATTGGCCATCAGAGGACGGTTGGGTTAGGGGTCGACATATTAAGTATGATCGAGACACCATTAGTACCCTACTGGGGAATCCTTGGGAGCCTACTCCCGAGAATGACACTTGTTTCTGGAAGGAAAACAGAAACAAGGTTGCGACTGAGGATGGTGATTTAGGATACTTCCTAGATCAAGTTGCTCACTTCTTGAGCAAAGATGGAATCTTCTTTAACCTGAGTAAGGTTAGAAGGACTCCATCAAACCTCTTCAAGACCCAACTGAGCCCTATAGCTCAAGTGTGGTCTCATCTTATGCTACATAACATCACTCCTGTTACCCACCTCTCTTCTATCCCAGTTGATCATTGCTGCCTTCTTTACTCTATTCTTCAGGGCCATACCATTGACATTGCTGAGCTTATATCTGAGCAGATTCACCTTTATACCCTTGGGTATAAGGTGAATCGTCCTATCCCATTCCCTCTCATCATATCTGCCTTACTGAGGAGGCAAAGAGTTGTTGTGCCATCACCAGAGTTCACTAGTTCTTCAGGGAGAGTCCCCAAAGTTCTAGTGAACAGAGATTACTTCGTCCAGCAGTGTGAGCTTCCACCACTGGAGCAGGAGGCTCAGCCTAGACAGAGGAGGAGGAGACCACCAATTCAGCCACCATCTACTGATGCTATCATTGATGGATTTGCTAGGATGACTCTTGAGCATCAGCATATGATGCAGATGATGGCTACCACACACAGAGCTTATATGCATCTTCATGATGCATTTTATTAGTACAGACTTTAGGGGGAGGGAGCACCTTATGTCACACCAGCTGAGTTTGCAGCTCATGTAGCTTGGCCTGGTGATTCACCTACATACCCTGAGGCTAGTGGACCGTCTGGAGCACATGCTAAGACAGAGGGTGATGCAGACAAGGAAGGAGATGATGAAGATCACATGGAGGACTGATGGTGTTATTTTTCTACACTTTTTACATACATTTCAGTTTTCATTTAGTTTGGTATTTACATTGGTTTAGTTGATTTTGGATTATATTATATTTTGTTATGTGGTGTGTTATTTTTGTGTAATTTTTGTCGTGCTATGTTGTGTGTATCTTCTTTGAAAAAAAATAATATATATATAAATTTTATCTTTTTAAATAAATCAAATTTTTGAAAATAAGAAAATTTATACACTTAAAGTTTTTACACAATAAAACCATTTTTAAAAATCAAATTATCGATTCTTTTTGTAATTAAGGAATTTTGATAAAATTCAATTACAATAATTTTATTAACTATCAAGCTAATTTCAATAACTCGGTGAGCTGAGAGATCTTTTAAACACTTGAGGGTTTCGACATAACTTCATTCAAATTGATTTTGCTTTAATCTGTGATTTGTGTTGTTGTACAGAGAATTCAAGAAAATGATCAAGACACATTTTTGGTAAAAGAAACCTTGGGCCAAAAAAAGCTTACCATGGTAAAATTATTTTATCCTTTGAAAGCCAATTTTAAGCCTGAAAAATAAATTCTTTTGTACCCCTAGCCTTTATCAAATTTAACCATTCCCTATACTTGATTGATTAAAAGAGCAATTGAGCAAAATGAAAGATGTTCCGAGTATTCTTATAAGAATGGGGAGTGAAAATTAAACGACTTGATTCTTTTCAAGAAAAATCAAGAAAATAGTGCATGTAAATATATGCAAATCAAAAATAAGGAAAAGAATCAAGTTGGGGGTATTTATTTTCATCAATAAAGGAATTGAGATTTAGGCCAAGAAAAAGCCTAAAAATTATAAAATGCTCTTTTATGATTTCAGGTTTTTGAATTCCAAGGAAAACCATTATTTCTTATAACCAAAGCCTCATTACAACCCTTGAAAAGACCTTGTGATTTTTGAATTATCTCTGTATGATTAACCATTGACTAGATAAAAATCAAAATTAAATTCGTTTGATTTTATGATTGATTGAGTGAAACAGGTTACCCTTTGCACAGAGATAAACACTTGTGAGGTAAGCCTGAAATTATGCTTGATTTGTTAATAAAATATTGTAAAGATTTTTGTCATTAAACCTCTATTACATAAGATATCTATTTTTGATTATTTCAAAATGGTAAGTTGTGAAATTACTTTTTATAATAAATTCTCGGACTAACTCAAAAATTTGATTTCAAATTTTATTTTTATTTTCTCTCTTGCTCGAGGACGAGCAATGTCTCAAGTTGGGAGAATTTGTTAGTCCTCAAATTTACAATATAATCTTTAATAAAATTTGGTGAATTTGTTAGAAATTTAGGTTTTAAATTCAACAAATAGATGTTGTTGGAAATAATCTGCCCTTGATCAATTTTCTTTAGTTTTGCAGTGACAAAGTAAAGAGTTTAAAGAGAAAATTGAAAAACTGGAGAGCTGACGCGTAGCATCAACACCACGCGTAGCGTGGGAACCTCTGATGCTGACGCTACGCGTCACACCTACGCGTAGAATCAGGAGCTACATGGACACCACTGACAGGTGGTCAAGCACTCAGCCAATGACCCCTTCACTACCCATAAGTGTCCAAACTTAATTGAGGGACAAGGCACATCTATCTGGGCATGATTAATTAAAATAATTATACAATCATGGCCACTTCGAGCTGATTAATGGAAGCTTAGTCAGGGACTAACAACTGGCACGTAGCGTCAGGACCCTTCCTCAGCCCTATAAATAGGGCCATTCTCCACACTTCTAAGCATTCAATTCTGAAGTTCATCCTTTCTTTTCTCTCTTTCCACTCGAGTTTGAGTGTTTTTCTTTGAGTTTGTAAGGTTGGAGTGATTTCTAGATACTTGAGAGTGTTGTAGTGTGAGCTTTTGTATTGTGAAGTGTTTTCAAGTCATCATAATGTCAAACTCTGTAAGTACTGTTCTTACTTTTATTATGTGTAACTAAGTTATTTATATTGTAATTTGGTGAATTAATCTATTATATGATGTTGTGATTATGGCCTATACATAATTATGATTGAAGAACATGTTAGTATTTCAACTATTTATTAATATGAACATCAAACGGGAGAATGATTGTCATGTGTATTAAAACTTATTTTATTAGTATGAATATCAAACGGGAGAATGATTATTCATGCCGAATTAAAATCTGTTTTAATGAAAGTAAAAGTTGAAATACCCTTAATATGCCAATTACTAGGGATAGAATTGGTAATAGAATTGGTAATTATTGTTGCCATAAGGCCAGCTGTTAATGCAAGTTTTTATTGAAAAAGCTCACGAGGAATCAGACTTTACGATAAATACTTAGAATTTATATCATGAGGAATCGGTTATAATGACTTTAAGCTGCAATAACATGAACTTGATGATTAAGTATGTATGTTTGTAATTATTGCATTATATTTTAGTACGAGAATCCTAATTTCAACATAGTTTGTTAATTTGTGTTTTTACCTCAAGTATCTGAATTGTTTTAAATTATATCTCAACTTTATAGTTAGATTTTATCTTTTCTATCTTTTTACTTTATGAACAAATCAACTATCAAATCCTGTGAATATTGTATAAACTATTTATAAATTATTCTTTTGTTAATAAACATTGTTAAATTTACCATAGTAAATAAGAAATTACTGTGAGTTACTAGACTTTCAATCCCAGTGGAACGATATCTAAATTTGAAAACTATAATCGATTGGTGAGCTTGCCAATTAATAACCCAACAATAACACGGGGGTTAACAGTTTGACTAAAGGACCCACCTTTAGGTTTTCCAGGAAAGGTTCCTGAAATTTACTGATATTTGAGGCCTATTGAGCAATTTAACTCTCTAGTATTTTATTGTGAATAGCTAGAGAATCCACCTTGGTCATCAAGTTCTTGATTGCCTCTGTGAATTCTTTATTTTGCTTCATCTATGTAATAATGAATGCCTCCATCAGCGTTTCCAACTTTGACTTTTGAGGGGTAAAAGGAGCTTGAGGTGGCCTATAGTTTCCTTGCATTCCTTGGGGAGCTCAACTCTAAAATCCAGGTGGGCCTATAACTTCCTAATTTTTAATTATTGATTAATTTTTAATTCATCAAATAATTAATTAGGGATGTTAATTTAATTAAAATGGGTATGTTAATTTTTGGGAATTTATCTGGTTAAGTTTTAGGCAACTAAAAGTTACCAGATTAATGTCAGAAATTAACTGAATAGGCAAAAGGACTATTTTACCCATAATGACTTAAATTAAAAATTACACCTCACTTTGTCTAATTACTTTCTTCATTTCACATGACAAGGACAAGGGGAAAGAGAAAGTTTCCACTTTTCTCCTTACTTTCCTACGACATCTTCTTCTCTACCACCTCCATCATTTTTTGTTCTTTAATCTAAGGTATAGGACAAGCTTTAAGGTTCCCCTCCCATCTTCTCCCTCCACATGTGATTAGTGGGCATAGCTAGGGCAAGGTTTACCCTCCATTTTCCATATTGATAAGGTAAAGGTTTTTGAACCCCCTTGTGAAATTAATGAAATTTCTTGGTTCCAATCCTAAATACCTTAATTTCATGGTTATAGAGTGTTTTGGAAGTCACTTTTAAGAGTGGGTCATATCGGGACGTTGGGGGATTAATTTCGAAGACTATCGAGGACCATTCGGTAAGTTAAAAACTCCAAACTCTTGTCGTTTGGTGAAATTGTTGTTATTAGTAAGGTTTTGGGTTTCTAAATTTTTAGAAATTAGTTAAATTAGTTGAAACTAATGAATAATCAATTAATTAAAGAGTTTCGATTGTGTTTTAATGTAGGTTCACTTCTGAAACGATATCAGAACGTGAGTGTGTGTTGGAATCATTGATTCCAGGTAGAGGGAGTATTATATATTTTAAATGTATAAGTTATGAATCGATAAGGGATTAGTTTATAATTGTTGATAATGGATTGGTTGATTTGTGTGATGAAATGATGATTTTGTGCTTGTGATAGCAAACCATCCCTTTATTGTTGATTATTGTATGAAATGATGTTGTTGATAATGATTGATATGTGATGGGATCCATTCATATATATATATATATATATTGATGCTGAATTGATGATTATGATGATATTTGCATGAGGTTGCAATGAATAGATATGATGTTTGATGTTAATTAATTGAAAATTAGGCATGAGGTTGCCATAGATGAGTACATTATGTTGAAAATGATGAAAAATATGAATTGAGAATGTGAATGGTTGAAATTGAATGCTTTTGATACATGATATGCTTGATTAATGGTTTGAATAAGGACCCTTGGTGATGGTAACCAAGTGGTGACCCCTAGTGATGGTTGTTTGGCATAGCATGTGCATTAAAGTATGCTCATAGGACAATAGGGGGCTTGTGATATTGGCCCCGATGGGATGACGGCCTTTGGATAGGCACAAACCTTATGGTGGTTTCTTCGGATTTCACAGCCACCTTTGAGTTAGACTCAAGGCTAGTCCCTAACACCTAAGATGAGATACCGTTGTCACTTAGAGTGACTGGTGTTGCAAATAGGCGAGCGGTTCAGTACCGGTAAAAGAATTAATGATATAAGTTAAGAAAATTTTTTATGCTGCATTAGCATATAGTGATTGAGATTGAGATGCTGCTAGAAAGCCATTGATGATGATTGTGATTGTGGTTAATACATAACATGTGATAAATTATTGATGAATTATATTAAAAATGGCTATTATGATTGTGAAATGAGAATAATGAACTGAATAATAATATGGTAATATTATGAGGTGAATTTGGTTCTGTATTTGTCATTTAACATAATATGTCCACCCCTTACTTTATTGAGTTTTTAGTGAACTTGGCACGAGCCGAGAGCTGGTGATGTACTAGTATGGATTTGCTATGTTTAATCCTATGGGAGGATTGGTAGCAATGTATAGTGTATAATTTTTGATATATATGCCTTGGCCAGCTCTTATCATGTATGATATGTAAAGGTATAATGGATAGGTATCTAGTAACCTCATTAGAGGTTTAATGCTTGTTTGATATCTATGTATGTGTAAATATGTCTTCATATAATATATGTGCATGATGATAGCTTAGGTTTAAGATAAACATGGATGGATCCATGATGAATAAATTATGTTGATATGTCCAGGAATTGTTATATAGCATGGATTACATTATGGGCAGGTTATGTTGCATGATATGAATAATATAATGTTGTGTTCATACTTGTGAGGTAAAGCATGCATAATGGCATTGAAAACCTATATGGTTTGCCATGTTGTTTTATTGTGAAATCATGCATAAATGGGAACTAGGTAGCTCATATTTTGATCCACAAGGTTTTAAAACCTCTAGAAGGGTTGGATGGCCTCTATAATTGATTTGAAATGTGTTTGGGTAGTTTTGAACCCATTTGGTTAAGTATGGTATAGTTTGGAGGGTCTATTTGACTCAAAATGTCTCTAATTGCATTTTGTTTATATCTCACTCATTTGTGGGAAATTTGAGGCAAAGCTTGTTGCCATAAGTCATTATTAGTGCCAATAGGCTTATGATAAAGTTTGGCAGTAATCGAAGGTCAATCAAATAAAATAAGGGATGAAGAAGTTGGTTGGAACCAAATTATGCAGAAAACTCTGCATAATGGTTCCGTTTTGGTCCAAAATGGTAGGCAATGAGATGCATGATTGAAAGGACACAAACTTGATGAATTAGGGTTGAAATCTATGTCAAAATACCAAGGTTTGAGTGGTTAAAATATGCCCAAAAATCCTAGGCAATGCATGGTTCCAAGGTCCCAAAACATGGCAAGTTGAAAAGGCAAAAATAGGGTACCAAGGGGTGATCCACAGCCAGTGGGAATTTCCCACGACCCATGGATCACACTACGTCTGATCCCTTGAATTTCTAGCAATTTTTCATGGAAGGCAATAAGCTCCACGTCCAGTGGCCAGGCCGTGGATCCCTCTACCTGAAATTTTTGGTTTTTTGTGTTTTATGCTCTTACGCATGACCTTTTGTGACCTTTTGCCTAGGGTTTTAACCTCTTTTCTCTTGGTCTTTTCTGGCACTTATTTTCATGTATTTTAACATTTCCATGCACGAGGGATTCTTCTTGAATCCAAGCGTTGTTTTAGGGTTATTGTTGCCATTGATGTTGTTTAGGGCATTGGATTATATTATATTATGGCACTTGATTCTTTTAATTTAGTCTACAATGCAAGTGAAGGGTTTTTGATTGAAACATAAAAAATTTATTTACATTTTTGTTAATTATTTATACTTGCATCAGGATTAAGTTAAGGGAATCAAGGCACTACAAGGCCACTATAGTTGCTCATAAAACCAGAGCCAAAGTTTCCAACGACATCCACCTATTGAACTTCATGTTTTTGCTTACTCATAGTCATTGTTAGTTGGTAATTTGTAGCTGCGTGTCCTGAAACATCACATACCTCACAACAAATGTTAGTAGTACCTGTTGCTCCTAACTTATCAATAATCTTTATAGAATAGGCTTCTACTTTAGCAATAATAAGAGAAAGATCATTTACTGGATACTTACATGGGGTCTTAGCAAGTAAACCCATTTCTAAATTCCATTAATGGGTATTTTGAGCTATTTCCTCTATCAGATTGTAGGCTTCCCCTATGTTTTTTATTCATGAAGGCTCCTCCAATTGCTATATCCAAAGGGATCTTTTAGTTGGAATTTAGTCCGTTATAGAAAATATGGACAGCCAACCATCTCTGAATTCCATGATGTGGGCACTTCTACAATAGTTCTTTATATCTCTCTCATGCATCATAGAGAGACTCATCTTTTCTTTGTGTAAAATTTATAATTTGTTTCCTCAACAAATCAGTTTTGTTCCTTGAGTACCATTTGCTGATGAAAGCACCAGATAATTGTTCCCAAGTAGTGATGAAGCCTTCTGAAAGGGAGTATAGCCACACCCTAGCTTTTCCTTAGGCAAATTGCCTCATTTATAGCTCCGTTCATCTTGAGCGTATCATAGTACTCAAGGAAAATTTAGAGGTGGAGGTTTAGATCTTCAGAAGCTAGTCCTCTAAATTGGTTTTCTTGTACCATGAACAGGAGTAATGGCTTTAGCTCGAAATTGTTGGCCTCCACCACTGGTCTCAAAATGCTGGACCCTCTTCCATTGATACTGGG
Source organism: Clitoria ternatea (assembly GCA_037962975.1). NCBI lineage: Eukaryota > Viridiplantae > Streptophyta > Magnoliopsida > Fabales > Fabaceae > Clitoria > Clitoria ternatea. Next base: position 145,479,487 of record CM075673.1, read on the forward strand.
GGCAGAAAATCTCTCAATGCCTTATTATCTTAGGCAGCCATTGGTTCAAGATTTTATTGTCTTTGTTGTCTTCTTATTTTCCTAAGGGTACATTCTATCTCGGGATCAAAAAAGAGATCGAGATTTGTACCTTGTCTCCTTTGCATAAAATAAGAAAAAATCTTGAAAAAAAAGCAAACAAACAAAGATCATGCGCAGCCCCGAACAAAAAGTAAGTTAAAATATAAATGAACAAATTTAGAAAAGAAAAATAAAAGAAAAGAAAAATTTAAAAGTCTGATCTAACTAAATCCCAATGCAACCAATATTGGGGAAAACACGGTCCCCAACAACGGTGTCAAAAACTTGATAACCCCTTACAAATGTATGGGTTTTTATCGCGTAATAAAATAATTCGTATCCACAAGTAACGTGTTCCAAGTACATATTATATTGAGATTTCTCGTTATCCATACAATACCAAATCGAATAAAATTACTTGAAATTCAAAAGAACTCTAAAGTATCAAATAGATTTTTTAAACTAAGGACTTTTATAAGAAACAAGGATTTCTTGGGATTCCAAAGGAATCAAAAATATATATATATATATATATATATATATATATATATATGATTATACTATTGTTTTCCTTATTAACAAAGATTGAATTAAGTCTTTTAAGGCGTTTTTTCCTAAGTTGTTTAACATTTTTCTCTCGGTTAGTATTAACGTGTTTAACTATAGGAGAATCTCATTCAATCCAAAGTTAAGACCATTAGCGATTCATGAAAATCCCTTTTTGCTTTAAGTCCTCAAAAGGTTTGGATTACTTTTATGATCTAACCTTAGGTTTAATTCAAGAGGCTTCAAACATTAGAAGGTTTCTTAATCATTCCTAATTGTTTAAGATTACCTAGGATTATTTCTAATTCACAAGGCGCATAGAGAATCAATTAAACTGAATAAAAGAGAGAAATTCAGTAACATAGGAAATCAAAGCGAAATCATATAAAAATTCGTCAAACATTATTCATCCTAAGAAAGAGAGATTTATTTACTCATGAATTCATAGTACCCCAAACAAGGTTTCAAGAAAGGAAAAAGAATGAAAAGCATTACACTTTGAAGATCACAAATCCTAATCAAACACCAATTGCTTTAGCAAATCTTCTCTGATGCCTACACCAAAGCTAGGGCTGCATTTTTAAAACTTTTCACGTAGCCCAAACCACAGCCATGGCAGGAAACACGGCCAGGCCGTGGTTTTCTCTTGAAGGCTCAAATCCAATGCAATTCATTGGTAGTGCAAACCACGACTAAGTAGTGTTTCTTACCATGGCCATGGTTCTTTCTAGAGGACATTTCTTGCTTACTTCGAGTCCCTGCTTCATGTCATGCACTCCTAGAACCCTAAACTTTTCTTTAGTTAGTTCGATACAATCAAAACCTGTGAAACAAGAATACCCAAGCAGCATATGCGGAAAGAAAACAAATAATCTAGGATAAAAAGTAGAATGCAATGCACTATGCTCTAAAACCCTAAGGAAATGGCCCTAAATAAAATACTCTAAGACACTCATCATAAAACCTAATTCAAATTAAATTCTAAAATAAACCTTAGGTGGGTTTTTAAGAAGCAAAACCAAAGAGGGGTGGTCATGGTGGTTTGGAAATTTAAAAGAAAAGGATCATGAGAGCAAGTAGGTGAAAGTGAAATGTTGATGTCAAATTATGGTCTTTGGGTGGTCAGGTGGTTAGGATTTTTGTGGTGTTGCCAAGGGAAGAAGAAAGTAAGAAAGATAAGGTAAAATTATTATGGTGTTGGTAAAAGAAAAGAAAAGGAAAAGATGGGTGAATGAGGTAAAGAGAGTGGCGTAAAAGAGAAGGAAAATTATAGTAGCTGGAGAAGAAAGAAATTAAAAGATATAGTAAGAAAAGGGAAACATGAAAGTGAAGGAAAAGGAAAGTGATGATGAGAAGAAAAAAGAAGAAATGGATAAGAAGCAATAGAGGAAGAGGGTGAGAGAGAGAGAGAGAGAGAGAGAGAGAAGAAATGGCATAAAAATGAATTTAGTAAGAGGGAAAGATGTCTGGTATCCACTAAAAATATTAAATTGATTCGAAATTTCAAATACCAGTATTTTTATAAACAATAATAACTTTAGGAACACTGTGGTGAAATTTAAAACTTAAAACCTTATAATTTTGTTACTAAAATATTTTGGGTATCGGTTTCCCTGAGATTGGTAAAATCTTCATTCTTCCCAAAACTAAATTTATTCACTACCAACAAGTTGAAATAAAGATTTAGCCCCGATATCAACATTTAATGATACCTATAGATAAAAGTATTCCCCCCCTCCCCCCAAAGATTTGATTGAAAATAGGAATATTAAAATATTCAAAATAAATCACGTCTTACCACACATATACATACAAAGTAATTACATCCATGAGTCAGGAACATTTCTAACATTATGAGAATCAAACACTAATAAATATGACCGGGAACACACAAGTAGTTAAGAAATTAGGAAATTAAAATCAGGGGTGCTACATCGGGCACACTTCAAAAGCGTTCTACTCATGTGTTCTGCTATGGTGTTTAGGTAAAGTATGCTGCCAGACTACACCATGCACATTTCAAAAGTGTTTTATTTATGTGATCTACTATGGTGTTTAGGTATAGTATGTCACCTCATATTCTCTACTGTAGAATTCTCCACCATTGTGAGTTCTCGGTCTCTTAACTAACAACCTAGTTTGCTTCTCAACCATCTTTCCATTGTTTGAATTACTTTAATTTGACAAACACTTCATCTTTATGTTTAAGGAAATAAACTTAGACCTTCCTAGAATAATAATCTATGAGAGTAAGAAACTCCACCCAATGAGTTAAAAAGAGCTAAAACTTAAACATTTGAGTGGACATACTATAGTATTCTCTTTTACTATATTTTACATTACCGAATTTCACTCATTTATGTTTTCCAAACACATAATTTTCATAGAAAGTAAGTTTACAATTCTTCAACCCCTTTAAGAATCCTTTATAAAAAGTATCTTTATCCCCTTCTCACTTACATGACTAAGCCTCATGTGCCATAATTGTGTGACATCAGCTGATCTTTCAAAGGATAGAACAACAACAGTCCCATGGTTGTTCTTTCAAGTAGTATATCAATCTCACCTTGTAGCTTTCCTTTTCATTACCACCATCGAACCTTTAGTCATCTTCAAGAAACCATCTTCTCTAAGTATCTTGCATCCTCGTTATCTAGGACACTCAACAAGATTAAGTTCCTCCCAAGATTTGGTACATGTCACACATAGAATTTCCTTTTGGTACTATCATTCAATATGATTCACACCACTCCTTTAACTATAACTCTAATAATTATATTGTCTCCTAATCTAACCTTTCCTTTTCACTTTTGATACGAAGAGAAAAAATGTCTAGTTGGTGTCATATAATAAGATGCACCAAAAGCTAGGATCCACTCGTTCCCTAAGTAAACTGTGGTAATTGTTAAGGTAGAATCAACATCACTCTCTTTAGAACTTTCAACTGTTATGTTGGTAGAATTTCTTTATTTTCTTCTTCCATGATAACTTATTCAAATATGTCATGTTTGGTGACAATGGAAACACTTAAAGGACCGGTGACTTTTAGATTTATATCTATTAGTTCTTTTACTTCCCAGTTCCTTTTTCTTAGCTACACATTCTTACCACAAACAACAAATTTACAAGATTATTAGCACCAAATCTATATATTAGTTTTTATTGTTCCTTCATCATTAAAGCCCCTTATACAACTTTGATTGTAATTAAACACTAATAGACATGACTAGGAACATACAAGTACTTAAAAAATTAGGCAATTAAAATCAGGGGTGCTACATCATACACACTAAATGTTTTATTCATGTGTTCTGCTATGGTGTTTTGGTATACCATGTTGCCTCACTATACCTATGATTCTGCAAAACTCCTCAAATTCTCTACTGCAGAATTCTCCACCATCGTCATCTCTCAGTCTCTTAACTAACAACCTAGTTTGCTATCAACCATCATTCGATTGTTTGAATTACTTTAATTTGACAAACACTTCATCTTTATGTTTAAGGAAGTAAACTTAGACCTTACTAGAATAATAATCTATAAGAGTAAGAAACTCCACCCAATGAGTTAACAAGAGCTAAAACTTAAACATTTGAGTGAACATACTCTAGTATTCTCTTTTACTATATTTTACATGACCGAACTTCACTCATTTATGTTTTCCAAACATATAATTTTCATAGAAAGTGAGTTTATAATTGTTCAACCCCTTTAAGAATCCTTTATTAAAAAGTATCTTTATCCCCTTCTCACTTACATGACTAAGCCTCATATGCCATAATTGTGTGACATCAGCTGATCTTTCAAAGGATGGAACAACAATAATCCCCATGGTTGTTCTTTCAAGTAGTATATCAATCTTTCCTTGTAGATTTCCTTTCATTACCACCATCGCACCTTTAGTCATCTTCAAGAAACCATCTTCTCTAAGTAACTTGCATCCTCGTTGTCTAGGACACTCAACAAGATTAAGTTCCTCCTAAGATTTGGTACAAGCCACACCTGAAATTTCCTTTTGGTACTATCATTCAATATGATTTGCACCACTCCTTCAAATATAACTCTAATAATTATATCGTCTCCTAATTCGACCCTTCCTTTTCACTTTTGATATGAAGAGAAAAATGTCTAGTTGGTGTCATATAATAAGATGCACCAAAAGCTAGGATCCATCGTTCCCTAAGTAATCAGTGGTAATTGTTAATGTAGAATCAACATCACTCTCTTTAGAACTTTCAACTGTTATGTTGGTAAAATTTCTTGATTTTCTTCTTCCATTATAATTTATTCAAATATGCCATGTTTGGTGACAATGAAAACACTTAAGGGATTGGTGACTTTTAGATTTGTATCTATTAGTTCTTTTACTTTGAGTTTCCTTTTTCTTAGCTACACATTCTTGACATAAACAATAAATCTGCAAGATTATCAACACCGAATCTAGATGTTAGTTTTTGTTGCTCCTTCATCATTAAAGACCCTTATACAACTTTGACTGTAATTAAAGACCTACTGTACATTATGGTATAAAAAAATTATCATAAGACAGAGGTAATGAAGTCAATAAGATCATGGCTTAATCAATATCTTCCATAATTATTCTAGCCACTTGTACATCGAAGATCATCTGATTGAAGTAATCAATATGGTCTTTAATTGGTTTTTCTCTAGAATACTTGAATGTCTACAATCTCTTTCTTTGGTAAAGTTTGTTTAAAAATGTATTCATAGAATATTTTACTTTAATGCCTTCCATGACGAAACTGCAATCTTTTCTCTCATAATTTCTTGTAACACATTATATGCTAGGTTTAGTTGAATTGTACTCTATGCTTCGGACATTATCTCTTCTCTTTTATTAGGAGACAATGTTTCTAGTAACTTGTCAAAGCCTTTCAACATCTTTGCCAGACCTTTCTAGTTTAGCAATGCTTGCAGCTTTAGCTGTAACATCCCAAAATTTATAAAAATGATTAACTGGGAGGAATAAATAGTAAATAATTATATATGATTTGATTCATGTCCCAAAAATTTAAAAATAATTAAATTGGGATTTATTATGAGTATTCATAAATTATTGAAGCTTAATGTGCTGAAATTATACTCGATTAAAATATGGGTGTCGGACCAAGTATCTCCGATTGAGGTACTGTTGGTCAGGGCTATTAAGAATATTATTGTGAATCTGAATATGTCTTTGGAATAATTTTTGGTTAAAGTGTTGAGCCCGAACGTTGATCCTATTTGTTATAAAACGGAGAAACTTTAATGAAAGGTTAAAATAAAATACCAAAATCCTTTCTCTTTCTCTTCATTTCACGTTGCACTCTTTCTCTCTAAGGCAAAAACACTTTCTCCTTCTCCTTTCATATTTCTCTTTCTCTTCATCTTCTTCTTCCTCTTAAAACACCAAGTGTGTGTTATGTACCTCTTCTTCCTCCATTTTCATTTCTCTACCAAGCTTGAAGAAGGAGATGATGGTGAATTGAGCTCTCTTTCTCTTCTTTCATTTTCATGCTTCCTTTTATCCTCTTGGAAGCTCATTGGTTTTCCTTGGCTTGAGGTAAGGTTTTCTCACCATTTTCATGAGCTAAAGCCCTAAATTAGGAGTTATTATGCTTGGAGAGAGTGTCATGTGTATGGGTTATGGATTGGAAGTCATTTTTATGCAAAGTCCTAAGGTGGGGTGTGATAAATATGTGGTTTTGTGAGGGTGTACATGGGTACACGAAAATAGCACTTAATGAGATGGAAGATGATGAGTATTAATGGTGATTGTTGGGTTTTAATGAAACCCTAACTCCAGAAATTGGGGAAAATGAGAAATGATGCTATGAGTAATCATCCTCAATCATCTAAATCATCAATCATCAAAATCAAAAACACAAGGATATGCATATACACACTATTGATCATAAGGTTTTCATGAATTCCAGGGGTTTCTAAATTTCTTTGTTCATCCATCTCAAAACTTTATGCCATTCATGCTCAAACTCAAGTATCACATATCAAATAAAAGTTAGATTTTCACATATCAAGATTCATTATGAATGAGCATTGACATTAATTGTATGATAAGTACCTACACCTTTTTGTTGTATCACCTTTAGTGTTGTCCATTGCATTTTGTCTTGATGCAATCCAATATGTGTTAGTCACCTTGAAGCTTCTTGTTTATCTCCTTGTCTTGAGTGATACCTACAAAAACATAAATTTCCTTTCTCATAAATTTTGGTTAGTTCTTAAGTCTTGGGATACTTTTATCCTTTAGATGTATGATGAGTCATCATAATCTTGGCTTGCTTTAGTCTTCTCCTTTGTGTTGTCTCCATAAGTATCATTTCCTTTGTCTTTTGGGTTGGAGATTTAGAAACTTGATATCTCCTTTGGCCATGAGTTTTGGTCATCCGTCAACAAGAAATTGTTGCTTTGAAGTTTGCCTACAAGATTTCATCATTTTAAGATACCTTTTGAGAGTTGGGTCCTTCCTTGTTAATTTAGGATTTCAAGATTGTTTTGGAATCCTACCTTTGTTGTACACTTTTGACAGGATTTCTTTATAAAGCAATTAGATGATATATGACCATATGTTCCACAGTAAAAACATGTTGTATCCAAGGAATAAGTCACCTTAGACTTGTAATGACTCCTATTATGTTCTATGTTCTTCCTTTTAAAACAATTAGACATTGAATGCCCCTTTCTTTCATGGTTTGTACATATTAGAATGGGTTTAGGTTTTACCTTGTAGAGTGCAAAGGGGTTCTTGTAATGATCTATTATTCTTCTATCAAGTGTATGCTTTTGATTTTCAAGAGGTGCACTTAGATATGTTTGACTATTTGTGAGCTTCCTAAGTGCTTCTTTTAGTTCTTTATTTTCCTTTTCAAGAAACATACATTTATCAACTAGCATACATTCCTTATCTCCATTACAACTCCTAGGAATGACACTTGAAGCTATTAATCCATCATTTTGAACTCTATGACTTTTCTTTTCAATGTGAGCATTATATAAATCATTTTCAAAATGGTTTGTTTTGAACATGCATATTTCTTTGATAATAAAACAAATTTTTCATGCAATTCATCAAAAGCTTCTAACAACCCATCCTTATCAATTTCACTTTCATCATCACTAGATTCATTTAGAGAACTTACCTCATCATCTTTGGAGTGCTTTGTCATAAGGAAGAGGTTGGTAAATTCTTCTTTCGATTCCATGGTCTCTTCTTCCAAATTTATTTTGAGTCCTTCATTTTTGCTAGAAAGAGTACTAATTCTTACATCTTGATCATCATTAGTATTTCCATAAATTGTTTCAAGAGTTTCCCATATTTCTTTAGCATTGTTACAAGTAATAACTCCAGAAACATCATTAGGTTCTAATGCTAATGTGATAAGAATTTTAGCTCTTAGATTAAATTGTACCTTTCTTTCTTCTTCCTTAGTCTATAAGTTTATGGGCTTCATACATTCTATATTATCAACAATGTATTTGGGAATGAAAGGATCAAGTTGAATAGCATTCCATACCTTTAGATCATAGGATTGGACAAAGATTTTCATCCTTTCTTTCCAAATAGCATAGTCTTTGCCATTAAAGATTGGAGGTCTATTTAGTGTGCCATTTTCCGGAAATGCATCATATGAAGTGGAGGCCATCTTGATCTCCTGCACCTGTTAAGCCTTGTGGCAAGAGTCAAACTCCGATACCACTTGTTAGCCAAGGCCTCAACACTCAAGAGGGGGGGTGAATTGAGTGTTTCAAACTTTCATGCGGAATCCCCTTGAAAACGGTTAGTAATATACAAATGATGCAATGATGAAGAGACAATAACTTTTATGCACATATCACACTATGAAACACTTGATGTGCAATGACAATATTCAGCCTTAAGTGTGATAAACAAGGCAAGTTATTGATTTAAACAATTTATCAAATAGTTGGAGTGCACAGAATTATTTCATCAATAATATGATGTTTCCTATAAAGATTCAGCTCATTCAATTTATCAAACAGCTTGTATGCATGAGATAAGTGATAACGATTAAGTAAGTATCACACAAGAGTTGATAGGAAACAATGTTCTAGATACTTGGCAAGTTATAGCAAATTCCAATTTTTAAGAACTTCACCAAATATTGATTCAAACAAATTATCAAACACTTGGCATGCAGAGTTAAGTTTCTACTTGAACAACAACTTTGATTCAAACATTCAGCTCATGCATTTCAGCAAACAATTTATATGCGCAGATATATAGAGAGTTCAAAGTAGAAAGAAATGCAAACCAATTTAACGAGTTCCACCAACCCGGTGTACGTCTCGCCTTAATCTTCATTTTGTCATTATCAAAACATGTTTCAACATTCAAACATAGAAATTACATCCTTACAGGAAAATCTCTGTGGCTTTTAGAAAACATGCTAAGTTGGCTCCAAAGTATTTTGGTCCATTCCTTATTGAAGACAAAATTAGAGCAGTGGCCTATAAGTTACAGCTTCCTGCTCATTCTAAAGTTCATAATGTGTTTCATATTTCTCAATTAAAGAAACATGTGGGAGAAGTTGTGACATCAAATGCTATTCCTATGGATAATACAAGTGTCATTGGAGGTAAGGAACCAGAGTCAATTCTTGATAGAATGATTATGAAGAGAGGCAATAAAGCTGTTACCAACGTCCTAGTTAAATGGAAACATCAATTACTAGAAGAAGCTACTTGAGAGTTCTTTTATGATCTCAAGAAGAAGCACCTAGATTTTAATCCTTGAGGATGAGGATTTGGTTGGGGGGGGGGGGGGGTATTTGGTATAGGACCCTGTATAGTTAATGGAAATTTGTATTTTGTTATTTTCCTGAGCTGGAAATTTTGTTATGCTATCAGAGGCCGTTATTAATTTCTGTTAGAGGTAGTTATTCATTTCTGTTAGAGACCGTTATTAATTGATAGCTATAAGTAGGAAAGAGTAAGTTAGAGTTAAGATGCATATTCAATTGTAAACATTCTTTAATTCTCTCTCAAGTTCAATCTAGTTTCAAATTCCATTTTCTCCTTGGAGTTCCTAGGTCTTACAATTCTTTGAATAATGCTTTTCCTAGAATTGTTTACATCACAAGGGAATGCATTTTTGCTAGTTATTTTAGAAAACCCCTTAAATAGACTCTGCATGAATTTCTCCTTGTGCATTTGACCAAATATAAGTCATATTTAACAATTTTACTTTCAAATATAACTTTTGATTTTTTTTTTATTTTCAAAAACTTCTGAATTACAAATTTGAGATTTTGAAAAAAAAAATATGTGAATAAAAAATGGTGGTGCAAATATCAACTCTTTTTTTAGGGTGAAAAATAACAACCTTATGATAAGCGAACCTCCGAGCATGCCTGTAGTCATTAATTGGGCTTGCCTGTCTGGGTGGCCGATGATGATATGTGTTCTTGACTGTCTCAATAACATTGAGAATTTCTCCCATATCTCGAATATATTTTTTTCATTTAGAATATACACGTTGATCATAAAATCTGAAGCAACTCTCAAAATTTGGGGATTTCTACCCATTTCCTCCTACGTTACTTCGGCAAACTGAAATATCCATTTGTTTTCCCTATGAAGTGTTCGTGTTGCAAAACTACCCCCACAAACGAGGCAAAATGTTGTCGGCAAGTTGAACGAGTTCTTAAATGCCAAAAACATAAACATGGCGAGAGACAAAAATTAAAGATTTCAACGAAAGAAACAATTAAAGGATCCAACAAAACAAAATTGAAATAAGGAGAGAATGAACCTGAAAGGTTAGAGAGTGTTTATGCCAAAACAAATTCTCAAATTTGAACTGTATATGGCCCAAAAAAGTAGGAGTTAGTAGGTGAGAACTGAGGAGGATTCAGATCCTTTGAATCTAAATCTTTCTGCATCACGCTTTTTATACTAATTATAAAAAATAATTAGTTTTTATATTAGTTATAAAAATAATTGATATTAAAAATATTTTTAATATTTATTATAAAATTATTAATATAAAAAAAATTTTATATCAATTATAAAATAATTAATATTATAAACTTGTTGGAGAGACAGAACTACACGCGTGGATCCAAATCCAAAGTGAAGATGGTTAATAATGGTGTAACATACTAGAAGTGAGAGAGAAATTCCCCAATTTATTTTTGTTATAATCAGTTTTATATATTTGTTCTCATTCACACCGTTTGGTGTTCTGGTTTTCAAAGCTTGCGAGTAAAGTGCGATGGGAATGAAGAACAAGATATAACAAGAAGCATTAGCAAAAGAAAAGAACAAGTTCCAAGTTTCAAACCCCAATTTCACAAGCAAAACTCCCCCGAATTTCCCTGCTTCTTCCCCCGACCCTCTTCTTCCTCTTCATCTTCATCTCCCTCTCCGCCACGCCATCCCTGGCGGCCCCACCATTAAGCAGAACCCTCGTGATCCCCACATACCGCAAAGCCTCCGCAATCTGCAGAGCCGTAACACCCTTGTTCGTCCTAGCCTCCACATCCGCACCCTTCTTCACCAACACCTCCGCCACGTCACCATTCCCTGACTCCACCGCGCAGTGCAACGCCGTGTACCCATCCTCATCCTTCGCATCCACATCAATCCCTCTCTCCAACAATGCACGAACCGCGTCCACCCTCCCCTTAAAGCACGCCCTGTGCAACGCCGTCCAACCATGCTGGTCCCTCCCGTTAACCACCGCACCGTTCTCTATCAACCTCTCAATACTCCTCACCTCACCTTTCCTCGCCGCAACGCACAAACTGTCCCCAAAACGTAGCGCATCGTACACCCCCGTGTGCCCCTTCTCCGCCGCCACATCATAAGCCGTTTTAGCCCCCAAGTTTCTAACATCCTTGTTCGCACCTTTTTGCAGCAAGAGTTTCACCATGTTCTCATCTCCTATCCCCGCTGCTATGTGTAAAACGGTGTCACCGTCTTTCAAATTCCGAATATCCGTTCTCGCGTTGTTCGCAAGCAAGAGCCTTGCACAGTCTCTGTTGTTCTGTTCAACCGCGAGGTGTAACGCTGTGTTGCCGTCTTTTGTGAGTGAGTCCACTTTGGCACCTTTGAGTAAGAGAAGCCTTAGAACCTCCACGTTTCCTTCTCTTGCTGCAAGGTGAATTGGACCCAAATAGGATGATTCTGTTCGTTCTGTTTTGGCCTTGTGAGCTAGTAGAAGCTCAACTATCAATGCTTCTCCTAGTGAACTCGCTGATTCAAGTGGTGTTGTTTGGTTATAATGGTCTTTTGCTTCTATGTCTGGTTTGAATTCCAGGAGAAGCTGAACAAGGTCGGGTCTTTTTTGTGAAATGGCCAAGTGGAGGAGTGTTTGGCCATTTGGGTCAATGGAGTCAACGGGATTCCATGATGGGTCGCTGTGTTCAAGCACTTCTCTGATTTCATCCATGGAACCGTGGGAGACTAGTTCGGCCAAGATGGGTGAGCCGACGAACATGACCTTGATGGCGCTGTCGATGAACACTTGTTTCTTCTTTGTGGTGAACCAGTCGTTTGGGACTGATTCGAACATGGAGGAGGGTTCTTTGATGGTCGCGCCGGGGACTACTACGCTGTGGAGGAGGAAGGAGTCTTCTGAGTGGGGGAATGAGTGTGGGAGGTTTGAGCCTTGTGGAAGATGGTAGATGATCTCTATTATTACTGTGGCTAAAGGGGATATGATTCCTGATTGTGGTTTCACTGTGTAACGTGTTTTGATTAGTGGTTGGAGCCTGAAGGCCACTGGCATTGTGTACATCACATTGCGTAGGGTGATTTGGCCGTGACATTTTTGCCCTGGTTCAACTCTTATTGGGACTATGTTTGATGGGTCTACTCTTATCAGCCTGTCCATTTTTTCTTGCTTCTGTTGAATTAGAGTGCCTGTTTGGAAACAAATCAGTTAAAAAGTAATGTGGATTAGAAACAGACAACTTGAAGTTCCTCTTGCCTGTGAAGAAATATTAAAGGATTGAGAGGTAGGACAACTTGGTACAGCTAATGATTTTTTTTCCTGTGCATCTTATCTAAAAAGAGTCTACTCATGTTTAGTAGAAGATATGCAAAAATTGTCCTGTGATCAAGTTAGAATGTGAATAATTGACACCAGATTATCGAGTAAGAAAACCCCTACCATCATAGTTAGCTATCTTTTATTTATCTGAAAAACTAATTAAAAAATATGTTTGATACCAATCATCTATTTGGAGCAAGTATGGAAAATAATCAAATATTAATAAGGATAGTAGTTATTGTTATCAAAATCAAATTGGATCAGTCAGTTTGATTTGTTGAACCATAAACTATATAACTAATTTTAATAAATTTTTTATTATTATTAATTTTATCATGATTTAATTTTCGATTTAACTACAATTAGAACCTTTTCAATTAATAGTTTTAAAAACATTGTTAGAAACAAACAATTTGTAGCTACACTTACTTCAATGAAATGTTAAAGGATTAATGCATGTTTGAAAACAAATCAAATCATAGATAACTAGGAACAGAAACAAATTAAGTGACTCCAAACTACTCTTACTTGTGCTGAAATGGATCCAAGTTTATGGCTGAAAAATGTGGAACTAGACACTCGTTCCGGCCTTTGTTTCTCAAATCTCAGTCACTTTGATCAATGTTTATAGTCGTATGTTGAAGGAAAAGCAAACACCATGAAGGGGGGGAGAAACTGAGGAGAAAGAATGAAGTTGGTCATTATAGTGGCTGTGTATTTTAATTTTGAAGGAAGGGGGTAATGGAAGAAAGGGTATATGATATGAGGGGCCGGCTCAACTGAGAAAGTGCCAAGTGGTGCTGTAAAAAACAATGAGGACTTGTTCTATTCGGCGTCTCTACTGCATAGCCAAGACTAAAGCACACTTGTGTGAGTTAAAAATGATGGTAACCAATCTGTGTTTTATTCTTGCACATCACTATCAGTGTAAAGGCCATCTTGTTGTTAAATGGGACATTATTCCTTTAATTAAGAATCCTGACGTATGGTGGCAATATTATATGGCTGTTTGCTGCCACAAAAATGCATAAAACTCTAATGATGCCAAGATGCCTTTCATATTTTCTTTCCTTGTTTCCTATGTATAACGAGAAAGTCGCATTTGAAAATGCACTTGTTTATTATATTTGGTTTGGCCCTTTGGGAAAGGAAAACATTTTAGTGTGACCAAAAAACAAGAAACAAATTTTATATAGCTAGTCTGGGTGAGCAAGGTGAGGTTTGGAGGTACTTAATCTCGTTTACTTAGCCAACTAATACACAGTGACATAGTTAAATTATTGAATTCTGTAATGTTGCTTTCTTCTTAGTATTGCTTGTTGGTTTTTGTGTTCTACAATGATTATGACTGCTTGATGCTATTTGCATTCTTACCCTCGTTAATTTGGTTTGGGGTCCAATTAAACCAGTTGCAGTTCACACTTGCAGGCAGGTGGCACTGCTAGCTCCTAACCTTCAATTCTATAGACGAAGACCGATTCCTAATTTTCACCCACGAAAATGTTGATTAATTCTATTCCAAAATGTTTTGGGTCCCAATATGCATGATGCATTAGTCTTCAAAGCCTTATTTTTGTATACTCTTGATGAATTCTTTTTATATATTTTCAATTAGTTAAAATCATCTTTTCCCCTACGATGAGAATAGTTTTTTGATATGAACATTTAAATGGTTTAAGTAAGGTTGAAATCCATATCTTAACTGAAAAAAAAAAATTATAACTATCATAAATCTGACTTTTAGCCTTAGATATTAAGAAAGTTAAGAATTTTTATTGATATAACAAATTTAATTGGCCTCAACAAATATCCTCTTACTATTACATCACCACAAGTTCATGTTGATTATGGGCTAGATTGTATCTTCACACAATGTTATCCTAGTTAGTGTTATGATACTTCCTAAAGAATATCAGTCGTTTATGTCACATCTTCGACCACCCTTAAAAAGACACATGACATCCTCATCATTATTTCTATAGATATCAACCATCCTAAATACAACCTCCTAAATACCAAAGGTACATTCTCTCTTGCATTTATTGTTTTCTTGCTCGATACCAGATCATTATCTCTAACATCTCATTGAGGGACACACATCATTCTATCCCTTTTATGGTATTCCTGCATTGGCCCGTGCTGTGACAACTAGGACAATTTCTTCCACTGAATCATCCTACTTAATTAAGGTGTTACGAGTTTGTAAAAATGTAAAAGTTTCTTTCTTATACAAGAAAACAAGGGTGGAGTGAGAACCCTAATAATTCATTTCATAGCTTCATGGTCTTAACAATGCTACATACTCTAAAAAGACAGGGGCACACATGCTCCCACAAAATATAGACACAATTTAATCTAACACTACTCCTCATCAGAGGAGACGCCTCGTAACTAGAAGACCAGTCACTTTTGAATGTCTTGCGATGGTTCTTCTGACAACTCGACATATGACACGTCAACTTGTTACAGTTAGGGAGATCCAATAGGCTTCCGCTGTGCAACTCTGACGACTATCTTCTCTTCTAATTTGCCCTTTACTAGCCTAGGGTGCATATGTAATTATACACAATAGAAACCACAAAACAAGAGGGGTGAGTTTATCTCACTCAGTCTTGTTGGAAAAATATGCAAAAGTGTACCTTTATATTAGATGGATTTCACACACAATCAAATCATCAAACAAGTTCTACCTACCACAAATATAAACCATTCCCTCACCTAATAGACATCATCATGTAACCTACTAATTATTTATAATCCTGTGATAGTAACCTATTTACGACTTAGACTTTCATAATACCATCTACATAATCGTTATTTAATTATTTTTAACATACATCAGCACAAATCAGTCAAAGATAGATATATTGGCTACCATCTACGCAACCTTATTAGTTTATTACTAAGCCAGCATATATGTATATTCAACAGTTAATCATAGTCTTACCATATCTAGTCTAACATTCAATCACTATCATATATCCTAAGGTTATCTAATCAATTAAGCTAGCATTTAATTTACTCTTTACTATCCATAGTACATCAATCAGGTATCAATTATTATCTCAACAACATAACAGTCAACCATTATCATAGCAGTAGTAGTCCATAAGATCATGTCAATCAAACACAGACACCTTCACCATCACACAATCCACAACCAAAAGCATAATGTGGTTAGTCATAAAAAATGTTATACATGAGTCAGGTGTTTTATGATTATCTTGTCATTAAGTATTTCATGAATGCAAATGAGGGCCCTTACAATATCTTACTCATCAAAGTCATCCTGTCACAGTATGAATACTGGGCATAACGCTTCTCTTAAACACTCTTGAAGCTAGGGTCTGAGATGTACAGGTAATAGAAACTTGTTATTTTTATCCTTGGACTATTATAGTGGACCTCGTCTTGTAACATTGGTTACTATAGAACTTTGCCCTCTGGTCTTAACAATTAAAACTCTTGAATTAGTTTAAACTTTGAAATGCTTCTTTAAAAATTTATAAAATTATTTATTTAAATATTACTTTTAAATTTCAAGGGTAATATTTACCCAAAATTCTTTTTTCATAACACCGTTAGTTATACTGAACTTATAAATTTTACACTTTTGCTAGAAAAACCTAGACTAGTTAATCCCGAAATCCAATTCGAATATCCTTTCAAATACCACTTATTAGTATAAAATAATCTATCATTTATAAGTTAAGAAAACATAAGTTCAAAACTTCCTATTTGATTAATCTCTAGTATTGTTATCGTTTAGTTTTCCTTTTAATGATGATTAAGGACAAAGTCTTTACGAGCCGTTTGCTTTTAAATTTCTCAATCAATCATCACTATTACTCATTCCACATATATCACCATACCATAATTCACAAGGTACTTTCAAATCAACTATACACATACCAACATATTTCAAAAGATAGTGGCTTATTTAAGAAATAATGGTCATGACTATAATGGTGGGAAAAATGGACTTTTTTGGCTTTCCAACTCACATGCAAGATGTCAAATACAACATGCATGGGATTATAAGTGAAAATCAAGAGAGACAAAGAGTAAAATCATGAGAAAAGGACAAAGGGACTCTTAGTCATGGCATAAAATAGAGAATCATGATATCTTACCTTAAAATCCCACATGCATGGCTTCCTAGGGCAGCGATCAGGCATACATGGATTCCAAGAAGATGGCCATGAGGTTGATGATGGAAAATGAAAGATCTTGGCTTGGTGGTGGCCTCAGTTTGCTAGAGAAAGATAGAGGTGAGATTTTCAAATAAAACTCTTTGCATGCATGGATTTAGAATTTCAAAACAAGACCATGTATGGTAGTGGCGCAAAGAAAATGGCATGGTGTTATTTAGTGGTAGATGATGGTGTATAATGCCATTTGGTGGTGGTTGATGATGTTTAATGGTGGCTCGGGTAGAAGAGAAAATGAGCGAGGCATGGCAAAGCAAGGAGAAAAGTGAGAGTACTTTAAGAAACAAGGCAAAAACAAAGAGAAAAATGAGGTTGAGAGTGGAAGCATAGCCTTGGCACAAAGGGAATAAAAGAGTGGGATGGATTACGGTGGCAATGAATGAAGAGATGAAGAAAATTGAAAAGAATAAAGATATATGGCCTTTGCAAGAGTGAGAGGACCTGAGAGTGGAATTGGCTTGGTGATGATGAGAATTGAAATGGGCTGGGTAGTAAATAATCAGATTAGCTTTAGCGTGGTGGAGATCAAGGTGGCAATTTACAATTTCACATGGAGCAAGAGTTCATGAAACATAGACACATAGGCTAGTTAAGTGGCAGATCTTCATTGTTACATTGCCATGAAAGTAAGGACGTGTTATGACATGACTTTGGAGAAATAGTAAACATGAAAGTTATTCTTTATTCCTTTCTCTTTCTAACAAACCCAAGATCACTTAATTTCGACAACTATAGAAAAAGTTACACCTGAAATACTAAATGATGTTCTGGTGGGATGCGAGATTACAAACCAGCGACTTATAATAAAAACTGGGAATTATGGTTCTAAAATTGGCCTTTGGTGTCTTCATAAGAATTATAGAGACCACTCAAACGGAAATCAGTAGGTTAAGTTATGCTTAAAATAGTGGGACATGCGTAGAATTTCTACGCTTTAGAATGAACGAGACCAAGAAAATAGAGTTGGGATTTTAACAAGTTTTAAGGAAATTACCTAGACAACGGATTTCGATCAATAGGTTTAACTCTACAGCCTTCCCTTCTCCTCAAGGTCTTCTAAAATCCTTGGCGCATGGTCTCGAGCTCACGTACAGAGTGTCGGTACGATATGCAAATAATCGGAAGTTAATTTACGTCTTTCGACGTAACTACGTTATTCTAAGTCTATTTATTATTCATTATCATTGTTACCATTCCTATTCCCCTTATCCATCATATTTTTCAATATCATGTATTTTTCAATCATCATAACTACTTCCCTTCACACACACATACATACACAATTTGCTCACAGAATCGACGGAAGCCCAGATTTTTCTAATAGAGACACACAACAGAACACATACAGAAAGGTTTAGGGCCCTAATGGTTTGCCATAAAAATCAGGGATGTTACACATGGACCCACTTACCCGATATTGATTGCATCATCTAAGAATGTTGTGTATTTATATAAAAAGTATATCATAATCTATTAGATTATTTTTTATTAAAAAATGATTATAACCAGAATATGAAATTTTTTAGGTTTTGATTATAAAACATATTTATTTCTACTATATATTCATTTTTTTTCCTATTTTATCCTTTATATTTTTTAATTTTATAATTATCATAACTATTTTAGTAATTTTAAATTTAAAAAGTATATTTTAATACAACCCAAATAAAACTTGATCTGGTCCCAACACCGGCCCCCAAGAGCATGATTTTAATGCTTTGCCAGATCAGCATTTTGAACAGGAGAAGTACGTTTCAAATACCTTATAGTTACTTTTATACGGAGTACATACCGCCAGGGCATGATACTCCGCCAAGGCAGGAAACTCCGCCAAGGCACATTACTCCGCCAAGGCATGAAACTCCGTCAAGGCACGTTACTCCGCCAAGGCATGAAACTCCGCCAAGGCATGTTACTCCGCCTAAGCTCATTACTCCGCCAAGGTGGAAAGTATTGAATATCTTATACACATGCATAAAGTATTTCCAATGCATACTACTCCGCCAAGCCATAGGCGGAATATTGAATTTCCTATATTGCGTAGCGAGCCCATATCTATAACCCCGGCACGAGATTGACTCTGTCTTGAGAGGTTGAAAATGGGAATCACGCTGTCACGCATAAAAGGGAACAATGAATAAAATAATAAAGCATTAACGCTTTCCAAGCAAGTGGAAATGCCCACTACAGTGATGGTGCTCGTGAACGACACAGGGACCCACTACCTTTCTTGCATTATACCAGAAAACAAGGAACGGGTCCTACCAATAATAGAGCACCAATAACAGGTATATAAACCTCAGCAAAAAGGTATAAGGGGATCCCCCCATTTCTAAACCTTACACTAAAACTTGTATAATTCTCTCAGATTTGCTTTCTAAGTCTAATAGTATTCTGAGATACTGACTTGAGCGTCAGAGAATAACTGCAGGTACAACCACCAATTGTGTCAAGGCAAAAGAAGCTAATCCAAGTGGACTGCAACACCGCCATAGAGTGCACTATACCACGTCCAATGTACAAGAGCACTCCGTATTCGTATCTGTATAAGCACCTCTTTGTACCAGATTTTACGTTTCATGTACATTTTGAATTGTTCGACAATCATACCTTTACACCCCCTCATGAGGTCGAGCATTTGCCAGTGGGAGGCTTCGTTGCTCTTCCATGTAGGTAGGGATGCGAGAGTAATTTGGAGTACTCGATTCCTCCTGTGCATGCGATTCATGGCGTGGCTGGTTTGCAGGGCCCGCTCTCTCGTGCATAGGATTTGCCTTCTCACGACGAAGCTCTGCAATTTCTTCTTTCAGCATTCTGATCATGTCATCTCTCGGATCTGGAGAGTCAACATGCGTTGCCTTTTTGTGAGCATCGTTGTCAAAGTTGAGACGTCTAGGATTGCGTGGAGGGGAATCCTCTGTCTGCACTTCTGGTCCTGGTCTTTCCATTAATGATGAATGTAATAGGAATTGTTCAAGGATTGTGGGATTACTTAAGTATCCCTCAGCATCCCGCCCAAGCTGTAACACCCTCGGTTAGATAAGACAAATCCTTCTGTAGGTTCATCCCATTTAACTGAGAGTGTTAACAGTTTTTAGAAAAAGTGAATTTTTTTTTTAAGTAAATAAGTACGTGGCAGATCAGCGGAAGTAATATTGTATATATCACATAGTCATTCACAAACTGTAAATAATTGTACTCTTAACAGAATGGGGCATGCAGGCACCCTTAAATATTACACAGTCATCCGGTGTCTGATTATTAATAACAAATATCCTATCCGTAATGATTATTCTCAATGGGTTCAGCGTATTGCTGATCTTTACACTCGGGTTCTTGAGTTTCTAATTCCTCTGAAAAATGTTCAACAGTAAGGGTGAGTATAACCCAAGACCCTATAGGTTACCTGGTGCGGACATAATCCAGCTAACAAGTAATAACATGTAATCATACGATTCACATTTCAAAGATTATAAAAATCAAATATGTCATCAGGGAATACATGAGTTTGTTCCATTATGATATTTCTTGATTATGTTTCATGATGCATGTGGGCCCAAGAAATTATTTCTTCTTCTCTGGAATATCACCATTCCGATTCTCTAGAGCGATCAGGGTCCGCCCAAGCTCTGGTACAAATGAACTCATTGGTTCTCATCATTGATATATATATATATATTTGAGACTTGGATCCCTACGATCATGGTCACACTCCGTCATTTAGTCAAAGTACACCAGAATTATTCGTCTCACCCGGCTATCAGGGCGCGACTCTGATGCCATTGGGTTGCCGTTCCAGTTGTACTCCCAAGATTCTTCTACTGAGATCGAACGTGAGTATCCTTCACTGTACCAAGTGTATGCTCTAGAGGTTTTTCTTCTTCAAAAATATTTTCATGATGCGAAATGCATTCTCTTTCATCTTTTGAGTCATGGGTATTTATGTGATTCCAGCCTCATCATATTCGTTCACAAGCTTTTGATTTAATGGATCAAACGTTGCAGGTTATTTTGATAAAATACATCGTTCATAACTTAGTTGAAATTATACTTTGTATAAATAATAAAATATAATTCATATTTATTTACTCATAGTTAATAAAATAAGATATTTATAGCAATAATACTAATTATAATAATAGGAATAACAATAATAAAATAATAATGTAAATAATAATAATAATATTAAGAATAATAATAGGGAAAAGACCAATAATGATATTTAGAACATTTTAATAACTCACTAAGGAGTATAGAAGAGATTCTGATTGAAAAATCCAAGTATAAAACATTAAGACTGCTTTTCCGAGGAGAAGGAGTTGAATACCGAGTGACAAATAGGTTTTTCCGAGTGAAATCAATTAAATACCGAGTGAAATATAATTATCCGAGTAAAAGAAATCTGTTTCCGAGTGAAAAAAATGAATTTTCCGGGTAGAAATAGATTAGTACCGAGTAAAAATGAGTTTTCCGATTAAACATAAGTTATGTCCAAGTGGAAATGTTGATAACCAGATTTTCTGAGTAAAACCTGGATAAATACTAAGTGCAAAAGTTAAGAATCCGAGTGAAAATAAGCAGGATTTCCAATAAAAATCAAACTGGGAGAATTTTCTGAATAAAACAAATCTGAATTCAAATGAAATCAATTGGAAAGAGCTTTCTAAGTGACATACTGAATTCCGAGTGAAATCAACTTGAAAAGATGTTTTCCGAGTGAAATTAAGGTGTTTATCAATTGTAATATGATCCTGATTGAAAGTTTTAAATAAGAAGCTTGTACTCTTCAGATAACCAATCGGATTAATATATATATAACTGGTCAGATTACTGCAATTTTTGAGTGAATTTGTGTATTCTTAACTGCTCTGGTTGATTGGTACAATACCGAGCTTAAAAACATAGTATCCGATGTCAGTTCATATCTCTTCACTGGAGTCCTCATAAATACCCATGATACTTTTAATATTTTAACTGTCCAGTATCAAACATATACACTTATTCATTCATATTAATCAATAAAATCAACAGGTTCACTGAATTCTCATGGCCAATAATAAACAACGCTGTAATTAAACATGTTCAATACATTACATATACAAATATAACAAACAATTAAACATTTAAATCACAACAACCAGATTTTTCCTTTCACTCAGATTTCCCCAGAATACCCGAGAATATACCCCCCTTACCTCAATGAAGTTCTTGGATGGAAGGAAAGAGGTTTCCCCTTCACTGTCCTACACCAATTCCGAGCGAGAGAGGAATGGAACTGAGAGAGAAAGCTTGTTTGTAGAAGAAAAAGAAGAAAGGGAAATGATAACAGAGGTGTGTCTGTTGCTAAGTCTTGTGTGTGTGTGTCCTCTAAGAGTCCTGGCGTTGGTTTAAATAAGAAGAGAGTGAGTGGAAATTAAATGGGGAACATCGGTTGGAGGATTAGGTGAAGATAATGGCAACTTTTGACTCACTTTCACTGTCAGCGTAGCATTAAATAGAAATAAAATATATAAAGTTATTGTAATGGAGGCAACTTTCTCCTTCGATTGGTTTATTATGCCAATCATTCTTGGCGTTATATGGTTAAGTGGGCTGACCACTATCTGATGTGGAATAAAAAAAAATATTTAGTGCTGGCAAGGTCGTCATCTCATGTGAGGCGGTATTGGGTGAGTGAGGGCGGAGTGCAATGTGAGGACGGTATTAGGTGAGGCGGTATGGAGTATGAGGCGGTGTGGAGTGTGGGGCGGTGTGGAGTATAAGGCGGTATAGTGTTAGGGCGGTGTGGAATGTAAGGCGGTATAGTGTTAGGGCGGTGTGGAATGTGAGGCGGTATAGAGTGTTAGGGCGGTGTGGAATGTAAAACGGTGTGCTGTGTGAGGGCGGTATGGAGTGTGAGCGGTGTGAAGTGGGCGGTATGGAGTATGAAATGGTGTGCTGTATGAGGGCGGTATGGAGTGTGAGCGGTGTGAAGTGGGCGGTGTTGAGTGTGAAGTAAGGAAGGACGGTGTGTGTGAAGGAGTTAAGGACTCCGTCTGTGTAAAGAAGGCGGTGTTGTGATGAACACCGGCTCAAAGCTATCCGGTGTGAACTCCTGCTCTAAGGACGACCTATTTTAGCTAACTGGTGTAGAGTGCTGACATCGGATCGCTTAAGCGAAATCCGATTCGCTTGAGCGAGTCCGCCCTTCATGGCTCGGAAATCTTCAAAAACTGATTCGTTTCTCTTGGTCCTCACTCTTGATTATTTCTTCTTAAAACATCTAGTCGTATTTCTCCTCTCTAGGTCGGATTTCTTCTGGATTCAATCGGATTCTTTTTACTCAGGATTTCCATTCGGTAAACAACCTATTCTTATTTATTTCATACTTAACTAAATCATTCCTTAGCCACTCAACATCAAATCACTTTTTTACTCGGTTTTCATAACACCTTAGGCTTACTCGGAAAGGGTATCCATATTCATTCAGTTTTCCACTCAGAATTATAACATCCTTTATTCAGAATCAACACTTTCTCCACTCGATCCATTCATATTTCTCCCTCGGTAAAACCAAACTCTTCAACTACAATTTCAATCGAAGCCTATTAGGGTCATTACCTCTTGGAAAAGACACACACGTATGAGCCTCACCCGGACTTGGTCCAGTAGAGTACTTCTCACTCGGAAGAGGAGTCATACTCATAGACTTACTTGGAAATGGCCCTGCCTACTACAATTCACTCGGAATGGGTTCCCAAATACCATTTTCCACTCGGTATCTACTCAATTATCATTATTCATTCATCACCACTCATATTCAAGCCAAGTAATGCTTTAACCATACGATATATATATATATAACCACTCGGAATCCATAACTTAATGATTATTTCTTCCACCAACATTTCTCAATAATTTTAATAATACATTTCAATCGGTAGAAGGCATCAACTCTTCATATGCATTCATTCACTCAGAACTCCTCAGTATTCACTCGGGTTTCTCATTCAGACCTACTAAATTCTTGTCTACTCGGAACCATTCAAACTCTCCATCACTTAAAGGATTTCATTCACTCGGATTTTATTTCATACTTAACTACTCAAGCCTTTAAGTCCTTCATCAAAATACATTTCATTCGGAATCTTTTCAGGTCTTTCACCACTCGGAAAATAAGTAACAGACATAAACCTTACTTGGAAATATCTCTGCCCTATATATTCCATTCGGAATGAGCTTCCATTACTCTATATTTTACTCAGAATTGCATATTTGGAGTCATGCTTCTTAGAACAGGTTATACTGGATTCAAATATGCCCTTATTCGGAACTCTACTACCCCAAAACACCACACTCGAAGATCTTTCTACCCGGAATGCTATTCCCTTCTTCTCTAGGAAGATCTGAGTTGGACAACTTACTCGGATTGCACTTGGCTATAACTCTGACTGAGTCTATTCACTCGGTATACTGTAATCCTAAGGATTGCTACTCGAAAAGAAGCAATTGGCAAGGTCTGATTCGGAAATGAGTCTCTCAAGGGTGTTTTGACTCGGATTTACACTCAGGAGTGGTTCTCTTGAACACACTTCACTCCAAATGTCTCTGTGATCAAGAATCCACTCGGTAGTACCCTTCTTGGTCATATATTACTCGGATGACATAACCTTATACTCGGAATTTCATTCCTTACTCGGATTTTCTTTCTATCACTCGGTATTGCTCACTGTCACTCGGATCAGAGTCCCTTTTCACTCAGAATTTGATTAATATCCTCAAAGGTCTGCATAAATTCCATAATTATACCCAAAAATAGAATTTTTGGAGTATTACTGACCCTATACAAGGTATTTACTCACTTATTCTTACTTTCTGACCTTCCACACTTCAAAATTTACCAAATAAAACTGCTACTAAAAACAGGGATGTTACACAAGCAGCCTTCGGCATAAAATCTGCTTATGGACGGAGTTGTACTCCTTTAATGTCTGAAGGACTTCCATGGAAGTAGCTGATAGGGCACCCTCCTCAACTTCATAAGCTTGTTTGGTTAGGAGGAAATGCTCATGGGTCCATGCTACTGGGAATTTATCAATTCCCTCCTTACTCCGCCAGAAGACGGACTTGTTCTTCCTGACAGAGACTTTTACAAAACTCATTCTGAAGTGAAGTCCCCCTTCCTTGGCGGAGTCAGCAAACGCCTTAAAGTTCACAATCTTCAGCTCCGCCCAAAGAGTTACAAAACCCATACCACCAGTTCTCGCATTCACCCTCCTCATGATACGGCAAAAAGCAAAGAACAACGCCACAGTAGGCGTAAACTCCAGATGTTCAGCCAACACTTCAAAGCTGCGGACTATCCCCCAACCATTAGGGTGCAGCTGAGAAGGGGCGCAATCCAGGAATCTGAGTACGCCCATCTGGAATTTATTAAGCGGAAAACGCACCCCCAACTGGGTAAACAAAATATCGTACATATATAAAGTACGCCCATCCTGAGGACGATGACAAATACGTTCAAACGTCTTGGGTGAACGGACGATGAACCTCCTCTCATATTTCTCATCTTTCCAAACAGGCACAGATAACTTCATCACCCCACCACTTGTTGTTGCATGGCGTGAAGAAGCTTCTTTAACGTCCTCTTCGACCCAACAATAGGGATCGGTCTCAAGCATTTTTGTCCAATCTAACCCATGCAACACAACATTCTGGCATTCTGCCATTGTTAACACTTGTATTTGAGGAGTACCTCCTGCTACAAACGAATGTACAGCATTACTAAAACACTCCACGCTGCTGTAAAAAGTTAAATCCCTCCCAGTATAGAAGCCCTCATCTTCACTCTCAATATCCGAAAACATAGGGTGAACAGAAACCCTAGAGCCCGACTCTGATTCTTTTCCTCTCATCCTCGTTTCAACAAACACACATATAAAGAAACGGAACCAACCCAATAACAACAAAGACAGAGAACAGAGGAAGCAGAAAGTTACCTTAAAATTTTTGAAGAAGATGAACTGGCAACAACAAACGACTCGCAAGAAAGTAGCGTTAACAAGGCAGTTTTAACACGAAAGCGCAGAGAAGAAGATGAAGCAAAACATTTCCCCTCCTAAGAGTTTACCTATTTATAGGCATGGCTTGGGGGGAAATAAGCAAAACACTAAAAACTTCAGAAACGCGCTTATGGCCGTTGGATGAATCTCACTGACGATTCCTTTAATTCTAAAACCGATAGATGAATCTTAAGGCAGGAATTTCCTGGGCCGTATTTTCAAAATCCAAGGCCCATGGTAATAACCTCGAAAACATATCTCAACTGCCATCCCACGCATTTATGTCCCATCATTGGAATAGCAATCGTTACGAGGGCATACGTGGCAATGTGAGATTGAAGCGGCAAAACGCAGTTTCGAGACGCTTTAATGACGGGCGTGGCAAGTAATGACAAAAGCAATAAATGCATGAAGATACTTGTCCACAAATTCGGAACTAGCAAACACCACCTAAACCCATGCCTATAAAAGCTAAACTTAAGTGTTATAGCTTATTAAAGTAACCCCGCCAGTCACTATAACAAGCTAGGGGGCAGATGATCTGGTCCCAACACCGGCCCCCAAGAGCATGGTTTTAATGCTTTGCGAGATCAGCATTTTGAACAGGAGAAGTACGTTTCAAATACCTTATAGTTACTTTTATATGGAGTACATACCGCCAGGGCACGATACTCCGCCAAGGCAGGAAACTCCGCTAAGGCACATTACTCCGCCAAGGCATGAAACTCCGCCAAGGCACGTTACTCCGCCAAGGCATGAAACTCCGCCAAGGCATGTTACTCCGCCTAAGCTCATTACTCCGCCAAGGTGGAAAATATTGAATATCTTATACACATGCATAAAGTATTTCCAATGCATACTACTCCGCCAAGCCATAGGCGGAATATTGAATTTCCTATATTGCGTAGCGAGCCCATATCTATAACCCCGGCACGAGATTGACTCTGTCTTGAGAGGTTGAAAATGGGAATCATGTTGTCACGCATAAAAGGGAACAATGAATAAAATAATAAAGCATTAACGCTTTCCAAGCAAGTGGAAATGCCCACTACAGGAATAGTGCTCATGAACGACACAGGGACCCACTACCTTTCTTGCATTAGGCCAGAAAACAAGGAACGGGTCCTACCAATAATGGAGCACCAATAACAGGTATATAAACCTCAGCAAAAAGGTATAAGGGGATCCCCCCATTTCTAAACCTTACACTAAAACTTGCATAATTCTCTCAGATTTGCTTTCTAAGTCTAATAGTATTCTGAGATACTGACTTGAGCGTCAGAGAATAACTGCAGGTACAACCAGCAATTGTGTCAAGGCAAAAGAAGCTAATCCAGGCAGACTGCAACACCGCCATAGAGTGTACTATACCACACCCAGTGTACAAGAGCACTCCATATTCGTATATGTATAAGCACCTCTTTGTACCAGATTTTATGTTTCATGTACATTTTGAATTGTTCGACAATCATACCTTTACACCCCCTGTAAAGAACAGTTCAAAACTAAATAATCTCTTTTTCATAATCACATCCAAACATCAAACTATATTAGCATGATCGATTTGATTATTGGAATAAATACTTATCAAAATAAAATATTTTTTATACGTTTAGCGAACATATTCTTATCCCGCCTGATGCATATTGGATCACCACCTTTTATATAAGACAGATCAACCTTAATATCTGAAATTTTGATACTTTTCAAATTAATTAGAAACTTTAATCGATCCTCAAACAGACACAACAATATTTACTTAAAGTATATTTCTTTCCCCTATTTTTGGACGAGAATATAACACTTTGGGTAATAAACTACGCATTCCCGATTTTAAGTAACCTTCGTCTTTTTGAAGAGTTCAAGGTCAATTGATAATTTTTCATGGGCTGCTCAAAAGTACACATTGACGGGTTCCAAATTTTAACATCTTATAAGGTATAATGCTTAAAACAGTAATTAATTAGTAAAGTATTATCTAAAGCGTGTTTCTCAATCTCGTATAGAAGAGTCACAAACGGTTAATTAATAGTTAGCTGGACAATTGCGTTTCTCCAAATCTTGATTTTTAATAATTGGATGATGATAAGATAAAAAAGGATATCTTTCTTGGCTTTGAATTTGATAATCGCAGTCGCTCTCCAATGAACGGAAACTGCGAAATCCATTTCATTGTCGAGAGAGTGATACTATGTATACAGTTGTTTCGGTTTGAGGTTTCAGTAGTAGTACAGCTGTTGCTTTGACGTATTGTATGACCTTGTGTTGGGTGTCATACACGGTGGCGAATGGCAAAAGCTAGAAGAAACAAAGATTGTGTCTTCTTGTCGGGAGAAGATATATGAACTAAAAAAAAAAGAATATTCTGATGGAGTTAAATTGTCCCAAGTCAAGAAGTAATGATCATATAATTTGGGTCGTACTTAATTCAATAAATAATTGAACTGGTTTGAACCGGGGTCTAGGATCCGGTGTGGGACCAGCCACAAGAGTACAGGTGTTTTAGGGTTTGTACACCGGTATAGTGGGTATCCGGTATTGTAATCCGGCCTCTCAGTGGGAGAAACCGGTCTTGTTGTCCTGGAGATCCTTTACACCAGTGTTTCGCGTTGAAGGGGGGCGAAAGGTGGTGTCACCTGCGAAGATTCTCCGACGCTCAAGTTAGAAAAGTATAGGTGACTCAATGAATACTCAAGCAATGCAATAGTAAAGATGTAAGATAGAACAACGTAACCTTGCATGTGTGTTGGAACATGCTATTTATAGTTGAACGTAGGAAATGAATCGTTGGATGCAAGTGGGCCCCTTGGTTCCGATAGCGTGTAGAGTGTGTCAATCAAGATGACTCAGTACTCAGAGTGTGTCAGGGGGGTAGGTCAATTATCAGAGTACGATCCTGTGATAGGGATGGAGGATAATCACCTTTCCGTATATTTCGTTGACAATTGTACTTACTCTCTGAGGTAATTGACATAAACACATTTCGCTATGCAGGGTATCTTCGCTGATAAGTTATAAGGAACTCTTATCTCATAGTGACCCTGAGGCAAACGGTTATACACGTCGTGGAAATGAGAACGGATAAGGTATCTGTCGTAGAGAGGACAGATGAAACATTTAATGAAGTGAGGATGGATACAGTGACAACGGATGACTGCTGCGGCACTGTCTTCCTGTGACACCGGATGCTCCTTTAAGAGGTCACTCTGATGTCATAACTTTATGGTCTGGTATCCAGACCGGATCATTTGTCACCTCTGCTTGGCCGTTTGTGTGGGGGTGCTCAACAGACGAGAAAATTTGGACTATCCCCAGTCCTTTGAGCAAGTCTGTGAACTTCTTATCTGTGAACTGGGTGCCATTGTCAGTCACAATCCACCCTGGGACACCGAATCGAGCTATGATGTTCTCATATACAAAGCGCCTTGTCCGCGCAGAGGTAATATGTACTACTGGCTCAGCCTCGATCCACTTAGTGAAGTAGTCAACCCCCACGATCAAGTATTTAATGCCCTCTAGAGCGGTAGAGAACGGGCCCAGAATATCGAGGCCCCACTGGTAGAACGGCCATGGCACAACGGATGAAGAGAGTTCTTGGGCCGGTGTGTGATGGAGGTTAGAAAATCTTTGGCAAGCATCACATTTCTTTACAAAATCAGCTGAGTCTTGCTTCACCGTAGGCCACCAATATCCAGCCCTGAGGACTTTCCTCATTAAACTCCTGCCCCCAGCATGGTGCCCACACTGCCCCTCGTGTACTTCCTCCAACACTCCTTGTACTTCATCTTCTCTCAAACAAAGGAGGTATGGGACTGAGAATCCTCTTTTGTATAGAACTCCATCGACCATGGTGAAGTATGGCAGTTCCCTTTTCACTCACCTTCTTTCTTTCTCATCAGTAGGGAGCTGTCCGTCCGCCACATAACGGATGTAGGGGATGACCCAAGAATTCTCGTAAGGGTAATTGACTATTATAGCATTTAGAAATGGGAACAGAGGGATGCTAGGTGATGTCAGCGTGCTCTGAACCACAGTCGTGGTACTGCCAGGCTGTTTTATACTTGCAAGCCTTGATAAGATATCCGCTCTAGTGTTCTCCTCTCTTGGCACATGCTTAAATTCCAACACATCAAATCTCCCCTTCAGTTCATTCACACAATTCAAGTACAGTTGAAGTTGTGGCTCTCGGACCTGATATTCTCCCTGGATTTGTGAAATCACCAGCTGTGAATCACTGCACAATGTTACTTCTGACGCTCCGATGTCAATCGCCGCTCGGAGGCCGGCCAGGCATGCCTCATACTCAGCTTGATTATTGGAGGTTTTGAAATTGAATCGGAGGGAAATTTCTAAGTGCATACCATCATCGCTTTCCACTGCAACACCGGCTCCACAACCTTTACTGTTTGACGACCCATCAATATAAACGGTCCAATGTGCTCGAGGTGTGGCTGGATCCGACCCAGTCATTTCCACAACAAAATCCGCCAAAACTTGGGCTTTAATAGCTCCTCGAGGCTCATAGGAAATTTCAAACTCAGAAAGTTCGATGGACCACTTAATCATCCTTCCAGCGAGGTCTGGTTTACTGAGCACTGAACGAAGAGGTAGATCCATTCTCACAAGTACTGGATACGAGTGAAAATACGGCCTCAACCGTCGTGAAGCCCACACAACTGCTAGAGCGGCCTTCTCTATCTTTTGATATCTGCTCTCAGCCCCCTGGAATGTCTTGCTAGTGAAGTACACTGGCCTCTGTCCCTCTGAAGTTTCTTTGACCAAAGCCACGCCTAAGGCCTCATCAGAAATTGCCAAATACAGGACTAAAGTCTTACCCGGGTCAGGCTTTACCAGTATTGGTGGACTAGAAAGCACGGCCTTAAGCTGCTGGAAAGCTTGCTCTTGCTCCTCTCCCCATTCGAAATTCTTGTGCTTCTTCAACGCCTTATACAGAGGAAGGGATCTATGTACCATTTTGGGCATGAATCGGGCCAGAGCGACCACCTTCCCATTCAACGATTGTACCTCCCTTAGGCTCTTAGGGCTTTGCATATCTAATATTGCCTGACACTTACCAGGGTTGGCCTTGATGCCCCGCTGGGTCAACATGAATCCCAAGAACTTCCCTGCTGGAACGGCAAAAATGCACTTCAATGGGTTCAACCTCATGTTGTATTGTCGCAGTCGAGTGAACACTTGGCGCAAATCGTCAATGTGATCCCCTCCAGCGGGAGTCTTTGTGATGATATCATCGATATACACCTCTACCAGCTTGGTGTGCATACCTTCGAATACTTTGTTGATTATGCGCTGGTAGGTAGCACCGGCGTTCTTCAATCCAAACGGCATGACGGTGTAGCAGAAGACACCACGGTCATTGACAAAGGCCGTCTTTTCTTGATCTCCTTCCTACATCGGAATCTGATTGTACCTTGAATAAGCATCCATGAAACTGAGGTACTGATAACCATATGAGTCGTCTACCATACGATCAATGTTTGGGAGGGAATACGGATCTTTGGGGCAACATCGGTTGAGATCTACGTAATCCGTGCAAATCCTCCACTTGCCATTGGCTTTCTGCACCATCACCACGTTGGAAAGCCAAGATGAATAACGATTCTCCTTTATAAAACCAACTTTCAACAATTCCTCTGTTTGCTCACACGCTGCCTTCTGCTTCTCCGATCCCAACCTCCTCTTCTTCTGGGCCACCGGTCTCGTTTTAGGGTAAACAACAAGTTTGTGGCAATAGAAATCAGGGTCCATCCCAGGCATGTCTACTGCAGTCCATGCAAAAAGGTCTTTAAACTCCTACAAGAGAGCCAACAAGCGCTGCTCCATGCCTGACTCCAAGTTATCATTAATGTGTGTGACCTTCTCTGGGGAATCCCCTAAGATGACGTCCCTGAAACCACCATCTGGTGTGGGCTTTGAGGGGTTAAGAGGGTCGATCTTCAATTTCGCCCTGGGGTCCAAGTCAATCAGACTGACAGACCCAGCCGCTGTTCCTCCGTCATTCAGCTTCCTCTTCTTATTGAACGCTTCCAACTTAACCATATTAAGGCTCAGATTATAACAGTATCGAGCCATCTCCTGATCACCTCAGAGGGAAGATACACAGTTGTCTTTATCAATGAATTTGATCAGGAGGTGGGGGGTAGACACAATTGCTTCCATTGTGTTCAAGGTAGGGCGGCCTATAATCCCGTTGTAAGGGGATTCCACATCGATCACTAGGATTCTCGATTTCACTGTTCTCGCTCCGAGCTCACCTTCAAAAGAAATGAGGGTATCAAGATACCCTTTGGTAGGTTGCTTCACCCCATTAAACGCTGTGAGTTCTTACGTATACGGCTGCAGATCTGCATCATTAAAACCCATTCTTTTGAAACAGTTATAAAAAATTACATCGCAAGAACTTCCCTGATCGACGAGGATCCTCTTCACATCTTTGTTGGCAATAACAGTGATGATTACCACCGCGTTATCTCCTCCTGGGATCGTCAGGCCGAAGTCATCATCAGTGAACGACACCGTCGGAGCTGCCACACCATCCCTGAAAGGGCGGTTATCTCTAGGTTTGCCCTGTACTGACAAAATCATCCGGTGGTGATTTTTCCTGGCTGTGATTGATGCTTCTCCTCCTGTAAATCCTCCAGCAATCATCTCAATCACTTCGCGCCTGCCTTGCCTCTACTGCTGAGGCATGTTGTCTTGCTGGGCTCCTCCAGCGATCACCACTCCTTTTTGTTTTTCAGCGGTAGTAAACCTTCTGACTGGGTTATGACTATTGTCACCCTCATCATCTGGATCTCTCTCTCTCTTGTCTATCCTGTCAGGCTCGTCTAAGGATTTTCCTCTGAACAGATATTGTTTCAGCTTTCCCTCTCTAATGAGGGTCTCCACGGTATTCTTCAATGCTTTGCACTCGTCTGTGTGGTGACCCTTCTGTTCATGAAAGGCGTATTATTTACGTGGGTTCCCAGGTCTTTTGACTGGGGGTGGCTTCTTTATACTAAAGACACTGAGCGCTGGCCAGCCAACCTCCCTCAAGATTTGGGAATGCCTGGAGTTCAGAGAAGCATAGTTGTTGAAAGATGAGACGCGCCTGTCTCATTGATGAGGTCGAGCGCTTACAAAGTCCTCTCTGAAGGCATGCTTTTCTGGTCTTACCCTCTCCTTCTCTCTCTGTGGCTACTGGGAGGGCACTGGAGGCTTCATTCTAGCTGCTGTAGCCTCCAGGTGTATTTCTATACCAACGTATTTGGAAGCTTTCCTTCGAAACTCCTCGAAGGTTATTGGCGGGCTCTTTGCTAAAGATAGGGCGAAAACAGAACCAGGTTGCAAAGCCTCCACCATAATATAGAGATGTATGGCCTCCGTGAGGTTGGGGACCAATGCAGCCTCCTTGTAGAATCTCTTCAGAAACTCCTTGAGAGTTTTAGTCTCTCCTTGCCTTATCTGAGCCAAGGTGTGAGAAGTCCTTGGGATGTCCCTGGAAATAACAAAGTGACTTTCGAACGCAGCTGCCATCTCTTCCTAGGAATCTATAGATTTTGAAGGCAAGCTTTTGAACTAGCTAAGAGCCTCCATAATATCCAGTCTGGATACCGGTTCTAAAGACAGGACGGTTGAATGTGAATATTGCCATTCCACATCTGTGAGATTGAATAAACCTTTTTAATCTCCGAGAGGTTAAAGGTAACACTTCACAATAGATATTTCCTTCCCAAAATACCCACACATGGGGATAGGGCATACTTTAACGTAAGTATCGTGTATCTATTACGATTTTTGTTATCTTCCTCCGGGGTGAAAACTACGCTTTAAACGACAATACAGTTAAACAAAGCGGAGGTACAACGAATGAAGAAGTAAAAGTATAGCGTATATGTCTAAGTTATTTGTCAATCATATACTTGTTACAAATGATAAGAAGAGAAGTGAAGATGAATTTAATTGATGAGAAGAAAAGTTTTATAAGTATAGTGCATCAAAAGTGGAGCTGATCCCAGTACACAGCTATAAATAAAAGCACAAAAATTACAAATATTAAAGAACAGGTGGTTGGTTCTCCGATGTGGGCACTTCCGCTCTCTCCTCTTCAGCTCCCTCAGCTTGAGTCTTATCCGCTCCAGTCTCTTGGCCAGCTTGGACATCCTTTTGTGTTTCATTTTTAGGGCCAGGAGTGGTCAGTGTTGGTTCCATGCTTTGACCCTTTGGAAGTGGAGGCAATTCATAAAGAGTATCAGGAGGATCCTGGTGCGAGCCGTCACTCTTCACTTTGACAAGCTTCCCCCCGTGGAATTCATAGAACGGATCCAGTCCGTACAAATCAAGCTTCACGTCAGGGTTGTGATAAAAGACCTGACGAAGTGCCAGGCCGAAGGATTCGAAAGCTACGTTCGTGCATATCTCTAAGGCTTTGGCAGCCTTGGCCTTAGAAGCAGCCAATTTCTTTTGAAGCTTGGTAAATTCCTCCTCCGACGGCCCAGTGCTCACACTCCCCTTCTTTAGCTCTTCAATCTGAGTCTGCATTTCCTTCTGAAGGGCCTCCCACTCTCCTAGGCTTTCAAATGGCCGTCCTCTGCTTCCTTGACTGCGCCCCTACTCAACTGCATCCTAATGGCTGGGGTTAGTGCGCGCTCTCAAAATTCTGGGAGAGTATTTCAACTTCACCGCCACTATGGCCAAACTATTTTACTACTGCCAAGTGGTCCGTCGTGCCAACAAGAAGGGCGGCCTTGGGTTCATAACACTCCGTTGTGACTCAAGGGTAGTGAACTTCAAGTCCTACACCGAATCCGCTAAGGTGGACGGACGCTCCTTTAAACATTACTACATGCGGGTCCGAGTTCAATCGAATAAGCCGGTCTTCTGGCTCAACAAGGAAGGGTTCACCAAATTCCCTATCAGTTGGTCGCACGAGCACTTTTTACTATTGAGCCGTGCCTACTACACTGAGGAGAGCGAACTTTCCTCTCATTCTGTCGAAGTGTTGAGTGCCATACAATCGGCCTCAAAAGTCCTCAAGGGGTTCTCTTACAGGCTTCTTTTGGGAGACGCTGCTGTCCGGGACACTTACCTTCGTAATAGCCGTTCTTGAACTGTGGTTATGTTGCATATTCATTCCGTTCTTATTATTTTTCCTTCCATGTTTTAACTCAATTTTTCCTTATTTTGTAGAGCAAATCGAAAAAGTCTCTCCCGAGATGTTGTCCCTGAAATCCATACTGGCGGATGGCGATTCTTCCTCTGAAGAAAACGAAATTCAAGCCAAGAGGAACTCCACTAAGGCAGTGGCTCCAATAATTCCTCTTACCTCCATCGTGGGAGACGAGGTCCCTCTCCTTGATGAAAAGGAACCTGAGGGACAAACTGAGGCCACGAGGCAAGGTAATGAAGAGGCCGTCCCGGAGAAGAAAAAGAAAAAGAGACATCTGGTCAAGGCAACGGATATGGGGAAGCCTTCTTCTGGTGATCCAGCAAAGAAACGCCAGAAGACTCTCGAGGAGTCTGGGATGAAAAAAGACAAGGGAAAGAAACCCATCCTTGATTCTTCTGCCCCTCCTTCACACGCCACGTCTGAACCGGACTCTGAGAGCGGTCCTCCTCCAGTGATTGACCCTCCAAGCGAGTCCTTTCTCTCCTTATCTCTGGTTCCAGGGGTCCATGCCCCCCACTCTTCCAAAGGCGAGGTACTGTCTCCGCCCCTCTCTTGATGCTGCCGAAGTTTGAGGCGCTTGCCAGGTCGGTCACTGGCATCTGGATGAGCTATCTGGCCTCTTGGACTCCTTAAGCAACAAGGCAGACTACATGGAACAGGTTGAAAAACTTGAAGCCGACATCGCTTTAAAGGAGGCCTGGGCGGCCAAGCAAGCTGAGACTCACAGAGGGGTGGAGACAGAATTGACTAAGGCCAAAGAGACGCTGCAGAAGAAGACTGAAGCAATAAGCCAGCTCCACTTCACCAACAAATCCTTTGAGCGGCAGGTTACTGAGCTTCAGAAGCAGAATAAATCCATCCCCCTCCTTGAAGAAGAGCTTCAATTGGAGAAGAAGAAATTGACCAAGCTAGCTGACGATCTTGCAGCAATAGAGGTCGGCCATAATAAAAGCCTAGGAGAGTGGGAGGCCCTTCGGAAGGAAATGCAGACTCAGATTGAAGAGCTAAAGAAGGGGAGTGTGAGCACTGGGCCATCGGAGGAGGAATTTACCAAGCTTCAAAAGAAATTGGCTGCTTCTAAGGCCAAGGCTACCAAAGTCTTGGAGATATGCAAGAACGTAGCTTTCGAATCCTTCGGCCTGGCACTTCGTCAGGTCTTTTATCGCAACCCCGACGTGAAGCTTGATTTGTACGAACTAGATCTGTTCTATGAATTCCACGGGGGGAAGCTTGTCGAAGTGAAGAGTGACGGCTCGCACCAGGATCCTCCTGATACTCTTTATGAATTGCCTCCACTTCCGGAGGGTCAAAGCATGGAACGAACACTGACCACTCCTGGCCCTAAAAATGAAACACAAAAGGATGCCCAAGCTGGCCAAGAGACTGGAGCGGATAAGACTCAAGCTGAGGGAGCTGAAGAGGAGAGAGCGAAAGTGCCCACATAGGAGAACCAACCACCTGTCCTTTAATTTTTGTAATTTTTGTGTTTTTATTTATAGCTGTGTACTGGGATCAGCTCCAGTTTTGATGTACTATACTTATAAAACTTTTCTTCTCATCAATTAAATTTATCTTCACTTCTCTTCTTATCATTTGTAACAAGTATATGATTGCCAAATAACTTAGACATATACGCTATACTTTTACTTCTTCATTCGTTGTACCTCCACTTTGTTTAACTGTATTGTCGTTTAAAGCGTAGTTTTCACCCCGAAGGAAGATAACAAAAATCGTAATAGATACACGATACTTACGTTAAAGTATGCCCTGTCCCCAAGTGTGGGTATTTTAGGAAGGAAATATCTGTTGTGAAGTGTTACCTTTAACCTCTCAGAGATTAAAAAGGTTTATTCAATCTCACAGATGTGGAATGGCAATATTCACATTCAACTGTCCTGTCTTTAGAACCAGTATCCAGACTGGATATTATGTCCCCTAGCTTATATGAGGGACTCATGAAGTTGCTCATATGAGCTATACAACTTGTGAGAGGTCTGGATGTTGGTATAACTTAAAAAATTACACGTTATGCTTTTACCTTAGTAATACTCGTTAATCGTCCAACATTGGCACCAAGTGTTACGAATCAAACGGCTTTGAGCGAGCAGTTCTGAGTGGAGGTTTGACGTTGCATGAATAATTCCGAGTGAACATTTGATTCTGAGTGACCGACTCAAAGTGAGCATTTGACTCTGAGTGATCACTCCGAGTGAAATTGGTTCTGGTCATATTTTCTGGGAAGTTTCGAGTGAGAATTCCAAGTGGAAGTTCTCATATTGGTCCTTCTAAGAGGAGGCTTTCCGAGTGACCGTTCCCGTTTGAATATTTCCGACTGACGCTTCGATGACGCTCGGTTTACTTCAGTTTAACCCTACAATCCGAGTCTTCGTTCGGGTTGAAGATTTCCGAGTGCAACTCTCCTGAGAAGGTGTCCCCGAGTGTGACATTTCTGAGCGGGGTAAATACCGAGTGAGATATTTCTGACTCCTGGGTAGTATGGCACCGAGTGGATCATTTTGAAACAAGATAGATCCGAGTGGAACATTTCTGAACAGGATAATACAGAGTGAAACATTTCCGACCTCTACGTAATACGGCACCGAGTGAAGAATTTCTGACCTCCACGTGATATGGTACCAAGTAAAGCATTTCCCGAGTGAAACACTTAGGGACAGAGAAAGGCTTCGACTTCGAATGAGTGCGTTTCGGGTAGAGACTCTCCCGAGTAAAGAATTTAAGAGTCTCGTATTGAATTTAAAGTGTTTCTGAGTAAGGAATCCCAAGGGAGAATATTTCTGACTGAGGGATTCCCAGGAATACTTCTGAGTCAATTCAATAACGATTGATTCTTCAATAGCAAACGGCCAAGCCTACAAGTTGTACTCGGAGTTTGGTTTAATCCTACAATTCGAGCCTTCAGTCGGTGTTAGATTTTACCCATTCACCATTTTTCTTCACTCGATGTTGGATTTTACCCATTCACCGGTCTTCGAATGGGGTTCGGTGCAATCCTACAACCCATTTCCTGAGGTTCGGTTTAATCCTACCACTCAAGTCTTCAATGGCGTTCGGTTTGATCCTACTAGCCGTATCTTCAATCGGTGTTGGATTTTACCCATTCACCGTTCTTCACCGACGTTCGGCCAAACCTACTAGTCGTACTCGGAGTTCGGTTTAATCCTATAATCCGAGCCTTCACCGGTGTTCAGCCAAACTTACTAACCGTACCCAGAGTTCGGTTTAATCCTACAATCTGGGTCTTCAAATGGGGTTCGGTTTAATCCTACAACCCATTTCGCCTCTTGAGGAGTTACATCGTCAATACACAGAATGGGTGATTGAGATCATCCATCCTGAGGGTCTTTATACATGACAGCTTATAACTATAAATCACAACATACAAATGAAAGGGTGAGAGTGAGAGAGTCATGAATTGAATTTTCATTAAACTGAATGTATATTAGAACGGAAGCGTAGTCGGGGCCATGCCTCGTCAAAACCTTCTTGAGAAAACCCAATGGGAAAAAACTCAAGTAAGGAAAAAGAGTACATGCCATCTTACCAACTAGCTGTAATAAATACGTAAGTTCTGAGTGTTCCACTTATTGCGAATTGGGGAACCATCAAGCTCCTCGAGCCGGTATGATCCCTTTCCAGTCACCTCAGAGACTCTGTAAGGGCCTTCCTATATCGGTGCCAACTTCCCTTGATACGCGAATTTATTCCCTACACTTGCCTTCCTCAGAACAAGATCTCCAGTGTTAAACGCTCTGTATTAGACACGCTTGTTGTACCGAAGAGTTGCCTTTGCTTTTATTGTCTGGTCTTTGATAAAGGCTTCTTCTCTCAACTCATGGAGAACGACCAACTCTGATGCCAGATTGGCGTTATTGTCTTCTGCTGAAAAATATTCCACTCGAGCCGATCTGGTTTGTAGCTCTACTGGGATCATCGGCTCGACCCCATAAGTAGACCGATATGGGGATTCATTAGTGGAAGAGTGTGGTGTAGTACGATATGCCCATAGAACATGGCATAGTTGATCGGTCCAACCTCCCTTTGCCTCTCCAAGGCGTTTCTTCAATCCTTTTAATACCTCTCGATTAGCCACCTCTGCTTGGCCGTTTGTCTGGGGGTGCTCAATAGACGAGAAAATTTAGACTATCCCCAGTCCTTCGAGCAAGTCTGTTAACTTTTTATCTGTGAACTGGGTGCCATTGTCAGTCACAATCTACCCTGGGACACCAAATCCAGCTATGATGTTCTCATATACAAAGCGCCTTGTCCATGCAGAGGTGATATGTATATACTGGCTCAGCCTCGATCCACTTAGTGAAGTAGTCAACCCCCACGATCAAGTATTTAATGCCCTCTAGAATGGTAGGGAACGGGCCCAGAATATCGAGGCCCCACTGGTAGAACGGCCATGGCACAGCGGATGAAGAGAGTTCTTGGGCCAGTATGTGATGAAGGTTAGAAAATCTTTGGCAAGCATCATATTTCTTCACAAAATCAGCTGAGTCTTGCTTCACCGTAGGCCACCAATATCCAGCCCTGAGGACTTTCCTCATTAAACTCCTGCCCCCAGCATGGTGCCCACACTGCCCCTCGTGTACTTCCTCCAACACTCCTTGTACTTCATCTTCTCTCAAACAAAGGAGGTATGGGACTGAGAATCATCTTTTGTATAGAACTCTATCGACCATGGTGAAGTATGGCAGTTCCCTTTTCACTCGCCTTCTTTCTTTCTCATCAGTAGGGAGCTGTCCGTCCGCCAGATAACGGATGTAGGGGATGACCCAAGAATTCTCGTAAGGGTAATTGACCATTATAGCATTTAGAGATAGGAACAGAGGGATGCTAGGTGATGTCAGCGTGCTCTGAACCACAGTCGTGGTACTGCCAGGCTGTTTTATACTTGCAAGCCTTGATAAGATATCCGCTCTGGTGTTCTCCTCTCTTGGCACATGCTTAAATTCCAGCACATCAAATCTCCCCTTCAATTCATTCACACAATTCAAGTACAGTTAAAGTTGTGGCTCTCAGACCTGATATTCTCCCTGGATTTGCGAAATCACCAGCTGTGAATCGCTGCACAATGTTACTTCTGACGCTCTAATGTCAATCGCCGCTCGGAGGCCGGCCAGGCATGCCTCATACTCAGCTTGATTATTGGAGGTTTTGAAATTGAGTCAGAGGGAAATTTCTAAGTGCATACCATCATCGCTTTCCACTGCAACACCGACTCCACAACCTTTACTGTTTGACGACCCATCAACATAAACGGTCCAATGCGCTCGAGGTGTGGCTGGATCCGGCCCAGTCATTTCCATAACAAAATCCGCCAAAACTTGGGCTTTAATAGCTCCTTGAGGCTCATAGGAAATTTCAAACTCAGAAAGCTCGATGAACCACTTATTCATCCTTCTAGCGAGGTCTGGTTTACTGAGCACTGAACGAAGAGGTAGATCCGTTCTCATAAGTACTGGATGCGCGTGAAAATACGGCCTCAACCATCGTGAAGCCCACACAACTGCTAGAGCAGCCTTCTCTATCTTTTGATATCTGCTCTCAGTCCCCTGGAATGTCTTGCTGGTGAAGTACACTGGCCTCTGTCCCTCTGAAGTTTCTTTGACCAAAGCCACGCCTAAGGCCTCATCAGAAATTGCCAAATACAGGATTAAAGTCTCACCCAGGTCAGGCTTTACCAGTATTGGTGGACTTGAAAGCACGGCCTTAAGCTACTGGAAAGCTTGCTCTTGCTCCTCTCCCCATTCGAAATTCTTGTGCTTCTTCAACGCCTTATACAGAGGAAGGGATCTATGTGCCATTTTGGGCATGAATCAGGCCAGAGCGGCCACCTTCCCATTCAACGATTGTACCTCCCTTAGGCTCTTAGGGCTTTGCATATCTAATATTGCCTGACACTTACCAGGGTTGGCCTTGATGCCCCGCTGGGTCAACATGAATCCCAAGAACTTCCCTGTTGGAACGGCAAAAATGCACTTCAATGGGTTCAACCTCATGTTGTATTGTCGCAGTCGAGTGAACACTTGGCGCAAATCATCAATGTGATCCCCTCCAACGGGAGTCTTTGTGATGATATCATCGATATACACCTCTACCAGCTTGGTGTGCATACCTTCGAATACTTTGTTGATTATGCGCTGGTAGGTAGCACCGGCGTTCTTCAATCCAAACGGCATGACGGTGTAGCAGAAGACACCACGGTCATTGACAAAGGCCGTCTTTTCTTGATCTCCTTCCTACATCGGAATCTGATTGTACCCTGAATAAGCATCCATGAAACTGAGGTACTGATAACCATATGAGTCATCTACTATACGATCAATGTTTGGGAGGGGATACGGATCTTTGGGGCAATATCGGTTGAGATCTACATAATCCGTGCACATCCTCCACTTGCCATTGGCTTTCTGCACCATCACCACGTTGGAAAGCCAAGATGAATAGCGAATCTCCTTTATAAAACCAGCTTTCAACAATTCCTCTGTTTGCTCACACGCTGCCTTCTGCTTCTCCGGTCCCAACCTTCTCTTCTTCTGGGCCAACGGTCTTGTTTCTGGGTAAACAGCGAGTTTGTGGCAACAGAAATCAGGGTCCATCCCAGGCATGTCTGCTGCAGTCCATGCAAAAAGGTCTTTAAACTCCTGTAAGAGAGCCAACAAGCGTTGCTCCATGCCTGACTCCAAGTTATCATTAATGTGTGTGACCTTCTTTGGGGAATCCCCTAAGATGACGTCCCTGGAACCACCATCCGGTGTGGGCTTTGAGGGGTTAAAAGGGTCGATCTTCAATTCCGCCCTGGGGTCCAAGTCAATCAGACTGACAGACCCAGCCGCTGTTCCTCCGTCATTCAGCTTCCTCTTCTTATTGAACGCTTCCAACTTAACCATATTAAGGCTCAGAGTATAACAGTATCGAGCCATCTCCTGATCACCTCGGAGGGAAGATACACAATTGTCTTTATCAATGAATTTGATCAGGAGGTGGGGGGTAGACACAATTGCTTCCATTGCGTTCAAGGTAGGGCGGCCTATAATCCCGTTGTAAGGGGATTCCACATCGATCACTAGGATTCTCGATTTCACTGTTCTCACTCCGAGCTCACCTTTAAAAGAAATGAGGGTATCAAGATACCCTTTGGTAGGTTGCTTCGCCCCATTAAACGCTGTGAGTTCTTGCGTATACGGCTGCAAATCTACATCATTAAAGCTCATTCTTTTGAAACAGTTATAAAAAATTACATCGCAAGAACTTCCCTGATCGACAAGGATCCTCTTCACATCTTTGTTGGCAATAACAACGATGATTACCACCGCGTCGTCTCCTCCTTGGATCATCGGGCCGAAGTCATCAGTGAACGACACCGCCGGAGCTGCCACACCGTCCCTGAAAGGGCGGTTATCTCTA
Source organism: Clitoria ternatea (assembly GCA_037962975.1). NCBI lineage: Eukaryota > Viridiplantae > Streptophyta > Magnoliopsida > Fabales > Fabaceae > Clitoria > Clitoria ternatea. Next base: position 145,521,985 of record CM075673.1, read on the forward strand.
GGTTTTCCCTGTACTGACAAAATCATCCGGTGGTGATTTTTCTTGGCTGTGATTAATGCTCCTCCTCCAGCAAATCCTCCAGTAATCATCTCAATCACTTCGCGCCTGCCTTCCCTCTGCTGCTGAGGCATGTTGTCTTGCTGGGCTCCTCCAGCGATCACCACTCCTTTTTGTTTTTCAGCGGCAGTAAACCTTCTGACTGGGTTGTGACTATTGTCACCCTCATCATCTGGATCTCTCCCTCTCTTGTCCATCCTGTCAGGCTCGTCCAAGGATTTTTCTCTGAACAGATATTGCTTTAGCTTTCCCTCTCTAATGAGGGACTCCATGGTATTCTTCAACGCTTTGTACTCATCTGTGAGGTGACCTGTCTGTTCATGAAAGGCGCAATATTTACGTGGGTTCCCAGGTCTTTTGGCTGGGGGTGGCTTCCTTATTCCAAAGACACTGAGCGCTGGCCAGCCAACCTCCCTCAAGATTTGGGAATGCCTGGCGTTCAGAGGAGCATAGTTGCTGAAAGACGAGACACGTCTGTCTCGTTGATGAGGTCGAGGCTTGCAAAGTCCTCTCTGAAGGCATGCTTTTCTGGTCTTACCCTCTCCTTCTCTCTCGTGGCTGCTGGGAGGGGACTGGAGGCTTCATTCTAGCTGCTGTAGCCTCCAAGTGCATTTTTATACTAACGTATTTGGAAGCTTTCCTTCGAAGCTCCTCGAAGGTTGTTGGGGGGCTCTTTGCTAATGATAGGGTGAAAGCAGAACCAGGTTGCAAAGCCTCTACCACAATATGGAGCTGTATGCCTCCGTGAGGTTGGGGACCAACGCAGCCTCCTTGTAGAATCTCTTCAGAAACTCCTTGAGAGTTTCAGTCTCTCCTTGCCTTATCTGAGCCAAGGTGTGAGAAGTCCTTGGGATGTCCCTGGAAATGACAAAGTGACTTTCGAACGCAGCTGCCATCTTTTCCCAGGATTCTATAGATCCTGAAGGCAAGCTCTTGAACCAGCTAAGAGCCTCCTCCGTTAAGGTTCTGGGGAACATTCTACACATGACGTCTTCATCAGCTCCTAGATACATAGCCTCGTAAACATAAGCATCTAGGTGCTTAGTGGGATCAGTTTCTCCATTGTATTCCCCGATCGACAGTGGCTGAGTCGTCTGCAAGTGCTTAGGGATGATGATGCTCATGAGTCTCCTCGAGAAAGGAACACTAAGTCTATAAGTTCCAAAGGTCACCACTGCTTGCTCCCTTCTCCTGATACTGACTCTATCACCAGAGTCTTGGGATTTTTGAGTACTGGAGGGTCGTAGATCTTTCCCTCACAGATGCATGGTGAGCCTCTTCTGCATGGGACGTCACCCTGTCCCCAGCTCCTTTCTTCTCCCGCTTTAGCTCCATCAACTCCTCCCTGAGTTGCCTAATGACTTCATCACGAGGGTCAGGGGTTGCCACTGGTACCATCCTTCGGGTATTGGTGATAGGAGATTCGAAGACGAGTCTCCTCCCAGTCTGCTGGTGGGTCACGTCCTCCACATGACCATCAACAAAATCACGTCCATCACCTTCCATTCTGACAACCAAACTTCTATAAAAAGTGGGAATAACTCTAACGGGCCCCACTGGGCGTGCCAATGAACTGGTCTGAACCGGGGTCTAGGATCCGGTGTGGGACCAGCCACAAGAGTGCAGGTGTTTTAGGGTTTGTACACCGGTACGGTGGGTATCTGGTATTGTAATTCGACCTCTCAGTGGGAGAAACCGATCTTGTTGTCCTGGAGATCCTTCACACCAGTGTTTCGTGTTGAAGTGGGGCGAAAGATGGTGCCACCTGCGAAGATTCTCTGACGTTCATGTTAGAAAAGTATAGGTGACTCAATGAATACTAAAGTAATGCAATAGTAAAGATGTAAGATAGAACAACGTAACCTTGCATGTGTGTTGGAACATGCTATTTATAGTTGAACATAGGAAATGAATCGTTGGATGCAAGTGGGCCCCTTGGTTCTGATAGCGTGTAGAGTGTGTCAATCAAGATGACTCAGTACTTAGAGTGTGTCAGGGGGTAGTTCAATTATCAGAGTACGATCCTGTGATAGGGATGGAGGATAATCACCTTTCCGCATATTTCACTGACAATTATACTTACTCTCTGAGGTAATTGACATAGACACATTCCGCTATACAGGGTATCTTCGCTGATAAGTTATAAGGAACTCTTATCTCATAGTGACCTGAGGCAAACGGTTATACACGTCGTGGAAATGAGAACGGATAAGGTATCCGTCGTAGAGAGGACATATGAAACATTTAATGAAGTGAGGACGGATACAGTGACAACGGATGACTGCTGCGGCACTGTCTTCCTGTGACACCAGATGCTCCTTTAAGAGGTCACTCTGACGTCATAACTTTATGGTCCGGTATCCAGACCGGATCAATAATATTATAAATATATAAAAAAATTAGGATAAATTTTTCATGTTTTAATAATTTTGTTGGACAAAGAATATCACAATAAAAATTTTAACTATCAATCTCGAATATATTTAAAGATCTATCTCATATATGAGAAAGTATGTAATTTAAATAAATTCCAACTTAAGATAATGAATCACATAATTACTAAACACATATTTACAGAATATTTAAATTAGTTTAAAAGCAAGAGTGAATTTTTAGAAATAGGTTCTAAAAGGACCCATTAGTAACACTTGCCCATTTCCTAAATTTACTCAATATCTCTATGATTTAAATCACATGATTCTATTTCATCACACCTATTACAACATTACCATATTATGTTTATAATACAATCCAAAGTCTTCCTAGTATGTCACTAAGTCCATTACTAACAACCTTCCATTTTACTTATGCAATCTCATATATATATATATATATATATATATATTTGAACCTAAAATAAAAGTGTATTAATCTCAATATACATGTAATTGATAATATTATGCTAATGCTTAAACTTGGGATAAATTTCACATATTCATATCATTATTCTCTATCAATTAATTTTCATCGTCATGGTACCACTAAATGAAACTAGTTATTGTAACATCCTAAAATTAGGATTTATTAGACAAAGCAAGAATTAAAGGGGAATTTAAATGAAAATGAGAGGTTAATTTAAACAAATGCGGAAATGACATCTATGTCCCTAACCCTTTTAAATTTAATTTCCCTTCTCATTCTCTTTTATTTTCACGTTTGTGCAACAGAGAGGGAGGAACTTACTTCTTCTTCTTCTTTTCTACCCTACGGCACTACAATTCTTCCTCTCTTCTTATCTCTTCTCAATTTCATAAAATTAGAGCAAGAATCCATCTTCTCTACCTTTCCTCTTTCACGTGGGCAACATGGATTAAGGGAGAAAGCTTGAATTTTTCCTAATCAAGGTAAGATTGAAGAACACCCATCATGGGTTTTGATTAAACTTTGTTTTCATCTTTTAATTCTTGCAATTTGGTGGATTTTGAAGCATTTAGAAGCCATAGATGTAAGTGGGCAGTTTTGGGGTTTTCAAGAACCTTGGGCTTTCATGAAAAGTGAGTTAGAATGGGTTCTTGATTACTAATTTTATTAAATTACAGCTTAATGATTACCGTTTTGATGGAATAATGTAGTTTCGGAGAGTTTTGGAGGTTTTCGGAATTCGGCAATAATCAAAATCAAGCATCGGAGTCGGAGCTTGTCAAAAGTTGATTGATCGTGAGAAATCGAAATCGGAGTTGTGATTAGTGATTTACTAGCGTTTGATCGATCGAGGAATTTCTAGGATTCTCTATACGAGGCAGGGGGAGCTTTTACATATTAAATGCATAGTTATAAATGGATTCGGGGTATATTTATATATAGACTTATGAACGATATGTTTTATGCACTATGATGAATATGATGCTTGTCATCTATGTGAATATGAATGAGCATATTTATGTTTGAATTTAGCATGAGATGCTTGGATTGTGAATTACATGATATTTGAATAGCATGAGATTCATTTGATAAACGGAAATGAAATGTTGTGAGCATACAAGCGTGAGACGCATATCCATTGAATTGAAAATGATGAATTGATAATGTTTAATTGCATGAAATACTTTGTATAATTGTAAATTATGTGGTTTTAAGGATTCCATAAAGACCTTGAGTGAGACTTAAGGCAAACCTCTTGAGTAAGGCTCGGGGTTAGCCGGTGACACTACCGTTGTCGCTGAGAGTGATTGTGTCACGTGTGAGGGCAAACGGTTTGGTACCAGTAAAACGGCTGGATCAGCTAAGAGCTGAGTATATGGCTGAGAGCTAGTGTTGCAACACAAAGTTTAATGAATGAGTATTGGATCCAAATGAATGAGAATGATATGTGCATATATGTTTGTTATTAAGAATTGCTTGATGTCATAGCATGGCGATGTTAGTAGTTTATGTTTATAGATTTTTATACCTCATTGTATGATAGAGAATAAAATAATTGAATCGGAACTATAGCTGTCATTTGTTATGTATGATGCTCACCCCTATTTGTGGATATATTTTCAGTGGACTTAGGACGCGGTGGAGTTTGATGAAAGATCACTCAGCTCAAGTTTGGAGCGTTATTCATATATGTCTTGTACATAATACACATAGTTGTTTTGTAGTTGCCTTGGCCGGCTCCCGTGCATACCTGTTTTGATATGTGTATATGTATACGTATAGATGTACGCTTAGTGGATTAGGTAACTGATAGCTTCATTTGGAAGCTTAGAATCCCTTTGAGCATATATTGATGTTGAAATGAATTTTGATGTTACTTAATGATGTTGAAGAGTGGAGACCATTGATGGTCCCACCATACGCATATGAGTTTGATGTATATCCAGGAATTGTGGACATGTATATGATGCTATATTGATGCATGAGATGTCCAGAAATTGTTGTGGGTAACACCCTAAATTTTAAAGAAAACAATTTATTGAATAATAGTAATTAATTATTTATGGTCCAATAATTGTGGGAGGATTAATTTGACATAGAGGTGAATTATCAGTAAATTAATAATTACCAGAACCGGGTGATTTAACAGATGATGTGGGACCCACTTGGTTAAATTAAATAATTGATAGGTCTAGAATGTTTGGAAAATTATTGTGGTTATTATAACACCCCTGATTTTCTGTACTCGAATCCCGATGTGATCGTCATAATTAATAAAAATGCGAGTAAATTTTTTGCGTTTGAAAACATTTCTAAGACACCACTATGATCACATCAAGACCCAAATCACAGAAGACCAAAGAGTGAGATTATATAACCTAAAGCTGTATCGATAGATAATTTGCCCATAACAGTATACGAAAATAATAGAGTTTACAGCGGAAGAATATGTATACCGGGCACATGCCTAGTCCCATATATGACGATATGAGAAAAGGCTCGGTAAAGCACGCAATGGCATATCATAAGCCTAATAGACAACCATCATCATTTTACATAATTATATAAGCATGCAATGCCTAAGATATAATTATATATATATATATATAGACCTATATTCACATACATTCAGGGATATTCCCCCGACTATCACAATCATCAATATTCATCATTCAATTTCAATCTTTCTAATATACATCAAATTATCTCTTACATTCTATATATATATATATATATATATATATATATATATATATATATATTTACCATCCACCAATTCAAGGTTTATCTTATACATATTCATAATCACTAAATCCTCCATATCATCATATACAATCTATTCATTTCATAATTTCAATACATAATAGTTCACAAATGATGTCGGCCAAGGCACTTCCTCTACCACTATTTACCTTCACCAAATCTTGATCTTTAAATCCAAACTTGTCCCATGGCAACCTACATCACAATGCTAAAAAGGAGACCACATGGGAGAGTGAGTTATACATTCAAAATGACGAATAATATATATATTGTGATCATGTGTATATGCATACAAACATTATGTGTGCTTTGCTATCAAAACATCAAATTATCATGCATTCATTATCTCATCATCACAATAGGCATACAAGCCTCATGAATCGCAATTCATAAATAAGCACAACATATACACAATCACAAACACCATCACTTGCCACTTATCAACAAGGGCATTCACAATCATTATCATCATTAATTCATTAAGGTCTCACTCAATACCTCCTCGCAAGGGGTTTCTCAACACTCGTGGTCATCCCATCTCAAATGCCATGGTCTTAAAGCTAATGCATATGTCAACTGTTTAATGCATATGCAATGGATCCGATTTCATATCACGGGTGATCGCAACCACCATAATCAATCATTCATAATCATTGGTTTCCCGCCTCGCAAGGGGTACTCCCTATAGCAGCCTCGCAAGGTGCTTCTCGTGATCGCAACCACATTCAACAATTCTCATAGGTTTCCCGCCTCGCAAGGGGTACTCCCGCCTCATGATCGTAACCATGGGCATCATAAGTGCTCGCAAGCCCTTTATCATATCAATTACCAAGTGATCGTAACCACTGGCTCATCATCATACAATAGTCCCCGCAGGGCCTTTCACATTCCAAAATCTGGTGATCGCAACCACCGTTACAATATCATATCATCATCAAGTTGGTTTCTCGCCTCGCAAGGGGTACTCCCTTCATAGAATCCCACAGGATCTTTTATCATTATGATCGCAACCACATAATACCAATGTTATGCCATGCCATGAATGCAAGATGCAATAATGCATATGCTTAACAACCTCGCAAGGATATCTCACCCTCTCAATTAGGGATATAATTTAATCTGGCACTTTCAAGAATCATATAATTATTTACAAGCCCCTCAAGGCATATCATTCATATAATTGGCATTCAATGGCCACAAACATCATTCATAGTAATCCACACATGGATATCAAAAGGCATAGCAAAGAATCATAATATTATTCTACACTTGGAGTTATCCAAGACATATTCATCATTCACATATATGGCAATCACACTTAGGCCCAACACAATCATGTTCTTGACTTTGCATCTCATCACAATACATTTTTATATTTCCCATTATATAGTGAATCAATATCCATATTCAACCATAATGGTTTTTACTATAAAATCATTAATAATAACGATCATCCTTATTCAAGGAATTGATCCGAAACATTATTCGTTATTACCCATTATCATGGTCATCTCCAATTTATCGACCATTAACAAACGCCTCGCCATTCATTCAATTCCCACAATGGGTTTATAAGACCCAAAGGTACATCTCATAGCTCATCGTCAAGCCTTAACCTTGTTTTCACATGACTCATTCTTAGTGGTTGAGATTTTATATTTCTCATTATATGTATTATGGGCATAATCAAGTCATCTCAATATTTTAATCATTATCCAACACACCATATCATTGTCTAAAATATATATATCTTTATACATTCCCTCAAGTATCAAATAATATAAGGGAAAAAGGCCTAAAGCCATCAGGACCGAGAAAAGAAGGGTCAATAAAATCAGAACCGAGAGAAAAGAAGGGAAAATTCCATCAGGGGTGTCACTCGCCCAAGCAAAATCCCCACTCACTTGAGCGAGTGCCAAATAGTACACATGGGCGAGGCAGAACGGAGCAGAGCAAAGAGAAATAAGAAGTAACAGGGGGAGCTTCGCTTAAGCTAAAACCAACTCGCTTGAGCGAGACACACAAGCTTCGCTTGGGCGGGCCAGCGAGCCTGGGCAAAAATCGTCCAGAATCAAAGTCCATGCTAACTCGCTTGGGCGAGCAACTCAACTAAGGTCATTCACTCGAGCGGAAATGGTTCAATGCCAGTACAACTCATAACTTAACTTGGGCGAAACCTCCTCGCCTAAGCAAATAACTCCCAGAGTCGAGCATATGCTCACTCATTCGGCAAATTCCCCAACACTCGGGTTTCTGTTGACAGAATCCCCCAAAACCGACCCATCATTCATTCGGTTTTCACTCGGCAAAGTTTATCCGGATCCGAGTCATCTCACACCCGGCTTCCCACTTGGCATAACAATCTATACCGACCTATTTTTCATTCAAAAAAATCATTCCGAGGCCGACTCACACTCACATAGTCTATCACTCGACTAATTACTCCAAAACCGACTCATTACCTGATCGGTCCCCACTTGGCAATTCATCCCAACACCGACTCAACTCCTGATCGGTCCTCACTCAGTGAATTATTTCAAAATCCACTCTTCTATCTTGTGGTCTTTCACTCGGCAAATTAATTCCAAGACCGACCATCACTCACTCAGATTTCCACTCGGAAAAATAATCCAAACTTAGTCCTCTCTCACTCAGACTTCCACTTAGTAAATTCATTTCAAATCCGAGTCTTCACTCACACGGTGTTCCACTCGGTAAAACATTCCAGAACCGACTCACCACCCAAGTGGTCACTCACTCGGCATCTCATTCCAAATCCGACTTCCTTTCTTTTTCTCTCAAACGGAGTTATTCTAGAGTACTTCTGGACAAACACACCAGGTATTCCCAATCAGTGCCATCTTTACTCAGAATTACACACACAGAGGGATTCCACTAGGAACGAGTTACACTGAACTCGGAATTTCCCTCTCGAAACTCCACTGCTCGGAATATCACACAGGGAGACCTCTCACTCGGAATTATATCCACTCCCTCACTCGGAAGGTCCTGTCTTGGACATAGCCCACTCGGAATTTCACTCAGAAATTCACTACAATCAGGAAATTATTTTCTAAGGTTCCCACTCATTTGAAATTTCACCCAGAATCCCACTTACTCACCATACACTCGTCACACTCGGTCAAAACACAACCATACCAGTCACTCACTTAAGTGGGCACCATACCAGCATCAGACTTCACATTCTCGCTCAAGCTACTCACACCCGCTTGAGCGAAAAACGTCCAGTGGCAATTTCCTCTCTAGCTCGCTCAAGCGCGCCCAGTAACTGCCCTGATTGCATAACATGCATCTCGCTTGGGAGGAAGTCCCACTCGCCTGGGCGAGATTTGTCCAGAGGCTACAATACTGCCACAGGGGATCCTCGCCTGAGCGAGATCCCATCTCGCTTAAGCGAGAATATCAGAATATGCGCAAGAAACATGAGAAACTCACAACCAAACATACCAAAACTTATACCAGCCAAAATTCATTAAATCTAATATAGCATATACTTCATACTAGGCATTTAAAACCTGTCCCAGACCTTTATACTCATTAACATCCAATTCAATCTATCAATCATGTTAGATTCAAACTTGTCATCATCTTATATGAATATACATTTTCTTATCAATTCAACGCATATTCTCACACATCATTCTCAATAACCATCAACTTGCCATTTCAATTAATTCAATACATACACATGGCAAGGCAAGCATGAGTATTTAACACATACATCAAATCACTCTCAAATTTACTCATGCAATTTGAATGTTAACTCTTCTCCTACCTCGAGGGAAGAGCCAAAACGGTTCCAATGCTCTGAAAGCTCCTTCATATCACTCGGAGTACGATCTATATACCATATGCAAGTATATTCACATAATTAATAACCATCATGATTTTAATCACTTGCTAGCTTATTATAAAGCTTAACCCCAAGTCCTAGACTTGCTAAACACCAACATATGTAATTGTGTTAGGCTTCAGGAATTCCTTTCCCAAAGCCAAGATCCTCTAGATCTTAAAAGGCCAACTAAACCCAATAACATCATCATCTCATCCATTACACGATGTATTCCCAATTTACCTCAACTCTCTAAATATCCTTATTATCATTTAAAGCTCACATAATTCATCCTTGCTTCTCTTAAATCATCCTTAATTATGAAACTCTAATGACACAAATCATGGCCTATCAATCCACCAACCAATATGTATGTCTCTTTAATTTCACCATTTAGGGTTATCTCCAATGTTCATCATTGTTCTTCATTATAATTAACAACTTATCATTAAATATCACCTATTGACATTCCATTCACCCTTTCAAACCATATTATATCCATTTCCCCAAATTCCTAGGGCTAGGGTTTCCATCAAAACCCAACAACATTTACCCATGCTCATTAATCACCACTAATGGTCATCTTTCTTCATTAATATCATTCTCATAATCATTAAACCTACATTCTATTCACATTTCACACTTTCCCCAATTTATTAAAGTTAGGGTTTCACTAAAACCCAACAACACCATAAATGCTTATTCATTTTCCACTCATCCAAATATTAACTCCTTACATATATAATAAGCCAACATTAATGCCATAATAACAACACCCCACCTTAGGGTTTCCTCATTTAAAGCTTCTCCCAACAACCCTTATGCAATAAATACTCCCCCAAATACATAGAACCCAAAATCTAGGGCATAAAACTCATGAAAATGATGAGGAACTTACCTCACCCAAAGAAACATGAGCTTCCACAAGAGAAAAGAGCCACACGAAAATAGAGTGGGAGAAGGAGGAGGAGTTCTAGCACAAGCGTCTCCTTCAGGCTTCCATAAAAACGAAAATGGTGAAGGAGGGGAAGGCCACCATGCGTTTTGGGTTTTGAAGAGAAGAAGAAGAAGAAGAGGTGAGGAAAAGAGAATAATGAGGATGAAAAAAAGTAGCGTGAAGCATGAGAGGAAGAAGGGTTTATGTTTTTAATAGTCTTGCTTCACATTAAAATTTTACTGTTTTATAATAAACAGACTCTCAGTTCGGGCTCAATACTAATTCCAAAAATTATTCTGAATATAGATTCGGATTCCCAATATTATTCTTAATAGCCCTGACCAACGGCATCTCAATCGGAGATACTTGGTCCGACACTCATATTCTATTCGGGTATAATTTCATCTCCTTAAATCTTAATAATTTATAAATATCCTCAATAAATCCCAATTGTAATTATTCCAGTATTTTTGGGACACAAATCCACTCATATACAATTGTTTATTATTCATTCTCCTCAATTATTCATTTTTATAGAATTCGGGATGTTACAGTTATGGTGGTATGGTTAAAATAATTTCTAGTGCTAAGGAGATAATTAATTGGACTCAACATATGTTATTAAACGGAGAAAATACGAGCCAAAATGGAATTAAAAGAAAATGAAAATTCCCTTTCCTTCTCCTCTCATGACTGTGACCATTTCCCCCTTTTTCTACTCTCTTTTGTACAATGGGTAAAGGAATTATTGACCAATGGAAAAAGGCATAATGGTGTACCCTATTAACCAATGGTCAATGACCAATTTTGTCACGTTTCCCCATATTGTCTTCTCATTTTTGGTGCACCCTTCACCTCCATTTTATCTTCATCATTTTCTTCTTCTCCTCCATTCTTCTCTTGCCCAAACCATAGCCACCCCTCTCCTTCACCTCCATGAGGTTTGAATGATATATTGGAGCAAAGCATTAGTTGTCTTCTCCTCCCTCCTTTCCATTTTTGTTTTTGATGAGCATGGATGTGAGGTAAGGTTTCTTGCCCCTTTAATGTCCTATTTATAGTTTTGATGTTGTTAAACTTGAAATATTGGTGTTGGGATTTATGGGTGTTGATAAAAATAGAAACCCTAGGCTTGGATGGCTTAGAGACATGGTTCTTGATAATGGTTTTATGTTAGAAATGGATATAGGTTAATGGACTTATGATGAATCAATGAAGATGGTGAGTGTTAATTATTGTTGGGTGATTGTGTGAAAAACCCTAAGTGTTGTAAATTAGGGGGTTTTGGCAAAACTAGTGAATGTGAGGATTTTGGTGCCTTAAAATGATTTATGTAAGGGGAATGAGTTTTTAGAATCATTGAGATTGATTAATGAGGTTGATGATATATGCATGCATGTAGGAATGATGATTGAGGTGTTGGGTTGAGAGTGAATATGAGATGTTATTGTGATAATAATAGTTAAAAACCATTGGTAAGGGATACTTGAGTTGATGAATAGTTAGATCATGATGAATATCTCAAGAGTTTGTTGATTGGCTTAGATAGAGTCAAGAGGCTTATAATGGGTTTGAATGAATAATGATAAGGATTGGATGCATTGTGGGTAAAGGATATGATCTTGTTATTATTGGGTATGGTTAGCCCTTTTAAGACTTAGATTGTCTTGGTTTTGGGAAAGGAATCCTGAAGCCTAATATAAGCGTATGAATTGGAGTTTAGACAAGTCTAGGACTTGATAACGAGTTTTAAGAAATGATGCCTTATTAATTTCATGTATAAATGTGTGTTTGTTGATAGGATTATGTTCCGGACGATGATACGGAATAATCGGAGCGTTTGGATTGCGGTTCTTCTCTTGAGGTAGGAGAAGAGTTTCCATTTCAAATTGCATGAGTGAATAATTGTTAATTATGTATATGTATGAACTCATGCAATGCCTTGCCATGAATGTGTTAAATGTTTGAATTGATGATGTGATGAATGATAGCTTGACTTATATTGAATGTTATGAAAATATATATATATGATGATGATAAGTGTTGGGATGTCCTTTTTGTTGGACATGAGTAAATTGATGATATAGACCCATAGATGGGTGAATTACCTAAAGTGTGGAAATATGTTTATAATGTGATCCGGTCTGGATACCGGCCCCCAATCTTGTGACGTCAGAGTGACCTCATATAAGGAAAGCCGGTGTCCTGGTTCAACATTACCACACCGGATATCCGATGTCTGGCCTTCCGCTCTCATCTCACAACCGTCCCAGTTATTGACTCTATAACGGAGCATTGTTCATTTTCACAGAACATTTATATAACTGCTGGTTTCTCAGTCACAGCGAGATAAGAGCCCCTAATAACTTATCAGCGAAGATACTGTATGTAGCAAAATATGTCATGTCAATGGCCTCAGAAAGCAAGTGGATGTGTCAGCAGATTATGCGGAAAAGGTGATTATCCTCTCTTCTTCTTAGAGGATCGTACTCTGATAATTGACCTACCCTCCTGACACATTCTGAGTGTTGAGCCACCCTGATTGACATAATGTACACGCTATCAGAGCTAGGGGACCCACCTGTATCCAACGACTCATTTTCTCACGTACAACTATAAATAGCTCATTTCAATACACATGCAAGGTATCGTTGTTCTATTTTACGCTTTGCTATTACATCACTTGAGCATTCACTGAGTTCTTACACTCTTCTAACTTGAGCGTCAGAGAATCTTCGCAGGTGGCACCACCTTTCACCCCCCTGCAACGTGAAACGTTGGTGTGAAGAATCTCCAGGACAACAAGACCGGCCTCTCCCACTGAGAGACCGGATTAATACATCGGATACACACTGTTCCGGTGTGAAAACCCTAAAAACACCTATATTCTTGTGGCTGGTCCCACACCGGATCCTAGACCCCAGTCCAGACCAGTTCATTGGCACGCCCGGTGGGACTCGTTAGAGTTATTCCCATTTTCGTAGAAGTTTGGTTATCACGATAGAAGGTGATGGGAGAGATTTTGTTGATGGTCACGTGGAGGATGTGACCCATCAACAGCCTGGAAGGAGACTTGTCTTCGAGTCCCCTGTAACTCAAACCCAGAGGATGGTGCAAGTGCAAACGCCTGACCCTCACGATGAGGTTATCAGGCAACTCAGGGAGGAGCTGATGGAGTTGAAGCGGGAGAGAGGAGGAGCTGGGGACAGGGTAACGTCCCATATAGAAGAGACTCACCACGCATCAGAGATGGGCAGGTCTACAGCCCTCCAGTATTCGAAGATCCCCACGTATGAAGAGAGAGAGCAGACTCAAGACTCTGGTGATAGAGTCAGTACCAGGAGAAGGGAGCAGGCAGTGGTGACTTCAGGGACGTACAAACTCAGTGTCCCTTTCTCAAAAGGCTGATGAGCATTACCATCCCGAAACATTTGCAAACAACTCAGCCACTGTCGATAGGGAAGTATAATGGAGAAACTGATCCTACTAAGCATTTGGATGCTTATGTGTATGAAGCTATGTATTTGGGAGCAGATGAGGATGTTATGTGTAGAATGTTCCCAAGAACACTGACGGAGGAGGCTCTCAGCTGGTTTAAAAGCTTACCCTCAGGATCTATAGACTCTTGGGAGGAAATGGCCGCTGCGTTTGAAAGCCATTTGTCATCTCTAGGGATATCCCAAGAACTTCTCACACCCTGGCCCAAATAAGGCAGGGAGAAACTGAAACTCTTAAGGAGTTCTTGAAAAGGTTTTATAAGGAGGTAGCTTTGGTCCCCAACCTCACGGAGGCCATACAACTTCATATTGTAGTAGAAGCTCTTCAGCCTGGTTCAGCCTTTGCCTTAACTTTGGCAAAGAGCCCCCCAACAACCTTCGAGGAGTTTCGTAGGAAGGCTTCCAAGTACGTGGGCATAGAGATGCATCTGGAGGCAACCGCAACAAGAGTGAAGCCTTCAGCACCCACTCAGCAGCCACGGAGAGAAAAGGAAAGAGTGAGGCCTGAGAAGCATGCCTTTATAGAAGACTTTGTAAACGCTCACCCGTATCCACGAGATAGGCGTGTATCATCGTTCAACAACTATGCTCCATTGAACACCAGGCACTCACAAATCATGAGGGAGGTTGGTTGGCCAACGTTGAACATCTTTGGTATAAGGAAACCATCCCCAGTCAAGAGGGGTGGTAACCCACGCAAGTATTGCACTTTCCATGAACAGACGGGACACAATACTGATGAGTGCAAGGTATTAAAGAATACGGTGGAAACTCTCATTCGAGAAGGAAAGCTGAAACAGTATTTGTTCAAGGAGAAATCTGTAGACGAGCCTCAGAGGATGGAAAAAAGGAGTAGAGATCCTGATGACGAAGATGATAACACACGTAATCCAGCAAGGAAGTTCACTACAGCCAAAAAGCAGAAAGGAGTAGTGATTGCTGGAGGTGCCCAACAAAATAACATGCCCCAACAGCAGAGGCAGGGCAGACGAGAAGTGATTGAGATGATAGCTAGAGGATTTGCGGGAGGAGGAGCATCAATCACAGCACGGAAGAATCACCACAGGATGATTCTGTCTGTCCAGGGCAAACCAAAGGATAACCGCCCTTTCAGGGACGGTATGGCAGCTCCGACGGTGTCATTTACTGATGATGACTTTGGCCCAACAATTCCAGGAGGTGATGATGTAGTAGTTATCGTGGCAGTCATAGCCAATAAGGATGTCAAGAGGATCCTCGTCGATCAAGAAAGTTCTTGTGATGTTATCTTTTATAATTATTTCAAACGAATGGGTTTCAATGATGCAGATTTACAACCGTACACGCAAGAACTCACAGCGTTTAATGGAGCCAAGAAACCCACCAAGGGGTATCTTGACACTTTGATTTCTTTTGAAGGAGAGCCTGGAGCGAGAACAGTCAAGTCAAGAATTCTGGTGATTGATGTGGAATCCCCATACAACGGTATCATAGGCCGCCCTACACTGAATGCGATGGAAGCAATTGTATCCACTCCTCACCTCTTGATCAAATTCATTGACAAGGACAACGGTGTGTCCTCTCTCCGTGGTGATCAGGAGATGGCTCGATATTGTTATAACCTGAGCCTCAACATGGTCAAGTTGGAGGCATTCAACAAGAAGAGGAAGCTGAATGATGGAGGAACAGCGGCATGGTCTGTCAGTCTAATTGATCTAGACCCCAGAGCGGAATTAAAGATTGATCCACTCAATCTCTCTAAGCCCACACCGAATGGTGGTTCCAGGGATGTTGTCTTAGGGGATTCCCCAGAGAAGGTCATGCACATCAATGATAAGCTGGAGTTTGCTATGGAGCAACGCTTATTAGCCCTTCTGCAGGAGTTCAAGGATCTTTTCGCATGGACAACAGCAGACATGCCTGGGATGGACCCTGATTTCTGTTGCCATAACCTTGCTGTGTACCCTGAAACAAGACCGGTGGCCCAGAAGAAGAGGAGGTTGGGACCAGAGAAGCAGAGGGTAGCTTGTGAGCAGACAGAGGAGTTGTTGAAAACGGGTTTTATAAGGGAGATACGCTACTCTTCTTGGCTTTCTAATGTGGTTATGGTGCAGAAAGCTAATGGCAAATGGAGAATGTGCACAGATTATGTGGATCTTAACCGTTGCTGCCCCAAGGATCCATATCCCCTGCCCAACATTGATCGCATAGTGGATGATTCATCTGGTTACCAGTACCTCAGTTTCATGGATGCTTATTCGGGGTATAACCAGATTCCGATGTGGGAGGGAGACCAAGAGAAAACTGCCTTTATCAATGACCGCGGTGTTTTCTACTACACCGTCATGCCTTTTGGATTGAAGAACGCCAGCGCTACCTATCAGCGCATGATTAACAAAGTCTTTAAAGGGATGCACACCAGGCTGGTCGAAGTTTATATCAATGATATTATAGCCAAAACGCCCGCTGGAGGAGACCACATTGAAGATCTACGCCAAGTTTTCACTAGGCTTCGACAGTACAACATGAGGTTAAACCCCTTAAAATGCACCTTTGCCGTTCCAGCTGGGAAATTCTTAGGATTCATGTTGACCCAACGAGGCATTGAGGCTAACCCTGGGAAATGCCAAGCAATCCTGGACATGCAGAGCCCTAAGACCCTGAGGGAGGTCCAATCGTTGAATGGGAAAGTGGCCGCTCTAGCTCGCTTCATGCCCAAGATGGCGCACAGGTCCCTCCCCTTATATAAGGCGTTGAAGAAACACAAGAGTTTTGAATGGGGAGAAGAGCAAGAACAAGCCTTCCAGCAACTCAAGGCCGTTCTCTCGAGTCCACCAATCTTGGTTAAGCCTGACCCTGGTGAGACTTTGATCTTGTATTTAGCAATCTCTGATGAAGCCCTAGGCATAGCCTTGGTTAAAGAAACCCCTGAAGGGCAGAGGCCGGTGTACTTTACTAGTAAGACGTTTCAGGGGGCGGAAGGAAGGTACCAGAAGATTGAGAAAGCTGCTATAGCAGTCGTGTGGGCATCACGACGGTTGAGGCCCTACTTCCACACGCACCCAGTACTGATGAGAACGGATTTACCTCTCCGTTCAGTGCTTAGCAAGCCAGACCTCGCTGGAAGGATGATAAAATGGTCTATCGAGTTGTCTGAATTTGAAATTTCGTATGAGCCTCGAGGAGCCATCAAGGTGCAAGTGTTGGCCGATTTTGTTGTGGAGATGACTGGGGCGGACCCTGCCACCCCTCGAGCGCATTGGACCATTTACGTTGATGGATCGTCAAATAGCAAAGGTTGTAGAGCAGGTGTTGTGGTAGAAAGTGATGATGGTGTGCACCTAGAAATTTCCCTCTGATTCAATTTCAAGACCTCCAACAACCAGGCTGAATATGAAGCATGCTTGGCCGGTCTCCATGCGGCGATTGACATCGGGGCATCAGTAGTCACGCTATGCAGTGATTCTCAATTGGTGATTTCGCAGATCCAGGGGGAGTACCAAGCGAAGGAGCCGCAACTTCAATTATACTTGAATTGTGTTAATGAATTGAAGGGAAGATTTAAAGTTTTAGAATTCAAGCATGTGCCTAGAGAGGAAAACACCAGAGCGGACATCTTGTCAAGATTGGCAAGTACAAAGCAGCCCGGCAGCACAACAACGGTGGTTCAAAGCACTTTGACATCGCCTAGCATACCTCTGTACCCTTCTCTGAATGCTATCATGGTGAGCTATCCATATGAGGATTCTTGGGTCATCCCCTATATTCGCTATCTGGCTGATGGTCAACTTCCCACTGATGAGAAGGAGAGGAGACGAGTGAAGAGGGAGCTGCCATATTTCACTATGGTTGATGGTGTTCTCTACAAAAGGGGATTCTCTGTCCCATATCTTTTGTGTTTGAGAAAGGACGAGGTTCAAGCGGTTTTGGAGGAAGTGCACGAGGGGCAATGTGGGCACCATGCTGGGGGTCGGAGCTTAATGAGAAAGGTCCTCAGGGCTGGATATTGGTGGCCCACTGTGAAGCAGGATTCTGCAGATTTTATTAGGAAGTGTGACGCTTGTCAAAAATTCTCCAATCTCCACCATACACCGGCCCAAGAGCTGTCCTCATCTGCTGTACCTTGGCCGTTCTACCAGTAGGGCCTTGATATTTTTGGTCCATTCCCCACTGCGCCAGGAGGTATTAAATATTTGATCGTGGGGGTAGACTACTTCACCAAGTGGATCGAAGCTGAGCCCGTAGTGCACATTACTTCTGCACGAACAAGACGTTTCGTGTATGAAAATATCATAGCTCGGTTCGGGGTGCCAGGGCGGATTGTGACTGACAACGGCACCCAGTTTACAGACAAAAAGTTCACAGATTTGCTTGAAGGACTAAGGATAATCCAGATATTTTCATCTGTTGAACACCCCCAAACCAATGGACAAGCGGAGGTAGCCAATCGAGAAGTGCTAAAGGGGTTAAAGAAGCGTCTGGGAGAAGCGAAGGGAGGATGGACTGACCAGCTATGTCATGTTTTATGGGCATACCGCACTACGCCTTATTCTTCAACTAACGAATCCCCATACCGGCTGACGTACGGGGTTGAGGCGATGATTCCAGTGGAGCTACGAACAAAATCGGCTCGTGTGGAGTATTTTTCAGCTGAAGAAAACAACACCAACCTGGCATCAGAGCTGGACATCCTCCAGGAGTTAAGGGAAAAGGCTTTTGTCAGAGATCAGGCAGTAAAAGCAAAGGCAGCACTCCGGTATAATAAACGCATCCAGCACAGAGCATTCAACACCGGAGATCTTGTTTTGAGAAAGGCGAGTGTGGGGAATAAATTCGCTCACCAAGGAAAGCTAGCACCGACGTGGGAAGGTCCTTATAGAGTTTCTGAAGTGACTGGAAAAGGGTCATACCGGTTGGAAGAACTTGATGGAACTCCAATCCGCAACAAATGGAACACTCAGAACTTACGTGTTTATTACAGCTAGTTGGTAAGACGGCGTGTACTCTTTTTCCTTACTTTAGTTTTTTCCCATTGGGTTTTCTCATGAATGTTTTAACGAGGCACGACCCCAACTACGCTCTCTTTGTAGTGTACCTTTAATCTTAATGAGAATACATTTTAACCACCCTATCATTCTTACTTTTCTTATATGTTGTGATTTATAGCCGTAGCTTAACACGCATACACCTCAGGACGGATGAACTCAACTACCAATTCTGTAGTTGATGATGTAACTCCTCGAGGGACTAATGAAGACCCCTCAGGATGGATGATCTCAATCACACATCGTGTGTTTTGACGGTGTAACTCCTTGAGGGAGAATGGGTTGTAGGGCTGGTCCTTTTTCAAGGCCACAAACCGAACCCCATTCGAAGACCAAATGGGTTGTAGGGCTGGTCCTTTTTCAAGGCCACAAATCGAACCCCATTCGAAGACCAAATGGGTTGTAGGGCTGGTCCTTTTTCAAGGCCACAAACTGAACCCCATTCGAAGACCAAATGGGTTGTAGGGCTGGTCCTTTTTCAAGGCCACAAACCGAACCCCATTCGAAGACAACATGGGTTGTAGGGCTGGTCCTTTTTCAAGGCCACAAACCGAACCCCATTCGAAGACAACATGGGTTCTAGGGCTGGTCCTTTTTCAAGGCCACAAACCGAACCCCATTCAAAGACAACATGGGTTGTAGGGCTGGTCCTTCCTCAAGGCCACAAACCGAACCCCATGTGAAGGCTTGGGTGCAGTAGGCCGGTTCATACAGAAAAACACGCTGAACCCCGAGTAATGGGCGTAGTAGGTTCAGGATTAGCCCTGATCCGAACCCCGTGTTGAAGGCTTGGATTGTAGGATTGCACCGAACTCCAAGTACGGTTAGTAGGATCGAACCGAACACCGTGTGAAGACTTGAGATGTAGGACCAAACCAAACCTCAAGAGAAAGGCGTAAAGCTTACCCTTGTCAAAGCTGTGCCAAAATTCAAAGGCAATATCTGTCCTCAATTATGGAATATCCACCACAGAGCGGTTGAACGCTAATGTACCCGCTCTACATCTTCGAGGACAGATGAGTGTTTCTATCTTTTTAAGAAGTTAAAAGGTAATTCTTGAGATAAAATTTCCCTTCCCAATGTACTTATACTTGGGGACAGGGCATGTTTTAACTTAATTTTCGCTTCTTCGTTACAATTTGTTATCTTAATCCGGTGTGATAAGTACGCTTTAAGCAGCTAGGTAAACACACAGAACGGATTCACAAAGCATTGAAAACAATAAAGTGTTTTGTATAGCACTAAGTTATCCAACAATCATACATTCGACGCAAGCAGTTGAAGAGAAACAACAGTGAATTTTATTTCCAAAAATAAGAAATTATTCAGGTTACAAAGTAGTTAAAGCTGGAGCTGCTCCCAGTACACAGCTATGAATAAAGCATAAATTAAGAGGCCGGTGCCTGATCCTCCGCAGTGGGCACTCCTGTCTTCTCCATCTTGTCCTCTGCTCCAGTTTGGGCACCTTCTTGCGTTTCAGCTCCAGAGGCAGCGGTGGACGTTGTTGGCTCCATACTTTGACCTTCTGGAAGGGGCGGCAGTTCGTACAGAGATGCACGGGGTTCATGGTGCGAGCCGTCCTTATGTACTTTGACAAGTTTTCCTCCATGGAATTCGAAGAACGGATCCAATCCGTACAAATTCAGCTGCACTCCGGGGTTACGATAATAAACTTGACGGAGGGCCAAGCCGAAGGATTCATACGCCACATTTTTGCATATCTCCAAGGCTTTGGCAGCCTTGGCCTTCGCAGCAGCTAATTTTCTTTGAACCTTGGCAAAATCCTCTTCTGAAGGCCCAGCACTCGCACCACCCTTCTTGAGTTCCTCAATTTGGGCTTGCATCTCCTTCCGAAGGCTCTCCCACTCCCCAAGGTCTTTATTGCGACCGTCCTCCATAATTTTGAGATCGTCAGCAAGCTTAGCCGATCTCTTCTTCTCCAGTTGTAATTCTTCTTCGAGGAGGGGTATGGATTTGTTCTGTTTCTGGAGGTCGGCAACTTCCCACTCTAGAGCCTTGTTGGCAAAATGCACTTGGCTTGCCTCCTCAGTTTTCCTCTGGAGCGTTTCCTTGGTTTTCTTCAATTCTGACTCCATGCCCCTATGAACTTCAGCTTGCTTGGCCGCCCATGTCTCCTTCACTGTGAGTTCGGCTTCAAGTTTTTCAACCTGCTCCATGTAATCTGCCTTCTCGCTCAGGGAATCAAGGAGGCCGGACAGTTCATCCAGCTGCCAATACCCGGCCTTACAAGCATCTCGGACCCCAGCAGCGTCGAGGGAGGGGCGGAGGCAATACCTTGCCTTTGGAAGAGTGGGAGGCATGGACCCCTGAAACCATAAGTAAGGAGAAAGGAAGGAGTCACGTGGAGGATCAAACGCCGGAGGAGGACCATTCCGAGAGTCTGATTCTAAAGCATTCTGTGAAGAAGGGGCAGAGGATTCAGGAACGGGCTTCTTTCCCTTGTCCTTCTTTAATCTAGTTTTTTCGACCGTCTTCTAACGCTTCTTCACAGGGTCATCAGAGGAGGGCTTTTCTTGATCTGCCTTCTTTACAAGATGCCTCTTTTTCCTCTTCTTCTCTGGGACGGCCTCCTCGTCGCCCGTTCCAGTGGCCTCAGCTGGTTCTTCTGTTTCCTCCTCATCAAAGAGAGGAACCTCTTCACCTACTGCAGAGGTTAGGGGAATGAGGGGAGTTTTGGTGGCGTTCCTTTTTGCCTGGATCTCATTCTCCTCAGAGGAGGAATCATTGTCAGCCATCATGGTCCTTAACGACAACATCTCTGGGCAGGCTCTTTCGATTTGTTCTGCAAAACAAGAAAGGTTGAATTAGCACATAAGAAGAAAAGAAAATAATAATCAGAACGGAATAACTATACAACACAAATAGAGTAAGAGCGGATATTACGGAGGTAGGTGTTTCGGATGTCATCCTCTGCCAAGAGGAGCCTGCTGGAAAATCCTTTGAGGGTCTTCGAGGCCGTCTGCATGGCGCTCAAGACCTCAACAGAATGAGAGGAGAGTTCACTCTCATCTGTGTAATAAGCACGGCTCATGAGGAGAAAATGCTTGTGCGTCCAGCTAAGAGGAAACTTAATAAATCCCTCCTTGTTTCGCCAGAAGACTGGTTTATTCGGTTGAATACGGACTCACGTGTAGTAATGCTTGAAGGAGCGTCCATCCACCTTCACAGATTCCGTATAAGATTTGAAATTTATCACCCTCGAGTCACTACGGAGAGTAATGAACCCAAGGCCGCCCTTCTTATTAGCACGACGGACCACTTGGCAATAGTAGAACAGTTTGGCCACAGTGGCGGAGAAGTTAAAATGTTCCCCCAGAATCTCCAGAGCCCGGACAAGACCCCAACCGTTGGGATGCAGTTGTGTAGGGGCGCAGTCTAAGAAGCGTAGGACGGCCATTTGGAATTCCTTCATGGGGAAGTGTACCCCCAATTTCAAGAAGACGAAGTCGTACATGTAGACCGACCTCTCATCAGGGACGCTGTGGCATACTCTCTCAGAGGGACGTGGTGCCAGCACAGCGTATCGCGCTTTGTACTTCTTGTCTGAGTATATTTTGCAGCGGAAAGAGACCGTGCATTCCTCCTCACTCGCATGGTGCGAAGGGATCTCTAGGAATTCTTCCTCCACCCAGCAGTAGGGTTTTTCCCTGTTGAGCTTTTCCCAGTCGAGCTGGTGTGCCACAACGTTGACACATCCTTCACCAGAGCGGAGAACTAGTGTTTTCCCACGTCCAGGAAGATCCATAGTTGTGCAGGCACGGTGGAACGCGTACGTACTGTGGTAAAAAGTAACATCGTCAGAGAGGTAACCTTCAGCACTTGACCCTTCATCAGAGCGGCTGGTAGCCCTCGAGTCAAGGGGAACCTCAGAGCTACGTTGGGAAGAGGACGCTCGTGAGGAAGAAGCTTCAGCTCTCTCTAAGCGATGAGGCCCAGCCACAGGAGGATTCGCTGGAATCCTCCCACCACGGTGGCTAAGGGGGGCACGAGAGCCAAAACTCCTCTTATTTGAAGGACCAGCGTGGCCTGCTCTAGGGCGCATGGTGGAAACAGAATGAACAAAAATTGCAAGGAGTGGAAGGAAAGGGAGGTTACCTAAAGGAAGAAGATCTTTAAGAAGTTTGAAGACGACAGAGAAATTTCCAAGAAATTTGAGTAGAGGTTCACTAAGCTTGAAAACAAGAGTGGATTCCAAAATCTGCTAAGAGTCCCTTTTATAGGTAACGAAGAGGCATAGTGTTCCGTCGAAGGCCACAAGGTTTGCCTCAAAACACAACCTTTCAAATTAAAATAACTCCGTTGTTTCGTCACGAATAAGCGCGAAAATGGTAACGTTTCAGTAAACGTTTTGGCAAAATGGGCCCCCCTTTCAATTTGAATCCAGGCCCCAATAAGCCCAATCGACGGTTACACTCTTGGGTAATGATGGCTCGTGCGTAAAAAATGCATTTAATGTCCAATCATGCCATGCGCATTTAATGCCTTTCAACCACTTTTCGAATACCAAGGGTTTTGATTCTCAAAGACTCTTGGGATTTCCATCATTTATTTTACGCTGTCTGAATCCGTTGTACGCAGCGCGAGAAGAGCAGTCACTCGTTCGTTAGAGCGGATGCCACTAAGCTTGCAGAGACCTTCTAGAATGTACCACCGGCATCCAGACTTCTCTAGAGTTGTGTAGCTCATATGAGCAACTTAACAGTCCCTCATACAAGCTAGGGGATAGATGATCCGGTCTGGATACCGACCCCCAATCTTGTGACATCAGAGTGACCTCATATAAGGAAAGCCGGTGTCCTGGTTCAACATTACCACACCGGATATCCGATGTCTGGCCTTCCGCTCTCATCTCACAATCGTCCAACTTATTGACTCTATAACGGAGCATTGTTCATTTTCACAGAACATTTATATAACTACTGGTTTCTCAGTCACAACAAGATAAGAGCCCTTAATAACTTATCAGCGAAGATACTGTATGTAGCAAAATATGTCACGTCAATGGCCTCAGAAAGCAAGTGGATGTGTCAGCAGATTATGCGGAAAAGGTGATTATCCTCTCTTCTTCTTAGAGGATCGTACTCTGATAATTGACCTACCCTCCTGACACATTCTGAGTGTTGAGCCACCCTGATTGACATAATGTACACGCTATCAGAGCTAGGGGACCCACCTGTATCCAACGACTCATTTTCTCATGTACAACTATAAATAGCTCATTTCAATACACATGCAAGGTATTGTTGTTCTATTTTACGCTTTGCTATTACATCGCTTGAGCATTCACTGAGTTCTTACACTCTTCTAACTTGAGCGTCGGAGAATCTTCGCAGGTGGCACCACCTTTCGCCCCCCCTACAACGCGAAACGTTGGTGTAAAGGATCTCCAGGACAACAAGACCGGCCTCTCCCACTGAGAGACCAGATTAATACATCGGATACACACTGTTCCGGTATGCAAACCCTAAAAACACCTATATTCTTATGGCTGGTCCCACACCGAATCCTAGACCCCGGTCCAGACCAGTTCATGATGATTGTGTAGAAAGATAGATGAGGTAGTAATGAAAAGTGTGTAGATCCTCCTATAGGTAATTGATTAATTAAATCTAAATTGAGAAATATAACTTGTTGGATTAGGCCTCACATGCATGATGCAATGTATGAAAATTGTTAACTTAGGCCAATTTTACATTACGAGGATAATAACATATGTGAGGGGGTATGAAAAGCCTAATTTTAAGTGTATGATGGCGATCTCGCTCAAGCGAGATGAATTCTCGCCCAAGTGAGAGTCCCTTGTATAAGATGGGTGGCCTCTGGCCCAATTTCGCTTAGGTGAGCAGGAGTCTCGCTCAAGCGGGACGTGTGTGCAATAGGGGTGAGCTACTGGACGAATCTCACTCAAGCGAGCGTGGCCGCGCTTGAGCGAGTGAGATGGAAAATGGTTCTAGGTGGATCTCGCTTAAGTGAGTGGTGAGGCATGTTGGGCCTCGCTCAAGCGAGTGAGCATGAAGTTGGATACTGGATGGTTTTCGCTCAAGTGAGTAACTAGGTGTGAGGAGTCTCACTCAAGCGAGCGAGCATGGAAACGCCACTGGAAGGTTTTCGCTCACGCGAAAGGGCTCACCCAAGCGAGCTTTGCTGATCTCGCTCAAGCGAGTATGGGTCTCGCTTGAGCGAGTTGCCTAGTGTGAAATTTTAAGTTATTTTCCTTGTTTTGACTAATATTAAACCCTTTCCTTGTATTGTGAGATACTTGAGGAAATGTGTATGGGGTATTTAATGATGACATGACGTAGTGGCGTTTAACATTGATGGAAACATTAAAAAATATGTTATACCCATAATAAGTGATGAAAACATAAAGGTTCTCCACGAAGATTAGGATATGAATGAAGGATAATGAGTAATGAATGGATGATGGTGTTGATCATTTCTTATATAAAGGATGATTGTCATTAAGGTTGATTGTTATTATTGATGAATTGTTGTGTACCATTGAGAGTGATACAAGTGTGATCTTGTATGTGTGGTTTGAAATATAATAATGAAATGTTGTGAACACCACACCAATATATATATATATATATATATATATATATATATATATATATATATGGATGAAACAATGGTAATGAATAATGATATGAAAATCCACTAACTGATTATGTGGTGATATTGATAAAAGTTTGATAAATGATGTTTATGTTGTGATGCCATTGTGGTTAATTGCAAGTATTGTCTTGCATATACAATATGAGATATATATATATATATGAAAGATGTCAAAATGAAACGCCACATATAAAACTCGAAACAATGGCTAAGAAACCAACAATGATAAAATCCACTAAAATGAGTGTGGTGGTGTTGGTGATTATGATGATGATGACTGAAGAGTGGCATGATAGGATGCATAGTGTGAGAATGCACTTGATTTTCATTGCATTCCATCCATGGCATATCATACGCTATCTATGTGGAATGTTAGGGGTTCCATTAGGCGGGCCTAGTGGGAAGGCGACCCAGTGCACAGGTATATTGTTGTTTTTCCCTAGTGATTCTGGGAATCACGAAGTTGTCCATAGTTTGGTGACGAGGCACCCTATGTGGCGTGCCCAGTGGGTGGGCAGCTCTGTGATGAGCAAGTTACCTCGGTGCCCGACGGGGCACGACTCTCTCGATGTGTGTTCGGGAGGGGCCCGTAGCACTTGTGGCAAGTAAGGCCATGTTGTTGATCTGTAACTTACGGGGTGACTAGTGCTACAGATGAGCGATAGCGGTTTGGTACCAGTAAAAATATGTTGTTAAGCATACATGAATTGAGGTATATGTGTACACATTTTCTACTGCAGTAGGGGCATAGTAACATACTTATGCTTGACCCATAATTTGGTGTTTATTTCCACAGTCGGATCTACATTTGTTGTCTATTCCATTATGCATATGTATTAGCCATAAGAGTATTTACATATAGCATGGAGATATGTCAGATGATGATGATTGAGATTGTGGTATGGTGTTAAAGAGATGGGTAATTGAGTACCTAAAAGACCACATAAAATTGATAAATGATGTAATTACCACGAAACAATATTGAATATGACAATGTGTATGTTATGGCCCAATGTACTGAAGGGCATAATTATTTATGATTGATGACAATGATGTTAGCCCATAGTGGCTTTGAGAAAAGACCTAAATGGTCGATATTGATGACGTTGGCCCATTGGGGAGTTGTAGTAGATGTGTATATGCCTGCTTTGCTATGACTTGATTAATAAACATGAGATATGTATATGTTGTTGAATTTATAATTCATGATGATCATTGATGTGTTTAGCAAAGCATACATGACGTTGATATACATATGCACATAATTTCAATTGTATTCATATCTTCATTTGAAATATATAACTCACTCTCCCATGTGGTCCATTTTTAGTATTAATGAAGGAATGTCATGGGATGAGGATATTTTGAAGAAAAGCTTTTGTGAAGGTAAAATAGTGGTAATGGAATGCCTTGGCCAGTAGCAATTATAAATTATTCTATTATGGATGAGATGTGTACTGCGATAGTGATAATTCTTGATATCGAAGGATGTATTGTGAATGATATTATAAGTGGTTATATATTGATAATTGGGGTATTGGAATTCATACCCATTTGATGAATGTCACGACTGGGGTCCCGACGCACGACGCGGACTGGTTAAAGACAAATAAAAGAAAATTGAAACTGCATTGAAATGAGGCCTTTGGGAGGCCTAAAGAAAATGAAGGGTTTAAGGAGTCGCCACTAATATTTATTAAGGAAAATATTAGGAAAACCTTTAAACAGCACTGGTTTTTTCTTTTTTTTAAAAAAATGAGATTCTGTTTAGTCCGGAAGTCGAATTACAGGAGGGGAAGGTATTAGCACCCCACACTGTCCGTCAAAAAAACCGTTACCTAAATTGATCATGCATAATTTCAAAAAAATGATTATCAAATATTTCATCCTTCATAAAAACAATCATAAATAATATACATAATAAAAATAATTGTATATAAATAAGAATAAAACAAAAATAATAATAAAATACATCTCCTAAGTTTGTTATTTTTTTAATTCTAAGAAAATAAACAAACAAATAATTAAAAGACCATAAAAATAAAAAGATAAAAAAAACAATAAGACGTCTTGTCTTACTTATTTTCTAGTAAAAAAAATCAATTGATTTTATTGAGAAATATAAAGTTCAAAACAAATAAATAAATAAATAAATAAAGTAAAAAAATTAAGAAGGGAAAAAAATAGGATTAAACACATCAATATGAAGATAAAGAAACATATATATATACACACTTAATTAATTAAAGTTGACAAAGGAATATTATTTAATTATTTTTTAGAAAAAAATAAGATTAATAAGATGTCTCATCTAAATTAATCTCATTTTAAAATTAAAAAAAAGTAAATGAATAAATAATACATTATTTATTAGTCTTGATTTATTTTATTTTTTTTGTTATGATAATGATTTTTCTTAATTATCAAAAGGTTTCTAAGAGAAAATAATAGGAAATCATGACCATAATAAAAATGGATAATTATATATTATTTAAAAATTGTCAAACATAAATAAATAAATAGAGAGTATAGAAAAATAAATAATAATAAAAAAGGGCGCAGATAGATAAATAACTAAAAATAAAAGTGTAGAAAAATAAGTAATTAAAAAATAAAGGTACAGAAAAATAAATAAATAAAAATAAAAGTGCAAAGAAAAAAATGATGAAAATAAATGGGCGGAAAAATAAATACAAAAAATAAAGGGCGGAAAAAAATACTTAAAATAAAGGGGCGGAAATGTAAATAATAAAAATAAAGGGGTAGAAAAGTAAATAATAAAAATAAAAGGGCATGAAAGTAAATATATGAAAATAAAGGGACAGAAAAGTAAATAATAAAAATAAAAGGGCAAAAAAGTAAATATAGAAATAAAGGGGTAGAAAAGTAAATATATAGAAATAAAGGGACGGAAAAGTAAGTAATAAGAATAAAGGGACAGAAAAGTAAATACATGAAAATAAAGGGGCAGAAAAGTAAATAATAAGAACAAAGGGACGGGAAAATAAATACATAAAAATAAAAGGGCAGAAAAGTAAATTATAAAAATAAAGGTGCAGAAAAATAAATAAATAGAAATAAAAGGGCATAAAAATAAATAAATAAAAATAATCATGCAGAAAATAAATAAATAAACTAATAATTGCAGAAATGTAAAGTGCGAATAAATAAAGTGCGGAAAAATAAATTAACAATAATAAAAGTGCAGAAAAGTAAATAAAGAGAAATAAAAGTGCAAAAAATAAATAAATAAAGAAAAATAAAGGTACAAATAAATAAATAAAGATGAAGATGCAAAAAAATAAATAAATAGATAAATAACTGCAGAAAAATAAAGTGCAGGAAAATAAAGTGCTTGAATATAAATAAAGAAAAATAAAAGTGTAGAAAAATAAATAACAATTAAATAAAGACGAATAAATAAATATAAATACACATCCTTGTATTAATAAAAAATACCTTGGTACAAGATCAATTACAGAGAAACTAGAACGGAGGTCGGGAAATCAATTTTGTGTAGATTTCTTTTGCTCTTGGCTTTGTTTGGACTCGATTTGAAGGTATTTAGACACCGGTTACAATACTTAGACAGTATTTTGGCTCATAAAAACTCACATACTAAGACAAACTAAAGTGGTGCACTCATTTTCCTAACTAGGATTACACAACATAATTTTTGAAAACCAAAACTTCTAAAAATTCTCACAAAAATTTAACACTCTTTCCCCTCTTTTTCTTTTTCTTTTCCAAAATGTCTCAATATCACCTTCTATTTATAGAAGAAAATTGGCATTGGATCCTCCATAAATGACATCACTTTTCTACTTTTTCAATTTGTCCAAATTTGATGTCAATTTTCCCAATTTTCTCCAATTATCCAACCAAACCGGGGCCCACCACTAATAAACCACTGCCACCTTCTTTTCCTTTTTTTTTAATTTTCGTTTTTTTATTTAGATTTTTTTTGACTTTTTTTTTTACTTTTTTTTGGCCCATATTTTTTCTTGGCCTTTTTTTTGTCCTTTTTTTTGGCCCATTTTTTTTCTCATTGATTTTTTTTTGCCATTTTCTTTTTTTTTGAATTCAGATTTTTTTTATTTTTTTTATTTTTCTTTGAACTTTTTTTTGAACTTTTTTTTGGGCCCATATTTTTTGGGCTTTTTTTTCAGTTTTTTTTGTTTTTTGTTTTTTTTCACATTTATTTTTTTTATTTTTTTTTGGGCCTTTTATTTAAAAATACAAATGGAAACATAAATTATTTATTACATATATGGAAATAAATAAAGTGTCCAATAAATATAAATTACTACCCACACTATAAGGAGTAAAAAGGTAATCACAAAACATCGTCTTCCCTCCCTTATTCTTTCCTATTGGCTTCGGCATCCATCAGCCATTGCTTGAGAGAAATGAAGAGAATTGATGAAATAAGAGGTGTGGTAGGAAATGAAGAGGGATTGGGTATTTATAGAAATGGGGAAGGGTTACTATTCCAACGGTCACTACATAATTTTTAATATTATTATTATTTTTAAATATGATCCGGGGTGGCAATCTGGACTGGACGAGGTTCTAAGCACTGTACCGCGTCACCAATAAGAACTGGTAAGTCATAACCGGGGTCTGAAATCATCGGTCAACTATGGACATTTCTCTCCACCTCGGTTAAATATTAAGCATTGGGGAATCTTCTGCAGGTTTACCTCCGGTGTGTCTTAAAGTTCAAGTACGGATTAAGACATCAGTTTTAACTTGAAGAACCTCGGATTCCCACCGAATTGAGGTGTAAAATACCGTACTCCACTGAGGCTGTACGAGCTTAGAATTAGTGAGGTAACACCGGTCATGAGACCGTGCTAGGACCCCGGTTAATGCAGTCAACATTGACTCCGGATTCTAGGACAAATAAACTTTTTTTTCTTTTTTTTCATATTTTAATATATATATTTTGCCGGACAAAAATAGGTGTTCACAGATGCCTCTCTTTACTTCTTTTCATGAAAGAATATGAGACATATTCATATTTATTGATGTGAAAAGAAAGTAAAGACGTGAACACCACTAAGAATACTCGACAACTTTTGGCAAGAAGTAAATAGCCGAATGGTGTTGTCCCAATGCTAGACAGTTTAAGGAGAGGCACCTGGAACATGACAGGAAGATAAACGACATAACCTAGGGGTTAATACCTGAAGCTTTGGAAAAATATAAAGTTGCCTTGACATTTCGAGGAGCCTAAGAATGGGTATTTGAGGCTTCGACACAAAATTGATGACAGGGGGATGCCCCTGAATGATTTTGATTGAGATAGCCTAGGGAAGGATACCTGAGGCTTTGTCATGAAAATAAATGACTGGGGGGATGCCCCTGATTTGATTTTGATTGAGATAGCCTAGGGAAGAATCCCTGAGGCTTTGACATGAAACTAAATGACTGGGGGGATGCCCCTGATTTGATTTTGATTGAGATAGCCTAGGGAAGAATACCTGAGGCTTTGACATAAAACTAAATGACTGGGGGGATGCCCCTGATTTGATTTAGTAGCCTAGGAATGGATATTTGAGGTTTTGACATGAAAACAAATGACTGGGGGATGCCCCTGATTTGTTTTAGTAGCCTAGGAATGGATACCTGAGGCTTTGACATGAAAATAAATTGGAGGGATGCCCCTGATTTGATTTGAGTAGCCTAGGAATGGATACCTGAGGCTTGGACATGAAGTAAGACTTAAGGGAAATACCTCTACCATAATGACTTATGGTGGAGAATTATATGAGATTTATGCTCAAGAAGAATGTGTTTGAGATTGACTTTTCTGACGTAGTGTGGGTTCCGAGTGAATACAAGGATTGTATTTTCACATCTTAGTAAACCATCCCGACTGGAGTTAGGTGATAGGCTGAAACTGTTGATCTCGAGTCTTCATGGGGAATATTTGTCCTTCTGTAACCTCAACCCTGCATCGAAGAAATAGTCAAGTGGAAAACCAAAGGTTAAAGATCTTGTTTTCCCCCAAGTGACTACCATAATCCTTATGGGACTTATTATTACTCATGGCAGAGCGGAATATCCTTGATTACCAAGGTCTGTGTAATTGGGAAGTATCAAGCTCGTTTGAGATTAAAAATATGCTTTTCATGATTTTTTTAATATTTTTCACAAAATGCATGCAAATGAAACCTGACAAGACAAGGATTGGAACTGAAATTGAGAATCATATATTTACTTGGGAAAATTACAAGTTTACATCATAATTTTTAATCCA
Organism: Clitoria ternatea; assembly: GCA_037962975.1. Taxonomy (NCBI): domain Eukaryota; kingdom Viridiplantae; phylum Streptophyta; class Magnoliopsida; order Fabales; family Fabaceae; genus Clitoria; species Clitoria ternatea. Next base: position 145,553,882 of record CM075673.1, read on the forward strand.
AACTTTTAGAGGACATAAAGACTACCCTATCCCTTTAGAGTATGCTCAAGCATAATACTTCTTGACTGCATCTGAATTGACTGGGAAAGATAACTCCTCACCATCCATGTTCGTCAAAATCAAAGCTCCCCAGAAAAGGCTCTCTTTACGACGAATGGTCCTTCATAATTTGGCCTCCATTTGCCTCGGTGATCATTTTGATTCGGCAAGATTTTCTTTAGTACCAAAGCACCTTCATGAAATTGACGAGGTCGCACTTTCTTTTCGTATGCCTTCTTCATACGCTTTTGGTATAACTGCCCATAACAGAGAGTGGTTAACCTTTTCCTGTCAATTAAATTTAATTGATCATACCGGGACCGAACCCATTCAGCTTCTTCTAATTGGGCATCCATGATTACTTTTAAAGACGGAATTTTCACTTCTATTGGTAAAACAGCTTCCATACCATACACCAATGAGAAGGGTGTTGCCCCTGTCGAAGTTCGTATAGAGGTACGATACCCATGTAAAGCAAAAGGAAGTAACTTACTCCAGTCTTTGTAGGTTTCAACCATCTTTTGTATGATTTTCTTTATATTTTTGTTAGCAGCTTCCACTGCTCCATTCATCTTAGGTCTGTATGGAGATAAATTGAGGTGTTTGATTTTGAATTCCTCACAGAGTTCATCTATCATTTTATTATTCAGGTTTGTGCCATTATCAGTGATGATCTGATTTGGTAAACTATATCTACAAATCAATTCTCTCTTGATGAATTTAACCACAACATTTTAGTCACGTTGGTGTAGGAAGCTACTTCAACCCACTCAGTGAAGTAATCAATGGCCACCAAAATAAAGCGATGCCTATTCGATGCTTTTGGTTCAATGGGACCAATAACATCTATGCCCCACATAGCAAAAGGCCAAGGCACTGTTAGAACGTGCAAAGAAGATGATGGTGCATGAATGTTGTCTGCATAGGTTTGACACTTGTGACATTTCTTGGCATAGTTATGACAATCATTTTCCATTGTCATCCAATAATATCCAGATCTGAGAATTTTTCTTGCCATCGAGTGCCCATTTGTATGTGTTCCGAAAGGCCCTTCATGAACATCCTTCATGATTTTGTTAGCTTCCGTCACGTCTACGCAACGAAGGAGAACAGAATCATAATTTCTCTTATAAAGTGTATTCCCAGTCATAAAGAAATTCATGGCTAGGCGCCTGAGGGTTCTTTTATCATTTTCTGAGATACCAGGGGGATATTCTTGATTTTGAATATAATTTTTGATGTCATGAAACCATGGTTTCCCATCGGGCTCTTCTTCTATCTCATGACAATATGCAGGTTTGAGACGCCTTTCAATCTCGATGAAGGGCATGTCACACTCCCTACTTACGTTGAACATGGAGGCCAACGTGGCCAAAGCATCGGCTAATTGGTTATCATCCTGAGGAATATGATGGAAAGAGACTTCATCAAACCCTTTGATTAGTTCCATGATGTGAGCTTGATAAGGAATCAATTTTCCATCTCTAGTACCCCATTCTTCTTTCAGTTGATGAATCACCAAGGCAGAATCTCCGTATATTTGTAGAGATTTCACCTTTGCTTCAAGTGCCGCCTGAATCCCCAAAGCACAAGCTTCATATTCTGCAATATTATTGGTACAATCAAAACAAAGTCTAGCAGTGAATGGGAAAAACTTGTTATCTGGTGAGATTAGGATGGCTCCAATCCCATGCCCCAGTGTATTCGACGCCTCATCGAACATCAAAATCCAAGTTCTATTAGGACAATCTTTCTCTTCTGACAACATCATAATATTTTGTCAGGAAATTCGAATGGCATTGGTTGGTATTCTTTTAAGGGATGGTGGGCCAAGTGATCAGCCAAAGCACTCCCTTTTACAGCTTTTTGGGTGACATGAATGATATCATACTCAGTCAAAAGAACCTGCCAACGAGCTATTCTTCCCGTCAGAGCCGGTTTTTCAAAGATGTACTTAATTGGGTCCATCTTAGATATCAACCAAGTAGTATAAGATAACATGTATTGCCTTAGGTGACAAGCAGCCCATGCTAATGCACAACAAGTTCGTTCCACAGTGGAATATCTGTTAGGGAATCCCTAGTGTATGAGCAGCGGAAATACAAGGATTCCCATAGGATTTGCAAAGCGCCGTGTTTCAAAGCATAAGACAAACACACACAAAAATTGCGTTTTAGGATTACCTCTTGAAGAATATCGAAGCAATCGTAGCCTCGTCCTTTAGGAGTCCACACGAGTACTCCCACCAGAAATGCTACACCTTCCAAATGCTAGTTTGACGGCGTGTAGCTTTTGCAACTTTTGCGTATTTTTGTGTCTCTTTAGGGTAGCCGCCTATGAGCATCTTATGCTCTATTTATAGGCTTAGTTTTGACCTAATTTGCTCTCTAAAGAGTGGCCTCCTTACTCATTCTAAATGAGTTAGGCCCAATAGTCTTATTTTAGTCCAACTAAAATAAAAAGCTATTTTCTGATGGGCTTACTCTATGTGTGTGACCCTATAGGTAAAATACTCGGTTATATTAATAATAAACTATTTTATTATTAATATAAAATAAGAGCGGCATCTAGCAATGCATCATTATGTCCGAATATTATTTATTAACAACATAACCTATAAATGATAATTATTTTATATGTCTGTTCCTTTTGTCACGATATCCTAATTGGGCCCAAGGCATGGTCGTGTCATCCTTGTACGGTCCAATTTATTTTACTTGATACCGGAGTAGACTTTATCTGAATAAATATCCAATATTTATTCTTTCTAGCATGGCCATGCATTTCCTTAGTCTCACTCCATCAAGTGGCCTATAGATATCACTCCTGTCACATAGGAGAGACAAATCCCATCTACATCACTCACATCCCTCTGCATAATTTGTACATTGCCTAACCACAACCTTTATAGTCCTCTTATTACAGAAGACGTTTGATTGTATTAAAACAATAAACTCCTTATGTAGGAATCGTAGTGACTTCAGGTCAAAGGACTACATATACCATTATCACATTGAGAATCGTTTATGACATTCATGTAACGATCCATGCAACGTTCTCATGGTGGGTCTATCCAGTGCATCATTACTCTTAATGTGTACCCGTGTGAAGACTTGATATCATTTATATCCATGATCTGTGAGATCAGATCATCAGTACACTCACACACTAGTCTTAATGTATTTACGTGTCCCCACGTAAATACTTGACTAGGGACATTTTAGGAATAACTCTCATATGACCTATTACTCCAAGGATAAATAAAGATTGTTAAACTATTTAACAAAAAATGACTTATTCAAAATGATGCAAACCTATATATAGGCTTTTAGTGCATATTTCCAACAATCTCCCACTTGCACTTAGAGCCGATAAGGTTAATGCCCAATGACGTCTACAGTGCCCTTATGCTTTTACTATGTAAGCGGTTTTACTAGTGGGTTCCCAATAATTGGTATGCATATTGCATATTTTTACATCTTCCAAAGATGGAACTATTTAAGTATATGCTTGGATTAATCCACTTCCTTATATTGTTCTATGGTTCCATTGTCATCACAGTGGAAACTCATAGGATACAAAACATTTGGAATGATTAAATGTAAATTGACTTCTTTTGTAATTTAACATAGCAAAATACTTAGATTTGTTAGTAGAACCAACGATTGTTTCTTGCTTTGAACCTTTCAAGCATACATCGTAACCATCTTGACAACACATATATTTTGATTGCAATCTTAGGTCTAAAAATTGACATCGATGTAACCTTTACAACGAGCTCATCTTCCATTTATCAAGATTAAATCCTTAGTCCTTCTCAAGTGTTTAAGGATACTCTTGACTATAGAATGAGAATATTATTAGTTCTAGAAGAAGCATGTCTTCTGCATGTAATACTAGAACTATAATTGTGTAGTTACTAACCCTTTTATAGTCACAAGATTTATCTTCGTTCTTTAATGAAGATTCTAGCTTCTAAAAGCTTGCTTCAATCCATAAATGGAACATTTGTAGTTCACATACCTTCTTAGATGTTTCAGGCATAAAAGGCCTTTAGGTTGTGTCATATACACATCCTCAAGATGATTTCCATCTTGACATCTATCTACCATATCTCATAATGGTGGTATACTGCTACAACAAGCAGGATCTAAATGGTTTTTAAGCTAATTGAATTTTGTCAATCTTGCTTTTAAAGGTACTCTTATTACCATCCATGTTTAGTTTTCCTTTTGAAAACCCACTTGCATCCTATAGGCTTTACCCTTTAGGTGTGTCAACCAAGGTTCATACCTTGTTAATATACATGGAACCCATTTCAAATCCCATGGTCTTATGCCATGTCTTAGAATCTAAACTTGCATTGGCCTCTTCATAAGAAGCTTGGTCATTTAGCAATATGCCTCCTTCCTGATTTATAAGATATCCACATTTTTCAGGTTTGGTGACATATCCTATTTGATCTTATGCAAGTCTTGTGCTACCGGAGCTAATGATGTCACAACACTTTGTGATTTCTGCTCCAAGTCCATCCTTGACTTTTAAATGCTTTGTGATACTTGAATTTCTTCAAGTTCTATCATCCTCCCACTGATTCTTTAAGGGATATACTCTTATTCAAGAATACAATATTCTAAGCAACAAGCCTTTTATTCTCAGATGGATTGTAGAATTGATAACCCTTGGCTCTCTTTGGGTATCTCACATAAGACATTTATCTAATTTGGATCCGACCTTGTCAGAGTTGGATGCTCTATAGAAGCATCATAGTTCCAAATTATTAGTAAAGACATACTAGGTTTCTTCCTAGTCCATATCATATATGGTTTCTTTAAGAAAGTCTAAGATGGAACATGGTTAAGTATGGAAATTTTTGTTAATAAAGAAACGTTAAAGGAGTTAGAGATGTTTGATAATAATCAATAATCAAACTATGTCCAACAAGGTTTGACTTTTCCCCGTATAGATGCTATTAAGGCATTCCATGAGGAATAAGTTAAGAGGTAATCTCTCACTCTATTAGATAGTTATCAAACTTGTAGCTCAAATTATTTGCTATCTTGATCTAATCAATAGCTTTAATTGTCTTGCCAATTTGGTTTTTCACTTCATTATGAATTCTTTAAACTTTTCAAAGACTTTCTAACTTATGTTACATAAATCCATACTCATTGACTTTTCAATTAGTATGTTGAAGTATTGAAAAACATATCTAGTTATTGTTCCAATAGGCCCACATACATCGTCATGTATTAGATAATAGATTACTCATCTTTTAATGAATGAGGTCTCAATTATCTCTCCAATGAATAAGATTTACATGTCTCCATTGATTCCAAAATCAAAAGAGTCCATATAACCACATTAATGGTATTTAGAAATGTGTTTCTTATCCATTTGCCTTAGGAGACAATACCATGTAAGTAAGGTTCAAAATCACTTATTTTAACCTACTTTGACAGTTGTTATAGATGAGAGTTTTGAGATTTAGGATGTGGAATCCATTACTCAATTGTGCATCAACATCCATTTAAAGAAACAAAGTTATTTTATAATAAGAAAAACATTTCTTGTCCAACAAGAAACAATATGCACAATGTCTAGTTCACTAACTAGCCCAATAGGTAAAAGATCTTATCTTTATTGTAGCAACTTTTGCTCAATTTTACATGGACTTCTCCACCCTTAACAAGTGATCTACTTCCTTGATCTTTCAAAATTTGAGATCTACTACTAGTATCTGATACTAATGTTAGTGAAGTAAAATAACTTGACTTCTATAACATGACCTGTAGTGGAAGTCTTACTTCCCTTTCTTTTGAACTCCTTCAAGTTCTTTAGATAAATTATTTCAATGCCTTATTTTGGCTAAAACTGGAAACAATTTCCTTTCTTGATCACCTTTTAGACTTCTAGATTAACTTGGCCTTAATAAAGTCTGTATACGATCATATCGTATATCTCCCATATATTCATATTGCCTTTTACAGCTCAGAGTTTATGCAGACTCCATAGGGTATTCAAGACCCAACCATAGATGACATATAAGCCAAACATCACACACTGCCGCTTCATCTTTAATGAAGATAATTCTCAAGCCTCAATACCTATCTAGGCATTTTTTTTAGATAAAGTGTCCTTCCAAAGGACAGATTGCAACAAAACAATATTTGGTATATCATGGTTATTCTAAAACAAATTACATGCAAATCTATCACTTATATTTAAAACATATTTAAATTTTGGTCATTAAATAAATATGTTGTCTCTCACTATTTTGATTCAAAATAAATACCCTCACTGAATCATAAAAAAAAAATCCCATTGGAAGATTTTTTTTCTAGTGGGCCAAGATCCATATTTGGCCTAGTGTTGAGTCAGCTTTGGCTGATCGCCCAACCCTTGGTTATTTAGGTAGGAAACACATTTCCAATTGCATCTCATGCAACTCTTGGATGATTGAGTGGGTAACTCTTTACCCTTATTCATCTTATGAATTTAAGCTCAATCCTTACGCCTCTAAGTTATTTTCAATCCAATTGAAAAACTTAGTTAAGTTTAGGCCTAATAAAAACAATTTGGATATTACAATTATCCCATCGCGCCTTACTAATATAAATGATAGCACCCTGCTTTGGCAGACCCACTATTTATTGACATTAGTCTCGACGAGTGTTATTTATTAGAAGGCGTTTAAACTTAATATTAACGCTTCTAGGTTCTTCAATCTGATTAAAGTTACCTAGATAAGTCCAATAAAAATGGTTGGATAATCCAATTATCCATCATCCTTTACTAATATCAATAAACGCACCCTGCTTTGGCAGAACCTACACTTTATTGAAACTAGCATTGATGACTGTTGTTTATTAGAACGCGTTTTAGACTGTTCATACCTTTAGGCTTTTCCAATCCAATTGAAAAAAGGTTTATTTGAATAAAACTTAATAATACTTGGATAATCCAATTATCCAATCATGTCCTACTAAACATAAATAAAGGCACCCAACTATGACGTGACCTGCACTTTATTTATATCAAGTTAGACGTTATTACTTATTGGAAGGTATGATTGTCGGGCTTGAGGGATTTTAATTTTCTTATTGTTCATTACCGACTTTCATTAAACGCTTTAACGCAAAATAAAACCCCAAAAACATGCAATCAAAATTGTGAGATGGTTATGGTCTTCCTAGAAAATAAAATAAAATAAAATAAACCTAAAGGAACTATGGTATCTTGACTTCATGAAGTCCTACTTCTTGAAACCACCATCCTCCTAGAGTCACCACTCCTTTGTTCCTTTCAAGGTCATATCCATCACCACTCTAGGTTTCTTCTAGGTCTCCACCTTGTTGGCTTTTCCAAGATTACAATATAATAAAGAAAACTCGTTTTACATACGAGTGAAGGGTTGAGAGAAGAAATTTAAGAATAGAGAAAGGCACAGCACGCAGGCTGTATTTAAAATTAAATAAAAAAAATCTAAGACCATAACCATTCACCGCTGGACGTGTTAATTAATCAATTAATAGAGTAATCAATTGTATTTAAAATAAAATAAATTTTAAAACACATAATTAAACACGCGGGGTCATAAAAGGAAAACTACGCAAAGAAGTTTGGCGGCTCTGTTGACCGTTCAACAGACAGGGTCAAGGGGTGTTCCAACCCAAATATTTAGTACTGTAATCAGGTTAGTTCCCAGGAAAGAGAGGTGGGTCCGGAGTGACCGCTTAAGTACCAAGTCTTTCCTAGCCAGAACGTCCCACTGACCATTAACAGCTCAAAATATTCGGTTATGATTTCAAATAATTTGAAATCTTTAATTTTGAAACAGCCAAGATTTAACTTTTAAAACTTATCTTTTGACCCTTATAATTATCCTAAAATAGGAATAATCAAAGTTTAACTTTTAAACCTTATCTCTAGAGTTCAAGATATTTTATTTCGAATCCTATTAAATTTGATAAAGATCTTATCTTTAATTTGTAACTTTTACAAATCCTATCAAATTTATTAAGGATTAAATATTTGATTTTAAAATTATTAAATTTAATAAAGATCTTATCTTCTATTTGTAACAATTATAAATCATATTAAATTTAATGAATATGAATCAATTTGTAACTCCTACAAATCACATTAATTTTAAAAAGATCACATATGATGCAAATCCTATTAAAATCAATAAGAATAAATTATTTAAATTTGTAACTCTTACAAATCACATTAATTTTAAAAGGATCACAAACAATGCAAATCCTATTAAAATTAATAAGAATAAATTATTTAAATTTGTAACTCTTACAAACTTTAATTTTAACAAATAATTAAAAATTTGATTTGTAACTTTTACAAATCGAATTTAAAATATAATATTAAAATCAAATATTTTATTTGTAACATTTACAAATAAATAAAATACCATTACAGCTAGGTTTCAACTTTTGAATCTTAGTTTTCATTACGGCTAGGGTTTAACTCTTAAACTTTCTAAACACAATCTCACATGAACAATTCATATTAGAAAAGAGAAAGCATATAGACGTCATTGCATACAACCCTTGATTTCAATTTAATTAAATAAACATAAAACATGCCTTATAATTAGAACACATATAAAACAATCACCATTGCAACATACAACATGTTCATATAATAAAGCACATCCTAAAAACATGTTCTTAAATTAGAATGTTGAGAAAAGAAATCAATATACATAAAGCAAAAATATATTGATATTAGCTTTCAAAAGGTCCAACCTTTGCAACATATCTCATAAAAAGCAACCTTTATATAATATCTCATTAAAAATGCAACCTTTGCAACATATCTAATAAAAGATGCAACCTTTGCAAAAGGATTCAACCTTTACAATTCTTTTCATAAAAGAAATTTTAATTTCATTTTTACATGTTCTTTAAACAAATGTTTGCCCAAAACACGGTTTTGCAACCAGGCTCTGATACCACTGTTAGGTAATCCCTAGTGTATGAGCAGCGGAAATACAAGGATTCCCATAGGATTTGCAAAGCGCCGTGTTTCAAAGCATAAGACAAACACACACAAAAATTGCGTTTTAGGATTACCTCTTGAAGAATATCGAAGCAATCGTAGCCTCGTCCTTTAGGAGTCCACACGAGTACTCCCACCAGAAATGCTACACCTTCCAAATGCTAGTTTGACGGCGTGTAGCTTTTGCAACTTTTGCGTATTTTTGTGTCTCTTTAGGGTAGCCGCCTATGAGCATCTTATGCTCTATTTATAGGCTTAGTTTTGACCTAATTTGCTCTCTAAAGAGTGGCCTCCTTACTCATTCTAAATGAGTTAGGCCCAATAGTCTTATTTTAGTCCAACTAAAATAAAAAGCTATTTTCTGATGGGCTTACTCTATGTGTGTGACCCTATAGGTAAAATACTCGGTTATATTAATAATAAACTATTTTATTATTAATATAAAATAAGAGCGGCATCTAGCAATGCATCATTATGTCCGAATATTATTTATTAACAACATAACCTATAAATGATAATTATTTTATATGTCTGTTCCTTTTGTCACGATATCCTAATTGGGCCCAAGGCATGGTCGTGTCATCCTTGTACGGTCCAATTTATTTTACTTGATACCGGAGTAGACTTTATCTGAATAAATATCCAATATTTATTCTTTCTAGCATGGCCATGCATTTCCTTAGTCTCACTCCATCAAGTGGCCTATAGATATCACTCCTGTCACATAGGAGAGACAAATCCCATCTACATCACTCACATCCCTCTGCATAATTTGTACATTGCCTAACCACAACCTTTATAGTCCTCTTATTACAGAAGACGTTTGATTGTATTAAAACAATAAACTCCTTATGTAGGAATCGTAGTGACTTCAGGTCAAAGGACTACATATACCATTATCACATTGAGAATCGTTTATGACATTCATGTAACGATCCATGCAACGTTCTCATGGTGGGTCTATCCAGTGCATCATTACTCTTAATGTGTACCCGTGTGAAGACTTGATATCATTTATATCCATGATCTGTGAGATCAGATCATCAGTACACTCACACACTAGTCTTAATGTATTTACGTGTCCCCACGTAAATACTTGACTAGGGACATTTTAGGAATAACTCTCATATGACCTATTACTCCAAGGATAAATAAAGATTGTTAAACTATTTAACAAAAAATGACTTATTCAAAATGATGCAAACCTATATATAGGCTTTTAGTGCATATTTCCAACAATATCGTGCTTCGCACTCAGTGAACTTCTTGCTCAAATAGTAAATAGCATGCTCTTTTCTCCTAGACTCATCATGTTGCCCCAGTACAGAACCCATAGACTCATCTATAACTGTCAAATACAACAGGAGTGGTCTTCCCGGGGTTGGGGGAACCAAGATCGGTGGGGATTGCAAGTATTGCTTTATTTGGTCAAAGGTGTAACACCCTCGGTTAGATAAGACAAATCCTTCTGTAGGTTCATCCTATTTAACTGAGTGTTAACAGTTTTTAGAAAAAAATGAATATTTTTTTTAAAGAGATGGTAGATCAATAGAAGCAAATAGTGAATATATCACATAGTCATTTATAAACTATAAGTAATTGTACTCTTAACAGAATGGGGCACGCAGGCACCCTTAAATATTATACAGTCATCCAGTGTCTGATTATTAATAATAAATATTCTATCTTTAATGATCGTTCTCAGTGGGTTTAGCATATTGCTATTCTTCATACTCGGGTTCTTAATTTTCTAATTCCTCTGAAAATTGTCAACAGTAAGGGTGAGTATAACCCAAGACCCTGATTGGTTAATCCGGTGCGGACATAATCCAGTTAACAAATAATATCACATAATTCATACAATTAGCATATTTATAACAATCAAGCATGTCGTCATGAAAATGCATGAATTGAATTTATTATGATTTATCTTTGATTAAGTCTCATGATACATGTGGGCCCATTCTTTGGAATATCTCCATTCCAATCATCTAGAGCGATCAGGGTCCGCCCAAGTTCCATATGGTACAAATGAACTCATTGGTTCTTATCGTTTAAATATTTTTGGAACTTGGATCCCTACGATCATAGTTACACTCCGTCATTTAGTCAAAGTACACTAGAATTGCATCGTCTCACCCGGCTATCAGGCGCGACTCTGATGCCATTGGGTTGCCGTTCCAGTTGTACTCCCAAGATTCTTCATGGAGATCGAACGTGAGTGTCCTCTACTGTACCAAGTGTATGCTCTAGAGGTTTTTCTTCTTCAAAAATATTTTCATGATGCGAAATGCATTTATTTTATCAATTGATTCCTTGGGTATCTATGTGTTTCCAATCTCATCATATCATTCCCAAGCTCTTTGAATTCCATCAATTATTTAAACATTGTAAGATATTCGTTTATTATTCTAGAAATATGTCTATTATAACTTGGTTAAAATTATATTTTGTATAAAGAGTAAAATAATATATTCTTTATGTAATTACTCATAATTAAGATGTTAACAATGTTAATAACAATAATACTAACAATAATAATAACAATATTAAGATTGATGATAATTAGAATTGATCCGGTCTGGATACCGGCCCCCAATCTTGTGACGTCAGAGTGACCTCATATAAGGAAAGCCGGTGTCCTGGTTCAACATTACCACACCGGATATCCGATGTCTGGCCTTCCACTCTCATCTCACAACCGTCACACTTATTGACTCTATAACGGAGCATTGTTCATTTTCACAGAACATTTATATAACTGTTGGTTTCTCAGTCACAGCGAGATAAGAGCCCCTAATAACTTATCAGCGAAGATACTGTATGTAACAAAATATGTGACGTCAATGGCCTCAGAAAGCAAGTGGATGTGTCAGCAGATTATGCGGAAAAGGTGATTATCCTCTCTTCTTCTTAGAGGATCGTACTCTGATAATTGACCTACCCTCCTGACACATTCTGAGTGTTGAGCCACCCTGATTGACATAATATACACGCTATCAGAGCTAGGGGACCCACCTGTATCCAACGACTCATTTTCTCACGTACAACTATAAATAGCTCATTTCAATACACATGCAAGGTATCGTTGTTCTATTTTACGCTTTGCTATTACATCGCTTGAGCATTCACTGAGTTCTTACACTCTTCTAACTTGAGCGTCGGAGAATCTTCGCAGGTGGCACCACCTTTCGCCCCCCTGCAACGCGAAACGTTGGTGTAAAGGATCTCCAGGACAACAAGACCGGCCTCTCCCACTGAGAGACCAGATTAATACATCGGATACACACTGTTCCGGTGTACAAACCCTAAAAACACCTATATTCTTATGGTTGGTCCCACACCGGATCCTAGACCCCGGTCTAGACCAGTTATTGGCATGCCCGGTTGGACTCGTTAGAGTTATTCCCATTTTCGTAGAAGTTTGGTTGTCACGATGGAAGGTGATGGGAGAGATTTTGTTGATGGTCACGTGGAGGATGTGACCCATCAACAGCCTGGAAGGAGACTTGTCTTTGAGTCCCCTGTAACTCAAACCCGGAGGATGGTGCAAGTGCAAACGCCTGACCCTCGTGATGAGGTTATCAGGCAACTCAGGGAGGAGCTGATGGAGTTGAAGCGGGAGAGAGAAGGAGCTGGGGACAGGGTAACGTCCTATGCAGAAGAGACTCACCACGCATCAGAGAGGGGCAGGTCTACAGCCCTCCAGTATTCGAAGATCCCCACGTATGAAGAGAGAGAGTAGACTCAAGACTCTGGTGATAGAGTCAGTACCAGGAGAAGGGAGCAGGCAGTGGTGACTTCAGGGACGTACAAACTCAGTGTCCCTTTCTCAAGAAGGCTGATGAGCATTACCATCCTGAAACATTTGCAAACAACTCAGCCACTGTCGATAGGGAAGTATAATGGAGAAACTGATCCCACTAAGCATTTGGATGCTTATGTGTATGAAGCTATGTATTTGGGAGCAGATGAAGATGTTATGTGTAGAATGTTCCCAAGAACACTGACGGAGGAGGCTCTCAGCTGGTTTAAAAACTTACCCTCAGGATCTATAGACTCTTGGGAGGAAATGGCCGCTGCATTTGAAAGCCATTTTGTCATCTCTAGGGATATCCCAAGAACTTCTCACACCCTGGCCCAGATAAGGTAGGGAGAAACTGAAACTCTTAAGGAGTTCTTGAAAAGGTTTTATAAGGAGGCAGCTTTGGTCCCCAACCTCACGAAGGCCATACAACTTCATATTGTAGTAGAAGCTCTTCAGCCTGGTTCAGCCTTTGCCTTCTCTTTGGCAAAGAGCCCCCCAACAACCTTCGAGGAGTTTCGTAGGAAGGCTTCCAAGTACGTGGGCATAGAGATGCATCTAGAGGCAACCGCAACAAGAGTGAAGCCTTCAGCACCCACTCAGCAGCCACAGAGAGAAAAGGAGAGACTGAGGCCTGAGAAGTATGCCTTTAGAGAAGACTTTGTAAACGCTCGCCCGCATCCACAAGATAGGCGTGTATCATCGTTCAACAACTATGCTCCGTTGAACACCAGGCACTCACAAATCATGAGGGAGGTTGGTTGGCCAACGTTGAACGTCTTTGGTATAAGGAAACCATCCCCAGTCAAGAGGGGTGGTAACCTACGCAAGTATTGCACTTTCCATGAACAGACGGGACACAATACTGATGAGTGCAAGGCATTAAAGAATACGGTGGAAACTCTCATTTGAGAAGGAAAGCTGAAACAGTATTTGTTCAAGGAGAAATCGATAGACGAGCCTTAGAGGATGGAAAAAAGGAGTAGAGATCCTGATGACGAAGATGATAACACACGTAATCCAGCAAGGAAGTTCACTGCAGCCAAAAAGCAGAAGGGAGTAGTGATTGCTGGAGATGCCCAATAAAATAACATGCCCCAGCAGCAGAGGCAGGGCAGACGAGAGTGATTGAGATGATAGCTGGAGGATTTGTAGGAGGAGGAGCATCAATCACAGCACGGAAGAATCACCATAGGATGATTCTGTCTGTCCAGGGCAATCCAAGGGATAACCGCCCTTTCAGGGACGGTATGGCAGCTCCGACGGTGTCATTTACAGATAATTACTTTGGCCCAACAATTCCAAGAGGTGATGATGCAGTAGTTATCGTGGCAGTCATAGCCAATAAGGATATCAAGAGGATCCTCGTCGATCAGGGAAGTTCTTGTGATGTTATCTTTTATAATTGTTTCAAACGAATGGGTTTCAGTGATGCAGATTTACAACCTTACACGCAAGAACTCATAGCATTTAATGGAGCCAAGCAACCCTCCAAGGGGTATCTTGACACTTTGATTTCTTTTGAAGGAGAGCCTGAAGCGAGAACAGTCAAGTCAAGAATTCTGGTGATTGATGTGGAATCCCCATACAACGGTATCATAGGCCGCCCTACACTGAATGCGATGGAAGCAATTGTATCCACTCCTCACCTCTTGATCAAATTCATTGACAAGGACAACGGTGTGTCCTCTCTCCGTGGTGATCAGGAGATGGCTCGATATTGTTATAACCTGAGCCTCAACATGGTCAAGTTGGAGGCATTCAACAAGAAGAGGAAGCTGAACGACGGAGGAACAGCGGCAGGGTCTATTAGTCTAATTGATCTGGACCCCAGAGCAGAATTGAAGATTGATCCACTCAATCCCTCTAAGCCCACACCGGATGGTGGTTCCAGGGATGTTGTCTTAGGGGATTCCTCAGAGAAGGTCACGCACATCAATGATAAGTTGGAGTTTCCTATGGAGCAATGCTTATTAGCCCTTCTGCAGGAGTTCAAGGATCTTTTCGCATGGACAGCAGCAGACATGCCTGGGATGGACCCTGATTTCTGTTGCCACAAGCTTGCTGTGTACCCTGAAACAAGACCGGTGGCCCAGAAGAAGAGGAGGTTGGGACCGGAGAAGCAGAGGGCAGCTTGTGAGAAGACAGAGGAGTTATTGAAAGCGGGTTTTATAAGGGAGATACGCTACTCTTCTTGGCTTTCTAATGTGGTTATGGTGCAGAAAGCTAATGGCAAATGGAGAATGTGCACAGATTATGTGGATCTTAACCGTTGCTGCCCCAAGGATCCATATCCCCTGCCCAACATTGATCGCATGGTGGATGATTCATCTGGTTACCAGTACCTCAATTTCATGGATGCTTATTCGGGGTATAACCAGATTCCGATGTGGGAGGGAGACCAAGAGAAAACTGCCTTTATCAATGACTGCAGTGTTTTCTGCTACACTGTCATGCCTTTTGGATTGAAGAACGCCGGCGCTACCTATCAGCGCATGATTAACAAAGTCTTTGAAGGGATACACACCAGGCTGGTCAAAGTTTATATCGATGATATTATAGCCAAAACGCCCGCTGGAGGAGACCACATTGAAGATCTGCGCCAAGTTTTCACTAGGCTTTGACAGTATAACATGAGGTTAAACCCCTTAAAATGCACCTTTGCCGTTCCAGCTGGGAAATTCTTGGGATTCATGTTGACCCAACGAGGCATTGAGGCTAACCCTGGGAAATGCCAAGCAATCCTGGACATGCAGAGCCCTAAGAGCCTGAGGGAGGTCCAATCGTTGAATGGGAAAATGGCCGCTCTAGCTCGCTTCATGCCCAAGATGGCGCACAGGTCCCTCCCCTTGTATAAGGCATTGAAGAAACACAAGAGTTTTGAATGGGCAGAGGAGCAAGAACAAGCCTTCCAGCAACTCAAGGCCGTTCTCTCGAGTCTACCAATCTTGGTTAAGCCTGACCCTGGTGAGACTTTGATCTTGTATTTAGCAATCTCTGATGAAGCCCTAGGTGTGGCCTTGGTTAAAGAAACCCCTGAAGGGCAGAGGCCGGTGTACTTTACTAGTAAGACGTTTCAGGGGGCGGAAGAAAGGTACCAGAAGATTAAGAAAGCTGCTCTAGCAGTCGTGTGGGCATCATGACGGTTGAGGCCCTACTTCCACGCGTACCCAGTACTGGTGAGAACGGATTTGCCTCTCCGTTCAGTGCTTAGCAAGCTAGACCTCGCTGGAAGGATGATAAAATGGTCTATCGAGTTGTCTGAATTTGAAATTTCGTATGAGCCTCAAGGAGCCATCAAGGCGCAAGTGTTGGCTAATTTTGTTGTGGAGATAACTGGGGCGGACCCTGCCACCCCTCGAGCGCATTGAACCATTTACGTTGATGGATCGTCGAATAGAAAAGGTTGTGGAGCAGGTGTTATGGTAGAAAGTGATGATGGTGTGCACCTAGAAATTTCCCTCCGATTCAATTTCAAGACCTCCAACAACCAGGCTGAATATGAAGCATGCTTGGCCGGTCTCCGTGCGGCGATTGACATCGGGGCATCAGCAGTCACGCTATGCAGTGATTCTCAATTGGTGATTTCGTAGATCCAGGGGGAGTACCAAGCGAAGGAGCCGCAACTTCAATTATACTTGAATTGTGTTAATGAATTGAAGGGAAGATTTGAAGTTTTAGAATTCAAGCATGTGCCTAGAGAGGAAAACACCAGAGCGGACATCTTGTCAAGATTGGCAAGTACAAAGCAGCCCGGCAGCACAACAACAGTGGTTCAAAGCACTTTGACATCGCCTAGCATACCTCTGTACCCTTCTCCGAATGCTATCATGGTGAGCTATCCATATGAGGATTCTTGGGTCATCCCCTATATTCGCTATCTGGCTGATGGTCAACTTCCCACTGATGAGAAGGAGAGGAGACGAGTAAAGAGGGAGTTGCCATATTTCACTATGGTTGATGGTGTTCTCTACAAAAGGGGATTCTCTGTCCCATATCTTTTGTGTTTGAGAGAGGACGAGGATCAAGCGGTTTTGGAGGAAGTGCACGAGGGGCAATATGGGCACCATGCTGGGGGTCGGAGCTTAATGAGAAAGGTCCTCAGGGCTAGATATTGGTGGCCCACTGTGAAGCAGGATTCTGCAGATTTTGTTAGGAAGTGTGACGCTTGTCAAAAATTCTCCAATCTCCACCATACACCGGCCCAAGAGCTATCCTCATCTGCTGTACCTTGACCGTTCTACCAGTGGGGCCTTGATATTTTGGGTCCATTCCCCACTGCGCCAGGAGGTATCAAATATTTGATCGTGGGGGTAGACTACTTCACCAAGTGGATCGAAGCTAAGCCCGTAGTGCACATTACTTCTGCGCGAACAAGACGTTTCATGTATGAAAATATCATAGCTTGGTTCGGGGTGCCAGGGCGGATTGTGACTGACAACGGCACCCAGTTTACAGACAAAAAGTTCACAGATTTGCTTGAAGGACTGGGGATAATCCAGATATTTTCATCTGTTGAACACCCCCAAACTAATGGACAAGCGGAGGTAGCCAATCGAGAAGTGCTAAAGGGGTTGAATAAGCGTCTGGGAGAAGCGAAGGGAGGATGAACTGACCAGCTATGTCATGTTTTATGGGCATACCGCACTACGCCTCATTCTTCAACTAACGAATCCCCATACCGGCTGACGTACGGGGTTGAGGCGATGATTCCAGTGGAGCTACAAACAAAATCAGCTCGTGTGGAGTATTTTTCAGCTGAAGATAACAACGCCAACCTGGCATCAGAGCTGGACGTCCTCCAGGAGTTAAGGGAAAAGGATTTTGTCAGAGATTAGGCAGTAAAAGCAAAGGCAGCACTCTGGTATAATAAACGCGTCCAGCACAGAGCTTTCAACACCGAAGATCTTGTTTTGAGAAAGGCGAGTGTGGGGAATAAATTCGCTCACCAAGGAAAGCTAGCACCGACGTGGGAAGGTCCTTATAGAGTTTCTGAAGTGACTGGAAAAGGGTCATACCGGTTGGAAGAACTTGATGGAACTCCAATCCGCAACAAATGGAACACTCAGAACTTACGTGTTTATTACAGCTAGTTGGTAAGACGGCGTGTACTCTTCTTCCTTACTTGAGTTTTTTCCCATTGGGTTTTCTCAGGAAGGTTTTAACGAGGCACGACCCTAACTACGCTCTCTTTGCAGTGTACCTTCAATCTTAATGAGAATACATTTTAACCACCCTATCATTCTCACTTTTCTTATGTGTTGTGATTTATAGCCATAGCTTAACACGCATACACCTCAGGACGGATGAACTCAACTACCAATTCTGTAGTTGATGATGTAACTCCTCGAGGGACTAATGAAGACCCCTCAGGACGGATGATCTCAATCACACATCGTGTGTTTTGACAGTGTAACTCCTTGAGGGAGAATGGGTTGTCGGGCTGGTCCTTTTTCAAGGCCACAAACCGAACCCCATTCGAAGACCAAATGGGTTGTAGGGCTGGTCCTTTTTCAAGGCCACAAACCGAACCCCATTCGAAGACCAAATGGGTTGTAGGGCTGGTCCTTTTTCAAGGCCACAAACCGAACCCCATTCGAAGACCAAATGGGTTGTAGGGCTGGTCCTTTTTCAAGGCCACAAACTGAACCCCATTCGAAGACAACATGGGTTGTAGGGCTGGTCCTTTTTCAGGGCCACAAACCGAACCCCATTCGAAGACAACAT
Organism: Clitoria ternatea; assembly: GCA_037962975.1. Lineage (NCBI taxonomy): Eukaryota > Viridiplantae > Streptophyta > Magnoliopsida > Fabales > Fabaceae > Clitoria > Clitoria ternatea. The sequence goes on from CM075673.1 coordinate 145,572,471, forward strand.
GGGTTGTAGGGCTGGTCCTTTTTCAAGGACATAAACCGAACCCCATTCGAAGACAACATGGGTTGTAGGGCTGGTCCTTCCTCAAGGCTACAAACCGAACCCCATGCGAAGGCTTGGGCGCAGTAGGCCGGTTTATACAGAAAAACATGCTGAAACCCGAGTAATGGGCACAGTAGGTTCAGGATTAGCCCTGATCCGAATCCCGTGTTGAAGGCTTGGATTATAGGATTGCACCGAACTCCAAGTACGGTTAGTAGGATCGAACCGAACACCGTGTGAAGACTTGAGATGTAGGACCAAACCAAACCTCAAGAGAAAGGCGTAAAGCTTACCCTTGTCAAAGCTGTGCCAAAATTCAAAGGCAATATCCGTCCTCAATTATGGAATATCCACCACAGAGTGGTTGAACGCTAATGTACCCGCTCTACATCTTCGAGGACAGATGAGCGTTTCTATCTTTTTAAGAAGTTAAAAGGTAATTCTTGAGATAAAATTTCCCTTCCCAATGTACTTATACTGGGACAGGGCATGTTTTAACTTAATTTTCGCTTCTTCGTTACAATTTGTTATCTTAATCCGGTGTGATAAGTACGCTTTAAGCAGCTAGGTAACCACACAGAATGGATTCACAAAGCATTGAAAACAATAAAGTGTTTTGTATAGCACTAAGTTATCCAACAATCATACATTCGACGCAAGCAGTTGAAGAGAAACAACAGTGAATTTTATTTCCAAAAATAAGAAATTATTCAGGTTACAAAGTAGTTAAAGCTGGAGCTGATCCCAGTACACAGCTATGAATAAAGCATAAATTAAGAGGCCGATGCCTGATCCTCCGTAGTGGGCACTCTTGTCTTCTCCATCTTGTCCTCTGCTCCAGTTTGGGCACCTTCTTGCATTTCAGCTCCAGAGGCAGCGGTGGACGTTGTTGGCTCCATACTTTGACCTTCTGGAAGGGGCGGCAGTTCGTACAGAGATGCACGGGGTTCATGGTGCACGCCGTCCTTATGTACTTCGATAAGTTTTCCCCCATGGAATTCAAAGAACGGATCCAATCCGTACAAATTCAGCTACACTCCGGGGTTACGATAATAAACTTGATGGAGGGCCAAGCCGAAGGATTCATACGCCACATTTTTGCATATCTCCAAGGCTTTGGCAGCCTTGGCCTTCGCAGCAGCTAATTTTCTTTGAACCTTGGCAAAATCCTCTTCTGAAGGCCCAGCACTCGCACCACCCTTCTTGAGTTCCTCAATTTGGGCTTGCATCTCCTTTCGAAGGCTCTCCCACTCCCCAAGGTCTTTATTGCGATCGTCCTCCATAATTTTGAGATCGTCAGCAAGCTTAGCCGATCTCTTCTTCTCCAGTTGTAATTCTTCTTCGAGGAGGGGTATAGATTTGTTCTGTTTCTGGAGGTCGGCAACTTCCCGCTCTAGAGCCTTGTTGGCAAAATGCACTTGGCTTGCCTCCTCAGTTTTCCTCTGGAGCGTCTCCTTGGTTTTCTTCAAATCTGACTCCACGCCCCTATGAACTTCAGCTTGCTTGGCCGCCCATGTCTCCTTCACCGCGAGTTCGGCTTCAAGTTTTTCAACCTGCTCCATGTAATCTGCCTTCTCACTCAGGGAATCAAGGAGGCCGGATAGTTCATCCAGCTACCAACGCCCGGCCTTACAAGCACCTCGGACCCCAGCAGCGTCGAGGGAGGGGCGGAGGCAATACCTTGCCTTTGGAAGAGTGGGAGGCATGGACCCCTGAAACCATAAGTAAGGAGAAAGGAAGGAGTCACGCGGAGGATCAAACGCCGGAGGAGGACCATTCCGAGAGTCCGGTTCTGAAGCATTCTGTGAAGAAGGGGCAGAGGATTCAGGAACGGGCTTCTTTCCCTTGTCCTTCTACAATCCAGTTTCTTCGACCGTCTTCTAACGCTTCTTCACAGGGTCATCAGAGGAGGGCTTTTCTTGATCTGCCTTCTTTACAAGATGCCTCTTTTTCCTCTTCTTCTCTGGGACGGCCTCCTCGTCGCCCGCTCTAGTGGCCTCAGTTGGTTCTTTTGTTTCCTCCTCATCAAAGAGAGGAACCTTTTCACCTACTACAGAGGTCAGGGGAATGAGGGGAGTTTTGGTGGCATTCCTTTTTGCCTGGATCTCATTCTCCTCAGAGGAGGAATCATCGTCAGCCATCATGGTCCTTAACGACAACATCTCTGGGCAGGCTCTTTCGATTTGTTCTGCAAAACAAGAAAGGTTGAATTAGCACATAAGAAGAAAAAAAATAATAATCAGAACGGAATAACTATACAACACAAATAGAGTAAGAGCGGATATTACGGAGGTAGGTGTTTAGGATGTCATCCTCTGCCAAGAGGAGCCTGCTGGAAAATCCTTTGAGGGTCTTTGAGGCCGTCTGCATGGTGCTCAAGACCTCAACAGAATGAGAGGAGAGTTCACTCTCATCTGTGTAATAAGCACGGCTCATGAGGAGAAAATGCTCGTGCGTCCAGCTAAGAGGAAACTTGTTAAATCCCTCCTTGTTTCGCCAGAAGACCGGCTTATTTGGTTGAATACGGACCCACGTGTAGTAATGCTTGAAGGAGCGTCCATCCACCTTCGCGGATTCCGTATAGGATTTGAAATTTATCACCCTCGAGTCACTACGAAGAGTAATGAACCCAAGGCCGCCCTTCTTATTAACACGGCAGACCACTTGGCAATAGTAGAATAGTTTGGCCACAGTGGCGGAGAAGTTAAAATGTTCCCCCAGAATCTCCAGAGCCCGGACAAGACCCCAACCGTTGGGATGCAGTTGTGTAGGGGCGCAGTCTAAGAAGTGTAGGACGGCCATCTGGAATTCCGTCATGGGGAAGCGTACCCCCAATTTCAAGAAGACGAAGTCGTACATGTAGACCAACCTCTCATCAGGGACGCTGTGGCATACTCTCTCAGAGGGACGTGGTGCCAGCACAGCGTATCGCGCTTTGTACTTCTTGTCTGAGTATATTTTGCAGCGGAAAGAGACCGTGCATTCCTCCTCACTCGCATGATGCGAAGGGATCTCTAGGAATTCTTCCTCCACCCAGCAGTAGGGTTTCTCCCTGTTGAGCTTTTCCCAGTTGAGCCGGTGTGCCACAACGTTGACACATCCTTCAGCAGAGCGGAGAACTGGTGTTTTTCCACGTCCAGGAAGATCCATAGTTGTGCAGGCACGGTGGAACGCGTACGTACTGTGGTAAAAAGCAACATCGTCAGAGAGGTAACCTTCAGCACTTGACCCTTCATCAGAGCGGCTGGTAGCCCTCGAGTCAAGGGGAACCTCAGAGCGACGTTGGGAAGAGGACGCTCATGAGGAAGAAGCTTCAGCTCTCTCTGAGCAACGAGGCCCAGCCACAGGAGGATTCGCTGGAATCCTCCCACCACGGTGGCTAAGGGGGGCACGAGAGCCAAAACTCCCCCTGTTTGAAGGACCAGCGTGGCCTGCTCTAGGGCGCATGGTGGAAACAGAATGAACAAAAATTGCAAGGAGTTGAAGGAAAGGGAGGTTACCTAAAGGAAGAAGATCTTTGAGAAGTTTGAAGACGACAGATGTAACATCCCTATTTTAATTAAAGCAACTAAGTTAAATAAAAAGTCAACAAGTCAACACCTCCCTTAATTTAATTAACTATGATGCAACAGGATAATTAACGTGAAAGCATGGTGGCATGGGCAGGATTATCGCGTTTCCCCATCCCACCATACTGCACTCCGCGCGAGTATATATATTCGGGTGATGGTCATGCTCTTCACGCAGAGAACCCAGCGAGCTTCCTTCTTCGTTCTTCTTTTCTCTTGTTTCCTCTCTTTCCTTCTCTGCCCTCTAGTCCATTCCTGCTTCGAAGAGTCGAGTGACGGTGCTACAGTAAGTGGAAACCCCCCCACACGAGAAGGGACGATCGTCAAGTGACGCAGCAGGGAGAAGAACCACCCCTCAAGCAGAAAAGTTCCTTGGAGTTTTGCGAGTGGTAGGGGGAGTATCTTCTATCTTAAATGCATGGGTTATGAACAGGTTTCGAGTGCGGATGCTTGCTATATCTGTGCTCTGATGGTGTATTGCGTTGCATGTGAGTGTGTATAGTTCGGTTGCATGACGAGTGAGAAATGAGTGATTGCATGTTAGCACTTCTCTCACAGATGTATGTGTTGCAGGATCTCAGTTTGCATGTTGAGTTGTGTTGATATGAATGTCTGACTGAAGCTACCCAGGTTATAGAAATGCATATGTTGATACGTCTGCTATAATAAATTGTTTGCGTGTAGGAAATGCCTTCTTTAGAAGAATTCTGATACTGTCTTACATCGATTGCATGATAGGTTGTGATTTTTAGAATGATGCATGTGTTGAATGAAGCTATAAACTGATTGCATGTCTTGATCGAACGAAATGTTGTGGATGTCTGAATATGGAATGATAACTGATTGCATGGAAGCTATATATTGAGTCCGGATAATGTGTACTACTGATTGCATGGTGTGTGTGTGTGTGCTTGAATGCGAGAATGCATGCGAGAAATAAATGTTGTGCGTCGAATCCGCGTGTGGCGCATGGGATGCGTTGTGCTGGGAGCACGTAGTGTGAGAAACTACCTTCGGTCATCCAGCGTGGGACGCTGTAAAATCCTTGAGTGGGACTCGGGGTAGCCCTTGAGTGGACTCGGGCTGTCTGTGAACACCGCCGTTGGCGCTGTGAGCGTTGGTGTCACCTGTGGACAAACGGTTGGGTACCTGTAAAACGGCCAAGCAGCTGGGAGCTGATTTGATAGCTGAGAGCTATGTATAAAAGGCTGAGATGCCTACGTTGCAACGTCTGACTGATACACACGATGCGGAACCGAGTGAAACCTTCTGTGCTTATCATTGTTAATATTACTACTACTGTTAATGTTGTTGAAATTGGTTAAGTATGCCGCGTGGGAGGTGAATGGGTAAAATGCGTAGGACTGAGTGGATGCTCTGTGCATGTGTTATTGACTGAAATGTAATTATGCATTTGATATCGTGTATGAGTATACTGAACGTGTATGCCAAGTAATCCATTCTGTGTGTACGTACCCTAGATGCTGAATGAAAACTGTTTCATGAATATACGTATATGTATTGTTGTGTAATTGGCAGATAACCTGAGTCGGTATCTATCATTTGAAATTTAAGATGCTCACCCCTGCAGTGGCCATTTTTCAGTGAATGTCTCTCGAGATGAGGACCAGAAGCAGAGCTGGAATGATGAGCGAAGTGTTAATGTATCTGGAAGGCTTAATTAATGCAATGTTAGATTAAGCCCTGACTGGTTCATGTCGGATGTTAGTGTTTTTGGATGAATAGAACCTTATGGACAAGGAGAAATCCGATTCTGTGTTTGTAAATATTGACATATGCTCTTATTATATATATATATCTGGAGGTATGGTTTCGTGTGTAACATGCTATGTGCTACTTTATCTTATACTTGTGCTTTAATGAATACGCAGGGACGGCATGATTTAGCAGGCTATAGCCAAATCTGAGTGAATTATGAAATGTCTCTAGGAGGACTTATGTCGGATACGTTTGGGCGGAGTCCTACCCCGCCCGAAGTATGGGAGCAATTCGCCCAAGCGTGAGGACTCGCGCTGAAGCGAGTAATTATCAGAGTGAGATACCGCCCATTATCCCTCCTATCCGTTGTGATGCTAATGCAATCCAGACACCGGTGTTGACCCCTGATTTGGGCGTTGTGGTTGAGTCCGCCCAGGCGTTGTCATAATTAGTTGAGTTGGGCGGAATAGGTTCAGACTCCTCCTTCCTCCTCAAGCTACTACCGCATATGTACCCTGTAACTTCCTGTTTTTCCTGAGTGAAGTGGGAGCGTGAGGATTTACCTAGTAAACCCTTGTCCATATCCGATTGAGGAATTACCTTGTGTTTGTGTTGAAGAGGCGTTGTGCAGATTTCGCTTAGGCGGTGTCATACCTCGCCCAAGTAACTAGGACGGTTCGCCCAAATGCGTAGAACCATGCTGAAGCAAGCAGATATCAACATGAGACTCCGCCTATGTACCTTCCTCCTCTGTTGTCGCATTATTATGTCTCGTAGGGCGGTGTTGGACATCGCCTGAGTGTGTGAACGTTGTGATGTAGTCCGTCCAGGCGTTGTTGTGCCTTGCCGAACTGGACGGCGGTGTAATCACTTCCTCTTTCCTTCACAAACTACTCCTGTATATGTATATCTCTCTTCTTCTTCCCTCACCTGTCCTCTGAAGCTGAACGTCCAGCGTTCTCTGAGAAAGGATCCGCCCGTAGGAACGAATAGACGCTAATGTAAGGTTTACCTGAAGAGTTTCACGTCTGATGTTGCATTGCCACACGACATTTAGGCGGTGTGAGACAAAGGTTGAGTAGGTCACCTTCGCCATAGAGTCCGCCCAGGACAAACATACCCCGCCTAGTCAGGTAGGATGATTCGAACTCCGCCCTTCTACCGAATGCTACGCGTGTGAATGTATTAACATCTTTCCCTTAGCTATTCCCTCCTATTGAGTGACCAGTGTTACTCGAAGGAAAGCTTCCTTGTGAAATCCCCTCTATCCGCTGTTGCATTACCATACTCCGCCTGGACGGTGTCAGACCCCGTCTGAGCGAGCAAACGGTGTTGTGTAATCCGCCCAGGTGCTGGCGTGTTACGATAAACCCATTGAGCTGGTCCCAGTTTTAGCTTCTCTGTAGGTTGCTATATGCGCGTGAATGCTCTTCATTCTCCCCTTGCCTGTTCCCTTCTATATCGAATAATACATGACTGCTTTCGTGAAAAATTTTTCTCATATTTTTGGAATTATTAGTTGCAAGAAATAAGGTGTTACAACAAAGAAATTTCCAAGAAATTTGAGCAGAGGTTCACTAAGCTTGAAAACAAGAGTGGATTCCAAAATCTGCTAAGAGTCCCTTTTATAGGTAATGAAGAGGCATAGTGTTCCGTCGAAGGCCACAAGGTTTGCCTCAAAGCACAACCTTTCAAATTGAAACGACTCCGTCGTTTCGTCATGAATAAGCGTGAAAATGGTAACGTTTCAGTAAACGTTTTGGCAAAATGGGCCCCCCTTTCAATTTGAATCCAGGCCCCAATAAGCCCAATCGACGGTTACACTCTTGGGTAATGATGGCTCGTGCGTAAAAAATGCATTTAATGTCCAATCATACCATGCGCATTTAATGCCTTTCAACCACTTTTCGAATACCAAGGGTTTTGATTCTCAAAGACTCTTGGGATTTCCATCATTTATTTTACGCTGTCTGAATCCGTTGTACGCAGCGCGAGAAGAGCGGTCACTCGTACGTTAGAGCGGATGCCACCGAGCTTGCAGAGACCTTCCAAAATGTACCACCGGCATCCAGACTTCTCTAGAGTTGTGTAGCTCATATGAGCAACTTAACAGTCCCTCATACAAGCTAGGGGACAGATGATCCGGTTTGGATACCGACCCCCAATCTTGTGACGTCAGAGTGACCTCATATAAGGAAAGCCGGTGTCCTGGTTCAACATTACCACACCGGATATCCGATGTCTGGCCTTCCGCTCTCATCTCACAACCGTCCCACTTATTGACTCTATAACGGAGCATTGTTCATTTTCACAGAACATTTATATAACTGCTGGTTTCTCAGTCACAGCGAGATAAGAGCCCCTAATAACTTATCAACGAAGATACTGTATGTAGCAAAATATGTCACGTCAATGGCCTCAGAAACCAAGTGGATGTATCAGCAGATTATGCGGAAAAGGTGATTATCCTCTCTTCTTCTTAGAGGATCGTACTCTGATAATTGACCTACCCTCCTGACACATTCTGAGTGTTGAGCCACCCTGATTGACATAATGTACACGCTATCAGAGCTAGGGGACCCACCTGTATCTAACGACTCATTTTCTCACGTACAACTATAAATAGCTCATTTCAATACACATGCAAGGTATCGTTGTTCTATTTTACGCTTTGCTATTACATCACTTGAGCATTCACTGAGTTCTTACACTCTTCTAACTTGAGCGTCGGAGAATCTTCGCAGGTGGCACCACCTTTCGCCCCCCTGCAACGCGAAACATTGGTGTGAAGGATCTCCAGGACAACAAGACCGGCCTCTCCCACTGAGAGACCGGATTAATGCATCGGATACACACTGTTCCGGTGTGCAAACCCTAAAAACACCTATATTCTTGTGGCTGGTCCCACACTGGATCCTAGACCCCGGTCCAGACCAGTTCAAGAATAATAATAATAATAGAATAAGAATGATAATAATAATTATAACTTTCCAATAATTTAAAAAGTATTAAAGAATAGTTTCTAAATGAAAATCCAAGTGAAAAACATTAAAAAACAGAGTTTTCCGAGTGGAACAAGGGTAAATCCGAGTGAAATAAGTATGATTCCGAGTGGAATCATGCTGAGAAGGGTTTTCCAAACGATCTGGCTAAAAATCCGATTGAAATTACACTGGAAATATATTTTCCGACTGAAACAGGTTTGATTCTGAGTGAAAATAAACTGGAAGGTTGTTTTCCGACTGAAACAAGTTTGATTCTGAGTGAAAATGAGTTCCTGAGTGAAATCAAATATGATTCCGAGTGGAATCAGTATGAAAAGAGTTTCCTGAGTAAAAATAAGATAAGTTCCGAGTGAAACATGAGTTTACCGAGTGAAATTAGTTGAAAAGGGTTCTGTCTGAATAAGACACATGCGAGTAAAATAAATCCGAGTAAGATAATCCTGATTCCGAGTGGAATCAGGTTGGGAAAGGTCTTCTAGGTGAATTAACTTTATATACGGAGTTACATCAAACTGAAAGGAGTTCTCTTAGTGAAAATAACTGTTTGCTGAGTAAAATAAATTGTTTTCCGAGTGAAATCACTGAAAAGAGTTGTCTGGGTAAAACTAACTATTTTCTGAGTGAAATATGATGTTTTCCGAGTGAAATCAACTGGGAAGATGCTGACCGTGTGAAAGTAAACTAGGAAAAGTTATCCGAGTGCAATAAGGTTGTTTACCGAGTGAAAATTTATTCTATCAGAATGAAATACATTTAGTTAAGGTTGAATCCGATTGAGATTAAGCAAATCCGAGTTGTTACAGATGTAACACCAATCGGATTAGTAGAAGCAGAGCTTGTTATTATTAATTCCATCTTCCATTCATAATTCATCACTGGAAATCACACAGGTACCCATGATTCTTAGTATTTTCAGTCCAACACAGTTCATATCTTTTCACAATTCAACAGAGTATATGCACTTAGTAACAAATATATACATATATACAAATAGTAACAATTAAAGCATTTAATACATACAACACTGAATCTGTCCTGGAAAGGTGAGGAACAAGTTCCTAAACCCTAAACCCTAAACCCAAGAATATACCCCCTTACCTTAATGGATTTCCGGGAGAAGAAGAAGAGGTTCCCTTTGTGAACACCTCTTTTGGTCCGGTCCAAGTGGAATGAATATTTTTTATACTGAATTCTAATTCAGAGTGGTCAAATTCTAGTAGAATGGCTCTAGAATAATCAGAACCGAGCGAAATAACTCAGAATGAAGCTTTTCCAAGTGGAATATTGCCCTGTTGGATGCAAATCCGAATGGAATGACTCAAAAATGACCAAATCCGAGTAGAAAGACTCAGATTAAAGCATTTCCGAGTGAAATACAGCCCTGGTGGAGATAAATCCGAGTAAAAAACTCAAAAAGGGTTAAATCTGAGTCAAAATGAAGCATTTCCGAGCGGAATGATGCATAAATGATCAATTCCGAGTAAAAGACACCCGAGTGGTATTTGGCCGAGTGTGGCAAGCAAAAATAAAGGAAAGGCTTGAAGAAAAGACCCAGTAAAGGGAAATCCGAGTGAAATGACTTAGTTTGGGACAAAGTCCGAGTTGAAGGCTCCCTGCCAAGCCATTCCGAGTGGATTATGCCCATATTGAAGAGAAGTCCGAATAAAATCACTCAGAAATGATCAAAGCCGAGTGACAGGACTCGGAACAGATCAAATCCGAGTAGCAGTAATCAGGATGAGTCATTTCCGAGTGGAATGTGCTCCAGTGTGAGTGAATCAGAGTGGGATGACTCAGAAATGATAAAAACCGAGTGAAATTACTCAGAATGAGTCATTTCCGAGTGAAAGTACCCCGTTTATAAGCCCTGAATGGGAAGCAAACTCTTTCCGAGTGAAAATGCCACGTTTCGACTGAAACATTTTTAGGAAGGAGTGAATCTGTGCCGAATGATCAATCTTCAATCGGTTTCCGAGTGACAACAACCGAGTGGAAGGATTTCCGAGCCAATCTTCACTCATCCGAATCCCTTTCTTTTTTCACCCAGATTCCGAGTCCTCCTTTACCCATTTCTGAGTCATTTTTACGGATTTCCGAGTCATCATTCTCTCCAGTCAGTTCTTGGTCAATCTTCAATCATTTCTGACTCAGTTTTTACCAAACCCGAGCCAACTTCAGTCGGAACCGAGTGGCAACTTAGTCAGTCAGCCCTCTTCAAACTAATTCTTCTCATCCCGAGTCCATTTCCACCAATTTCCGAGCCATGATTAAATCTTTCCTGAGCCCTTTTGGCCAATGAATTCTGAGCCCCCATCTCCAGCAATTTCTGAGGCATACTTCAAACCATCACTGAGCTACTTTTCACCCGTTCCGAGTCACACTTCACACATTTCAGTCGGTTCCGAGTCATTTCAACTCGGAACTCTACCATTCTTACTCGGATTACACCATTTTCACTCGGATTTACACATCCTCACTCGGATTTGATTGCCAGTGTGGATGAATACTGATTGGAAGGTGGATCCGAGCCATTATCACTCGGTTTTCCACTATTTTCACTCGGAATTCCACCATTTCACTCGGTTTTCCACATCCTCTCTCAGATTTTCAATTTCCTCTCTCAGAATGTCAATATCCTCGCTCGGATTTCAATATTTCACTCGGTTTTCCACATCCTCTCTCAGATTTTCAATTTCCTCTCTCAGAATGTCAATATCCTCGCTTGGATTTCAATATTTCACTCGGTTTTCCACATCCTCTCTCAGATTTTCAATTTCCTCTCTCAGAATGTCAATATCCTCGCTCGGATTTCAATATTTCACTCGGTTTTTCACATTCTCTCTCGGATTTCCATATTGTCACTCGGATTCCATCATTATCTCTCGGATCCCCACCACCTTGCTGACCTGGATTCCACCACCCAAGTGGATCCAGGAATCCTGGGGGTGGCAGACAGGGGCGGAGGTGGAGGGAATTAAAAATTCCCACCAGCCATTGTCCCCCCACTACCCAAACCGAGTGGAAGCCTGAGCTGGCATTCCACTCGGGCCAGCCTATAAATAGGCAAGGGGGAGGATAGCCAAGAGGGAGGATTCAGAGGAGGAAACTCTGCCAAAATCCTTCGTGCTCTCTTCTCTCTCACACCAACTCTTCTCTTCTTCTCCTTCCATCATTCCTCACCATTGCTGCCCACAATCCTTCCATCCTCCACACCTCCCAGCACCTTCCCATTCCTTTTTCCCCTCTCAGACCAGCACCCCTACTCCATCATCACTCGGTAATCCTCTTTTCACTCGGATTTACTATTTTGCACTCGGTTTCTCTTATTTTCACTCAGATTTTTCACTGTTTCACTTATATTGTCACTGTTTCACTCAGTTGTCTCTGTTTTCACTCGGATTTTTCATAGTGTCACTCGATTTTCTTATTTTTCACTCAGTTTCCCCTATTTTCACTCAGATTTTCACTAATTCCACTGAGATTCTCATTATTTCACTAGGATTTACTATTTTGTACTCAGATTTTCACTAATTCCACTCAGATTCTCATTATTTCACTAGGATTTACTATTTTGCACTCGGTTTCCCTTATTTCCACTCAGGTTTTCACTGTTTCACTCAGATTTTCACTATTTCACTCATATTGTCACTGTTTCACTCAGTTTTCCCTGTTTTCACTCGGATTTTTTCATAGTTTCACTCGGTTTTCTTATTTTTCACTCGGTTTTCTTATTTTTCACTCGTTTTTTTCATTTTTTACACTCGGTTTTCTCTTCTCCCATTCAGTTTTCACTCATCTTTTTCTTTTCTTCCCTTTTCCGAACTTACTGTCTCCATTTCTCTCTTGTGGCTTCTATTACCTTTCCTTTTTACTTTGTAAAAAAAAATATAATAAAGGAAATAAGCATTTCCTATGATTTCTTTCTAGTTTAAATAAAAAAAACAAAATAAATCGTTCTCAGTCAGTGTCGTACGGAAAATACTTCCGTCTACACAACCTTTATAGGATCCGTACACGTGCGAAGCACTTCGCCTTGTATGGATTCTTCACCATAATGATTCCCATCAACATTTCTTTAATATTTTTCCTAAATAAAAAAAAACATTTAAAGAACTATGTGACCCTGATTTCTCGAAAGCTCGAGAATACATAGGAGCGGGAAACAGTTCTTGTCAGGCCCACCTTTCTTTATTTAATTTTTAGAGTTTCCTTTTTGTCTTGCTATCAAAAGGAGGAGCGAGATTAATTTGGACGAGACGTCCTGTTAATCTCATATTTGTAATATCTCTTTAAAAAGGAGGAGCGAGGTTAATTTGGACGAGACGTCCTGTTAATCTCATATTTTTTTATATATCTCTTTAAAAAGACGGAGCGAGATTAATTTGGACGAGACGTCATGTTAATCTTATGTAAATATTTTGTGTTGATCTTTGTTTATTTTTTTGTTTATTTTGTCGTTTTGTACATTTTTCTTTTTATGAAGAAGTTAAAATAATTATTGGGTTAATTATAATGTGCGTTATCAAATTGAGGTAACCGTTTTTATAACGGACAGTCGTGAGGTGCTAATACTTTCCTCACCTGTAATCAGACTCCCGAATCATGGAATCTCATTTTTATAACCAGTGCTTTAGCAAAAGGTTTTTCCACTATTTTACCCTAAAAAATATTGGTGGCGACTCCCTGTTTATTATTTAAAATCGTTTCGAGGGTCGGCCGCGCCGCCGCAATCCCGGTCGCGACAGATGGCGACTCCGCTGGGGAAGTAGAGAGTCAAGCCAGTCAATTTGATAGCGCATGTTTTAATTTGCATATTAATTATTTAACTTCTTCCTTTATTTTATTCCCTTGTCAATGTTTAGTTTCTGTTTTGTTTGTATTCAATTATTTATGTTCTGTAAATATCTGTGTGATCATTAAACCCTAGGGTAGTCGACTTTATTTTGTTGCTCTGTGTTTGTTCTATGTACAGGGTGAGTAAGGTACGGGTATTGAATGCCTCTTTCACACACTACACTCACAATTTGCACACACTTTTAAGTGGGACCCTATACCCAGGCCCAAATAAAACTTAAGATTAGGGGAGGTTGATAGCGGAGCCATTTGGGATGTACTTCCTGTCTGGTTACCATGAGAATCTTAGCTAGAGTTCGACTTATTCATGGTGCCCACACTTAGTATACTTTCTACTATTTGTGGTCAACATCATGAGTAGGATCTTGGCTTTAGTGACCTTTAGAAGTTTTAGAACAAGCCACCTAATGCGAGATATCACTGTTAGACAAACCTTAGAGCCATTAGGAGACCTCCAGAAAAAAAACCCACCTTAAGGCACAAAGGGGCAAACTTTACTTCTACCTTTTCTCATTCTCACTTTTCCTTCTAATCCAAAATAGAGGATTACTTGCCCATTTAGTGGATTACTTTTTTCAAAAAAAATGACATACTTTTAACTAGTGATCCTTTAATGGGCAAATAGTTCTTTCTCTTTATGCGCAAGTCTTTGGGCCTTGAGTTACAGATCTTTTGAATCATAAAAAATACATATAAAAAGAAAAGAAATCAAAAGAAAAATCAATTTTCTTTGTATTGTCGATGATCAGAAAATCCGTAGCTCACATAACCCTTGATTTGACATAAGTTTTAGCAAGTTGTATCCCCCCTAAATACGAAAATGTTTTTAAGAAATTACTAGGGGAGTATCGATTTGCAAAGCACGTCATTTCCCAATGGCTCTTTCGCTCCTTTCTTTCTATTCTCACTGGAGGCTATTCAGAGCTTAACGAATACCCTTGACCAAGATATGGAAATTAATGTGGGATCAAACCTTTAAGAGACGGATCATGGTTCCCCGAGCTAGAAATAGCTAAACTTGAGGCTCTTATTGCATTTTAGAATGAAGGATTTTTCTGTCTTCACAACTATCCCGTATTAATTTCCATGTTTACCGTACCTAGTACTTTTGAACGATACGTTCTAAGGAATGGTTAAAGGATGTTTGTCAAGGTCTGTGATTGCTTCCCACGATATCCTCTTTCCTTCTGTTTCCACCTGACATTTCTTTTTCTTTTTTCAACGACACCGAACGACACCTTTGTTAGACTTTCAAAGGAGACTCATGGCTGAAAGAGAGCAAGAAATTGAAAACCTCAGAAACGAAGTTAACCAGCTAAGGAAGCAAATGGCGGAGATGGCCAGACTTTTAGAGAAGAAGATCATAGAAGAGGAACCCTCTGCGGGTGTCAAGAATGATCAACATTTGCCAACCACCCCACTCCACCTTCCTGGATTGACAAAAGACCAAATTCCCCCATTCGATAATCAACAAGAGGATCATGATTTACAAATGATGAATCCCCATATTTCATAGTCCTCCCAGTCGCCTGGGGCTCCTATCACAAGAATGTCTGCATCGGGAGATAAGGGGAAGAGAAAAGGGGATGCTAATTCCACTGCCCATAACCAAAAAAGGGCCCAACCCAGATCAATAACACATACTTCATTTCAACCTGCCAATCTCCCTGCACCTTACATGGCCACCACCACCCCTAACCATGGCTCTAATTTTTTCCCATTCCAACTCTACTTTCGTCCGTATATCCCTCAAATACCTTCCTATTCTCATTTGCCTGCTATTAGGTCTACCCTTCCACAACCCTATCATCCCCCACTAGTACAAACTCAGCCACTTAATCCAGACCAAAGCACAATAAAACCCGCTAGTAGTCGAACACCGGTCCGGTTCGACCTCATTCCTATAACCTACACAGAACTTTTACCTCACCTTTTTTCATAATTTCCTTGCAGTACCCTGCCTACTGAAACCAGTGGTTCCTCCTTACCCCAAAGGCTATAATCCCAATGCCTGATGTGAATACCATGCTGGAGCCTCGGGGCACTCTACTGAGGACTGTCATACCTTGAAATTCAAAGTAAGGGATTTGATTAAAGCTAAGTGGCTAGATTTCCAGGAAGGGAGTCCCAATATAATTATAAACCCCAGGTCTAACCATGAGACCTCTGGGGTCAGTGTGATAAAGAGGGACTAGGGGTGTAAAGAGGATGCATGCAAGATTTTGTGAATCACACGCCAACTAGAGAGGTTCATGACCAGGAGACCACTTAGTTCCTTATGACTTTAAACTTCTGTTTCAACCCAAACGCTATGCCTAAGGCTTTGGGGTATTGTTATGTAATAAGGGCAAAAACATGTTTTTATCATTTTAAGTTTCTCTCAATAAATATGTGTCAAATTTCAAAATGCCTTTTCTTGCTTTCCTTATTGCCACCTTGAATCCTTTTCCCTTTATCTACTTCTTTTTCTCATTTTACCATGAAAAAACCAAAAAATACAGGACTAAAAATGATCCTTTTGAGAACAATGAGATCATGATTCCATTTCATAACTTTGACCACCCAGTTGATTACGCTGACGAAAAGGGTAGCGAAAACGAAAGTTCCTTGGCCGAATTGTGTAGGATGTTTGGATAAGAGTCACCTAGTTCTACCCAAAGGCAAGGTCAGCACACAGGATGAAGAAGATTCATAAACAACTGAAGACGTTACAAGCTCAAAACGAAGATAGTGCCAGATTCCATAAATGGCGTATCTACCCTTCAAAGAAATGTTAGCATTGATCAACGCGGATGGTCAAGAAATACTCTAAAAAAAATGATATAAAAAAAAAGTCAAGGTTGGTGCCTTACGTAAATACCAATTAAGGCGAGCTGATTCATAGATCAAATTATCACTTTTCCATATGGGGGCATAAATGTTATCAAGCTAAGAACACGGCAGAAACAATGTTTTATCTGTGTCGCAATCAACACCCCAACTTTAATGGAGCATAACTATTCCCACACCAGTGTAACCAAGGGATTGGTCTACTGTGATACCATTAATATCATATTTTCTTTACCACATTGGTTAGGGGATAAAATAGCTAGACCATAACAAAGGTACCAAAGGGGTCATTCAAAAAAAACAATAGAAAAAAAAGGGAAAGAAAGAAAAAAAAACAAAAAAAAACAAAAAAAAATGCAAAAAGAAAAAGATAACAAAAAATAGATGAAAAATGAACAAGGAAATAAAGACTCAAAACGAGCCCCCTCATTGGTACTGAAAAGGGCACGCCTTTGTTTCTTTGGATACATGGTGTTAGGGGCAAATTTTTTCATCTGAAATAACATCTACTGCCCCACAGGATGAGATCAAATTGAGAAAGATCAAATAAGCTCATTGGCAATCAGTTTAAACCTTTGTTGTGAGGGACACAACCTTAAAAAAAAGAAAAAAAGAAAAAAGGAGAGACGTCACATGGAGAGAGAAGCTCGCTAGGCTGAAAACTTAGAAGGGCAGTTTAGGCAAAAGTTAGAGCGACCTGGTAAGCTGAAAACCTGAATAGGTGGCTCAGGCAATCAATTGGGATCGAGATTTTGGCCAAGTAATCGTAGTCCGACTACCTTTTCAGAAGCAGAGTCAAGTGGTGAATTCAGAGTCATGATGTGGGATTAAGATATGCTTTGTTCTCAACAGTTCACTGGAAGATCTGTAAAATCATTCCTACTCTACCCAATTATTAATATTTCCCATACATCTTCACTTGCTTTTGGTTTCCCTTTTTCCACACTTACTCGACTTGTAAATACAATCTCACCTATTTTTGACACGTATTTATTGTGATTTTCCATGATTTGATAAGACATATGTTTTCCCTTAATATATAAAAATGAGAAGGTAATGAAGATTTAAAGTCATAAGGACAAGATGTTCCTGTTACTTGATCTCGCCTCAAGCAATCATTATGAACACTGGGCCTGACACGTTTCCAAAGCTAGGGTTGTTTTATCTGCTCTGTTTCAGTCATGAGTCACTTCGGATCTCTAAGGATTGTGTTTTTGCGGTAAGTCTTTTCAAGTTCCAATTTGTTTTACACCGCTAACCTTTCTTGCAGGATGTTGTAATAAGTAGATGTGTCAAGCTTCAACCGCCAAAACTGGCACTTTCCAGGTGTATGTCCATCAGTCTCCGAAGATCACTCTTGCCTTTACTCATTGAAGTAGGTCATCCACGAGTTTCTTCTCGTAACCCACCCAAATCATTGGACAAAACACCCTTCTATGGCCAAACATGACACCTTTCTGAGTTTCCATTTTGCTTTGAGATTTCCATGAAGTCCATCAATACCTTGTAGTCGAAGCCGGCGTCTTCTCAAGGTTTCTGTCTTGTTCATGAGGCGTGTTAGGGGTCACATCTCCAAGAAATCAACTTGGTATATTCTAGAACCTGGTTAATTTGGACGGGACGCCCTATTAACCCCCGAATCCTTCAAACCTGGGACTTTACCTCCCAAGTCTGTCATTCCTCACCTCCAGATCTTTTGTTGGCCAAGGAGTAGTGTCCTGAAGGTTTGAACTAAGGCATCCCCCTAGATTTTTTCTGTCCTGGCCAAGGAGTAGTTTTCCCTAGGACTCTTTCAATCGTGTCAAACTGGGGCATACCCTAGGACTTCTCTCTTTCAGATCAGGGGTAGTACACCTGAAAACTTCCAATCTTTCCAAAATTGGGGCATCTCCCCCACGTCTCTATTCTCTTTCTGTCAAGGAGAAGCACCCCTAATTCCTTCAGGCCAATTTTCCGAACATGGGCAACACCTTAGGTCTCCCTTCTTTCAGCCAAGGGGCAGTTCTCCAAAAATCCTTTCAATCATACTCTAACTAGGGCATCTCCCCAGGTTTTTCTTCCCTAAGAGACAATACCCTGAACTCCCAAGCGACTCAAATTGGGGCATCCCCCAGATTTCTCTCCTCTGGTGGACCTACCATTCATCCCCAAAAGGAACACATACTGAGAATTCTTCTTAAAAAAAAAACCACCAAATGGGCTCCTAGTCAGATTTAGGAAAATCTGTTTATACCCAACATAATTACCTTTCCGACAGAACCACAGAGATCAAAGGCCACGCATTCCTTTCCCAAGAGGAAAACACTTTCCCCAGTGAAGTTACCCTCATTAAAATGTCCTAAACCGAGACATCCATTAGATTTTGTTCCTCTGACGGGCCTGCCATCCATTCCTCAATGGAACCATAATCGCCAAAGCCAGCGCCTTTCAAGGTTTCTTCTTCCATCAGGTGCCTTCAAAGTCTCATCCTTAACTGTTAAAGTCGCTATCTCTCAATTTCTTCCCCAAGTAGAACTACACTTCCCAGACAAATTAAGCTGGGACATCTCCCTAGATTCCCCCAATGCTCTTCAGATCATTTCAAACTGGGGCATCTTCCCCAGGTTGTTATCTTTTGTCAACCCAAGGGCAGTACCCCATGCTTCCGGGAAGTTTGAGCTGGACATCACCTCGAGTCTCTCTCCGTCAAAAGGGAACGTACCCCCAAGCTTCTTCAACCGCCCTAAGTGGGGCGTCACCCCATATCCTTCCCCTAACCTTGAGGTAGTATCCCTAAATCTTCTAATCTTTCCAAAATTTGGGGTATCACCCCAAATCTTCCCTCCGTTCGAGGGACAGTATCCCTAGCTCCTTCAGCTAGATTTTCCCCCATTTCTTTTCCTTCCGATCAAGGAGCAAATCCCTGAATCATCCAAGACAGCTTGAACTGGATCATCCCCAGATTTCTTTCTTTTAGTAAGCCCACTATACATCCCCAGTGGACCCCAGATTTTTCCTTCCAGTCAAGAAGTAGTTCCCCGAGATCCCTTCAATCTTCCTAACTGGGGCATCTCCCCCAGATTTCTTCTATTTCAGTCAAGAGGCAATTCCCCAAGATTCCTTTAATCATGTCAAACTGGGGCATCACCCCAGGATCACCCTCTTTCATTTAGAAAGCAATTCCCTAAGATTCCTTCAATCATGTCAAATTAGGGCATCTCCCTAGGATCACTCTCTTTCGGTCAAAGAGTAATTCTTTCAGTCATGTCAAACTGGGGCATCACCCTGAGCCTTTAGGACCAGTGAGTTAATTTGGACGAGACGTCCTGTTAGCTCCCCCCAATCTTTGTATTTTCTGTCAATTGAGGGTTAATCCCATCCTTTACTTTCTGTCCGCCTATCAAGGCATCCGTTATCTTCCAGCCGCCTATCAAGGCATCCTTTATTTTCCAGCCGCCTATCAAGGCATTCTTTATTTTCCAGCCGCCTATCAAGGCATCCTTTATCTTTCCAGCCGCCTATCAAGGCATTCTTTATCTTTCCAGCCGCCTATCAAGGCATCCTTTATCTTCCAGCCGCCTATCAAGGCATCCTTTACCTTTCCAGTCGCCTATCGAGGCATCCTTTATTTTCCAGTCACCTATCGAGGCATCCTTTACCTTTCCAGCCGCCTATCAAGGCATCCGTTATCTTTCCAGTCACCTATCAAGGCATCCGTTATCTTTCCAGCCGCCTATCAAGGCATCCTTTATATTCCAGCCGCCTATCAAGGCATCCTTTATCTTTCCAGCCGCCTATCAAGGCATCCTTTATCTTCCAGCCGCCTATCAAGGCATCCTTTACATTTCCAGTCGCCTATCGAGGTATCCTTTATCTTTCAGTCGCCTATCAAGGCATCCTTTACCTTTCCAGTCGCCTATCGAGGCATCCTTTATCTTCCAGTCGCCTATCAAGGCATCCTTTATCTTCCAGCCGCCTATCAAGGCATCCTTTATCTTCCAGCCGCCTATCAAGGCATCCGTTATCTTCCAGCCGCCTATCAAGGCATCCTTTATTTTCCAGCCGCCTATCAAGGCATCCTTTATTTTCCAGCCGCCTATCAAGGCATCCTTTATCTTTCCAGCTGCCTATCAAGGCATCCTTTATCTTTCCAGCCGCCTATCAAGGCATCCTTTATCTTTCTAGCCGCCTATCAAGGCATCCTTTATCTTCCAGCCGCCTATCAAGGCATCCTTTACCTTCCCAGTCACCTATCGAGGTATCCTTTATCTTCCAGTTGCCTATCAAGGCATCCGTTATCTTTCAGCCGCCTATCAAGGCATCCTTTATCTTCCAGCCGCCTATCAAGGCATCCGTTATCTTCCAGCCGCCTATCAAGGCATCCTTTATCTTCCAGCTGCCTATCAAGGCATCCGTTATCTTTCCAGCCACCTATCAAGGTATCCTTTATTTTCCAGCCGCCTATCAAGGCATCCTTTATCTTCCAGCCGCCTATCGAGGCATCCTTTATCTTCTAGTCGCCTATCAAGGCATCCGTTATCTTTCAGCCGCCTATCAAGGTATGCTTTATCTTCCAGCCACCTATCAAGGCATCCTTTATCTTCCAGCCGCCTATCATGGCATCCTTTACTTTCCAGCTGCCTTTCAAGGCATCCTTTATTTCCCAGCCACCTATCGAGGTACCCTTTACTTTTCAGTCGCCCACGAGGGCAACCTTTACTTTCCATTCTACTGGGGGTCAATCCTGATCTCATTACCTCATGTTAACTAAAAGACAATTTTTCCCTGTCCATAAAACAAAAAAAACAAAAAAAATAAAAAAAAAGAAGAAGAAGAAGAAGAAGAGAAGAAGAGAAACAGAAGTGGAGAATGCTCGTTTTAAGAAAAAGAGGTCACACAGATTCGTGATTGCCCATACCATCAGTTGCCATACCGATCAAGAGGTCCCACTTGGCCCCCCTACATCGGTGTTCATATCTTTACTTCCTTTTCACTTCAAAAACACAGAAGCTTCGTGTTTCTTTTGTGAAAAAGAAGTAAAGAGGGGCATCTGTGAACACCTCTTTTGGTCCGGTCCAAGTGGAATGAATATTTTTTATACTGAATTCCAATTCAGAGTGGTCAAATTCAAGTAGAATGGCTCTAGAATAATCAGAACCGAGCGAAATAACTCAGAATGAAGCTTTTCCAAGTGGAATATTGCCCTGTTGGATGCAAATCCGAATGGAATGACTCAAAAATGACCAAATCTGAGTAGAAAGACTCAAATTAAAGCATTTCCGAGTGAAATACAGCCCTGGTGGAGATAAATCCGAGTGAAAAAACTCAAAAAGGGTTAAATCTGAGTCAAAATGAAGCATTTCCGAGCGGAATGATGCATAAATGATCAATTCTGAGTAAAAGACACCCGAGTGGTATTTGGCCAAGTGTGGCAAGCAAAAATAAAGGAAAGGCTTGAAGAAAAGACCCAGTAAAGGGAAATCCGAGTGAAATGACTTAGTTTGGGACAAAATCCAAGTTGAAGGCTCCCTGCCAAGCCATTCCGAGTGGATTATGCCCATATTGAAGAGAAGTCCGAATAAAATCACTCAGAAATGATCAAAGCTGAGTGACAGGACTCGGAACAGATCAAATCCGAGTAGCAGTAATCAGGATGAGTCATTTTCGAGTGGAATGTGCTCCAGTGTGAGTGAATCAGAGTGGGATGACTCAGAAATGATAAAAACCAAGTGAAATTACTCAGAATGAGTCATTTCCGAGTGAAAGTACCCCGTTTATAAGTCCTGAGTGGGAAGCAAACTCTTTCCGAGTGAAAATGCCACGTTCCGACTGAAACATTTTTAGGAAGGAGTGAATCTGTGCCGAATGATCAATCTTCAATCGGTTTCCGAGTGACAACAACCGAGTGGAAGGATTTCTGAGCCAATCTTCACTCATCCGAATCCCTTTCTTTTTTCACCCAGATTCCGAGTCCTCCTTTACCCATTTCCGAGTCATTTTTACGGATTTCCGAGTCATCATTCTCTCCAGTCAGTTCTTGGTCAATCTTCAATCATTTCTGACTCAGTTTTTACCAAACCCAAGCCAACTTCAGTCGGAACCGAGTGGCAACTTAGTCAGTCAGCCCTCTTCAAACCAATTCTTCTCATCCCGAGTCCATTTCCACCAATTTCCGAGCCATGATTAAATCTTTCCCGAGCCCTTTTGGCCAATGAATTCTGAGCCCCCATCTCCAGCAATTTCTGAGGCATACTTCAAACCATCACCGAGCCACTTTTCACCCGTTCCGAGTCACACTTCACATATTTCAGTCGGTTCCGAGTCATTTCAACTCGGAACTCTACCATTCTTACTCGGATTACACCATTTTCACTCAGATTTACACATCCTCACTCGGATTTGATTGCCAGTGTGGATGAATACTGATTGGAAGGTGGATCCGAGCCATTATCACTCGGTTTTCCACTATTTTCACTCGGAATTCCACCATTTCACTCGGTTTTCCACATCCTCTCTCAGATTTTCAATTTCCTCTCTCAGAATGTCAATATCCTCGCTCGGATTTCAATATTTCACTCGGTTTTCCACATCCTCTCTCAGATTTTCAATTTCCTCTCTCAGAATGTCAATATCCTCGCTCGGATTTCAATATTTCACTCGGTTTTCCACATCCTCTCTCAGATTTTCAATTTCCTCTCTCAGAATGTCAATATCCTCGCTCAGATTTTAATATTTCACTCGGTTTTTCATATTCTCTCTCGGATTTCCATATTGTCACTCGGATTCCATCATTATCTCTCGGATCCCCACCTTGCTGACCTGGATTCCACCACCCAAGTGGATCCAGGAATCCTGGGGGTGGCAGATAGGGGCGGAGGTGGAGGGAATTAAAAATTCCCACCAGCCGTTGTCCCCCCACTACCCAAACCGAGTGGAAGCCTGAGCTGGCATTCCACTCAGAAGTGGAAGCCTGAGCTGGCATTCCACTCGGAAGTGGAAGCCTGAGCTGGCATTCCACTCGGGCCAGCCTATAAATAGGCAAGGGGGAGGACAACCAAGAGGGAGGATTCAGAGGAGGAAACTCTGCCAAAATCCTTCGCGCTCTCTTCTCTCTCACACCAACTCTTCTCTTTTTCTCCTTCCATCATCCCTTACCATTGCTGCCCATAATCCTTCCATCCTCCACACCTCCCAGCACCTTCCTATTCCTTTTTCCCCTCTCAGACCAGCACCCCTACTCCATCATCACTCGGTAATCCTCTTTTCACTCAGATTCACTATTTTGCACTCGGTTTCTCTTATTTTCACTCAGATTTTTCACTGTTTCACTTATATTGTCATTGTTTCACTCGGATTTTTCATAGTGTCACTTGGTTTTTCTTATTTTTCACTCAGTTTCCCTTATTTTCACTCAGATTTTCACTAATTCCACTCAGATTCTCATTATTTCACTAGGATTTACTATTTTGCAATCAGATTTTCACTAATTCCACTCAGATTCTCATTATTTCCCTAGGATTTACTATTTTGCACTCAGTTTCCTTTATTTTCACTCAGATTTTCATTGTTTCTCTCATATTGTCACTGTTTCACTCGGTTTTCTCTGTTTTCACTCGGATTTTTCATAGTTTCACCCGGTTTTCTTATTTTTCACTCGGTTTTCTTATCTTTCACTCGGTTTTCTTATTTTTCACTCGTTTTTTTCATTTTTTTACACTCGATTTTCTCTTCTCCCATTCAGTTTTCACTCATCTTTTTCTTTTCTTCCCTTTTCCGAACTTACTGTCTTCATTTCTCTCTTGTGGCTTCTACTACCTTTCTTTTTTACTTTGTAAAAAAAATATAATAAAGGAAATAAGCATTTCCTATGATTTTTTTCTAGTTTAAATAAAAAAAACAAAATAAATCGTTCTCAGTCAGTGTCGTACGGAAAATACTTCCGTCTACACCACCTTTATAGGATCCGTGCACGTGCGAAGCACTTCGTCTTGTATGGATTCTTCGCTAGAATAATGCCCATCAATATCTTCCTAATCTTTTCCTAAAAAAAACATTTAAGAACTACGTGACCCTGATTTCTCGGAAGCTCGAGAATACGTAGGAGCGGGAAACAGTTCCTGTTGGGCCCATCTTTCTTCATTTAATTTTTTAGAGTTTTCATTTTTGTCTTGTTATCAAAAGGAGGAGTGAGGTTAATTTGGACGAGACGTCCTGTTAATCTCATATTTTTTTATATATCTCTTTAAAAAAGCGGAGCGAGATTAATTTGGACGAGACGTCCTATTAATCTCATGTAAATATTTTGTGTTGATCTTTGTTTATTTTTGTTTATTTTGTCGTTCCGTACATTTTTCTTTTCATGAAGAAGTTAAAATAATAATCGGGTTAACTATAATGCGCGCTATCAAATTGAGGTAACCGTTTTTTTATAACGGACAGTTGTGAGGTGCTAATACCTTCCTCACCTGTAATCAGACTCCCGAATCATGGAATTTCATTTTTATAACCAGTGCTTTAACAAAAGGTTTTTCCAGTATTTTATCCTAAAAAATATTGGTGGCGACTCCCTGTTTATTATTTAAAACCGTTTCGAGGGTCGGCCGCGCCGTCGCGATCCCAGTCGCGACATCTGTGAACACCTCTTTTGGTCGAGTCCAAGTGGAATGAATATTTTTTATACTGAATTCCAATTCAGAGTGGTCAAATTCGAGTAGAATGGCTCTAGAATAATCAGAACCGAGCGAAATAACTCAAAATAAAGCTTTTCCAAGTGGAATATTGCCCTGTTGGATGCAAATCCGAATGGAATGACTCAAAAATGACCAAATCCGAGTAGAAAGACTCAGATTAAAGCATTTCCGAGTGAAATACAGCCCTGGTGGAGATAAATCCGAGTGAAAAAACTCAAAAAGGGTTAAATCTGAGTCAAAATGAAGCATTTCCGAGCGGAATGACGCATAAATGATCAATTCTGAGTAAAAGACACCCGAGTGGTATTTGGCCGAGTGTGGCAAGCAAAAATAAAGGAAAGGCTTGAAGAAAAGACCCAGTAAAGGGAAATCCGAGTGAAATGACTTAGTTTGGGACAAAATCCGAGTTGAAGGCTCCCTGCCAAGCCATTCCGAGTGGATTATGCCCATATTGAAGAGAAGTCCGAATAAAATCACTCAGAAATGATCAAAGCCGAGTGACAGGACTCGGAACAGATCAAATCCGAGTAGCAGTAATCAGGATGAGTCATTTCCGAGTGGAATGTGCTCCAGTGTGAGTGAATCAGAGTGGGATGACTCAGAAATGATAAAAACCGAGTGAAATTACTCAGAATGAGTCATTTCCGAGTGAAAGTACCCCGTTTATAAGTCCTGAGTGGGAAGCAAACTCTTTCCGAGTGAAAATGCCACGTTCCGACTGAAACATTTTTAGGAAGGAGTGAATCTGTGCCGAATGATCAATCTTTAATCGGTTTCCGAGTGACAACAACCGAGTGGAAGGATTTCCGAGCCAATCTTCACTCATCCGAATCCTTTCTTTTTTCACCCAGATTCTGAGTCCTCCTTTACCCATTTTCGAGTCATTTTTACGGATTTCCAAGTCATCATTCTCTCCAGTCAGTTCTTGGTCAATCTTCAATCATTTCTGACTCAGTTTTTACCAAACCCAAGCCAACTTCAGTCGGAACCGAGTGGCAACTTAGTCAGTCAGCCCTCTTCAAACCAATTCTTCTCATCCCGAGTCCATTTCCACTAATTTCCGAGCCATGATTAAATCTTTCCTGAGCCCTTTTGGCCAATGAATTCTGAGCCCCCATCTCCAGCAATTTCTGAGGCATACTTCAAACCATCACCGAGCCACTTTTCACCCGTTCCGAGTCACACTTCACACATTTCAGTCGGTTCCGAGTCATTTCAACTCGGAACTCTACCATTCTTACTCGGATTACACCATTTTCACTCGGATTTACACATCCTCACTCGGATTTGATTGCCAGTGTGGATGAATACTGATTGGAAGGTGGATCCGAGCCATTATCACTCGGTTTTCCACTATTTTCACTCGGAATTCCACCATTTCACTCGGTTTTCCACATCCTCTCTCAGATTTTCAATTTCCTCTCTCAGAATGTCAATATCCTCGCTCGGATTTCAATATTTCACTCGGTTTTCCACATCCTCTCTCAGATTTTCAATTTCCTCTCTCAGAATGTCAATATCCTCGCTTGGATTTCAATATTTCACTCGGTTTTCCACATCCTCTCTCAGATTTTCAATTTCCTCTCTCAGAATGTCAATATCCTCGCTCGGATTTCAATATTTCACTCGGTTTTTCACATTCTCTCTCGGATTTCCATATTGTCACTCGGATTCCATCATTATCTCTCGGATCCCCACCTTGCTGACCTGGATTCCACCACCCAAGTGGATCCAGGAATCCTGGGGGTGGCAGACAGGGGCGGAGGTGGAGGGAATTAAAAATTCCCACCAGCCGTTGTCCCCCCACTACCCAAACCGAGTGGAAGCCTGAGCTGGCATTCCACTCGGAAGTGGAAGCCTGAGCTGGCATTCCACTCGGGCCAGCCTATAAATAGGCAAGGGGGAGGACAGCCAAGAGGGAGGATTCAGAGGAGGAAACTCTGCCAAAATCCTTCGTGCTCTCTTCTCTCTTACACCAACTCTTCTCTTCTTCTCCTTCCATCATCCCTCACCATTGCTGCCCACAATCCTTCCATCCTCCATACCTCCCAGCACCTTCCTATTCCTTTTTCCCCTCTCAGACCAGCACCCCTACTCCATCATCACTCGGTAATCCTATTTTCACTTAGATTCACTATTTTGCACTCGGTTTCTCTTATTTTCACTCAGATTTTTCACTATTTCACTTATATTGTCACTGTTTCACTCGGATTTTTCATAGTGTCACTCGGTTTTTCCTATTTTTCACTCAGTTTCCCTTATTTTCACTCAGATTTTCACTAATTCCATTCAGATTCTCATTATTTCACTAGAATTTACTATCTTGCACTCAGATTTTCACTAATTCCACTCAGATTCTCATTATTTCACTAGGATTTACTATTTTGCACTCGGTTTCCTTTATTTTCACTCAGATTTTCACTGTTTCACTCATATTGTCACTGTTTCACTCGGTTTTCTCTGTTTTCACTCGGATTTTTCATAGTTTCACCCGGTTTTCTTATTTTCACTCGGTTTTCTTATCTTTCACTCGGTTTTCTTATTTTTCACTCGTTTTTTTCATTTTTTTACACTCGGTTTTCTCTTCTCCCATTCAGTTTTCACTCATCTTTTTCTTTTCTTCCCTTTTCCGAACTTACTGTCTCCATTTCTCTCTTGTGGCTTCTACTACCTTTCTTTTTTACTTTGTAAAAAAAATATAATAAAGGAAATAAGCATTTCCTATGATTTCTTTCTAGTTTAAATAAAAAAAACAAAATAAATCGTTCTCAGTCAGTGTCGTACGGAAAATACTTCCGTCTACACCACCTTTATAGGATCCTTGCATGTGCGAAGCACTTCGCCTTGTATGGATTCTTCGCTAGAATGATGCCCATCCTTATCTTCCTAATCTTTTCCTAAAAAAAACATTTAAGAACTACGTGACCCTGATTTCTCGGAAGCTCGAGAATACGTAAGAGCGGGAAACAGTTCCTGTCGGGCCCATCTTTCTTCATTTAATTTTTTAGAGTTTTCATTTTTGTCTTGTTATCAAAAGGAGGAGCGAGGTTAATTTGGACGAGACGTCCTTTTAATCTCATATTTTTTATATATCTCTTTAAAAAAGCGGAGCGAGATTAATTTGGACGAGACGTCCTATTAATCTCATGTAAATATTTTGTGTTGATCTTTGTTTATTTTTTTTTATTTTGTCGTTCCGTAGATTTTTCTTTTCATGAAGAAGTTAAAATAATTATCGGGTTAACTATAATGCGCGCTATCAAATTGAGGTAACCGTTTTTTTATAACGGACAGTTGTGAGGTGCTAATACCTTCCTCACCTGTAATCAGACTCCCGAATCATGGAATTTCATTTTTATAACCAGTGCTTTAACAAAAGGTTTTTCCAGTATTTTATCCTAAAAAATATTGGTGGCGACTCCCTGTTTATTATTTAAAACCGTTTCGAGGGTCGGCCGCGCCGCTGCGATCCCAGTCGCGACAGTGGGGAACCTTCTGCTACAAGGTGATGTCTTTTGGATTGAAAAATGCCGGTGCCACTTACCAAAGAGCGATGGTAACTCTATTTCATGACATGATGCATAAAGAGATAGAGGTTTATGTGGATGATATTATTGCCAAATCCAAATCCGTTGAAGGTCACTTGATTGACTTACGAAAGCTCTTTGAACGCCTGAGAAAATTCAAACTCAGATTAAATCCGGCTAAATGCACTTTTGGGGCTAGTTATGGAAGGTTGCTTGGTTTCATTGTTAGTGAGAAAGGTATCGAAGTGGATCCATATAAAGTAAAGGCAATCATGGAAATGCCTGCTCCTAGCACTGAAAAAGAAGTACGAGGATTCCTTCGAAGGTTGAATTACATAGCTCGTTTCATTTCTCAACTAACAGCTGTATGTAATCCAATCTTTAAGTTGCTTTGTAAAAATCAACCATCACAATGGAATGATGATTGTCAGAAAGCCTTTTGTAACATCCCTGTTTTTAGAAAAAGTTTTACCTTTGTAAATTTTGAATTATGGAGAGTTGTAAGTAAGAATAAGTCAATATATACCCTGTTGATGGTCTGTGGTATCTCAAAAATGTCATTTTTATGTATAATAATGGAATTTATATGGATCATTAGTGAAACTATGCAAAAACTGAGTGAAAAGGACTCTGTTCTGAGTAACAGAGAGGAATTCCGAGTGAAGGAATGAAATTTCGAGTGAAGGAATGAAATTTCGAGTGAAGGAATGAAATTTCGAGTGTAACGTTACGTTTTCCGAGTAAAACATGACTGAGAGGGCTACCACCGAGTGGAGTCCTAACCTGAGAGGCAATTCTGAGTGAAGTGTGTTCAAGAGAACCACTTCTGGGTGAAATTCTGAGTCAAAACACCCTAGAAAGGCCCGTTTCCGAGTCAAACATTGTCAAATGCTTCCTTTCCGAAGGAAATTCCTCTGATTGAAGCATTCTGAGTGAAAGAATGCATATATACTTATGTTTATGTTGATTTGATGCTTTCTACCGACTGGAATGTGCTGTGGAATCAATTGGGAAGGATTCTGAATGGTTTCGTATGTGTTTGCTTAGGAAACTGAGTGGAAAATGGCAGATTGAGCCATTCCGAGAGAAATGTAAGAGGCTGAACCATTTCCGAGTGAGTCTATGAGAATGACCCCTCTTTCGAGTGAGATATACTCTACTGGACCAAAATCGAGAGGTAATGGCTTAAATAAGCCTTAATTTGGAAATATAGTTGAAGAAGTTGGTCTAAACCGAGTGAATGAAGACTCGGATTGCCGAGTAAAAACTCTGAGAAAGAGAGAACTCGGTCTGGACATAGTAGTTAATCTGAGAAAGAGAGAACTCGGACTCGGATTGCCGAGTGAGAAACCGAGTACCTGAGTCGGTTTCAAAGGAATTCCGAGCGAGCCTTGTATTTGTTGACTCGGTAGAAGAATTCCAGTCGGCATAGTAGTTAATCGAGTGGAATTTTCACTCGGTATTCAGTGTCAGTTTTGCGTGTTGACTTCAATTTTGTCTTTTAATGCTTATTTTTAATTCAATCATGCGCACTATAGCTAGTAGGCGGCCAGAAGTGGGCACTGACGTAGCCTACCTCCTTATTTAAATCTCCACTGACACTCCATTAACACTCCACTAACAGTCCACTCACAAAAGTTGTTCCCCATTTAGTTTTCCACTTACTCTCTCATTATTTAAACCAGCGCAAGGACTCTTAGGGAACACACACACAAAACACACCTCCATCATTCTTCTTCCTACAAGTTCCTTTCTCTCTCTTTTCTCTTCTGTTTCACTCGGAATTGGTGCAGGACAGTGAAAGGGTGTCGCGACTGGGATCGCGGCGGCGCGGCCGACCCTCGAAACGGTTTTAAATAATAAACAGGGAGTCGCCACCAATATTTTTTAGGATAAAATACTGGAAAAACCTTTTGTTAAAGCACTGGTTATAAAAATGAAATTCCATGATTCGGGAGTCTGATTACAGGTGAGGAAGGTATTAGCATCTCACAACTGTCCGTTATAAAAAAACGGTTACCTCAATTTGATAGCGCGCATTATAGTTAACCCGATAATTATTTTAACTTCTTCATGAAAAGAAAAATGTACGGAACGACAAAATAAACAAAAATAAACAAAGATCAACACAAAATATTTACATGAGATTAATAGGACGTCTCGTCCAAATTAATCTCGCTCCGCTTTTTTAAAGAGATATATAAAAAAATATGAGATTAACAGGACGTCTCGTCCAAATTAACCTCGCTCCTCCTTTTGATAACAAGACAAAAATGAAAACTCTAAAAAATTAAATGAAGAAAGATGGGCCCGACAGGAACTGTTTCCCGCTCCTACGTATTCTCGAGCTTCCGAGAAATCAGGGTCACGTAGTTCTTAAATGTTTTTTTTAGGAAAAGATTAGGAAGATATTGATGGGCATCATTCTAGCGAAGAATCCATACAAGGCGAAGTGCTTCGCACGTGCACGGATCCTATAAAGGTGGTGTAGACGGAAGTATTTTCCGTACAACACTGACTAAGAACGATTTATTTTGTTTTTTTTATTTAAACTAGAAAGAAATCATAGGAAATGCTTATTTCCTTTATTATATTTTTTTTACAAAGTAAAAAAGAAAGGTAGTAGAAGCCACAAGAGAGAAATGGAGACAGTAAGTTCGGAAAAGGGAAAAAAAGAAAAAGATGAGTGAAAACTGAATGGGAGAAGAGAAAACCGAGTGTAAAAAAATGAAAAAAATGAGTGAAAAATAAGAAAACCGAGTGAAAGATAAGAAAACCGAGTGAAAAATAAGAAAACCGGGTGAAACTATGAAAAATCCGAGTGAAAACAGAGAAAACCGAGTGAAACAGTGACAATATGAGTGAAATAGTGAAAATCTGAGTGAAAATAAAGGAAACCGAGTGCAAAATAGTAAATCCTAGTGAAATAATGAGAATCTGAGTGGAATTAGTGAAAATCTGAGTGCAAAATAGTAAATCCTAGTGAAATAATGAGAATCTGAATGGAATTAGTGAAAATCTGAGTGAAAATAAGGGAAATTGAGTGAAAAATAAGAAAAACCGAGTGACACTATGAAAAATCCGAGTGAAACAGTGACAATATAAGTGAAACAGTGAAAAATCTGAGTGAAAATAAGAGAAACCGAGTGCAAAATAGTGAATCTGAGTGAAAAGAGGATTACCAAGTGATGATGGAGTAGGGGTGCTGGTCTGAGAGGGGAAAAAGGAATAGGAAGGTGCTGGGAGGTGTGGAGGATGGAAGGATTGTGGGCAGCAATGGTGAGGGATGATGGAAGGAGAAGAAGAGAAGAGTTGGTGTGAGAGAGAAGAGAGCACGAAGGATTTTGGCAGAGTTTCCTCCTCTGAATCCTCCCTCTTGGCTGTCCTCCCCCTTGCCTATTTATA
The DNA here is from genome assembly GCA_037962975.1 of Clitoria ternatea. Classification (NCBI taxonomy): domain Eukaryota; kingdom Viridiplantae; phylum Streptophyta; class Magnoliopsida; order Fabales; family Fabaceae; genus Clitoria; species Clitoria ternatea. The sequence goes on from CM075673.1 coordinate 145,604,087, forward strand.
GGCTGGCCCGAGTGGAATGCCAGCTCAGGCTTCCACTTCTGAGTGGAATGCCAGCTCAGGCTTCCACTCGGTTTGGGTAGTGGGGGGACAACGGCTGGTGGGAATTTTTAATTCCCTCCACCTCCGCCCCTGTCTGCCACCCCCAGGATTCCTGGATCCACTTGGGTGGTGGAATCCAGGTCAGCAAGGTGGGGATCCGAGAGATAATGATGGAATCCGAGTGACAATATGGAAATTCGAGAGAGAATGTGAAAAACCGAGTGAAATATTGAAATCCGAGCGAGGATATAGACATTCTGAGAGAGGAAATTGAAAATCTGAGAGAGGATGTGGAAAACCGAGTGAAATATTGAAATCCGAGCGAGGATATTGACATTCTGAGAGAGGAAATTGAAAATCTGAGAGAGGATGTGGAAAACCGAGTGAAATATTGAAATCCGAGCGAGGATATTGACATTCTGAGAGAGGAAATTGAAAATCTAAGAGAGGATGTGGAAAACCGAGTGAAATGGTGGAATTCCGAGTGAAAATAGTGGAAAACCGAGTGATAATGGCTCGGATCCACCTTTCAATCAGTATTCATCCACACTGGCAATCAAATCCGAATGAGGATGTGTAAATCCGAGTGAAAATGGTGTAATCCGAGTAAGAATGGTAGAGTTCCGAGTTGAAATGACTCGGAACTGACTGAAATGTGTGAAGTGTGACTCGGAACGGGTGAAAAGTGGCTCGGTGATGGTTTGAAGTATGCCTCAGAAATTGCTGGAGATGGGGGCTCAGAATTCATTGGCCAAAAGGGCTCGGGAAAGATTTAATCATGGCTCGGAAATTGGTGGAAATGGACTTGGGATGAGAAGAATTGGTTTGAAGAGGGCTGACTGACAAAGTTGCCACTCGGTTCCGACTGAAGTTGGCTTGGGTTTGGTAAAAACTGAGTCAGAAATGATTAAAGATTGACCAAGAACTGACTGGAGAGAATGATGACTCGGAAATCCGTAAAAATGACTCGGAAATGGGTAAAGGAGGACTCAGAATCTGGGTGAAAAAAGAAAGGGATTCAGATGAGTGAAGATTGGCTCGGAAATCCTTCCACTCGGTTGTTGTCACTCGGAAACCGATTGAAGATTGATCATTCGGCACATATTCACTCCTTCCTAAAAATGTTTCAGTCGAAACGTGGCATTTTCACTCGGAAAGAGTTTGCTTCCCACTCAGGACTTATAAACGGGGTACTTTCACTTGGAAATGACTCATTCTGAGTAATTTCACTCGGTTTTTATCATTTCTGAGTCATCCCACTCTGATTCACTCACACTGGAGCATATTCCACTCGGAAATGACTCATCCTGATTACTGCTACTCGAATTTGATCTGTTCTGAGTCCTGTCACTCGGCTTTGATCATTTCTGAGTGATTTTATTCGGACTTCTCTTCAATATAGGCATAATCCACTCGGAATGGCTTGGCAGGGAGCCTTCAACTCAGATTTTGTCCCAAACTAAGTCATTTCACTCAGATTTCCCTTTACTGGGTCTTTTCTTCAAGCCTTTCCTTTATTTTTGCTTGCCACACTCGGCCAAATACCACTCGGGTGTCTTTTACTCGAAATTGATCATTTATGCGTCATTCCACTCGGAAATGCTTCATTTTGACTCAGATTTAACCCTTTTTGAGTTTTTTCACTCGGATTTATCTCCACCAGGGCTGTATTTTACTCGAAAATGCTTTAATCTGAGTCTTTCTACTCGGATTTGGTCATTTTTGAGTCATTCCATTCGGATTTGCATCCAACAGGGCAATATTCCACTTGGAAAAGCTTCATTCTGAGTTATTTCACTCGGTTCTGATTATTCTAGAGCCATTCTACTCGAATTTGACCACTCTAAATTAGAATTTAGTATAAAAAATATTCATTCCACTTGGACCGGACCAAAAGAGGTGTTCACACCCACAAAGTAATGAAAGTGGTTTTTTCCATGTCTTCGGGTGCCATCTTGATTTGGTTATACCCAGAAAATCCATCCATGAATGAAAAAATAGAATGTTGGGCCGTGTTATCAACAACAACATCAATATGTGGTAATGGAAAGTCATCTTTTGGGCTAGCTCTATTCAAATCCCGGTAATCAACACATATTTGTACCTTCCCATCTTTCTTCGGGATCGGAACAATGTTGGCCACCCATTCAGGGTATTTGGAGACAGCCAAGAACCCAATATCCAACTGTTTGGTTATCTCTTCTTTAATCTTTAAGAGCATTTCTGGCTTCATCCTTCTCAACTTCTGCTTTATGGGGACGTAATCAGGTTTCAATGGCAATTTGTGTTCAACGATGCAGTTATCTTAACCTGGCATATCCTGATATGACCAAGCAAACACATCACTGAATTCGACCAATAATTCTATTAATTCCCTCCTATGTTCTCTACTCAAAGAGGTGCCGATCTTGACTTCTTGTTTGTTTTCTTCACCCCCCAAATTTATGACTTCAACAATTTCTAGATAGGGAGAAATTTCTTTATCTTCCTGATTTAGCAGCCTTAGTAATTCAGGGGAAGGTTCATCGGACTCTTCGTCCTCTTCACTTGTTGGATTAAAATCATGATGGGAGAAAACAATCTTATTATTTTGGAATTCAACTTCAGATCTGCAATTTATTTAATATAAAAAGGCAAAATAAGGAAAACAATAATTGAACTCAACATTTATTTATTTAAAATGATAAAGGAACATGTTTTGCCCTTATTAAAATTCATCCTAAGGCTTTAGGCATAGCCAAAGGATTCAAACAAAAACCTATAAAGTGAATAATTACTTTGAAATGATCTCTGGAAGCTCAACGGCTTCCCAATTACACAGTTCAATATCTGAAGGACAAGGGTAAATCAAGTCTTCTTTTCTCTTGGACTCATCATCGACGACCGCCACTTGGTCTGAAGATGTCAAGCCTACGCTCCTGAAGCTTTGGTAAAGGTCACAGATAGGGATCTTCGCAGTTAGGGGTTCTCGGTTTTCTAACCGTGCAAGTCATTTTTCTCTTTTATCTGTGAAAACCTTCGCTCTTTCCATTGGAGATGGATGATATCCTAGCCCAAAGCCATTCTTATTCTCCTTAACCAATAATGGTCCTACTTATCCATCAAGCATCTTCCCAAGCCCTTTCTGTTGGTGTATGCACTATGAGCCTTTATGCTTTTTCATTTGTATCATTTTTCTACTTATCAATAGAATAAATATTTCAGTTTAAAATTGTTTTAAACATATTTATCCTTGGAGTAATAGGTCATATAAAAATTATTCCTAAAATGTCCCTAGTTAAGTATTTACATGGGGACATGTAAATACACTGAGACTAGTGTGTGAGTGTACTGATGACCTGATCTCACAGATCATAGATATAGATGATATCGAGTCTTCACACGGGTACACATTAAGAGTAATGATGTACTGGACCAACCCACCATGAGAACGTTGCATGGATCGTTACATGATTGTCATAAACGATTCTCAATGTGATAATGGTATATGTAGTCCTTCGACCTGAAGTCACTACGATTCCTACATGAGGAGTTTATTGTTTTAATACAATTAAACATCTTCTGTAACAAGAGGACTATAAAGGTTGTGATTAGGCAATGAACAAATTATGCAGAGGGATGTGAGTGATGTAGATGGGATTTGTCTCTCCTATGTGACAGGAGTGATATCCATAGGCCACTTGATGGAGTAAGACTAAGAAAATGCATGGCCATGCTAGAAAGAATAAATATTAGATATTTATTCGGATCCAGTCTACTCCGGTATCAAGTAAAATAAATTGGGCCGTACAAGGATGACGCGACCATGCCTTGGGCCCAATTAGGATATCGTGACAAAAGGAATAAACGTATTAAATAATTATCACTTATAGGTTATGTTGATAATAATATTCGGATATAATGATGCATTGCTAGATTCCGCTCTTATTTTATATTAATAATAAAATAGTTTATTATTAATATGACCGGGTATTTTACCTATAGGGTCACACACATAGAGTAAGCCCATCAGAAAATGTTGTCTTATTTTAGTTGGACTAAAATAAAGCTATTGGGCCTAACTCATTTGGAATGATTAAGGAGCCCACTTTTAGAGAGAACAAATTAGGTCAAACCTAAGCCTATAAATAGAGCATAAGATGCTCATAGGCCGTTCACTGAAGTGAGACACAAATTCGCAAAAAGTTACAAGAGCTACACGCCGTCAACCTAGCAGTTGGCAAGTGTTGCGATTCTGGTGGGAGTGCTCGTGTGGACTCCTAAAGGATGAGGCTACGACTGCTTCGGAGTTCTTCAAGAGGTAACCTAAATAATTTCGAAATTGGTTTTTGTGCTTTGAAACACGGAACCTTGCAAATCCTATGGAATCCCTTTTATTTTTCCGCTGCTCATGCTTAGGGATTTCCTAACACTTTCCCTGGCTGGAATCCAGATTTTATCATTACTTTAGCCATCATCATAGAAGCTTTGGAAAGACGAGCTAGTTGTAACCCTTCGCTCACATAAGTGGTGTGAGCAATTTCCAATGATTGGAAAGAAGTCTCAAGACTTTCTTCAGCCACTTCTATATATGGAGTTGACATGGGCTTGCTGATAAGGAAATCTCCCTCACCAGAAACAATGATTAGCTTGTTGTTTACCATAAATTTAAGCTTTTGATGAAGGGTAGATGGAACCACACCGACAGAATGTATCCAAGGCCTCCCCAATAGGCAGCTATAAGCAGAATTGATATCCATCACTTGAAACAATACGTTGAAGGTGCATGGGCCCACTTGGATGGGGATCTCAATATCTCCAATAACCTCTCTCCGAGTACCGTCAAAAGCTCTTACCACCATTGAGCTCGGCTTCATATGTGTCCCATCAAAAGGTAATTGATTTAAAGTGGACTTTGGCATGATATTCAGAGAGGAGCCATTGTCAACTAGGACCTTGGCTAAGATATGATCCTGACACTTGACAAAGATATGTAATGCCTTATTATGACCTCTCCCTTCAGCAGGTATCTCTTTATCGGTGAAAGTTAAGTAGTCATTTGAGGCAATATGCCCTACTATCCCTTTGAACTTTTCTGGTGAAATATCTTTCGTAACATGTGCTTTATTCAAGACTTTCAATAACCTTCCACGATGTGGTTCTAAATACAATAAGAGAGATAACAAGGATATTTTTGCAGGAGTGCGATTTAACTGGTCGAGGACCTGGTATTCGCTTTGCTTAATGAATTTCAAAAATTCACAAGCATCTTCCTCTGTTATTCCTTGGGGAGGGTCTTGTCCTTTACCACGACTTTCTTTTTCAATTACAGGTGCATTCTCCTTTCTCAAGTTTTCAAGAGCATAAACTCGTCCGTTCCTAGTCATTCCACTTGTCTCAGAAATATTGGTTACCGAGGATGACGATCCCTTTAGGAGTTGAGGGATTACATCCACTTCATACTTCCAAGATACTGCATGGGTATCTTTGTATGAAAATGGAGATGGGGTCCTAATTATCAAGGACGGATGGTTTATGACTGGTTCGGTCAAAGGTTTCTTGGTGTAATAGACCACCAAAGGAACGAGGGTAACTGGGCTTCTTGAGCCTGTACCATGCTGCCCATGGATCATGTTGACATCATTGCAAGGGCGACGATAAACTTGTACCAGATGTGTGTCAAGTAATTTTTGAAGCACTTCAATAAACTTTGCATCAACAGGCATCTGATTATGAATGTCCTCATTAGAACTTTGAGTTTCAGATATTAATCCTTTCCTCAAAAGTTCATTATAGATCCATGGGAGAGGAGTTTTGATATCTGAAACATTCCTAACACGATCACTTCCCAAATCATGTGTTATTGCATTTACCCCAGCATTTCCATGATTAGGCAAAGGATTTCTAATCACATTTGGGGAGCCTTCTTCGAAATCTAGCCACTTGGCATTTATCAAATCACGTACCTTAAACTTTAAGGAAATGCAATTTTCTGTAGAATGCCCCGGTGCCCCAGCATGATAATCACACTTCACATTAGGATCATACCCCTTAGGATAGGGTGGCCCTACGGGTTTTAAAGGACATCGTACAACAAGAGAACTTTTGAGAAGTTGAGGCAAAAGTTCAGTATATGTCATGGGAATTGGATCAAATTGGACAAAAGGACGGTCATTGTTTGGCTTTTTTGGTGGAGGATTTGGGTTGGGATTTTGCATCCATTGTTGGGGAGGAGGTGGTGGTGTATTCTTGAAATTATGGACAGGTGGGGGTCTATATAATTAAGGATGGGGAAATGGATTTCCAGAAGTAGCAGCTATATAAGGGTAAGGTCCGCATGGTGGATAATGAGGCTGGAAAGGGAAAGGGGAAAGGTGGAACATTTTTTGATTATGTTGAACTTGATTTCCCATTATAGCATTTGCTTCCTCACTCTTTCTTCTTCCTGTCCCTGTCATAGGTCTTCCTATTGACGGTGAACTTTGGACAACTTTTCATGTCCTCAAACCACTTTCAATTCTTTCTCCTATTACCACCATATCAGAAAAGCTTGATGATACACTCCTAAGCATCCTTTCATAGAACGGTGGCTGAAGAGTGTCAATGAACATTGCCACTATCTCTTTCTCTATCAGGGGTGGTTCAACTTATGCAGCCATTTCTCTCCATCATTGAGCATATTCTTTAAAGGACTCAGTATTTCTTTTGGTCATATTCTGAAGTTGCAGCCGGTCTGGTGCCATGTCCATATTGTATTTGTACTGCTTTAGAAAGGCATCGGCTAGATCCTTCCAATAACGAATACCGGTTCGTTAAAGGTGAGTGTACCAGCTCAATGCTGCCCCAGCAAGGCTATCTTGAAAAAAATGGATCAGTAACTTTTCATCATAAGCATATCCAGCCATCTTTTGGCAGTACATGGTTAAATGGTTATGAGGACAAGTTGTTCCTTTGTATTTATCAAATTCTAGCAATTTGAATTTAGGAGGAATTACCACATCTGGGACTAGGTGTAATTCAGAAACATTTGTTATGCCTAAGCCGCTTCCTCCCTCTACTGCACGCAACCTTTCTTCCAATATTTCCATTTGACCTTTTGACAAAGGCACTGCTGGCTGATCAGGATTTGGAGGAGGGACCTGAGCTTTGTGTGACAAGTTTTAGGAAGCACCTGCCTATGGTATTGGGCAACCATAAGGGAAATAATATGGCACTGTTTGTGGGTTTGGTTGTGTGGCATCATTTGGAATCTGGTGGTTTTGTGGTGGAATTGTATTAGGTGGAGTGACATTGGGTGGAGCCTGAGTGTTTTGGGGAACAACTATTGATTGGTTGAAATTTGGAGGGTTAGATACCGGGGGATTGGGAATTTGTTGAGCAGGAGGAGGATTTTCTTGATTAGGATTAGGGTGCATGGTGTAATATCCTTGAGGTAAGCCATATGGAGGCCAAGCATATGCTTGCTGAACATTTCCGTCTTGGGAAACAAAAGGTGGCAATGGCATACCATAAGGTTGGTGTGAGATGAATGGAGTTTCAGTGACTGGAGCGGGATCATTTAAAGGTATAGGGTCCCAAACCCCCAAATAAAATAGGGGAAATTTTTTTCACGTTTTTGAAAATATTAATAGTTCAAATAATTAGAGTGGTGAAGTATTTTTCACCAAGCCCCTGGATATAATGTAAACCACTCCCATATATGAAGATATGAGAGGGTGAAATTAAAAGATAATTTTTCAATCAGAGTCAGCAGAAGATTCATTTAATTCAATTATTGACTGATTGATTTTCAAGAGGAGGAATTTCATAAAAATGTGGAATGTAATTTATATAGCCTAGCGATTCAATATATACTCCTCAATGCTTCAAAATAATGTTTAAAGAAGGAATAATGCATAGGAATAAAATCCATTTAAAATAAAAATTTTAGTGGAGCATCAGGTGCCACTCGCTCAAGCGAGAATCAATTCGCTTGAGCGAGCCAGCGTACCCACGCTTGAGCGAACGCTAAGTAATGCTGAGCGAAAGGAAGGAATGAGCATCAGGGCTCAGCTCGCTTGAGCGAGCCCTGTCTCGCTTGAGCGAGATGCAAAAGAAAACATTGAGCGAGGCAGCGAGACGCTTGAGCGAAGGAAGGAGTTTGTATCAGGTATCAATCTCGCTTGAGCGGATCATGACTCACTCGAGCGAGATCGTTCCAGAAGCATCAGTAATTCTCTGGTCGATTTTCGCTTGGGCGAGGCACCACTCGCCTAGGCGAAAATCGTCCAGAATCAAATCTCCTTCTCCCTCGCTTGAGCGCCCACTCCCACGCCTGAGCAAAAATTGTCCAGAAGCTAAACACTGATTCTGTGACAATTTCGCTTGGGCGAAACACACATCCACTTGAGCGAATTTGGGGCAGAAACGAATCCCCTGTTTCACAACAATCTCGCTCAAGCGAGATTCTCACTCGCTTGAGCGAGTTCTGCAGAAACTCAGCAGAAACGAAAATTTCCTTTAACTTAGCACATGAAACATCAACTCCTTCTATTTTGGTCTTTCCTAAGACCATATTTTACCACATTATGCATGCACCAATTCATACAACACTACCATTGAAGACTACATAATTCTTTCATTGAATCAAATGCTATACATGTCATTATGCTAACATTAACTCTATGCATTTAATCCAAATTCAACATCATCTCACAAAATCCATGAACTAACATAAAATACTGCATTCATTAATTCATCAAAGTTAAGTTTCATAATCCATTCTTTACATCATTTGGGTCATGTAGGAAAATTGGCCTTACACAAACATGTCCAATTTTCTCCCATGACTTCCAAAATTATCAACATTACAAAATTGAGTATATAAACCTCATATACTCTACCAAAACAGATTTCATGCCGGCCAAGGCTTACACATTCCTATCCATATTTACCTCCTTCCAAACTCGGCCTCCAAAAGCTGTAGGATTTAAATCATACCTACATCAACTTTAAAAATGGCAACGGGGAGGTGAGTAACATAATCCAAATGAATTAAAGTCATACATTATGATGAAATACATGTATACTTGCTCACATATCAATCGTTACAACACATCATACATCATACACAATACATCTTATAATCTCAAGTATACATTCACAATTTCATTCATTTGGATTGCCTAAAACACACATAGGGTTAGTATCCAACTCTTTCCCCTTTTCAATTCTCATTCATCTGTTGCCACCACGGGCTTTCACCTAGGCATATTTCCAGCTATATGCAAATGCTCTTAAAGCTAATGCATATGCACAAGAATTTCTCATCAAAACAATACGGATCCGACTGTGGGAAAAATACCATATTAATTCAATTGTGGGACAAGCATAGGTGTGCTACTATGCCCCTACTGCAGTAGAAAAAGTTATGTACACATATATCTCAATTTTATGCATGCTTACATCCTCATAATTTTTACTGGTACCAAACCGTTATCGCCCATCTATAGCACTAGTCACCCCGTGACTTGCGGATCAACATCGTGGCCTCAATTACCACAAGTGCTACGGGCCCCACCCAAACATACATTGAGAGAGCCGTGTCCCATCGGACACTGAGGTAAACTCGCTCACCATAAAGCCGCCCGCCCACTGGGCCCGCCACATAGGGTGCCTCGTCACCAACTATGGACAGCTTCGTGACTCATACACCGAGTCACAGGGGAAAATCACAATACGCTCATGCACTGAGCCGCCCTCCCACTGGGCCCGCCTAGTGGAACCCCCTAATATTCCACATAGACAGCTATGATATGCTATGGATGCAATGCAAATGCAAATCAAGTGCATCCTCACACTATGCATCCTAGATGCCACTCCACAATCAATCATTCACCACCACCACTTGGTGGATTTTAATATTCTCATCATCCTTAATTATTTCCAATTCTCCTCAATACTTATACTCAGTAATAATTAGTGGCATACACATTCAATAGATCATACACATATCTTTGGGATATTCATATGACAATTCCAATCCACACATGGTTTCAAACCATCATCATACTTCATTCACATAGTATCATCACCACATCACAATATTATCCCAAATATAATGCCACACAATAATTATCATAGTAAATGCATTCCAATCATAACATTATCACATCATCCATTCAACAACCATCAAAATACTCACATATACATATTTTCACATCATCAATGGATGAAATCATGCATTTAGAAAAGTTACCCCCCTCCTACCTCAAGTGAAGTAGTGATCAACGCGGTTCGATGGTCCCGCCTCGTCAATGGGGTCACTTCCTACATCACAACACATTACACAATCAACTTTCTATTTACCCATTAAGACTTAAATACTTATATATATATATATATATATATATCAATAACTTGATGTTTATATTATTTTAACTCTCAAACTTCTTTTATTTCATTTTATCCCCCATAACCACCATGGGTTAGGTACTATCCTTTATTATTATGCACTAACAACCAAACCCTTTCATAGGTTTCTCTATCAAGAACTTCCACCAACAAAATACCATCACCAATGACCCTTATTCATCATAACTCACATTTATTACCAACAATAAGTGCATCCACTTTCATTACCTCCAAAAAGTCTTACTCTCATAAAAACCCATATTAAACTCTTGCATTAAATACTCTCCTCAAGAACATCCATACACATGCATGGTTCCCGAAACTCATATTATCATACAACCATGGCGAAAACCCAAATAAATAGTGAGTATTTCTTACCTCACACCCAAAAACGAAAATGGGTTCACTAGAGGGAGAGGAAGCTACGAAAATGGGGGGAAAGGAGGAGAAAACAGCAGCTCCACCAACTCCCTTCAAGCTCCCATCAACAAAAATGAGAGGAAATAGAAAATGAAGCCAAGTTGCTAGGGTTTAGAAGAAGAAAAAAGGAAAATAGAGAAGATGATGATGAGAAGAAGAAGAAAATGTAAATGCTTACTGCCTTCAGCCAAAACATACGTGAATAGTGAAAGAAATTTGGGTTTTTGATTTATTTTAATTCCCATTCATTAAAACTTCAGCGTTTTATAACTAACAGGTTCTCAGTTCGGGCTCAATACATTGTCTAAAAATTATTCCGAATACATATTCGGATTCCCGATAATATTTTCAATAGCCCTGACCAATATCATCTCATTCCGAGATACTTGGTCCGACACCCATATCTCAACCGGGCTTAATTTCAGCTTAACCGATCTCCATAATTTTCTAACAGTCCTCAAAATTATCAATTTAATTATCCTTAATAGTTTGGGACGTTAAATATTCCACATACTAATTTCTAATATTTATTCTGGTATTTAATTCTCTCATTTTAAAATTTGGGATGTTACAATCCACCCCTCCAAAAAGAAAATTTCGTCCTCGAAATTTAACTTACCGGATTCAAATGCATTGGGATACTGTTCTCTGATGTCGTCTTCGCGTTCCCATGTGAACGTTTCAGTATTTCCATGTTTCCAAGTGACCTCCACCAAAGGTACCAACTTGTTCCGTAATTTCTTCACGGAATGTCCGACAATGCGAACAGAAACAGGAGAAACAGATAGATCATCTCGCACCTCAATCTCATCCATAGGGATCACGTGTAGAGGATCATAAACATATTTCCTCAACTGCGATACGTGAAACACGTTGTGTAGATTAGCAAGATGCGGAGGGAGTGCTATCCGATAAGCAACCTCACTAATCCGCTCCAACACCTCGTAAGGTCCAATAAACCTAGGGCTCAACTTCCCACTCTTCAACGCCCTTCCAATGCCTTTGTCGCGCGAGACCTTCAAAAACACATAGTCACCCACTTGAAATTCAAGTGGTTTATGCCTCTTGTCATAGTAACTCTTCTGTCTATCCTGAGCAATCTTTATATTCTCTTGTATCTTTTTAATCTGTTCGGTAGTCTCCTGGATAATCTCCGGCCCTAAGGCTAAGTTTTCACCAACTTCAAGCCAACACAAGGGAGTTCTATACTTCCTTCCATACAATGCCTCATAAGGTGCCATGCCAATACTGGAATGGAAGCTATTATTGTATGTGAATTCGATCAATGGTAGGAATCTCTCCGAATATCCACCGTGTTCAAGGACACAAGCTCTCAACAAATCCTCCAAGCTTTGTATAGTTCTCTCCGATTGCCCATCGGTTTGAGGGTGATAAGCGAAACTAAGCTTCAACTTAGAACCCAACTCATCATGCAAACGTCCCTAAAACCGAGAAGTAAACCGAGGATCACGGTCGGATATGATGCTGGATGGCACACCATGCAGCCTAACAATCTCCTTGATATATATTTGTGCTAATTTCTCCAAGGAACTCTTCATATTAATGGGCAGAAAATGAGCACATTTTGTCAACCGGTCTACAATCCACCATATAGCATCGTTTCCAGCACGAGTTCTGGGTAGTCCAGAAACAAAATCCATAGCTATGCTATCCCATTTCCAAACCAGAATCTCCAATGGTCTCAAATAACCAGACGATCTTTGATGCTCGACCTTCGCCTTTTGACAAACAAGGCAAGATGCCACAAAATTCGCCACATCACGTTTCATACCGGGCCACCAGAAATTCTTCTTCAAATCTTGATACATCTTGGTGGAACCAGGATGAATACTCAATATGCTTTTATGAGCTTCCTCAAGTACACGTTTCCTCACATCATCGCTTGAGGGAACATAAATTCGACCTTTCACACGCCAAATGCCATCTTGACCTTCTACTAAGAACAAATTCTTCCATTTTTCTTGTGTTTTCTTCATCTCAATCAAATACTCATCATTGGGTTATTGCGCCTTCACATATTCAAGAAATTCATTTGCAACCTTCAACATTTCCAACACCATTTTCTTGGAAGTATAAGTCTTCACGCCCACATTCAAATCTCTAAATTGTTCTATCAACTTCATTTCCTTTACCATCATCATGGAGACATGCAATGACTTTCTACTCAATGCATCGGCAACTACATTCGCCTTGCCGAGGTGATACTTCAATTCAAACTCATAGTCTTTTAGGAACTCCATCCACCGCCTTTGGCGCATATTTAATTCCTTCTGGTCAAACAAGTATTTGAGGCTTTTGTGATCACTAAAGACCACAAACTTGGAGCCATACAAATAGTGTCGCCACAACTTCAATGCAAACACCACTGCCGCCAATTCAAGATCATGTGTGGGGTAATTAACCTCATGCGGTCGCAACTGCCTCGACGCATAGGCTATCACATGTTCCTTTTGCATCAACACACATCCAAGACCAAGCTTAGATGCATCGCAATATACCATAAATTCATCCGTTAAGTCGGGCAATGCTAACACCGGTGCGGTAGTAAGCCTTAACTTCAACTCTTGGAAACTCTCTTCACATTCACGGGTCCACACAAAAGAGTGATTCTTCCGAGTCAACTTCGTTAATGGTAAAGCCAAATGGGAAAACCCTTCAATGAACCTCCGGAAATAACCGGCAAGACCAAGAAAACTCCTTATCTCCGTCACTGACGTTGGTCTTTCCCAAGCCATCGCAGCTTCAACTTTAGATCTATACACAGCAACTCCATCATTCGAAATAACATGTCCAAGAAATTGGACCTCAGACAGCCAAAATTCACACTTAGAGAGCTTCGCATACAACTCATTTTCTCGTAGAATAGTCAACACAAGACGAAGATGTCTTTCATGCTCTTTATGACTCTTGGAATACACCAAAATATCATCGATAAACACTACGACGAATTGGTCAAGATATTTATGGAAGATGCGATTCATGTAGCTCATGAAAATTGCAGGGGCATTCATCACCCCAAATGGCATAACCACGTACTCATAATGTCCATACCGCGTTTGGAAAGTAGTTTTCGGAATATCTTTAGCCTTCACCCGAATTTGGTGATATCCGAAACGCAAATCAATCTTCGAAAACACAACAGCACCCTTCAATTGATCCAATAGATCATCAATGCGTGGAAGAGGATATTTATTTTTAATGGTTAGTTTGTTGAGCTGGCGATAATCAACGCACAATCTCATGCTCCCATCTTTCTTCTTCACTAACAGCACGGGAGCACCCCAAGGAGACACACTTGGGCGAATAAATTCCCGTTTAAATAATTCTTCCACTTGCTTTTTTAACTCAACTAACTCCATAGAAGACATCCTATAAGGAGCTCGGGGAATAGGTTCCGCACTCGAAATAAGATCGATAGAAAATTCCACTTCTCGTGGAGGAGGTAATCCAGGAATCTCTTCCGGAAACACATCGGGAAATTCCGAAACAATAGGAATCCCACAAGATTGGGAAACACTATTCCCATCAACCAAATAGAACATTACGAGAAGTTGAGAGATACCTCGCACATCAAAGCCTTCAGTATTAGAGGTTGGGAAAATCACCGCCTTGCTATGACAATCCACCAAAACCTTGTTGGCGGACAACCAATCCATGCCTAGAATAACATCCAGGTCTTTCATAGGTAAACATACGAAGGATACAACAAATTTTCTACCCTCCAAATCCATCTCGACATTCTCACATCGAGTCACCAATCTTAAACAAGCACCAGTCGGTGTAGTCACCAATATTGCACCTTTCATCATACTCACAGGCACCCGCAAGCGCCTCACACAATCTTCAGAAATAAAAGAGTGCGTAGCACCCGAATCAAATATCACATTAACAACATTACCATGGATCTGGCACTCACTTTGGACAAGATCTTCAGCTTGTACTGCTTCTTCACCGGTCACGGCAAAGACTCTTCCAGCCATTTGTTGATTAGCACCACGATTTGGGCCATTCCGACCACCATTAGCATTACCTCGGCTGTTTCCATTACCACGACTATTACCACCATTCTGGTTGCCAAGTCTTCCACCAAGATTCGGCCTCATTCTGAACCATGAACACTTCATATTCCACCTTCTGTGTTTCGGTACATTCCATGCTAGCGAATATCCGTTCCAAGTCACGGATCCAGACATGAGCATCTTCTGGCTTATAGCCTCCATCAAATTCAGAAGGCTTCCGCTTAAGAAATTGGTCAAGACCTTGATTCGGCTGACCCATAGGTTGTTGTTGCCATTCAAGTATGTCGGTAAAGCGATTAAAGGCTTCAGCCATGGCGGCTGTATCAGCATTGCGCCTATACGCCATCACTCAATCTATACACAACAACATAAACATAATTAGAAACTTAAAGTTTCTTCACCCAGTGTGCATACATATATCATTCATCATTAACTTCCTTAACACAAGTATCATCATAATGCATTTCATAATTAGAAGGTAAATATGAGAAAGGAATTGCCTGGCCGGGCTTAACAACAATCGTGTAATAATTTCATTTCAATGTCAACCATCATAATTCACCCACATAATTTACAAACCAATCAGCCACAAGCAATAAACACATGGAAAGCATCACTTATAATCGTATCAAGAGCAATGAATGCTCTGATACCAGGTTGAGACGCCCCAAACCCCCAAATAAAATAGGGGAAATTTTTTTCACGTTTTTGAAAATATTAATAATTCAAATAATTAGAGTGGTGAAGTATTTTTCACCAAGCCCCTGGATCTAATGTAAACCACTCCCATATATGAAGATATGAGAGGGTGAAATTAAAAGATAACTTTTCAATCAGAGTCAGCGGAAGATTCATTTAATTTAATTATTAACTGATTGATTTTCAAGAGGAGGAATTTCATAAAAATATGGAATGTAATTTATATAGCCTAGAGATTCAATATATACTCCTCAATGCTTCAAAATAATGTTTAAAGAAGGAATAATGCATAGGAATAAAATCCATTTAAAATAAAAATTTTAGTGGAGCATCAGGTGCCACTCGCTCAAGCGAGAATCAATTCGCTTGAGCGAGCCAGCGTACCCACGCTTGAGCGAACGCTGAGTGATGCTGAGCAAAAGTAAGGAATGAGCATCAGTGCTCAGCTCGCTTGAGCGAGCCCTGTCTCGCTTGAGCGAGATGCAAAAGAAAAAATTGAGCGAGGCAGCGAGGCAGCGAGACGCTTGAGCGAAGGAAGGAGTTTGTATCAGGTATCAATCTCGCTTGAGCGGATCATGACTCGCTCGAGCAAGATCGTTCCAGAAGCATCAGTAACTCTGTGGTCGATTTTCGCTTGGGCGAGGCACCACTTGCCTGGGCAAAAATCGTCCAGAATCAAATCTCCTTCTCCCTCGCTTGAGCGCCCACTCCCACGCCTGAGCAAAAATTGTCCAGAAGCTAAACACTGATTCTGTGACAATTTCACTTTGGCGAAACACACATCCGCTTGAGCGAATTTGGGGCAGAAACGAATCCCCTGTTTCACAACAATCTTGCTCAAGCGAGATTCTCACTCGTTTAAGCGAGTTCTGCAGAAACTCAACAAAAACAAAAATTTCCTTTAACTTAGCACATGAAACATCAACTCCTTCTATTTTGGTCTTTCCTAAGACCATATTTTACCACATTATGCATGCACCAATTCATACAACACTACCATTGAAGACTACATAATTCTTTCATTGAATCAAATGCTATACATGTCATTATGCTAACATTAACTCTATGCATTTAATCCAAATTCAACATCATCTCACAAAATCCATGAACTAACATAAAATACTGCATCCATTAATTCATCAAAGTTAAGTTTCATAATCCATTCTTTACATCATTTGGGTCATGTAGGAAAATTGGCCTTACACAAACATGTCCAATTTTCTCCCATGACCTCCAAAATTATCAACATTACAAAATTGAGTATATAAACCTCATATACTCTACCAAAACAGATTTCATGCCGGCCAAGGCTTACACATTCCTATCCATATTTACCTCCTTCCAAACTCGGCCTCCAAAAGCTGTAGGATTTAAATCATACCTACATCAACTTTAAAAATGGCAACGGGGAGGTGAGTAACATAATCCAAATGAATTAAAGTCATACATTATGATGAAATACATGTATACTTGCTCACATATCAATCGTTACAACACATCATACATCATACACAATACATCTTATAATCTCAAGTATACATTCATAATTTCATTCATTTGGATTGCCTAAAACACACATAGGGTTAGTATCCAACTCTTTCCCCTTTTCAATTCTCATTCATCCGTTGCCACCACGGGCTTTCACCTAGGCATATTTCCAGCTATATGCAAATGCTCTTAAAGCTAATGCATATGCACAAGAATTTCTCATCAAAACAATACAGATCCGACTGTGGGAAAAATACCATATTAATTCAATTGTGGGACAAGCATAGGTGTGCTACTATGCCCCTACTGCAGTAGAAAAAGTTATGTACACATATATCTCAATTTTATGCATGCTTACATCCTCATAATTTTTACTGGTACCAAACCGTTATCGCCCATCTATAGCACTAGTCACCCCGTGACTTGCGGATCAACATCGTGGCCTCAATTACCACAAGTGCTACGGGCCCCACCCAAACACACATCGAGAGAGCTGTGTCCCGTCGGACACTGAGGTAAACTCGCTCACCATAGAGCCGCCCGCCCACTGGGCCCACCACATAGGGTGCCTCGTCACCAACTATGGACAGCTTCGTGACTCATACACCGAGTCACAGGGGAAAATCACAATACGCTCGTGCACTGAGCTGCCCTCCCACTGGGCCCGCCTAGTGGAACCCCCTAATATTCCACATAGACAGCTATGATATGCTATGGATGCAATGCAAATACAAATCAAGTGCATCCTCACACTATGCATCCTAGATGCCACTCCACAATCAATCATTCACCACCACCACTTGGTGGATTTCAATATTCTCAGCATCCTTAATTATTTCCAATTCTCCTTAATACTTATACTCATTAATAATTAGTGGCATACACATTCAATAGATCATACACATATCTTTGGGATATTCATATCACAATTCTAATCCACACATGGTTTCAAACCATCATCATACTTCATTAACATAGTATCATCACCACATCATAATATTATCCCAAATATAATGCCACACAATAATTATCATACTAAATGCATTCCAATCATAACATTATCACATCATCCATTCTACAACCATCAAAATACTCACATATACATATTTTCACATCATCAATGGATGAAATCGTGCATTTAGAAAAGTTACCTCCTCCTACCTCAAGTAAAGTAGTGATCAACGCGGTTCGATGGTCCCGCCTCGTCAATGGGGTCACTTCCTACATCACAACACATTACACAATCAACTTTCTATTTACCCATTAAGACTTAAATACTTATATATATATATATCAATAACTTGATGTTTATATTATTTTAACTCTCAAACTTCTTTTATTTCATTTTATCCCCCATAACCACCATGGGTTAGGTACTATCCTTTATTATTATGCACTAACAACCAAACCTTTTCATAGGTTTCTCTATCAAGAACTTCCACCAACAAAATACCATCACCAATGACCCTTATTCATCATAACTCACATTTATCACCAACAATAAGTGCATCCACTTTCATTACCTCCAAAAAGTCTTACTCTCATAAAAACCCATATTAAACTTTTGCATTAAATACTCTCCTCAAGAACATCCATACACATGCATGGTTCCCAAAACTCATATTATCATACAACCATGGCAAAAACCCAAGTAACTAGTGAGTATTTCTTACCTCACACCCAAAAACGAAAATGGGTTCACTAGAGGGAGAGAAAGCTGTGAAAATAGAGGGAAAGGAGGAGAAAACAGTAGCTCCACCAACTCCCTTCAAGCTCCCACCAACGAAAATGAGAGGAAATGGAAGATGAAGCCAAGTTGCTAGGGTTTGGAAGAAGAAAAGAGGAAAATAGAGAAGATGATGATGAGAAGAAGAAGAAAATGTAAATGCTTACTGCCTTCAGTGAAAACATATGTGAATAGTGAAAGAAATTTAGGTTTTTGATTTATTTTAATTCCCATTCATTAAAACTTCAGCGTTTTATAACTAACAGGTTCTCAGTTCAGGCTCAATACATCGTCTGAAAATTATTCCGAATACATATTCGGATTCCCGATAATATTTTTAATAGCCCTGACCAATATCATTTCATTCCAAGATACTTGGTCCGACACCCATATCTCAACCGGGCTTAATTTCAGCTTAACCGATCTCCATAATTTTCTAACAGTCCTCAAAATTATCAATTTGATTATCCTCAATAGTTTGGGATGTTAAATATTCCACATACTAATTTCTAATATTTATTCCGGTATTTAATTCTCTCATTTTAAAATTCGGGATGTTAGATAGGATTCCCCTCTTGAGCTTGAACTTGAGGAGTGGATGTTTGTTCCCCATTTCCTGCAGAAGATCCCCTTTCTATACCTCTTTTTTCAAGGAGCTTAAGTATTTCTTCTGTTCCTTGATCTGGCTAACTTCATTCCTCAATTCTTCAACTGAGTTTTCTGGCTCTGCCATGAGTCTTATTTACAGTTGGGTTTGATAAGGATGCTTTGAGCCCTTCCTCTCCGTGATGTGAGTAAATACAAAGAAACCCCCTTGGTACAAGAACAAGTATTGTTAAATGACATAAAGAGATGTAAAGTAAATACATGATAAATTTTAAATATCGGTAAGCAAAGATAATCCTTTCTTTTAGAATGTCTTTTTCTAAAGTACTAAGTTAGAAGAAAAATGGAAATTCAACATGAGATTTATTCATTGATCAACAAGTTCTGATACATTATTTGTTACAACAAATCAAAATCAATTCTCTCTCGCTCTAGCAATCCAGACCTTCATTTCATCCAATCGCCCCTTGCAGTATTGGATGAATGTTGTAATTTCCTCCGGTGTAGAAAACGGATTCATTATTGCTTCAGCCTTCTTCAACAGGTGAGGAATATCTCCAAGTGTTCCATTAACAAGACCGACTAGATTAGAAAAATGGTCTCTCCAAGAATAGACAAGACTTTCCAACTCAACCCTTTCTAGGGTCATTAAACTATAATCTCTTCATATCCATCCTTGTCTTCCATGGCTTGCCATTTTTCTTCATTTATTTCATGCTCGCAAGCACTGATGACATCTCTGACTTGTCGTTTCAGTTCATCAATTCGTGCTTGCATAAGGTTCTTTTGAACTTGAGCTTCTTCTTTTGTCTTGGCTAGAATTCCTCGTAACCGCCCTTTGTCAGTCAATATATCATCCTTTTGTTTCTCTTTGGTCTTCAATTGGCTATTTGGTATTTGGAGGCATTGATCCAATTGCATTATATGTTCTCTTTCAATTCGTTGCTTCTTACTCATGTCTTCAAAGGCATTTTCTAATTCACACCTTTTTCTCTTAAGGGAAGCATTGTCTTGTTGAATTTTGATTAAATCATCCTCCAAAGCTTGATTTTTCTTTGTCATTTCAGCCAACTTACTCCTCAAATTTTCAATCACTTTGCTTTCATCAGGAACTGGATTTCTCACATGAGCACCGTGATCTTTGAAGGGTAATTTGACAATGGCTACCCTATTTGAAATCCATCGGTGGTAACTTTCTTTTGTAGCATAACTTCAGACACCCAATTCTTTTCCTTTCCTCTGGACCTTACCCCAAGCATCAATGACAGTTTGAATAACATGAGCACTATTTCCCTCAATATAATAATGAAGAAAAGGTGTTACTGTTTCTTCTTCGGGAGGCTGTATCATAGGATAAGCAAGTTGTCTTTTCGTAATGCTAGGATTGTAATTGATGCATCCTTGAGTTCCTATGAGAGGCACATTCATAAATTTCCCACAGTAGTAAATAATGGAATCCACGTTCATCCACTGAGGGTACCACCGAATCATGCTAGTAGATAATCCTGCCAGATGTCCTGCCCACTCCCTATTAGTCTTCTTGGTTAACCTAAGGAGCTTCAAATCAGAGATAGGACATTCAACCTTGCCAACTTGATTGAAGACATGAGAAGTAAGCCATAGATACAAGGCGGGTAGACAACAGACGATCTTCTTCCCATTCCGGTTGTGACAAGAATCCATTGTATAATAGATATCAGCTAAGACAGCAGTCATGGAACTTTCACCTCTAAGCTTTCTAGCTAGGAAAACATCAATTGCCTTAAAATCAATATAATTATCAAGGCTTGGGAAAAGGATCACACCATAAATGGCCAATACCAAAATATCAACAAACACGTCCCATTCTCCTTTCCCTGCCTGACTGAGGAGTTGCTGCTCAAAGAAGCTTAGTGCGAATCCTGAAGTTTGGTTCCTATTTAATTGAGCCTTCTTAAGCATTTCAGGATCCATCTTGAGAATGCGAGCTACACTGAAGATTGAAGCATGATGTTCAGTTCGAAGATAAGGTTTCAAATCTTCTAATTGCAAGTCAAATATATGTTCAAACTCCTCCAAAGTAGGAGCTAACTGGAAGTCTTTGAATGTAAAACAGCGGAGAGGAGGATCATAAAACTGAGCTAGAGCAGTAAGGGCCCCTTCTTGCACTTCAACCTCTAAGAATTTTAGGATCTTTCCATACTTCCTTGCAAAGGTCATTTTTTGAGTAATATCCATCCTTTTGCTTAAGGACAACAAATTGCTAGTATTTGATCTGATGACTTTGAGGTGTAACAAATTTTTTAAACCAGTTGCTTTCACTTCTTGATCACTTGATCTCATGTTAAATTCCATTTTTTAGTGATACTTACCGATGTTTAAATTTCACCTTTAACAAAAGAAATAAATGAATCAGATTAACAAAGAAAATAGTTTGATAAATATCCTTACATAAGAGTGTGATAATATTTATCATGACTTAAGTATAGAAAAAATACATTTTTGATGTTTTTTTTTAAAAAAACTTTGTGCAAATGAATAAAAGATAAAAAGAATGTTTGCCCAATTGTGTCTTAGACAAGGTAACCACCTAATTGGCTCTAAGGCTATTTAATCATGTTTCTTCAAAAGGTGATTGTTCTAATTGATTCTAAGAAGGTCACTGGAGCTCTGATCTTTAGTTATGAGTCTTATGCAAAAAGTAGGGAATCCTACTTAGTGCGGACATCATAACTAAGATAACACCCTGGCTGAGATTTTTACGCGAATCATGGTAGGACGTCTCGTCCTAAATGACACCGCTAATAATCTCCCCTAGCCTATGTCTTTTGCGGGGCCCGGGAATAGGGTCCCTTCTAATAGTGTGTGTATTATGATGAATGTGAAGTGTGTGGGGCATTCATACCTGGACTTTTACCCATTCTTCACAATGAACAAACATAAGGCAAAATAAATATCACATGTCTTCTACTCTATGGTTCTAAATTAAGGCAATAAAGAAGTAAAAAAAATAATAATATAAAATTTAAAATTAATGGAAGATTAAATGAACAACGAGAATAACATAACAAATAAATATAATGGATAAAATAATTAACAATCAACAAAACACACAAGATCAATTTAACGAGCTTGACTCTCAAAATGTCCCCAGTGGAGTCGCCATCTGTCGCGACCGGGGTCCCGGTGCACGACGCGGACTGGTTAAAGACAAATAAAAGAAAATTGAAACTGCATTGAAATGAGGCCTTTGGGAGGCCTAAAGAAAATGAAGGGTTCAAGGAGTCGCCACTAATATTTATTAAGGAAAATATTAGGAAAACCTTTAAACAGCACTGGTTTTTTCTTTTTTAAAAAAAAATGAGATTCTATTTAGTTCGGGAGTCGAATTACAGGAGGGGAAGGTATTAGCACCCCACACTGTCCGTCAAAAAAACGGTTATCCAAATTGATCATGCATAATTTCAAAAAAATAATTATCAAATATTTCATCCTTCATAAAAACAATTATAAATAATATACATAATAAAAAAAGGCTAAAACCCCTTTTTAGCCCTCTTAATGTTTAGGGATTAGGAAAAAGCCCCTCAAAAAAAAACCCTTAGGTTTTGGCCCTTATTAAATTTTAGGGTTTACGAATTTAAGGATGATGCCCTGAACTGATGAGGTGGCATGAGTTTGGGCCACCTCATCAGTGACACCTGTCAAAAATATTATTAATTAATTGCATTGGGTCTAATTAGTTGCTTGTGTGTGAAATTATAAATTAACCCCAAATTAAGAAACCCTAATAAATTCTAATTAAAATTGCCTTCATCTTCTTTTTTTCCCACCTGACCTCTCTTTTTCCCTTCCTCTTCCACCATCATTTTCCTTCCTCTTCCACCATCCATTTCTCTCTGTCTCTCCATTTCTTCTTCGTCTTCGTCTTCCTCTTCTTGTTCGTGTGGCTCCAAGTTTTCCTCTAGTAAATCATCAATGTCTGAACGAAATTTCTTTTCCAAGATTGAAAGTGAACGCTCCATGTCGACCTGACCTGTTCTCAACACTAATATGGCCTTTCTAGAGGAGATGCTAACATGTTGGTGTTGCTCTGCATAAGAAGCGCTAACTAAACCTGCATTTGTGTTTGATGGTGGAATTTCAGGGTCCTGTGTTTTAATTCTTTGCGCCTCCATTCGAAGAAGTGCTTCTTATGGTGTAAATTTATAATCTGTTGGACTGATGCAAGGACTTTCATAAGGATTTGAATCTGAATAGGTCAGCTTTTGTTGCAGAATGTTTATCTCTTTATCCTTAGTTTCAACTACAGTCTTCAATTCCCTTACCTGCAGGTGCAGATCTACATTCTCAGGACTGGTGCAAGGACTTTCATCAGGATTTGCATCTGAACAGGTCAGCTGTTAAGGGGAAGAGGAAGAGGAAGAGGAAGAGGAAGAAGAAAGGGAGAGACAGAGAGAAATGGATGGTGGAAGAGGAAGGAAAATGATGGTGGAAGAGGAAGGGAAAAAGAGTGGTCAGGTGGGAGAAAAAGAAGATGAAGGCAATTTTAATTAGAATTTATTAGGGTTTCTTAATTTGGGGTTAATTTATAATTTCACACATAAGCAACTAATTAGACCCAATGCAATTAATTAATAATATTTTTGACAGGTGTCACTGATGAGGTGGCCCAAACTCATGCCACCTCATCAGTTCAGGGCATCATCCTTAAATTCGTAAACCCTAAAATTTAATAAGGGCCAAAACCTAAGGGTTTTTTTTTAGGGGCTTTTTCCTAATCCCTAAACATTAAGAGGGCTAAAAAGGGGTTTTAGCCATAAAAAATTGTATATAAATAAGAACAAAACAAAAATAATAATTAAATACATCTCCTAAGTTTGTTATTTTTTTAATTCTAAGAAAATAAACAAACAAATAATTAAAAGACCATAAAAATAAAAAGATATAAAAAAAACAATAAGACGTCTTGTCTTACTTATTTTCTAGTAAAAAAAATCAATTGATTTTATTGAGAAATATAAAGTTCAAAACAAATAAATAAATAAATAAAGTAAAAAAAATTAAAAAGGGAAAAAAATAGGATTAAACACATCAACATGAAGATAAAGAAACATATATATATATACACACTTAATTAATTAAAGTTGACAAAGGAATATTATTTAATTATTTTTTAGAAAAAAATAAGATTAATAAGATGTCTCATCTAAATTAATCTTATTTTAAAATTAAAAAAATAAATGAATAAATAATACATTATTTATTAGTCTTGATTTATTTTATTTTTTTTTGTTATGATAATGATTTTTCTTAATTATCAAAAGGTTTCTAAGAGAAAATAATAGAAAATCATGACCATAATAAAAATAGATAATTATGTATTATTTAAAAATGGTCAAACATAAATAAATAAATAGAGAGTATAGAAAAATAAATAACAATAAAAAAGGCGTAGAAAGATAAATAACTAAAAATAAAAGTGCAGAAAAATAAGTAATTAAAAAATAAGGGTACAGAAAAATAAATAAATAAAAGTAAAAGTGCAAAGAAAAAAAATGATGAAAAAAAATGGGCGGAAAAATAAATACAAAAAATAAAAGGCAGAAAAAAATAAATACTTAAAATAAAAGGGCGGGAATGTAAATAATAAAAATAAAGGGGTAGAAAAGTAAATAATAAAAATAAAAGGGCATGAAAGTAAATATATGAAAATAAAGGGACAAAAAAATAAATAACAAAAATAAAAGGGCAAAAAAGTAAATAATAAAAATAAAGGGGTAGAAAAGTAAATACATAGAAATAAAAGGGCGGAAAAGTAAGTAATAAGAATAAAGGGGTAGAAAAATAAATACATTGAAATAAAGGGGCAGAAATGTAAATAATAAGAATAAAGGGACAGAAAAATAAATACATAAAAATAAAAGGGTAGAAAAGTAAATAATAAAAATAAAGGTGTAGAAAAATAAATAAATAGAAATAAAAGGGCATAAAAATAAATAAATAAAAATAATCATGCAGAAAATAAATAAATAAACTGATAATTGCATAAATGTAAAGTGCGAATAAATAAAGTGCGGAAAAATAAATTAACAATAATAAAAGTGCAGAAAAGTAAATAAAGAGAAATAAAAGTGCAAAAAATAAATAAATAAAGAAAAATAAAGGTACAAATAAATAAATAAAGATGAAGATGCAAAAAAATAAATAAACAGATAAATAACTGCAGAAAAATAAAGTGCAGGAAAATAAAGTGCTTGAATATAAATAAAGAAAAATAAAAGTGCAGAAAAATAAATAACAATTAAATAAAGACGAATAAATAAATGTAAATAAACATCCTTGTATTAATAAAAAATACCTTGGTACAAGATCAATTACAGAGAAACTAGAACGGAAGTCAGAAAATCAATTTTGTGTAGATTTCCTTTGCTTTTGGCTTTGTTTAGACTCGATTTGAAGGTATTTGGACACCGGTTACAATACTTGGACAGTATTTTGGTTCATAAAAACTCACATACTAAGACAAACTAGAGTGGTGCACTCATTTTCCTAACTAGGATTACACAACATAATTTTTGAAAACCAAAACTTCTAAAAATTCTCACAAAAATTTAACACTTTTTCCCTTCTTTTTCTTCTTCTTTTCTAAAATGCCTCAATATCACCTTCTATTTATAGAAGAAAATTGGCATTGGATCCTCCATAAATGACATCACTTTTCTACTTTTTTAATTTGTCCAAATTTGATGTCAATTTTCCCAATTTTCTCCAATTATCCAACCAAACCGGGGCCACCACTAATAAACCACCGTCACCTTCTTTTCCTTTTCTTTTTTTTTTA
Source organism: Clitoria ternatea (assembly GCA_037962975.1). Lineage (NCBI taxonomy): Eukaryota > Viridiplantae > Streptophyta > Magnoliopsida > Fabales > Fabaceae > Clitoria > Clitoria ternatea. Next base: position 145,630,299 of record CM075673.1, read on the forward strand.
ATTTTCATTTTTTTATTCAGATTTTTTGACTTTTTTTTGACTTTTTCTTTTGGCCCATATTTTTTTTTGCCTTTTTTTTGTTCTTTTTTTTTTGGCCCATTTTTTTCTGATTGATTTTTTTTGCCATTTTCTTTTTTTTAATTCAGATTTTTTTTATTTTTTTTATTTTTCTTTGAACTTTTTTTTTGAACTTCTTTTTTGGGCCCATATTTTTTGGGCTTTTTTCTTTTTCTCTTTTTTTTTCAATTTTTTTTTTTTTTTGTTTTTTTTGCCCATTTATTTTTTATTATTATTATTTTTGATTTTTTTCTTTTTTTTGGGCCTTTTATTTAAAAATACAAATGGAAACATAAATTATTTATTACATATATGGAAATAAATAAAGTATCCAATAAATATAAATTACTACCCACACTATAAGGAGTAAAAAGGTAGTCACAAAACATCGTCTTCCCTCCCTTATTCTTTCCTCTTGGCTTCGGTATCCATCAGCCATTGCTTGAGAGAAATGAAGAGAATTGATGAAATGAGAGGCGTGGTAGGAAATGAAGAGGAATTGGGTATTTATAGAAATGGGAAAGGGTTACTATTCCAACGGTCACTACGTAATTTTTAATATTATTATTATTTTTAAATATGATCCGGGGTGGCAATCTGGACTGGACGAGGTTCTAAGCACTGTACCGCGTCACCAATAAGAACTGGTAAGTCATAACCGGGGCCTGAAATCATCGGTCAACTATGGACATTTCTCTCCACCTCGGTTAAATATTAAGCATTAGGGAATCTTCTGCAGGTTTACCTCCGGTGTGTCTTGAAGTTCAAGTACGGATTAAGACATCAGTTTTAACTTGAAGAACCTCGGATTCCTACCGAATTGATGTGTAAAATACCGTACTCCAGTGAGGCTGTACGAGCTTAGAATTAGTGAGGTAACACCGGTCATGAGACCGTGCTAGGACCCCGGTTAATGCAGTCAACATTGACTCCAGATTATAGGACAAATAAACTTTTTTTTTCTTTTTTTTCATATTTTAATATATATATTTTGCTGGACAAAAATAGGTGTTCACAATGAATATAAAGATATTGATTATGTAATCATTAGGAAATGTATAGGATATTGATTTATTAATCCTCTAGGTATGTACAAGTATTAAAAATTCATAAATCGAGGGTTGAAATGATATGGTCAATTATAGATTATGAGTATTGGAGATGTATGATGCATGACCATATAGATATGTATATACATATATCTTAGGCATTGTATGTTCATGAAACTATATGAAAAGATGATGGTTGTCTACTAGGTTTATGATATGTCGATACATACCTTGCCGAGCCTTTTCTCATATCCTCATATATAGGACTAGGCGTATACCCGGTATACACATTCTTTCTGCTGTAAACTCTATTGTTTTGTATACCGTTATGGGCAAACTATTTAATGATTCAGTTATAGATTATCAAATCTCACCCTTTGGTTTTGTGGTTTAAGTCTTGATGTAGTCGTAGTGGTGTTTTGAAATTATTTCGAATGCAAAAAATTTATTCGTATTTTTATTGTTTAATTATCTTGATTACATCGGGATTCGAGTCTGGAAAATAAGGGTGTTACATGTGGTATGAGAAATGACATTGGTTATGCATTTAAGCCATGATTATGTGACTTTTATATGGTTTTTATGCATAAATAAGCAATTGACATAGTCAAATAGAGATTTATAAGGTTTGAATGACATAGAACAGATTCAATAGTGACTATACATGATTTGTGACTAGTGTAAACTGGAATGGGCCAATTTTATGGAAAATTGACCCCTAGGTTACACAAAATACCTCAAAAAGAGCCAAATGCATTTTTACGCATAACTCTCTTATTTTTAGGAATTTTTGAGTGTGGACAGTGGCCACACATCATAAATGGTGTATTTTAGTTGGTATCAAAATTTGGTAGAGTTTGGAGTTGATATGAAAGAGTTAGGATGCTTAGAAATTGGAAAATTGGGCAAAATCTGCATAATTGCTGTCTTGAATCGATTCAAGGGCCACTGGAAGTGTTTGAATCTATTTACATGAGTTTTGAATCAATTCAAAGCCCCTTGGAAGTGCTTGAATCGATTCATGCGGGCTTGAATCAATTCAAAGCCCTGTTATGGCCACTGTTACACTGTTTTTCCAACTGCTGCATTTCCTTTGCTATTTTTGGCCCGTTTGGGCATCTTAATGACATTTTTGGCCTCCTACTTTTTCATAAAAGTTGTAGATAATTGTGTTACAGAGGTGTAAAAATTAGTCTTACCTCAATTGGAGTTTTCTAACTCTCATGAGGTGTAAAATACCAGACCCATTACATTGTAAAACTCAAATTTAAGAGGGTTTTGAACCTAACTTTTTATGGTTGTCAAATTGGGACTAATAGGCGATATTTATGACATATCTCACTATTTTTAAGAATAAAAATGAACTTTCTCATATGTCCTAATGTTGACATTTGTCAATGCCCTATTAAACCCCAATTCACACCTGTTTGGAACCTAATTGATGTATATTGAGTCTTGGGTGGTTTCCCTCACTTCTTTGTGCAAATTTTGAATTAGTTGGGCTTATGAAACCCACCAAATCAACACCTATGACTATTATTGAGTTGTATGGCCCCTAAACCCTTATTCCGATTCCGGATTGAATCATGAAAAAATTTCCTTGGGTTTTCGGGCTTACCTTTATTAAGTTAGGATGTTTTATTTTTAGGATATTTTAGTTATGAATAACAATCCTTCATACAACCCATTCATCACAATATTTATCAAATTATGAGAAAAATTCAGCATTGATCATTCATGATTCAAACACAAAAATCCTTGGCTAAGTTCTAACATGTATCATCATATATTACTTTGTGATACAATAAGATCACAAGTCCATCCCAAATGATCCTAATATATCAATCAATGTCTTAAGAATTTCAAGCCATCATCACGATTATAAGGCATTAAAGTATAAAGTGTCTAATACAAAATAAATGTCATATACAAGTAACTTCCAAAATATGTCATAGTCAATTAACTAAAAAACATGTCAGCCAAGGCATCTAAGCATCTTTTTCTTCACACTATACCTCATCCTTTCAAAAAGCATCACTCCATAACCATGCTCTACAACACAATAGCTAAAAAAGTAGACAACATAGAGAGTGAGTATATTTTTTCAGTGATAAAGAAATAAACAGAGTGTGATAATATAATTATATAAGTGCAACTAAACATATTCTCCCATCAAGGATTTCAACTCAATAATAAAAGACATAATCCACATTAACCACCAATCATATACATAAACAATTTCAATAGCCATCTCACAATGTGGAGTCAATTTACTAGTTCACATCTTTATCGTTATTACATACTGCATTCGATATAAATATCTATAGTCAAGGAGGTAACACTAACAACAACACAATTAGTTAGTGCTCATAAGTTCCACTTTTATCTCTCAATTTTATCATCCGTAGGTTTCAATCTTTCTTGGGTATCAAAAGGTCGTATACCATATTCCTATGGCTAATGCATATGTTATGCCACCAAAATGATGCATATGCAATGGATCCGATTTAAAGAAAATATTTATAACATATGTGTACACAATTTATCAAGTGCTCGTAAGCACAACATGCTTTTACTGGTACCATGGAACTTAGTTAGTATGTTGGTGAAGATTGGACAATTGTTTAGGAGGAAAAGACTTAATGTTTTAGGTGGTATTGTGTAGGAATCATGTGTTGGATGAATGATAAGTTTTATTAATAACTTATGGTGATTTAATTTAGCATTAATACCATTGTCAAAGGAATTGGATATTTTAATAGGTGAAAAACAAAGTTAGCTAAATTGTTAATGATGAAGAACTTGTTATTTTCTAGGATAAAAATATCATAAATGATTATAATGATCAAGAAAATTACTTAGAAGCTTTGTAAGGCTTAATGAATAATTATTGAACTCTTGACAAATTGGAGACAAGGTTTTAGACCTTTAAAGTGTTAAAAACATTAAAAAAGTGAATAAAGGCTTCTAAAATCACAAAGATAAAAGTTTTATAAGTTAGTATGATGTTATATTTGTGATGGACATAATTGTTGACATCAAAGAAATTTTAGATTGATTTTTAATGTAGTACTACATTTACTTAATGTAGGACTTGACCATTCAAGCGAAGCGAGACCATCTAACTCTACGAAGTACTTCTCTTGAGGTAGGAAAAGGGTATATTTTCTAAATGCATGTGCAATAATTGTTGATAATATATATATTGGTGTGTACTGTTGTTCAAGTGGCCTCAATACTCAAGAGGGGGGGTGAATTGAGTTATAAAACTTTTGCTTGGAATACCTTTGAAATTGATTTCTATAACCAAGTTTATAAGAGTAAGCAAGTGAAAGTAAGTAAAGGATGATATGCAATGCACTACAAAAGAAAATATTGTTGGGGCAATTTAGCAAACACTTGGTGTGCAGTATTTGAAGTATAACAGATTAAGCAAGTTTAATTGTGCTCTTCTCAAACAATCAACACTAATCAATTAATATGCAGTATATAAAAGTAAAAGAGTAAGGAAGAGAAGCTTGCAAACCGATATAACGAGTTCCACCCAATCCGGTGTACGTCTCGCCTCTAAGCAACCCACTTAGAGGATTTCACTATTGAAGATTTGAGATACAAGCTTTGAGCAATTGCAGCTTCCTAGTGTCCCACACTCAAGAACTCAATTCTCACAAGCAAAGGGCAACCCACCCAATCTCACAATCTCTCAATACCCAAAGGTTGAACCCCAACCTTTGTGACCACTCAACCTAGAGTGAACAACCACTCAACCTAGAGTGAATCCCTTGTGTTTGGTATTGTGTTTACAATCAATACACTCTCTTAATAGAGTAGATACACAAATGAAAGCTCTAACCAATTCTAACTCTCAAGATGAGAGGATATACAAATGTATTTCAAGATACAAGAAATAGGGCTTACAAGGCACAAAATAGAGTAAAGGATTTGTAGCTTCTTGTTGTTTTTGTGCTTGTGTTCCTCTTCAATTTATAGAGCCAAAATAGCTGTTGAGGTGTGCCCTTCGTTCTTCATAGCCGTTGCTCTCAGTGGAAATTTGAAGGATGGTGGAGACATGAGCTGGTTTCCCACTTAAATGTGTTTTTCCACTAGCGTAATCGATTACGCCCTCGCGTGGTAATCGATTAGCTTCAAGTCAGAGAGTAACTAATCGATTATTTTAATTCTTGTAATCGATTAGCATCAATACCTGATGCACTTAATTTGATTTCGCAGCTCCCTAATCGATTAGCATGTCTTGTAATCGATTACCTTAATTCCAGTGGCTTTCTAATCGATTGAATGGCTTCCTTAATCGATTAGGCATTATACCTGATTCATTTAATCCCATTTTTGATGGTTGTAATCGATTAGCTTCAAGTACATAATCGATTATCTTAATTCCAGTGACTTAGTAATCGATTATCTTCATTCCCATAATCGATTAGCTTCAATCCTGATGCAGTTTCTTCCATAACAGAAAGCTTCTAATCGATTAGCATAAGTGACATAATCGATTATCTTCGCTGTTACTTAGTACCTGATTCCATGTCTTTGTTTTTGCATAGGTTTCTTCAAGAGTGTTTGGTCATTATCAAAATCTTTGAACATCCTTGAACCTGTAAATGTATTCAAACACATGTACTTGCATATTGCCTTGATAATATATATTGCATATTCAAGTGTTTCAGGACTTTAAATGCACAAGTTATAAAATAGAGGGGGAGCCCATGAAATTAAAGTCAGAATCATAACACTTAAATGATGTCCAAAAGTTTGATAGAAGAAAGTTTTTTTACTCAATCAAACAATAGACTTATACGTATCAAATGGGGGAACGCTCTTCAGAAACTTAATTGCAACGTTCTGAAATCTATTTTTGTTAATGCCTAGGGTTATATGCTCTTATCAAATGATGTGTGTTTATCATTAAAAGGAACAAGAGACAAATAAAGCTAAGCAGCCAAAGTCAGTATACCTAACTCTACATAAAAACAGAAAAAGTTAAACCAAGTCAGCAAGTGTGTTAACTCAAAATCAAGAGATTTTCAGCATTGACTTCTATTCTTTTGCTCAACCAAATGAACCAAATAAACGACTTTATTTGTTGAAGTTGCAAAGAGATTATTTTCATGCAAGAACTGAAAATCCCATCTACCAGACTCTTAATCATTATTCTCTTTTATCAAAGGTCTGGTACTAAAGTTAAAAGCAAATACATTCAAAGGATTTCCAACATCTATATCTCCTTTTAAGAATCAGCAACGGTCATATTCTAGCACCTATATATATATTGAAGAAGATTGAATTCTCAGATAGCAAGCAATAAGTCATAGAGAGATCCCTCAAGAAAAATCATCCTTTTCTGTATTGGTTTCAATCTTTCTTTTCAAAATAGAGACCTTCTTTGTGTGTTTTGCCTCCAGCAGATCTTGGTCTCGTGTCATTCATAATTTAGTATATAATCTCTTAATTGTATAGTTTTTATACACTAAGTTCTATGAGATATCTTTCATTTCTTACAAACAATCTGTAAAAGTCTAATGTGTTGTCAGCCTTAGTGAGTATGGGAAACACTATTGGTCTAAAGAGGCTTTCGAAAGAATGCTTGAGTTGTTAAGTATAATTAATTACTGAAAATACAAATAATTTTTTTGTTTAAACTCATGAACAAAAACGCTTGCATCACATACCGAATCACGCGTAACAAGCATCACAATATGATACACTTTAACAACAATAACTGGATCGGTAAAAATAGAACCCCACACTACTAAAAAAACCCTCATAGCTACTGGGGGTTAGCAACAGAGACACACCGTCGCTAATTAGCGACCACAGAAAGAAAATGGACCAATGAAAGAAAATTAGTCACCATAATAGCGACCAATAAAACACCGTCACTAAAATTCACCAAAGGCCTGTCGCTAACTCAGACACCGTCGTTGCCACGGTCACTACAGTTTTCCTGCCTCTAATTTTTTGATTTCCCTCCAAGTTTTTGTTGGCGCCCAAACTTAGCGACGAACTCCCCCCGTCGCTACAGTTACGCGTTAACAAAAACTTAGAGGGAAACCAAAAAATTAAAGGTAGGGAAACTGTAGCAACCACAAAACCGTTGCCGCTATAGTTAGCTAAGTTAGCAATGGCCCTATGCGGTCGCTCAATAAGCCATTATAGCGACGGTATCCATAGCCGTTGTTAGTTTGTCCATGTGTGAATATTTAGTTTATAAATTTAGTGATGGATTTTGTCAACCGTCACTAATTGAGCTACTTTAGCAATGGTGGCGTCGTTCGTCGCTAAGGTGTATCCATATCAGCGACTGTCACTTATTACCATCGCTTTTTTTGCTAGGTGTCCTCATTAGTGACGTCGTGAGCAACAGAGTGTGCCTGTTGAGAGGCCCTGAAAATACGGGGGATTTTTCACGTTTATCAATCATTTATAAATCGAATAATTAAAGTGGTGAAGCATTTAATACGACACCTGGATCTATGATAAGCCGCTCCCATATATGAAGATATGAGAGGGTAGATTAAAGGATATTTTATAATAAATTTCCAATTAAAAACAGCGGAAGAATTAATTAATTTTGATATTACATGATTAAGATTAAAGAGAAGGTATTTTGTGTAGTTCAAGAGGTTCATAATATGTCCAAACCGATTTTTAAGATGATGCAAGAAGGGTTTTAATATAAAGGAAATTATAATCATTTAAAATGAAACACACAAGTGTATCAGGATACCACTCGCTCAAGCGAGTACCACATTCGCTTGAGCGAGCTCACGTAGGCACGCTTGAGCGGAAACAAGAAAAGGCTGAGCGAAGAAATGATTAAGCATCAGGGGCTCCTCTTGCTCGAGCAAGTCCCACCTCGCTTGAGCGAGATGCGAAGAGCACCCCCGGGCGAGCCAGCGAGACGCTTGAGTAAGAGAAGAGATTTGCATCAGGAGCCAATCTCGCTTGAGCAAGTTCCTTCTCGCTTGAGCGAGATCGTCCCAGTGACATTAAGAACTCTCTGCCCGATTTTCGCTTAGGCAAGGCGAAGCTCGCCTTGGCAAAAATCATCCAGTGTCTAATTCCCTTCTTCCTTGCTTGAGCGATCACCAAGCCAGGACCATTTCGCTTGAGCGAAAATGGTCCAGTGACCAACCTCTGTTCCCAGGCAAAGTCTCGCTTGGGCGAGACTGCCACCCGCTCGGGCGATTTTTAGCCAGTGGCTACACCACCATCCCACAAAGGTCTCGCTCGAGCGAGATTGCCACTCGCTTGAGCGAGTTCTATAGAACTTATGCAGAACGTGGATTTTTCACCACATGGCATATGAATTCTCAATTTCTACCAATTTTACCTCTCCTAATGCATTGCCTACACTCCATTATGCATATATAAGTCCTCCAAATGACTTATACACTTCAAAAACAATCTTCATTCATCTAATGCAAAGGATTTGAATTTATTTCTACAAGACTTCATAAAATGCTATAATTTAAGGAATGCTTCATCCACACATGGAAATTAAATATCAACAAGTATCATAATTCATCATCTTACATTGTTCGGGTCATAAATAAAAATTGACCATACACACCAAGGTCCAATTTTCCTCCATGACCCTCAAAATCGTCATCACTAATCTAGGTAACAAAATAAGCATTCATACACATCACATGCTATACAAAAATCTAGATTTCGCCGGCCAAGGCACTTCCTATACCACTATTTACCTCCTCAACCAAAATATACTTCAAAATGTCCATTCTCCCCATAATTGCCCTGCATCACAAATCTAAAAAAATAGACAGCATGAGAGAGTGAGTCACACATTCCAAAGGAATGAACATGAATACCATGTGATTATGTACATATGTATTAAAACATGTATACTTTGTACATACATATCATTCACCATACTCTTTATCATCACAACACTATCATACATACATCACAAGTAACATTACATTTTAGACAAAGTACACAACATATACATAATCAAGTCCCACCACAATTTGGCTATTACACAAACTATTATTTGGTATTCATATCTTTTATGTTATCTTAGTATATCATTACATACTCATCATATCCATCATCATATCACCTTCGGCATACTTCCTTGCTATATGCAAATGCTCTTAAGGTAATGCATATGCACAATGAAATATTTCAACAATTGCAGATCTGACTGTAGGATTACAAACACCAAAATGTGGGATTCAAGTATGATCATCTAACCATACCCCTACTGCAGTAGTAAAATATGTACACTTATTCTTAAATTTGCATGCATGCACCAATTGTTTTACTGGTACCAAATTGCATCGCCCATCTTGCAACACCTGGTCATTTTCACCATGACCGCGGTATACAACATATTCAACATATGGTGTTACGGGCCGGCCAGATATCAAATCATGGCGGCTGTGATCCCAAGGACCACCGGGGTCACCTACTCATCAAGCCACCCCCATAAGGGTCGGCCACATGTAGCTCCCCGAAGCAATACATGGGCGGCTTCGTGACTTCATACCAAGTCACAGGGGAAATAAAACTTGCTCGTGCACCGAGCCACCCGCCTACTAGGTCGACTGAGGGAACTCCCCTAATGTTCCAACAACGGCGGCTATGCAGTATGCCATGGATGCAAATACAAATCATATGCATTTCTCACTCTATGCATCCTATACATGCCACTCATCATACATCATCATCAACACCATTACCAACATTACCACAAAGCTTTTAGTGGATTCATTATTGTTGGTTATTCTTATTAATTTAAACATTTATGTGGCATTACAATAGTTCTCAATCAACATCATCAACAATCACATTACATTCATGGTGGATACAAGCATAACTTCATATCATTGATCATTCTACACCACCATATAGCACACCATGAATATTCTAAATGCATCAAAGCATGTTGCCAAACACATTATCTACACTATACACCACATTACAATTTCTCATTTCATTTCAAGCAAGGCTAACATGCATACCAATACATATGGCAATCAAATAACATTTAAATTCATGTATTTAGAACATAAGACTCCTCTCCTACCTGTAACATCCTGCTTTAATAATAGTTCAATTATGTAATTTATGAAGCATGGAAGATCTGTAAGTGTTAATTAATGAATAAAACACTCTATGGATGGCTTTTAATGCTCCAAAAGTTTCATTTTTGGGTATAATTCTATAACTTATATAGATCCTTATTAATGAGGCCCAAATTCCGAGTGAAAATACCTTAGAAAGAACTGTCCGAGTGAGAAAGAGAGTCTGCTCCGAGTAAAAACTGCAAATTCCAAGTGACCAAGAGGAATTCCGAGTGGAAAATGGAAATACCGAGTGACAATGGTGTTTTCCGAGTGGAACATGGTCAAGAGAACTATTTCCGAGTGAAATAATGTCTCAGAGACTCACTGCCGAGTCAAACATGCCAAGAAGACTTGATCCCGAGTCAAGATCTTCAAAGGACTCATTTCAGAGTCAATTATTCTTGAGTGACTCGTTTCCGAGTCAATTAAGATTAGAAGTTGCAATCCTGAGTGAAGGAATTCCGATTGACAACATATATGTCTTGGGTCGGTTTAGGATCAATAATACCGAGTGGAGTACGGTTGTGGAAACTCCTCCTGAGAAATGAATGGCTAAAGGTATTCTCCGAGTAAGAATAGGCATGAATGCCAAGTGTGAGGCTGAATGAGTGTTGGTCGATCTTGGTATTAGTTACCGAGTGAGACACTGCTCAGAAGATGAGTGATTATGAATGGTGTACCGAATGATGAACTTGTAGAATACTCGAGTGAAATAAGGTTGGGATATGCCGAGTGGCATTTGATTGGGAGATATTCCGAGTGAGGGGACAAGTATGAGGGGAGAATCGGTTTCTGAAAAGTCTTACCGAGTGGAACCATGTGTGTATGGAGACTCGGATTTGGAATGAGGAACCGAGTGTTGAAGACTGTGAAGGGGGACTCGGTTTTCACTGAATGAAAGACTGGGTGAAGGATAAATAGGTTAGGATCGATTGTGCCGAGTGATAGATTATGTATGAGTCGGCTTAATAATGATTTGAAACGGCCGAGTGGAAAACAGAGAAGAATGACTCGGTTTCAGGAGGTTTTACCGAGTGAACTACAATGTTGAATGAAAACCGAGTGGATTCGCTTAAGCGAATGAATTCCTCGCTTAAGCGAGGGAGAGTGTCTCGCTCAAGCGAGTCAGTTTCGCTTGAGCGAAGCCCTCTGTCAGTACATTATATGGTACTCGCTCAAGCGAGTCACATTCCGCTTGAGCGAGAGGACTCAGTTTCCTTTCTTCTTCACACAACTGAAGGAATTCCAGTCGGTTTATAGGCCAACCGAGTGGAATTCCAGTCAGTTTTTAGTGCCAGAAGTGACTTTTGACTCCTTTCTTGTCTCTTATGCCATTTTTAATGTAACCAACACCATTATTACTCATCCTAGTGGATGGACGGCCAGAAGTGGACCATTATAAGCCACTTTCTTATTTTTAATCCTCCATTATCTCCACTATCAAAGCACTAACAGCACTAAACATCCACTCACAAGGATAATGTTCCCCACTTGTCTTGCATTATTAACATTGCCTCTGACCAGAACTCCTAAGAAAAGCCAGTAAATCTTCTTACTCTCTTTTACTCTTCTTCGAACAAGTGCAAGGACAACAAGGAGGCCATTTTCAGTCAACAAACCAAGTAAGAGGGGAGAGGGTTGTGAATAGCTATGAAATGGGTAGAGTTGTATGCTGTTCTAGGATTCCAGTTTTAATTTCGTATCTTGTGGCTAAATTTTGAAACTGAAAACGTATGAATTTGTCTTTGACTTCTTCATGAAAGTTGTAGATTTTTTTGTTATCTAAATTATGAGACCTGATTCAATTGATTTGAGTATGTATAGCAAAAGTTATAGCCAAATTACTACTGCATGTTTGAGTGAAAGATTTGTTCCATGTTTTGTGCATATTTTGATATTCTGGGAATTATACATGCATAATCAGCCTTGGATGTCTTCATGAAAGTTATAGATATTTATGTTGTGGATCTTTAGAAAGTGGTTTCACATTAAAATAATTTTTATAGTTCAAGTTGTGCTCATAATACTGAAGTATGTACAAGCTGTAAATCTGTGAACTTGAAATCCGTGTCTTATTTTTAAAACTAGGAATTTTGTGGTAGGAATTAGTGATTAGTGTCTTCATGAAAGTTGTAAATCTTTTTGTTATGTGAAATTTTGAGACCTGAACCGATTGATTTGAGTATGTGTAGTAAAAGTTATAGCCAAAATACTACTGCATGTCCGAGTGAAAGATTTGTTTCATGTTCAGTGCATATTTTGATATGCTGGGAATTATACATGCATAATCAGCCTTGGATGTCTTCATGAAAGTTGTAGATATTTAAGTTGTGGATCTTTATAAAGTGGTTTTACATCAAAATAAGTTTTGTAACTCAAGTTATGCTCAAATTACTAAAGTATGTGCAAGCTGTAATCCTGTAATCTGAAATCCGAATCTTGTTTTTAAAACTGGGAATTTTGTGGTGAGAATTAGGGGTCGGTGTCTTCATGGAAATTGTAGATATGTGTGTTAAGAATAATTTAGAATTGGTTTCATGTCAAAATCATTTTTGTAACTCCAGATACGTTCTAATTACTAATCTGTGTACATTTTGGAAAAACTCATCTTGAGGCAGTATGGTATTTTATGAATAAGTGGTATTTCTGATTGGAATCTGAAATTGTGTTTTGCATGAAAGTTGTAGATAATTGTATTATTAAGCCATAGAAAGTGGAATCATCTAAAAAGGTGTTGATTTGCCCATATTATGACTGTTTTGCTAATGTATGTTGCTGTTGGAAATGCTGAAATTCACTTATAAAGGCTATTATGAAAGAAAATGATATTTTCTCTATGGATAAAGATTTATGATTGAATTCTTGAGTGATTATGAGTTATTAGAAATGTTGTTGAGCATTATGCAGTTTGTATGATGTGGTGGTGAATAATTATGAATAACGAACTACCTTATATGTACATGAATGCCTTGTGATATTGACACATGTGACTGAAACAGTAAATCTATGGTTTTGTGAATTATTATGAGTGTTGTGTCCTTTGAGGACTTGTATTCCAAGAGGTTTTGGAAATATGTATATCATGGTATGTTAAAAGAATTAAAGGCATTCATGCATCATAAGCATTCGGACGCACCATGGAATTTAGGGGTTCCATGATTACCTACCCTGGTGGGGGGTTACTCTATGATGAGTTAAGCCCTATTTTGTTGTGTGCCATGAAGTGTAGGGATTCATGGTTTATGCAAAGTCCTACTTATGATATTTGTGTACTTCGGTACTTAAGCGCCATGAAGTGTAGGGATTCATGGTATATGCTAAAGCCCTATTTGTGTCTCTATGAGACTTTTACTGCAGTATTCCCACCAAACCAAATGGATCCAGCATGACATCATTTGACTAATTGAAGAATTATTAAATGGACTTGTTTGGCATATTCATCATATCATTACGAGTTGTTGATTGTGTTTGTGCAATTTTATTTATTTTATATTTATTCTATATTCTGTCTCACTCTTACATTAATTTTTACAGTGAATGACACGCAGAATGCAGAGTGATGCCATGATGGATGCCTATTTGAATTATTACCTGAACTTTGATTTTATGGGTTGTAATAAGTATAACATGTCATGTACCATTATTTTCTAAATCGTTTCCGCTACTTAAGTATTTTCTTGAATTTAATTATTCACGACTAGCATGTATGATAATTTTTCGCTGTTATCAACTGTTATATAAACTCTGAATTAAACTTATGATTTTAAAATGATCTTTCGAAAAAGCGAAAAATTTACTCGAAAATTTTAATTAACGTTTCGGGGCGTTACACTACCTCAAGAGAAGAATTCCGATTGATAAGACGCACCCGCCTTGTCGTTCGGAATAGATCCTACATTAACATGCATATAGAATCCCAATCAATCAACCAATTAAGACATCATTTCAATTCTATTTAATCACAATCATATCTACAATTTCATAACATGCACTAGACATGTTATAGGCATCATTTTTATCATTTATTAGGCTTCAGGAATTCCTTCCCTTCAAGCCACATTCATTAAATTCAAGGGTTACAAACAACTATAACCCCAAACCTTCATACAACTCCCTTTATCCATGTTCATATTCATCATTGTCATGCATTCCTTCATAAAACACTCTCTTGCACCAATATTATTCATTTTCCTAAATTTCTTATAGTTAGGGTTTTCACCAAAAACCCAACCACTTATTAATGCATCATCATCCTTCATCACCTTCCAACCATAAATGCACCTCCATCATTAAGCCCTCATAAATATACATATTTATGGTAACCCACTCTAGGGCATAAGCATTAAATGCTTCTATTTTATACCCACTCACATGCATGGCTTCCCAAAGTACAATGACACATACCCATGGCCAAAAACCTCAATAAAATGATGAGTATACATACCTCACACCCAATAACAAAGTGGGTTCAAGGAGGGGAAGATGCCACACGAAAATGGGAGGGAAGAAAGAGAAGACTTCAACTCCACTGGTCTCCTTCCAAGCCCCTTGAAAATGAAAATGGAGGAGGGGATGATCACCTTTGCTTAGGGTTTGGAAGAAACGGAAAAATGAAGAGGAAGTAGAGAAGAAATGAAGGAGAAATAGAGAGAAAGAAGAAGAGTAATGTTGCCACCAAAAATGAAAAGCCAACGTGAAGGAAGAGAAGAAATTGGGCTTTTTGCTTTATTTTTATTTCCATTCATTAAAATTTCATCGTTTTACAACTAACAGACTCTTTATTTGGGCTCGATACTTTATCTGAAAATTATTCCGAATATATATTCGGACTCCCAATATTATTCTCAACAACCCTGACTAATATCATCTCAATCAGAGATACTTGGTCCGACGCCTATATTCCAATCGGGCTTATTTTCAGCTTAACCGGTCTCAGTAAATCACCAACAGTCTCCAAAAACTTTAATTTAATTATTTTCAATATTTTAAAACATCAAATAACTTATATTTAATTTGTCAATATTTATTTTTCTTGATTTAATCCTTTATTTTAAAATTTTGGTCCGTCACTACATCTCTAATTTGGACAGCCCTAATCATTTGTCCAAATCATCTTTTGAACCCTAATCTCCCCTCTTTCTTCTTCCCTTCGACTCCCTCTATCTTACCTCGTCTCCTTCCTTCCCTCCCTCTGAAGCCTTACGTCTTCCTCATTGCATCTGAATCCCTCCGTCTTGCTTCCTCTGTCTCGCTCCCTCGCTCCCTCTCTCTAGAGCTCTCTTCCAAGACGTCTTTCTCCCTCTGTCGTGTCTTCCTCCCTCTTCGACGACGTATCCCCTTGCCGTTGGGCCTCCGCCATTACAGGTGAATTCTGGGTCCTGTGTCTTAATGTGAATACTATATATTATTTTGTTAGTTTATGCATTATTTTTTATGTTGTTGTTGGCTCAATGGTTTAAGTTTCTTTAAAAATCTGGAGCCTTTAATGGAATACAAAACTGGAGAGGATACTTGGTTATAGGCAAGATAAAATTTTGGTACTTGCTCAATATCATCGACCTGTTTAGAGATGGATAATGATATAGACCTGTTGTAGGTGTTAATGGTTGACTTATGCAGCTTTCATTTTGAACATATATTTTGTTTTAACTTTCTAGCTTGCAGCTGTTGGTAGGATTTAGGTATTACAGGTTTCATCCTTAATGATGTCCATTTTCTCTAAATTTGTGTATATAACTAGAAAAAAAATAAACCAATGCTTCTATTATAACTGATGATAACAGTAGGAAAAATAAAATATGGAAGAAATGACATTTAGAGTACTCAATGGCACTACTTCTTCTTGAACATATATTTTTTTCACACCAATGCTTCTTGAACATTGATATTCTGCACATGTATGACTTTTTTAAACTTATATCAATTTTTCATAGTGATATGAATTTTTCTACAATGATATTGATTTTTTAGGCCTAAATACTCAACGAGAAAATCATGTAATTATCATAGTTAGATTTATACCCAAGTATGATGCGAGTTAATCAGTAAAATTATTTTAAATTTTATTTAATCAAAATCTAGTTTATCTTTTAAGTAGTGTCTACATAACGGATGATTATTATGTAGAATGTAATTGATAGTTTCTTGTTAATTTGAATAATTAAAGAGAAAGAGTCACTAACATTAGTGTAAAATTGTCAAAGAGAAAGATGAGATGAATACCATATCTGTTTTAGTAGTGGCAGCCTTCAATGCATTCACATCGAGATGAATACCGTATCTCCCTTTTTCTATCTACTAAAATTCTTGTAATTTATTAGGTTAAAATAATTGCTGTAATTTGATATATTAGTAGCAATTAGTAATACAACATTTTAGGTTCTTTAATTAGAATTAAGATTTTATTTGGGAAACCTACAGACATTTAACAATAACCTTTATTATGATGAACCAGATGAATGATACTGAATATTTTAGGGCCAAAATGTTCAATGTTTATACCATATCTATTTGATTGAATATAATTAACTATCATCATTCTAATTAGGGAGACAACTGATTTGTGTTGCCAAGGGATTTTAGATTTAGGGTTAGGGTATTGTGTATTGACTAATTTTTTTTAGTTAATTGGGGAACTCAGGTAATAACTAAAAGTTTTCTTGTACTGATTTGGTTTCCCTTTTAACTTTTTCTGAAATTACATGGGAAACAACTTAGTTCTTAACTGTTATGACTTCAAGTCTAAACCATTAATAATATTGCAGATGGCAGTAGTGCATTTAAATTCACTTTGAAACAAAGGTTACTTCAGCAATATATGATAAAAGAAGTATCACATATGAGACATTGAAAGTCATAAGCAATTGAAAAGACAGTGAATGATATATAGGTAAAATATACTTGCATTATTAGTAAATAGTAATTCAAATGAAATTCAAAATTCTACCTCTAGAAAAGAACAGATATACATATATAGTTATTTAATAAGATATTCAAATCTTATGAAGGAAGAAAAAGAGAAAAAGTCTTTGTGGAAAAATTTTAGATTCTTAATTACCTTCCATTGATCTATCAGAAAAGCACAAAGGAAGAAGGAAAGAAGAGTATATATAATCTCCATCTTCACACCCTTTTGGCTGCTTATCTTTCAGGCTGCTTTTGGTTATTGAGTCTTCTTTTATTACTATTTCAGCTTCATTAGATGAAGAAGAGACTGAGGAATTGGGTGTTAATTGGTTCCCCACTAGTGATTTTGAATGAGGTTTAGGGTCTTTGGACATTAGGAGTTGTAGACCCTCAAAGCTTTATAGTGTTTCTACCATTGTAATTGGGGATTTTTCCTATTCCTTCTCATAAACTTAGCAACCATTAAGTCTTGTCTAATGAGGATAATATATATGTATAAGGAAAAGAAAGATTATATGTATAAGGAAACAATAATGAGGATAATATATATGTATAAGAAAAAGAAAGATTACCTGTGTTTGCACCTATTTTCCCCTGTTGAGTTTTTTTCTCTGTTTGTGTTTCTGTTTGCACCAAAATAATTATAAGATACATGAAACAATATTTTTTAAGGCTAAATTGAAGTGAATCATATAGTCGTAAGAGAAAGGATTTTTTGTGACCATTTAAAACTTGGCCATCTTTTTTTGTTGCAAAATAAAGAATTAATATCCTTAAGTGGTCCAAACTTTGATTATTGTTAATGGAAGCTGAATATAGTGAGTTAGAGCTTTAAAATTTATGAAGTTCCAAAAATTATGCATCAGGAACCTGAGATTGTATGTTTTGTATAATGACAAGCCTAAGCCCAATTTAATTATGTTGCAAAGAATCCACTTGAGGGGTCATTAGGGGCTAGGGTTTCATATTTGGCCATGTATTGAGCCATTACTTAGCTTGACCGAATTCTACACCATAAGTTAAGGGGTTCGGGTAGGTTGATCCATCTTGGGTTAGTGTAAATAGGAATCTATAAATAAGTGGAATTTTTCTCTGTATATATGATGGATCATACAAAAAAAGCTTCTTTGATTAAACACTATTTCTTTTCTTTCTCTGCGGTGATCTCATCTCATGATTTCCCAATTTTTGCTTATTTTTTCCTTGATTCCAAATCCATGCAGTTTCTGCTACAGTCTTGACTTTTGTCACGTGTAGTGTATTGGTCTATAACTCTGATTGGTGCAACTTTGTGTTTGTTCGTGTGAGGATAGAAAAATTTGTTTCGTGGTGCTGTTTTCCTTACCCCAAATTTGATTATTTTTGTTTTACCCTTCCCTTAGCACTTGTCATGCTTTTTTCTGAACTTCTTTTAGAAACCTAGATTTGGACTTTTTTAGTAGGGACTCTAACGGAATATCATAATTTTTTCAAATTCGTATAACTATTATTATGCCACCTGTACATAGTGAATGTTGCAGGAACTTTTCCTTTTGTGTGTTTTCTGATTCATACGTATCTGTGCATTGTTTCATAATTGTTGGTTTTCTGATGAAAGATTGTGTTTAAATCAAAGATTGATTTGTGAGTAGTAACAAGAGTTGCCTTTGCAGGTGTAGTAACTTATCACTCTGTCTGTGGACTGCGTCTACATTTTCTTCTCTTCTCATCTTGCGTGCGGCGATCTCTCTCTGTCTCTGGACTGTCTTTTCAGCGATCTTTTCTGGACCACATCTGTGTCTATTTCTCGTGTGCCATTCGAGTATCTCTCATTATACAATTTCTTCCTCTGTTATTTTATCATTGTGTATTTATACTTCTAGGTGCTAGCCTTCCATCTTTGATTTTGTCCTTATGTTTTTACTTCTAGGTGCTTTTATTGTGTTTGATAGAAGATAATGAAATTATTTCTCAGAAATATATAATACATTCTCAAGACCTATAATGAAATTATTTATCTTAAAATATAAAAAGATAACAACTTCTTGAGTGACACCAACTTTTTCTGTATTGACTTTTATGGTTACGGATTCAACCTTTTAAAATTATAATTTAGATTTTAACTTATAAAACTTTCTTTTACTTATTTCTATTTAGTAGAAGGATCATAAATATCAGTTCCTACGATTTATATTTTACTTGTGAATTTTGAAAACTTCAAAATTCAAATGGGAAAACTCTTACGGTTACTAAGATTAGATTCTAAAATATTAATAAAAATTCAGATAAAAAATATTTTCTTTTCTCCTTGAGCCTGTTAACTTCAAAACTCAGCCTATTATTAATCAAATATACTAAAAATAGGTTCTTCAGTCCCATCTTTTTAATATAATAAAATACTTATTTTTAGTTTTCTTTTTCTTCTAAAACTCCCATATTTAGTAAAAGTTTCCTTAATTTCTAACATCTAAAATTTGTAAAGTAGCTTTGACTCATTGTTAAGAAAATCTAAATTTTGTTTGTGTTTTGTTATAGCAACCAGAGAAGTAACAACATGTTCTAAGTCATAGTACCTAAATTGTCATATTAAGGAACTTTTCTGCAGAGACCACGCTTGAATTCAATAACACTACACGCCCATCTTCTAACTCACGTGCACACATATATAGACCTTGAGCATGTTATTAATTTGTTTGTTTTGATGATGAAAGCAGTTATGAATTATGTATGTTGATAGCTAAAAAAATGCCTTAGTATTGTATATTATGAACTGTATTGGGAAATTTTCTGCATGTAACAGGACACTTATAAAAATTCGAAAATGTCTAGTCTACAAGGGAGACTCTGCCAAGATTTTGGTAGGCTCCATGTTTTAGGTTACATCAAAAAGTATATTAAAATTTAATAATCTAGGATTGCCTTGAGATTAGAAATCTCTTCACAAATTTGTTGTCTATGTTGATTTGATGCTTCAAGTAAAGCCTTGGTCTTGACAAACTCATCTTGGAGTTGAGCACGTCTTATTTTTTCCTTAAACTTTTCTGACACCACTTGTCTGTTCCTCTACCATAATTTCTTTATCTTGTGGCCAATTGATCTATTACAACACGCTATTAAAGTGAAACACATAATGAAAGTTAAATTTATTCTTAAAATAGAGTGAACCCTATCCATCATAAAATCATTCACAATTCATTGAAGTCACATAATTAACATGAAACTAATGAACTTAAAAGTCATAGTTATATATTGAACTGTACTGGGAACTTTTCTGTGTAATAGGGCATTGTAAAAAATTTGGAAATGTCTAGTTTACAGGGGATATTTTGTCGAAATTTCGGTAGGCTCCTTGGTTTAGGATACATAAAAAAGTATATTAAAGTTTAACAATGTAGGGTTTAGTCGTGTGTGTACCCACTAGGTTCCTGTTCAAGATTCAAGACAACCGACCGAGACACCGTGTTGTGTTGGATTATGGCTTAAACTCCATTGTGGGACGGGTGCGAGAGTCACATTGAATTATCTGCCTCACTAGCTGCTTTAAGACTAAAGGCAGATTATAATCTTTCAGCAGGTTGTTTTAATAGAATGGTCGATCTGATGGGTTCCACCATGCCTAGTCATCATCAAATGCCATCAAACCTGTACCATGCTAAGAAAAGAATGACAAACTTGGGGTTGGGTTGTATGAAGATAGAGTGTTGTGCTGGCGGGTGTATGTTGTTCAGAAATAAGTTTGCAGACAAGAGTGTCACAAAATGTGTACACTGTAATGAGGACCGCTACAAAACTGTCAAAAGGAGAGGAAAAGTTGCTAGGACGACTAGGAAGAAAATATGGTACTTTCCCATAACACTGCGTCTTCAGCGTTTGTACGCCTCATTATCCACGGTAAAACACATGCGTTAGCATGCTCTGAACTGAACACATGAGGGTCTTTTTGTGTCATCCTTCTGACGGGAAAGCATGGAAATGTTTGGATCAGCTATATCCAGAATTTTCAGGCGAGCCACGCAAAGTACGACTTGGCTTATATACTGATGGGTTCAACGCGTTTGGTCAATACAGAAGAGTGTACTCTTGTTGGCCAGTTATACTGACCCCATACAATCTGCCGCCTAGTATATGTATGAAAAGGGAGGTCATGTTTTTAACTGCATTGGTTCTAGGCCCCAAAAATCCAAAGGTGAAAGTAGACATGTTTTTGCAACTGTTGGTTGAGGAGTTGTCATAATTGTGGGATGTCGGGGTGATGATCTATAAAGCATCCTTGAAGAACAATTTCATGATGTGGGCTATTTTGATGTGGACCATAAACAACTTCCCAGCGTATGGTATGCTTTCTGGATGGTCAACGTCGGGGAAGCTTGCTTTCCCTGTATGCATGGAACATACTGGGGGTGAATCACTCCCTGTTAGTGGCAAGATTCTACCGTTGGATCACCCATTCAGGAGAAACAAAACCGCTTTTAAGAAGAACAAGGTTGTTAATGAACCTCCATCCCATAGGTTATCTGGTGCACGTGTAACGCCCAAACTGCTTTTCAGGAATAAACGACTCGCCCCACAGACCAACACGAGATCTTTCCAATGTGCTTTTGTCCTCACTCACACATTTCCTGAGAACTTCCCAGGAGGTCACCCATCCCGGAATTACTCCAAGTTAAGCACGCTTAACTTTGGAGTTCTTAAGTGATAGGCCACCGAAAAGGCTAATGCATTTGTTGGTATAGGTAGTACGAATTCATTCCTTTAAGCTATCCTCGACTGTATAGTCCCATACCTATACAGTCTTTGGATCCCTCTCATTCTGGTATGTATTCAGTTCGTTCATGTGTCCCTCCCACTGGAAGCCTGCCAGGAGCCGCTCCTTGTCCGTGCCTATGCACCGGCGATCACTCCCCGCCCTCAACAGTGCCCGGGATGTCACATTCCCCGCTGGAAGCCTGCCAGGAGCCGCTCCTTGTCCGTGCCCATGCACCGGCGATCACTCCCCGCCCTCAACAGCGCCGGGATGTCACAACACGGGTTTGGTAGAGAGTCCAAGAGTATCCGTATATCTGGGATAAGAATGTTAAGGAGTTTGTGGGAACACCACTGGTGAAGTAGAGTATCTTATGAGATTTGCCATATTAGAAAAACTTGCTGTTAAGACACAACATTGATGTGATGCACACTAAACGAAATGTTTTCATAAATATTTTTGACACTGTGATGGACATCAAAGGGAGAACAAAGGACAATGAGAAAAGTCGACTAGACCTTCCGATTTGGTGTTCTAGGAAGGAGTTGGAATTGAGGGATACGGGACGTGGAAGAATGTTTAAACCGCATGAGAAATATGTTTTAACTAGACCTCAATAGATTGTTGTATGTGTGTGGATGAATGGGTTGACCTTGCCCGACGGATTCACTTCCAACTTGAGTAAATGTGTCATCGTGAAGGAGGGTGGGGTGTTTGGCATGAAAAGTCATGATTGCCATGTGTTTATGCAACAACTACTGTCATACGCATTTCATGCCTTACCAAAACCTATTTGGAAACCGCTGGTTGAGTTGAGTCACTTCTTTAAGAAGTTGACGGTAACTTTGTTAACTGGGGAAAAACTTGTGAAGATAGAGGAAAGTATTCCGGTCTTGATTTGTAAGTTGGAGCAGATTTTTCCACCAAGTTTCTTTGAATCGATGAAGCATCTGCCTATCCATCTACCGTACGAGGCCTGAGTTGGTGCCCAGTGCAGTACCGTTGGATGTATTCATTTGAAAGGTGAATGCTAGAACTACTTAATTTTATTGCAAAGAGTTTTCCCTATAATAGTATTATGTAACTTAACATTTGTTTATGTTGTTCTAGATTCCTACACTCTTTAAAAGACAAAGTGTCAAACAAAGTGTGCGTTGAAGCATCAATTTGTGAGGCATACTTAGTGGAAGAAATGACCACTTTTGCTTCTTTCTATTTTCCGACGGAGATAGAAACTACGAGTAGAATTCCCCGTAATCTTGGGGTGGCCATACACACAATGAAATTTAAATTTTTAACTATCCCAGTCGTCCTGGGGGCAAGGTTACGTAATGTTACATTGATGAGAAAGATCGAAAGGCGGCTCACTTGTACATTCTTCTAAATTGCCCAAAGGTGGAACTCTATCTTGAGTAAGTCACCAGCTTATAGTTTGCATTCTAAAGCTAGCTTTTATTGTACCTAAATTTTTGTTCTTTAAATAACTTATATGCAGATATCTTAAAACTTGAGCAAAATAATTGATGATCAAATTCATAGTGAGGTATCATCCAAATTCATCGGTTGGTTTGCACAACATGTAGGACCCATATACCTTGTGTTTTTTAGTTGTACTTCTAATGTTAGGTATCTAACGATGATCTATGTGTTATGTTGTAAATAGATTCAAGACCCTAATAACCATATTGAAGACCCTTACTCCAAGCCCTTTCTCGGGGGTCAGTGAAAACTATTAAAAAATAGCCCATTACTATATAAACGACTACAAGTTTAACATTTTTCAATGGAGTGGAGGGATGCGTACCCATAACTACGGGGTTTGTGTTAAAGGCACAGTCGGACAATTAGAGGAAGACTTCTATGGAGTAATGACAGAGATTGTTGAAGTTTTTTTCACCGGAAGACTAAGAAGAGATATCGTTCTATTCAAGTATGATTGGTACGACAACACAATTGGTGTAGGAACAAAGGTTGACAACAACTACGGTTTGGTTGAGGTCAAGAAAAGCGGTAGATATAAAGGGTTTGATCCCTTCATTTTTGATTAACAAGCCGAGCAGGTTTGTTACACGGACTTCCCTAGGGGGCATTGGGACTGGTACGTAGTAATCAAGGCCAAGGCGCAAAGTCAGATCATTGATAATGTCTCCGATGAGGTTGAGGATGCTTATCAGCTCGCTTCGAACGAGCTCAATGATAGTCATCTGCTATTCAACATTGATCCAGTGATAATGGATGAGACACTCACCACTATGGGGGTGAACACATTGACAAAAATGTTGTCTCCAAGTCAAAACGGTCTAGGGCCGATTTGGAGACTGAGGAGCCTGTTGAAATAGATAGCCATAATGACACTGAAACTAAGGGGAAATTTCAAACTAAAATAGACACAGAGTATGCAATTATTAAACATATATACATACATACATATCTTTATAGTCTAAGACTAACATTTGTTTTCATGGTTTATTCCATAGATAACAGGACGTCGACAACCCTTCAGTCGGGGTGGTGGTTCGAGGATCCTAGGATCCTGTTAGCAGGCCACCACATCATAGCAGGCTACCACACTACAGCAGACCACCACTCCTTCACCACCTGGGCCCACCATCCCATAGCAAACCACCCCACAACAGGCCACCCTAGAGCAGAGTCCTTCACCTGGTGATTTGGATGACCCTAGCCTCGAGGTCACCCCACCTCCGACATCCCCCCTACCCATGCTGGTCCCACTGCCGGCTGGAGACGAGTAAGTATACTATAATTTTTTTTTAAGTTTCTTAGTTGGTAGCTTGTTAGTTGCTTTGTATATAAAACTCATATAATGCCTAAATTGGTTTGTTGTATGTTAGTTTATTTAGTAGTTGTATAGATTGAACTGTACTGGGAACTCTTCTGTTTGTAACAAGGTAATTGTTTAAATTTGGAAATGTTATATTTACAAGGGATACTCTGCCGAAATTTTGGTGGCCTCCCCATGTATAACTTGTTTTACTTGTTTCTAACTGTTGTTTATTACAGCTTTGTTGATAGTAGTCACACTACCAAAGCGATTACTAAGGTTCTAAAGGCTCAGTGGGATGGTTCATACATCTCTTGGACAGATGCAGGGAAGGCTATCCAGGATAAGTGGTTGGACATCTTTTTAGTAAGCTAACACTCCTTTTCTTGTGAATTTATGGCTAATTCATATACCTATTTTTAATTTTGAAATCTCATTTCATATAACAACGAGATTATCAATGGACAGAGGGTATGATTGATAAGATTAGGAGGGTCTTTGCCACAAAGACCTCCAAAATCATCAAGAGTACCCTTTAAAAGGTGAGGGACAAAGGCGAACGCCCTCGTTGGATCCCCGAGGACCATTGGGATGGGATGGTCCAGAAGTGGGGGTGTCTTGTTCCAGTAGGCGAGTGCTCAAAACAAGGAAAACAAAGTCATTGATGCTGCAGCGTCTGTCTACACTGGGGGTAGCATTTCAACCCTTGAGCATAAAAAGAGATTTGTAGGTATATTTATGTTAAACATTTCTTTTATGAATGACCGAACATGTTTTCTAACAATAATTTCAATACATTGTCAACTACAAGAGCTGGGGGAGCACCGCGAACTTTCCCTCTTTGAGGTCATGCAAATGACCAAAAGAACAAAGTCGGTGCATGGGTTAACCAAAAGACGACAAATCTGGTGGTATTTTATTTTAACTTATACATGCTTATAATTTACAAATCAACTTACTAACCCTATCACTATTTTACATTTACAGGAGACGTATCAGGCCATGAAGGCTGAGAAGGAGGCAGAGTTGGTGGCTTCCACTCCTGAGGGGGAGGTACCTCCCACCCTGTCTTGTTCCGATGACAACGTCATCTATATGAAGGTTGTTCGCGGCGTGAACAAGAAAGGGAGGATGTTCGGGTTAGGCAGTGTGGGCACGTAGCTCACAAAAAGGGGGAAGACCTCATCCTCTAGCCTTCCGGCAGATGTTGTTTAGGTTATTCAAAACCTGAACAACGAGCTACTGAAGGAGCGATGCCAGCTTTTAGAGGAGCGGGCCCAGGCGGACTGACAACGGGCTGAGGAGGATCAACGACGGGCCAAAGAGCAGCAGGCCGAGACTTGTTGACAGCTTACTATGCAGCAGGAGCTACTGATGTAGTTGATGGTGAGGCTTCCCCTACTTCCGAGCCACCGCCACCACCACCACAGGATCCCCTTCCACCATGATTTTACTCTTTATGTTTCATTTGTTTGTATATTTAGCGACATTATATTCATTTTATATCATTCTTCTTTTATAATTTTTATGTCATTTGATATTTGTAGTTTAAATTCAACGAAGAAAAACCTATATTATTAATATTCAACCCATATTAATAATTTAAAAAAGTCAACAAAAATTAAATAAAAAATAAAAAATATTAGCGACGGAACAAAAGACAGACTCCATTGCTAGTTTATAAACAAAATAGCGATGACATTTAGAGAGTCGTTAACTAGCAACCATAGCGACGACAAGAGGTGGTCGATGTCTAGCCAATAATAAAGACGACAGGCGGTGGTCGCTGTCTAGCCAATAATAGTGACGGCTATGTGGTGGTCGTTGTATAGCCACTAATAGCGATTGTTATAGGCCGTCGCTACTATTGGTTAGACAGCAACCACACCACCACTGTCACTCTTTGCTATATACTAGCGATGACAGGACGTGGTCACTGCCTAACAGCAATAGCGATGGCATGTTGTGGTCGCTGTATAGCCACTCATAGCGACGGGATACGTCACCAACATAGGGACCTTATTAGCGATGATGTTACGCCATCAAAACGTTTGTGATGGATACCTTTGGCGCCGCTGTGGTATCAATGACAATTGGCTTAGTGACGACGTTCGTTCCGGCATAATTTTCGTCGCTAATAGGTTTAGCGATGGAAATATGACTTAGCGACGGGGTTTTGGCATCACTAATTGTTTTTTTAGTAGTGCCAAATGTATACGCAATGAAATAACATAGAAGTGGAAAAAGGTATATATGGGGTATTCTTCCCTTCCCATATGTGGAGATATAAGAAAGGAAGAAATACAAATCGCATACATGAGATTTTTAAACAAAAACATTGATGTAGTGATGCCCTAGAAGGTATTGCATGGATTCAAGATAGAATCCATAGTGGCAATGGAAAACACATGAAAAAGGGGTGCAAAGGGGGCCAAGGAGTGTAGGGATATATTTCTAAATAAGAAAGCACATATGGCAAGTAAAGGGGTAAGAAAACACAAAAATTTAAATCTCCTAGCAATGTGATCCATGACCTGGTCATGGTTCCTGCCACTGGTCATGGTTTACACTGCCAGATAATGGAAAAACATAGCAAGAACAGGTCCCCTAGCAGTGTGATTCACGGTCGTGGTTCTCATTGCCACCCCCTGTTTACAACATGCTCAAATCTCTTACTTTGGAACACATAACCCATGCATCATCTAGATCTTTTTTGGCATATATAGCTCATGTAATTCTTTGCATTTTGACATGGAAACCAATCCTAAAATATCATGCTTATTGCCTATCAATAATTCATCTCATCACAGACTTTTTAAGCTTGGTGTTAAGCCATTATGTAGAAAATTTTGCAGAATTTTAGCCTCCAGCTAACTTTGCACACCCTAACACAAGTTTATTCTTGATATTTGTGAACTATTGCCACCAACCACACCTAAAAATTCTCAAAAATAGGAGAGATATGTAGAAAAATTGTAATTTGGACATATATGGGTCAATGACACCTATCAAACTCACCAAGACCTATCCAATTGGTCCCCCTATGGTCCTAACATGTTTCTATCATGCAATAAATGGTGTCTAGCTTGTATTGGAAAACCAAAACATCATATATCAAAATATGACCCCCTAGGTTCCCTCTTTAGGCTTATTTCCTTCAATAAATGACACACTATCAAATCCAACACTATGTTTACATTCCTCAACAAATCACCAAGGATCTAAGACCATCACGACCTATCAATACAACCTTGGCTTACAATGCTAGCTAGCATACACATCCTCACATTCATACTACATTTTACATACAATAGCCATGCATTAATCCACTACATAAAAAGTCCTTTACTACACTAATTGTTAATAATCTAGCTTATAACACTTATCATCCTAAATGAATATGACATAGTCATGCTTCACAATACCTCATTGGCACCAGAATCCACACAATTCCTGGGCATATGATGAATTAAGTTCTCAACGTAACACAATTGCAAATCATAACCTAAACCTCTAATGAGGTATGAGTTACCTAGCCATTAACAGCTATATAATATATTTTCATGTATCAACATATATACTTAAATAAGGCATCAAAACCTCAGTTTCATCTTTTAACATCTCACAAATATATAATTTCCATCTTAGGTCAATCAAAGGCCATACCATAAACTTCATATATCAACAAAATAGTAATATATACATATCCACATCAAACACCACCATAAAATCATCAAGTACAAACATATCTTTGGCATTGCATTGCTTCCGTCGCCGAGCTCACCAAGTGGCATATCATCTTAAAAACTCACTAAAATGAAAGTCGAAGAGTAAGTACCATTCAAAGCAGTAAATAGAAACTCATAAAAATGTATGAGGTAACCCATGTAATTGAACATTTTGCAATCAAATACACGATGAATACTTAAATTATCATTTTAAAATCCAAACATCACTAATTAATTCCAACTTTCCAACACCTAATATATCTATTCTCTCAACGCGAGTACTCAAATGCCATAGACTTTTCCAAATCATGTCATTTTTAATGCATAAATGATGAAATACGAATCTGACTTGAGTGGCAAATCAAAGTGTCAAATATATAAAGATAATTCACATGGTAAATCTGAGTGCTATAAATTGGTAGATATCATGGTAACCACACAACAAATTTTAGTGTTATAAACAGTAGTACCTTAGGAACCTTGCAGTAAATGTGAGTGTTATAATCGGTGAACCCATATAGTAAATCTAAGTGTTGAGCGAGTCAAAGCACTATTAACAGAAATACATATGATGTCATGAGTTAATTATGCATGGATGCGAATCAAGGCACTATCTTATAATATCAACATCATAGCCTAACTCCACTGACCTCAATATTCATTAATTCATCATTCATCATTTCATATGTAATCAAATAACTGGAGCCATACGATTTCGCTATCTAACATAATTAACAATAACACCATTATACATCATAAACAAAGAAATGTGTCAATCATCACATATAATGCTATTTCTTGATTTAATTCATATAGTACATATACTAGGCACAATTTATAGCGATTCAAAGAAACATATATATATATATATATATATATATATATATATATTGATCCGGACTAGATACCGGTATCCATTCTATAAGATATTTCAACGTCTTGACTGTTCTCCAACGAGTAACCGGTGTCATCCAACCGGTGTCATCGGTATACATCCGGACTCTAATTCCGTGTCAGGCATTCTCCCTATACCGGTTGTCCAGGATAACACTATGCACACTGGATAATATACATGTCACCCGACAGAAGACAATGGGCATTGCTACAGGGACAAAGATAATGATTCCATTTCCCACACTACGAGCCATAATCTGCTCCTGGGAATAATCAACTTGCTCCCTAAAACTAGCCCTATTATCTCTACGCTTAATATAAAATAGCCACTTGCCTCAATCATGCTGGTGAGTGCGTATTAAATAATAATATACTTGCATAATGGAAGTTAGTGGTTCCCCACTAACGAGTCCTCGAATATCGAGCCAATCAGGTATAAGAACTCACTTCAGTTTACAGGAGGGGGGTTCGGGTTTTCTCTCCCAAATGCACCTATTTGATCCGATAGAGTGATCATTCACATTCCACACTTGGAATATATTACTGACTTGAGCGTCGGAGAATCTTCACAGGTGGCACCACCTTTCGCCTACACCAACACGTGAGGTCAGTGTGAAAGACCTCCAGGACGCCAAGACCATTCATTCCATACTGGGACTCTGGATATACAGACCGGATACTCACAGAACCGGTCTTCAACCTTAAACAATCTTCAACTTATATGGTTGGCCCGACACCGGATCTCTTGACCCCGATAAAAGACAGATCATTGGCACGCCCGGTGGGACTCGGTAGAGTTATTCCCACTTTCTGCAGAAGTTAGTAGTCGACCATGGAAGGAGATGGACGCGATTTTATGGATGGTCATGTGGAAGATGTGACCCATCAACAAGCTGGTAGGAGACTCGTTTCCGAATCTCCAGCAACCTACTCAAGGAGAATGGTACCAGCGGCAACCCCTGACCCTCGAAATGAAGTCATAAGGCAACTTAGGGAGGAGTTAATGAAGTTGCGAAAGGAGAAAAGAGGAACCGGGGACAGAGTGATGTCTCAGGTGGAAGATACTCGCCATGTATCTGCGAGAGAGAAGTCCACAAATCTTCGGTATTCTAAGACTCTTACTTATGAGAAAAGAAAACAAACTCAAGATTCTGGGGACAGAATCAGTGCAAGGAGGAAGGAGCAGGTAGTGATGACTTCTGGTGTATACCGACTCAATGTTCCTTTTTCAAGGAGACTTATGAGTGTACATATCCCTAAGCACCTGCAGACTACTCAACCATTCTCTATTGAAAAATACAGTGGTGAAACTGATCCTACTAAGCATCTTGATGCTTACGTATTTGAAACCATGTACCTGGGGGTAGATGAGGATGTCATGTGCAGGATGTTCCCTCAGACTCTTATTGATGATGCCCTTAGTTGGTTCAAGGGGCTACCATTAGGTTACATCAACTCATGGGAAGAAATGACAACAGTGTTTGTGGACCATTTTGTCATTTCCAGAGATATTCCCAGGACATCTCATACCTTGGCCCAGATTAGGCAGGGGGAACTTGAAACTCTTAAGGACTTCTTTAAGAGGTTTTACAAGGAAGCAGCTGCTGTTCCAAACTTGACAGAGACACTACAGTTGCACATCATGATAGAGACTTTGCAACCGAGCTCTGCTTTCACCCTGTCGTTGGTGAAAAGTCCTCCGACGAGTTTTGAAGAATTCAAGAGGAAAGCATCCAAGTATGTGAGCATTGAAATGCACTTGGAAGCAACAACGGCGAAAGGGAAATCCCCAACACCACATCAACAACAACTGAGAGATAAGGACGAGCCCGGATCGGAACGCAAGGAGAGATCATTCCGTAACAGCGTCTTCGATAATCCTGTACCTCTGAGTCAGGAAGAACGGGTAAATGCATTTAGCAATTATGCTCCGTTAAATTCTAAGCGGTCACAGATTCTGAGAGAGATCGGATGGCCAACGCTTACAATATACGGGGTCAGGAAGCCGCCCCAGCTTCGTAAACATGGTGACCCTCGGAAATACTGTGAATTCCATGAGCAAAAGGGCCACTCGGCAGATGAATGTCAGGCCCTGAAGAATAATATCGAGACCCTGATCCAAGAGGGTAAGCTCAAACAGTACCTTTTCAAAGAAGGGTCTTTGATGAGCCGGACCGGATTGAGAAAAGGGGGAGGGATTACGAGGAAGGCGATGATAATCATCCCACTCCGATCAGAAGATTTACTACTTCTGAAAAACAAAAGGAAGTTCTGGTCGGTGAGCCTGCATAGCAAAATGTTATGCCCCAACAACAATATAAGGGTCGTCGAGAGGTCATTGATTAGAGATTAGGCCATCAAAGCCAAAAACGCCTTTCGCTATTATAGCTAGTTGGTAAGACGATATGTACTTATTCTCCTCACTTGGGTATCACCAAGAAGGTCTAATGAGGCATGATCCCAACTCAGCTCTCTCTCTTTTTTGCAATTCATAATTAATGAAATATTCTATATGTTCACCCATTGTGTTTATGATTTTATTCGATGCACAACACTGTTGTGACAAGATACTTTCAGGACAGATGATCTTAACAACGTATCAGTTGTTAGTGATGAACCTCTTTGAAGGTACAAAGGGGTGAACCATAAATTGAAGGCTTGGGCGTAGTAAGCTAGTTCCTTTCTAAGGTCAAGTTGAATCCCAAGTGCGGCTAGTAGGATAAAACCGAGCGGCCGCTTGAAGGCCTGAGGGGTAAGATTAAAACTGAACCTCAGGAGCGGTGAATGAGTAAAATCCAACACCGATTGAAGAAGAACGGTGAATGGGTAAAATCCAACACCGATTGAGAAGAACGGTGAATGGGTAAAATCCAACACCGATTAAAGAAGAACGGTGAATAGGTAAAATCCAACACCGATTGAGAAGAATGGTGAATGGGTAAAATCCAACACCGATTGAAAAAGAATAGTGAATGGGTAAAATCCAACACCGATTGAAGAAGAACGGTGAATGGGTAAAATCCAACACCGATTGAGAAGAACGGTGAATGGGTAAAATCCAACACCGATTGAAGAAGAACGGTGAATGGGTAAAATCCAACACCGATTGAGAAGAACGGTGAATGGGTAATAACAATTATTAATTATTCAAATTTAGGATGTTACACAATGACAACAGAGGTGGTGGTCATGGTGGCGGCGGCAATGGTTATGGTGTGGTTAAGGTGGGAAGAATAGTGGTAATGGCAACGGTGGTGGTGGTGGTGGCAATGACAATTGTGGTTATGGCAGTAGGGGGTAGTGGTGGTGGTGGAGAAGGAAGATGTGGTGATGGTAGGAACAATGTTGGTGGTGGTTGTAACAACACTGGTGGTAATGATAGGGTGGTTGTGGTGGTGGAAGGTATGGTGATGGTGGGAATGACGATGATAGTGGTGGCAATAATGGTGATGGTGGTTGTGGTTAGAGCTGGGTATACGGGTCGGCCCGCCTTGAAATGAAATAACTCATCTGAGGTCGCATCTTCAATGGGTTAGTTTTTTCAAGACTAAGAACCATAAGCCAGTAGGTTAGTTTGTAGACTAGCCCGCATATTTATTTATTTATTTATTACTTTTTTATGCTTTAAAATTGTTAGGCTTTATTCAAAAATAGATTTTTGTTTTTATTAAACCCAAACTATATTAAAATATTTAATCATCCAAAATCATAAATCTTAACAGTTAATTTTCATCAAATTAGTAACTAATAGAATCTAAATATCAACTTTCTCATATTTCAATGTAAGGAATTAGGATACGACATTGTCTTAAGTTAGAAGTTCTTTTTGTGAAAGTGAAATAGTATGAAAAAAGATAGAGTTTGTTTAGAATAAAATAATAAATTTAAATATAGGCTGACTCATGGGTTGGCTTATGAGCCCGCAGGTTAGGCCTGCTACCTGCAATTTAAATGGTCCTTTTTTTCCAACCTATAACCTACATAAGGGTGGGTTGAAGAGGATAGTCTATGGACCCAAACTCGTATACCCACCTCTGATTGTGGTGGTAAGGTAATGGTGGTTGTGACAGTGGTGGTGGTGGTGGTGGTCGTCGTCGTCGTGGCGGCAATAACAATAGTGGTGATGGTGGTGATCATGATAGTGACAATGATAGTGGTGGTGGTGGTGATGATGCGTAGAGGTGGCAGGTGGTAGCAACAACAACAATGGTGGTGGTGGAAAGATAGTGAGCATCGAGGGTTAAAAGTTTATAAAACTAAAAAGAAGAAACTATTTTTTCTTCTTTTTAAAAATGGCTAAAAACTGTTTTAGCACCCTTTTGGTCGAATAGGTTTTGTTTTTAAATCAACTTTTAAAAACAAAAAATTAAAAACTCACGACTACCCTAAATGGGCCTAAAAGATTAACCATAACATTTTAAAATTTTATATTGCATTAGAGGCTAGCTTCCAAACAATAATCACCATCTACCACTATCTTTTTTTATCTTTTATTTTTATCCACCACCTAATA
Organism: Clitoria ternatea; assembly: GCA_037962975.1. Taxonomy (NCBI): domain Eukaryota; kingdom Viridiplantae; phylum Streptophyta; class Magnoliopsida; order Fabales; family Fabaceae; genus Clitoria; species Clitoria ternatea. The sequence continues at coordinate 145,664,061 of CM075673.1, forward strand.
GTAAAGAATAGAAATGAATTGTTATTGTATCAAGCACATAAACAAGGTGTTTTGTCTCTTCTCATAAATTCAGTAATGAATATAACGAAGTACTATTTATAATAGTTGTAATACCACAATCAGTTATAGGCAATTAAAAAAATTTCCAACTAAATGGTAACACCATAGAACCACTGTTACTAGCTTGTTTGTTTCTCTGTGAGTATATAATTATAGTAGATAATCCAATTGACAGCATAAAAGGACTAATAGGTAAAGATGGCTTTTTTAATATAAAAATGAACAAACATTGTTCATACAAGTAGTATTTTTATTAACAAGAAATAAAGAATGAGATAGAAATAGAGGTGAGAAAACGGTTCTAATCAGAAAGAGAAATAAAGATAGAGATAGAGGCCTATATTCACTCATCTATTTGTTGCCTCGTATCCTCCCTATTTGCTTTTAGTCTACAACCACCCTCCAATTACAATCAATATCAAAGATATTCCTTTGAACATGACTAGTAATAAGTGAATTAGATTCAAACAAAGATGTATGTAACACCCTTAGTTAGGACAAATCCTTTCCACTAGATTATCGTACTTAACTAAGAGGTTACAAGTTTTAGAGAAAATGTGGAAGTTTTTTTTTAACAGGAAACAATGGTGGAACAAAAATTTCAATAGAACATCTTTACACATCACATGGTCTCAACCAATAGAAACTCATATACTCTGAATGTACAGGGGCACGCAGGCTGCCAAAAATGTAAAAAAAAAACAAAATCTAAACTAGTTGTTACTTCACTAAGCTAGAATTCGAATTGCATCCGCTACACAATTCTGATACTGGTCTTTTTCCTCATCAAGTTTATTCTTTATGACCTAGAGTGCATATTTAAATATACATAAATAGAGACCACAAAACAATAGGGGTGAGTCTATCTCACTCCAACCTCAATGGTAAAAAACATGAAAGGGTGCATTACCATACTAGACTAATTCCACACACGTAACCAAATCATCAAATAAGTCTTGCCTACCATATATTTATATCATTCTTGTACTCAACAAACATCATCATTTAACTTACTAATTACTTATAATTTTATAATGATAACTCTTTTACTGCATAGATTTTGATAATATTAGCTATACGACCAGTGTTTAAGTATCCCTAATTATATTTCAACACAAACTATCCAGAGATAACACATTGACTACTATTTGTTATAACATACAACCTTATCAGTTCACTACTAAGCCAATATACAATAACCATCAACAGTTGATCATAGTCTTATCACACCTATTCTAATGTTCAATTATTACCATGTACTCAAGGTTTCCTAATCAATTAAGCTAACACTTTGTCTACTCTAAACTAGTCACAAAATATCAAGTAGAGATTAATTACTTTCATTCATCACCACAATCAAGCATCATAATAGTAACGCGTTATACAATCCTATACCAAGCATAATATACTAACAGAGATCAACCATTATCAACACAACATAACAATCAACCACCATCACAATAGTATCACTCCATAAAACCATGCTAGTCAAACATAAACATCTTCAACAACACACAATCCACAATCATAGTCATAATGCAGTTAGTCATTTACGATGCTATGCATGAGTTAGGTGTATTATGATTATTTCTCTGTTAAATATTTCATGAATACGAATGAGGGCCCTTTCTACATTATACTCATTAGAGTCGTCCTGCCTCAGTCTTAAATTAGGCACAATGCTTCTATACTAGAGCGACTAAAGCTCACCAAGTCCTATAATAACCAAAAGGGGAAAAAGGAACACACTGGTCCAACAATTCAAAAAAATATGATCATGCTCTGAAGAGTATAGGAAACTTGGCACTACACGATTATAGTAACACTTGTCATGGTCAGGGTATACATGGTTGGCTTGCGGTCAGCTCGGCTTCAAGACGCTACTCTAAGCCATTGGGGTGACTAGCCCCGGTTATACCCCCGAGATCCAATGAGGATCTTGACCCCCCCCCCCCCCCCCCGCCGCCTGCCCCCGCTGTATGCTTTAGTATTGAGTTCCTAAACAAAATTCCCAATGCAGAATATGATTACTTTATTTCATTCATTATCCCGTTATTAATCGAGTGTTGGGCAGAATCCTTCAGCACGGTGTCCTTGTCCTTAATATGCCAAGATATAATTACCAAAATTTGAATTTAGATTGTAAACCTTAATCTGAATGTCGGGTCTCAGCTACTGCCTAATACAAAATTTTAAGAGTATTAAGATTAAGGCTTAACTGAAAACCAAACCTTTAAGGAGTTCAGAAGTTTATTAACCATTGACATTACGCTTACTACTTAATTTAAACATATCAAAGCTCGATGGAAAGCAGAGAACAGAAAATGTATATATTTCACCTATGGAAATGTTGCCTCATCGTGTAATTCGATGCCAGACTCTATTTCCTTCGGTGTTACAATTCAATATGTTAAGGTATGATTTATTAAACTATAGTTTGATGACAATTATCAAGTAAGAAAATTCAGATACATAAATTAAAATTATAGAGTCGTTCAATGAACACTGCCTTGTTGCATTAAATTGCCACGGAGCTTTATTCCTTGGCTTTAGAGCTAAAAGTATATTTTTTGTATTATCTTGATAAATTAGGGAAGATACTTCTTAAGTAGGTAAATTAACATCTCTTACTCAAGACATATATATATATATATATATATATATACATATATATAGGTTAAAATACCTTTTTAACCCTCCAAAAGTCTAGGGTATAGGAAAAACCCCCTAAAAAATTTACCCTAGAATTTTGGCCCTTATAATATTTTAGGGTATGTGAAATCAAGGAATCGTTGACGTTGACTGTTAACTGATGAGGTGGCTAACGTCTGTGCCACCTCATCAGTGCCACGTATCTGACATGTGGAAATTTTTTAAAATTAAAAATTAAAAATTCCATGTCATAATTTATAATAATTTTCTTTTAAAATTTTTTTCCCCTTTCCTCTTCCTAATCATCTCCCTCACTCTGTTTCAAAAATCCCTCAAATCATGGCTTCCATCTCAATCCCAATCTCTCCCCGACGACGACGCCAAGAAGCTCTGGAAAGGCCTCTTCTACTGCGTCTGGCACTCCGACAAACCCCTCGTATAATCCGAACTCGCCGATCGCCTCTTCTCTCTTCTCTTATCCCTCGATCTCTCCGTATCCCTTCAGTACCTCTCTACCTTCCTCCTCACCATGCGTCGCGAATGGACCGGGATCGATGTTCTGAGGTTAGACAAGTTCTACCTTCTCATTCGGAGGTTTATCTCCAAGGGTTTTTCTCTTTTGAAGAAGAATTCATGGGATTCGGAACTTGTAAAGAATTTTATGTGTGTTTTGGATGACGGAACTTTCTCTGCTGAAGGTAAGTTACAGGGGAATAGGGTTAATTACCATGTTGCCACTGTTTTTCTCGAAGAGCTTAGGCATTTTCTTCCTCTTAAGCAGCAGGTTATTGAGGTGCTTTTGAAGCCTTTTATCTCTGCTATGGGGAAGTTCCCTGATAAGGTTTTACTTGCGAAGATTAAAAGTGGTGTATTTGATGTGTTGTTGAAAATGGGAAAGAGGTTGTTGGAGGTTAAGAAGAGTGGGGAAGAGGTTGATTCTGGTGATGATGTTGTGGTTTTTGGAACCGTTGCGTTGGTTATGGGCTTTTCTGCGAAGTTTTATGAACTTGGTTCTTCTGCTGAGTGCCGTCAGGGGAATAGAAAGGTGTTGTTTGGTTTGCATTCGGAGTTTTTGAAGTTGGAGAAGGACGCAGCTGGTTCTGGGTTTGAGTTCTCTGTTCCTGATGTTCTTGATCGGGATGATGATGAAGTGCCTGAATTGGTTCCGATATTGAATGGAGGAAGTGAGCTGCTGATGTTGTTGGTAATGGTGATGTGTTGGAGAAGAAATCCTTTGCGGTGGCCATGGGGGAGCTATTTCTGGGCCTGACCACATGTCTATACCACATGTCTTCATCCACAGATAGTAAATCAACAAGAATCATTCTTGAATCAGGGGGTTCCTCCACCCTCACACTGCAAGAATCACAGCAATAGCAGCACCACAAATGAGGAAGAAAGCCCTTGAGAGCTTCAGAGAGACACGAGCAATGGTTATGACAATGATCAGCGCAAACACTGATATAACAGCGATTATGTTAACTTTCCTGTCCTCCATCAAGACTTCATTTTTCTTGCTGGGTTCTTTGTCTTAAGGTGAAGTAGTGAGCATAATGCAAAAGGGTCTCTCTTTATGCTTCCTGCTTGGTAATCTGACAAGTGCAAGGTTGAGTAGGTTTGTCTTTTTGAAACAGAGTGAGGGAGATGATGAGGAAGAGGAAAGGGGAAAAAAATTTTAAAAGAAAATTATTATAAATTATGACATGGAATTTTTAATTTTTAATTTTAAAAAATTTCTACATGTCAGATACGTGGCACTGATGAGGTGGCACAGACGTTAGCCACCTCATCAGTTAACAGTCAACGTCAACGATTCCTTGATTTCACATACCCTAAAATATTATAAGGGCCAAAATTCTAGGGTAAATTTTTTAGGGGGTTTTTCCTATACCCTAGACTTTTGGAGGGTTAAAAAGGTATTTTAACCTATATATATATGCGTAAATATCAGTTTTGCTAGAAACTTTATTTTTATCGTTCTTTTACTAGAAAATTATGATTCAAGTGATGCCGAAGCCAAAAACGATTAACTTTTTTAAGTATTATGAGTATAAAGTAAAATCTCATCTTATTCTATTCAGAAATTAGTTCTTATGAATTTTCAAAAATAGTGATTATTTTTTCCGTTTTAAAACGCAATAGAATGGCCATTAAGGACAAGCACCGCATAACATTGTCACTATCTATCTTTCCTCTTTTTGAGGCAATACTCACATATTGAAGTTCAATCAAATAGCATAATAGACTCATGAGATAAAAGTAATGTATCCATCCCTTCATATACCTTCGTCAAAACATATTTTCACATAATTTTGGCTAAGGATTCGCACTGACACCTCGGATTCCTCTTAATCATTTTCAAACAGCATTTAACATTAATTTTCCCATCACAAATTCAGCCACTAAATACGTCCAAATAGAAACCATGCACAATTAGTTACAACCTCAAAATCAAGGGTTTAATGCATGCAACAAGTCAAAGCTTTTCAAGCCACCCAATCAAGCATAATCGTATCTAATCCAGGAGAATTTAAACCTTCACCAAAACCAAACCTAGAGCCATAGTTTCAGCCTCACAAAATTATCAAGAATCTAACTTTATCATGCAAACCAAGATTAACACTCTTAGGACTAAAAGAATTTCCATACCTACATCAAGGCAAGATCAACTACATTCAAGACACCTATAAAATATATATATATATATATATATATATATATATATATATATCATTCAGCCACAATAGAATCTAGCCACTTCAACATTACAAAACTAAATTTTCCAAGACTAACATTCATATTTTTCATAAGGAAAAGCGTACCAATGGTCACAGCCAAAAACAGAATTTTAAGGATCAATTTTTTTACAACATGCAAGGCATTCCATCACAAGTACCATTTAGCCACACTATCACTGAAATAACCATCATTCAATATTCTATTTGCAAGACTCAAATCACAATCAAGGCCTAGGAATCATATACATAAAGGTCACGACCAAGGGATTGTTGTGGAACTGAAATAATATTCCACCCATCTCCAATTGTAGTGCGTAAATAATTATACTAAAAATTGTACTTACTAATTCCCATGAAAGACTAGAGGGGTCATAAACGGTCCCATTTAATACCCAATCTCCTTAGACAGAATTTTCTATGCAATTAATAGCACAATAACTCACAACAGCTACTAAAAATAAAGCTATTAAATAACCAATAAAGAACACCAGAATTTAACGAGGTTCAGCTAATTTTGCCTACGTCCTCGGACACCACTCAATTAATATTTCACTCTAGAAATATTACAAAAGGGAGAGAAAGAATACACAAAAGCCCTTATAATTAATTAGGCTCTTGGTGGGATGGTTTGAAACTAAAGGAGGGGGTTTCCTTATATAAGCTAGGAAGGCCCCCCTCCCTTCTAAAATTTTCAATGTGGGACTTCCCACACATAACAAATCTCCACCTTGGGAAGTTTCCACATTTTGCACCTTCAAGATCTTCTCTCAAACAATAGTGGTGTCTTCAATTTTGATCTTTAACTTCTAACAATATTGATCAAGTCCAAGCAGTGTTGGAACTTGACCGCTGTCACCACCTTTGTCAACATATCTACAGGATTCTCTGCTGTCGGAATCTTCTGAAGTAGTACTCCACCTTCTTCCAGAATCTCCCGTACAAAGTGATGACGAACATCAATGTGCTTCGTTCTTGCATGATAAACTTGGTTCTTTGCTAAATGAATGGCACTCTGACTATCACAATGTATCTCCATCTGCTTTTGCCCAATTCCAAGTTCATCAAGTAGACCTTGAAGCCAAATTGCTTCCTTAACAGCCTCTGTAACTGCCATATACTCTGCCTCTGTGGTAGACAAAGCCACTGTTGACTGTAAGGTAGACTTCCAACTTACTGGTGCTTTAGCAAGGGTAAAGACATAACCAGTAGTTGATCGACGCTTATCCAAATCACTTGCATAGTCAGAATCACAGTATCCAACTACACATTTGCCATCTTGCTGGGTCTTCTCAAACACTAATCCAACGTCTATAGTGTTCAGAATATACCGCAGAATCCATTTTACAGCTTGCCAATGCTCCTTGCCAGGATCATGCATATATCTGCTGACAACTCCAACTGCTTGTGAAATGTCTGGTCTTGTGCACACCATAGCATACATTAAACTGCCCACAGCATTAGCATAAGGTACTCTTTCCATGTATTCCCGTTCTGCATCAGTCTTCGGAGACAATGATAAACTGAGCTTGAAATGAGGAGCAAGTGGGGTACTAACTGGTTTTGATTTCTCATTAACCCCAAAGCGCTTCAATACCTTTTTCAGATATTCTTTTTGTGTCAAACAAAGTCTCCCCAATTTCCTATCTCTGCTTATCTCCATGCCAAGAATCTTCTTAGCTTCTCCTAGATCCTTCATTTCAAATTCCTTCTTCATTTGAGCTTTTAAGTGCTCAATCTCCTTATGACTTCTGGATGCTATCAACATATCATCAACATACAGAAGGAGATAAATGTAGGATCCATCTTGTAACTTGCGTAAATATACACATTGATCATACTGACTTCGTGTGTATTTCTGCTCCATCATAAACTTGTCAAATCGTTTGTACCACTGCCTTGGAGATTGCTTCAAACCATACAACGATTTTTCAAGTCTGCAAACCATTTTCTCTTTTCCAGCAACTTTAAACCCGTCAGGTTGGGTCATATAGATTTTCTCCTCCAAGTCTTCATGTAAAAATGCAGTTTTTACATCTAATTGAGCAAGTTCCAGATCCATTTGTGCTACCAAAGCAAGCAATATTCGGACAGAAGAGTGCTTTACAACTGGGGAAAATACTTCATTATAATCAACTCCTTCTGTTTGAGCATAGCCTTTAGCCACCAATCTTGCTTTGTAGCGAACATCACTTTGCCCAGGAAATCCATCTTTCTTTGCATACACCCATTTGCATCCAATTGCGTTCTTTCCCTTCGGAAGATTGACTAGTCTCCATGTTTGATTCTTATGAAGGGATTGCATTTCATCATTCATTGCAATTTTCCACTTATCTTCTTCTGAACTTTGGACTGCTTCATGATAAGTGCCAGGAATATCTTCAATTGCAATTGGAGATGCATAAGCCACTGTATTTGTATAACGCAGAGGAACTTTACTACTCCTTTTTCCTTTACGTTTTGCAATTGGCTCTGTCAATGATGAGAGTTGCTGGGGAGGTTCTTGAGTTGTAACCTCTTCTTCACTAGACTCCTCTACTACCATAGGAGTATTTTCATCTGTCTCTGTATTTATAGCTGGGATAACAATTTCTCTATCAAACTCCACCTGCTTTAGAGTTTCCTCTATCGGCTTCACATTCTTCAACATAGTAGACTCATCAAAAGTAACATCCCTGCTATAAATTATCTTCTTTGTTTCTAAGCACCAGAGACGATATCCTTTCACTCCAGATGTGATCCCCATAAATAAAGCCCTTTTAGCTCTTGGATCTAGCTTGGATTCCTTAACATGGTAGAAAACAGTAGATCCAAACACATGCAAGGAATCGTAGTCTGTAGCAGGTTTCCCACACCACTTTTCAAATGGCGTCAGGCCATTAATTCCAGTTGATGGCAAACGATTCACTAAATGACGTGCATACGTCAAAGCTTCAGCCCAAAATTGTTTGCCCAAACCAGCATTGGACAACATGCATCGAACTTTCTCCAACAGTGTTCGATTCATACGTTCTGCCACTCCATTCTGCTGCGGTGTTTCCTTGACTGTGAAGTGTCGAACAATACCTTCATCATCACAGACCTTCTGGAAAGGATCATTCTTGTATTCTCCGCCATTATCTGTGCGAAGTCGTTTGATCTTCCTGCCTGTTTGAGTTTCAATCATCTTTTTCCAAGTAAGGAAAATTTTTAACACTTCATCTTTAGTCTTCATAGTATACACCCACACCTTCCGAGAGAAATCATCCACAAAAGTAACAAAGTAATGTTTTCCTCCCAAAGAAGCCGTTTTGGAAGGTCCCCATACATCAGAGTGAACATAATCCAAAATCCCCTGTGTATTATGGATCGCAGTCCCAAATTTCACTCTTGTCTGCTTCCCCTTGACACAGTGCTCACAAAAGTCTAATTTACAAGCACGTACTCCTTTCAACAATCCTTGCTTTGCAAGTAAGCTCAAGGATTTTTCTCCAGCATGCCCCAAACGTCTATGCCATAATCTGGTAGCTTCCATCTCACTGTCCTCACTAGAAGCTGTTGCAGCAATCCCAGTAATTGTACTACCATGATAGTAATACAAATTATTGTTCTTTCAGATTCCTTTCATCACCACCAATGCACCAGAGATGACCTTCATTACTCCTTCTCTTGCAATAACTGTGAACAGAAATGAGATTTTTTGTCAAGCTCGGTACATACCGAACATCAGTTAAAGTTCTAACTGATCCATCATGGTTCTTCAAGCGTATTGAACCAATCCCAGTGGTGGCACATGGTTCATTATTTGCCGTATAAACATCTCCGCCTTCTAGTTCTTTAAAATCAACAAACCAATCCCGATTGGGACACATATGATGGCTACAAGCAGAATCTAATAGCCATGCACTAGAAGGATTATCAGACGGCGCAATAACTAGTGAGAAGTCTGAATCTTCATCACATTCTGCAACATTTGAATTTGAGATAGCTTTCCCCTTTTCTGACTTACTTTTGTTTTTTAACTTCGGGCAATCTTTCTTCCAATGTCCCTTTTCTCGGTAAAATGCACATTCATCTTTTGCTATCTTGGACCGTGACTTAGATCTCCCCTTCTTCCCTCTGGTTTGGGATTGTGTTCTTCCCCTAACAACCAGAGCTTCTATTGTTTCAAGTATACTGCTTCTCCTGTCCTTCCTTCTTAGTTCATAACTATATAAAGTAGCACAAACTTCACTTAGGGAGACAGCAACTTTCCCATGGAGTAGAGTAGTTTCAAGAAACTCAAACTCCTCAGGAAGAGATCCCAACAGCATCAGGGCCAAATCTTCATCTTTGAATGTCTCATCCATATTCACCAAATCAGACACAAGCTGATTAAAATAGGTGATATGATCATTTAAAGTGGTACCAGCAGTATATGTGAATCGGAATAATTTTTTCTTCATATACAACTTATTCTGACTGCTTTTCTTCAAGAATTTCTCCTCCAGTTCCTTCCACAATTTATTTGCTGAAGTCTCCTTGCAAAACGCATACTTCTGCTCTCTTGAAAGGCACGACCGGATAGTACCACATGCTAATCGATTGGCCGTCTTCCATTCTTTCTCATCAACTTCTTTTGGTTTCTTCTCTTCAATAGCAATATCTAGCCCTTGTTGAAAAAGGGCATCCAACACCTCACATTGCCACATGCCAAAATGGCCAGTACAGTCAAAAATTTCAACGGACAATTTTGTGTTCCCCACTCTCGTCAAGATAGATGAGGAAGGCTCTACTTTTGATGTGGATGATCCCTCTCCATTGGTTTTCTTTTGCTCACTCATTTTGGTAATTAATAGCTATCAATATGCGGAACGCCTGGAGCCTAATGGAATCTTTTCTGATGTGACAGATCAGTCTATACTGCAATCACAGAGCATACTTCGAAACCAATTGGCTCTGATACCAATTGTTGTGGAACTGAAATAATATTCCACCCATCTCCAATTGTAGTGCGTAAATAATTGTACTAAAAATTGCACTTACTAATTCCCAGGAAAGACTGGAAGGGTCATAAACGGTTCCACTTAATACCCAATCTCCTTAGACAGAATTTTCTATGCAATTAATAGCACAATAACTCACAACAGCTACTAAAAATAAAGCTATTAAATAACCAATAAAGAACACCAGAATTTAACGAGGTTCGGCTAATTTTGCCTACGTCCTCGGACACCACTCAATTAATATTTCACTCTAGAAATATTACAAAAGGGAGAGAAAGAATACACAAAAGCCCTTATAATTAATTAGGCTCTTGGTGGGATGGTTTGAAACTAAAGGAGGGGGTTTCCTTATATAAGCTAGGAAGGCCCCCCCTCCCTTCTAAAATTTTTAATATGGGACTTCCCACACATAACAGGGATCCTCAAAAATAAGGTTTTCATGCATTCACTAAAATTATCTTAACAAGATTTTTTGTAATGGAGTTTTTAGCCATCAAAACTTAAGGAGTTTACCTTTAGGTGATCCAACATAGTAAAAACCTCATGCATGTAAGATCCACGAGAAAGGGATGAAAGAACTCCCCCTTACCTTAAGGATGCTCCCACGGCCAAGAATAGATAAAGGCACCTCTAAGCTTTGCTTTCTTGCTCCACGGTTTAGCCTTTTAGAGAAGATGTGATGGAGGTTTATTTGGTGTTTAAAATGATGAAAACAAGATAAGGATGGTGGATGGTGGTGCCGTGAGGAGGAATAGCAAGTGTGATGGTGGTTCTCTTAGGAAATAGCAAGGAAACTTAGAGAGAAAGATGAAGATTGCATCGACTAAGGTGGAAAAGAAAGTGATCAAGCTCACAAGGAAATAAAGAAACCAAGTGTATGAACCTTGTAAAATTTTTGAAAGGGACAAGGTGGTGATGAGTGATAGGGACATTGAAGAGAAAAAAGTAAGGGAGATAGTGTTTCCTTAATGAAAATGGCAAGAGATTTTAGAGGAAAATCAATATGCATGCCTCGGCCAAGTAAGGGAAAAAGAACATGATTAAGCTCTCATGTAAAAGATGAATAAACTAAGTGTTAGGATTTTTGAAATCATGAGAGAACTAATGGGGTATGTCTCGGTTATAGAATTTGGAAGAGAAAGGAAATGAATTAAATTTTACTTCCTTGAATGGCAAGTCCCGTGGAGGAGGAGAAGATTGCAAATCTGAGTTTCTTAATTTACAAGCAGCTGCATGTGGAGAAAAGAGAGGAAAATTCGGTCCAATGAGAGATGGGTCTATGGCACGCATGGGAAAACCTTATTGATCATGAATTGCTGAGGTGTCATAAGGAAATCAATTTTCTTGACTTGCAAGTTTCGTTTTGCTACGATGTGAATTTGGAAAAGTAACCAACATGAAAGTTTTAGATTTCTTTTTCCTCTTTAAGATGAGATAAAGCATCGAAATCTAATATCGGGAATGAGAGATATACCCTGAACACTGATGCCTATTCAGGATGGTGAGGAATTTGCAAGTCAGTGTTTAGAAATAAAACTGGGACGTTTTGGATAGGAATTAGCTTTTGGGGTCTTCATCAACGTTGTAGATATTTTTGTTAAGAAAATAACAAAAAAAAAAGAATCATTTGATTCTGACATGAATAAGGAAGCTATGCTAAAAATACTAACAGGTGTGCAGTTGAATTGGGTAATTTATAAATCAATGCAATGTTTTACAAACTAGCTTGATGGGATTAGAACTGGGTTTTGTGGTCAATATAAAATTTGTATAGATTTTTTTATACGAAAAATTGGGGACAAGAATCACTCGATTCTGATAACTATAGAGGGAGATATGCCAGAAACACTAAAGGATGCGCAATAGTAACGCGAATTACTGGGCTTAGACTCGTAAAATTTAATTTAGGGATCTGAGTGTTTGGAATCATGCCTTGGATTCTTCACGAGAATTGTTATATGTTTCGATATGAATACTTTGGAATAGGAATAACTCAGATCAGACACTGGTGGCATTTGCTTGGACAAAAATGACGAAGCAACGAAAGAGGGTCATCAAGCGGTGACTACAATTTTTTGTTTTATTCACTGAACGGATAAATTCCTTACTTACTCCAACTGGGTCCCAACACCATTCATTCATCTATAACCAAGTGTTCATTATTGACTCAATGTCCCATGTTTAACTCAGAATTTTTTTTGTCTCGACCGGTAACATTTTCTTCCACATTGCCCAAGATACTATGCATATCTCATATATATATATATATATATATATATATATTATTAATCTAAGTTGATAAAGCATTCTATTCCTACTTTTATGAACAAAATTTTACTTCTATTAAATCTTTTCGTTAATGAATTCCCCTAAATGGGCACACATATGGAGCACACAATTAAGTCGGCCTAAGCCTAACATCACATCAATACACAAAACAATGGTCACACTTTGGTCTGAGGATCAATCACAGAAACGAGGGGTGTTACAGGTAACACATTTTACCGCATCGACCAAAATACAGGAATATGTTTTATACATATTTTTATCCATTTTAGTTAACGCAATACTTAATTATCAACGTTCTTATTACTTACTCTAATAAATCCTATTCATTCATTTATTCCCCAGTCAGGAAAGTACACTTATTTAATGAAATCATACGATCTAGGCCTAAGCCTCATTCATGGCAACACATGGATCAACCTCAGAAATCTCTTCGTCCTTGGACAAATCACAGAAAAACAAAGGGTGTTACATTGTACACCATGGGGAAACAAATGATTTTTTGTTGGAGGACTTTGTCATGTAATAATAAGCTTCATGGAGTATAGTTATCTTAAAACTCAAGAAGTAGTCCTATCTTGTTGGAGTTTGAATAAGATATATCTATTTTTATAAAACATATATATAATTCGACATAAAGGAGGAGAATGCATTTGTTACCTATCAAACCATGAGAGGGAAATTGCCTCTTGAAGTCTTTCATTTCATTTACTTTCCAGTTGTAATTGGAAAAACATCAAATATACTTTGAAGTTTGAATGGATATTCATCCATCATCATAGCTGCCAAGTTAACTTTCATTTTAGCTATAACATCCATATTTATCATCACCCACCATATCATTGGCTTTGATTTCCTTAGAATTTATCAAAAGATGGTAATTTTTATTGTCCCATATTCACAAATGACATTCCATGGTTCTATATGGGTAGCAAAATAAAATTCAATGGTTATTAAATCCTCTCTTATTCTATTCAAGAACCACTTTATAATTTTCCTTCCTATATCAATAGTTTATTTCCTTGATATTTTTTCATATACCATGCCTGTTATCAAATTGGTTGAATTTCCATGAAATTCCATCATGTTGTATGTAGCTAATTCAATTATCTCTAGATACATGAAATTAATGGCAACCAAACATAGAAATCAAAGAACTTAGTAATATGACAAATTATAACAATATGTTCTATACACATAGATATAAACTAAGGTAATTTGATCTTTACGTTGTTAGACTTGAAGACATCATAAAACCCTGTAGGATCCCACAACAGACTTTGTTTTCTAGGCTCTTTCTTAGACTCTTCATGAACAATTTGTCAACCTATTTCTTGCATCAAATCATGCATCTGGGCCTAGGGTTAAGATTTAACAAGCCCACTAAGGTCAAATTTGAAAGTTACTCTTAGAGTAGATATGAGGTCTATATAAGCCTCTTTCTTTTGTATTTTCCCCCACATTTAGTCATTTGAAAGCACTTTAGTGAGATTAAGTGTGATTCTCTCTTCAAGCTCAAGAGTGCTAAGAACTTTCTCTTGTTGAATCTTATCCTTGGATCTTTCCAAGGTGGTGATTAACACTTTGGGTTTATCTTTCTATAAGAGAATGACACTTTTCATATTCCTCTCCTAAATCTCTCCACAAGTCTATTTCTATTTTCAATTTTAGTGAGTTTTCTATGTTATTCTCCCTCTAAGTACAATTCAGCCTATTCATGAAAAGAAAGAGAAATTGTTTAGAAGTTGATTCAAGCATGAAGATGACTTATGGATGAAGAAACCCAAGATCTAAATCCAATCCATGAAGAAAATCCTATATCAAGTGGTATCATTAAGCCTCTTGATCTTGAGGTTTATTTCTTAGATCTACTCTTCATCTTTTTGATTTTGTGAATTCTAATTATAGATCCTTCGTCTCGTCTTTCATTTGACATATTAAGTGTTCAATTCTATTAAGAAAATTAATTTTCATAAAAAAATACAAAAACCTAAAAAGTTAGATCTACTTCTTTTGGCTTTGAATTTTGGAAAACTAATTTGAGATCCTTGTTCGTCATCTTGACCGAACCATAACCTCACAATTTGGTTCAATTTGGAGATAAATTTCTTTTTGGATCATAGTTGAGATTCAGCCAAATTTGAAGTGTTTATCTCATCTTTTAATGTTTTTTGCATTTCACTCTTGTTTTTTGTGTTAGGAAAATTAAAAATTCATATCTAAAATAATTATTTTAGGTGCCATATTCATATGTCTTTCCATGTGTTTGGTGAAATTTGTTAGTTGTAGTTATCTCCTTTTGTGTGTTAGAGCTTGAATTTTATGTTTCTAGGCTTTAATTATGATTTTGTCATATCTTTTAGGTACTGAAAACTCCTGCACTTAATCACATTTAATCAAGTGTATTTCTAGCTCCAAAATTATCTTAAGCCATCACACCTTTTTGTGGATATTTTCTCACTTTTGTAGGTTGTTAGTTATCTTTCTTAATAAGTTTTCTAGTGTTTATTTACATTTTCTAGAAACTTTTAGGCATCTTTATCATCTTATTTTCCATCTTAATTGATTGAATTTACATGTCATTCACCATGCCTTTCATGCCTCTTTAATGTTGGAAGAAGATGCAAGTCATCCACTAGTGTAGTTTTATTGATTTGTGTTGTTTTTAGGCAATTCTTTGGGTAATTATTTGTTGCAATTTTATGCAATAAAATAGAGGGAAAATAAGGGGAAATTGTTTAAAAAAGTTTTAAAAAAATAAAGAAAAAGAAAAGGCTTGAAAGGACTAGTAGCAATTAACTTATTTTAGGCCTTTTCTTCGCAAAACTTAAAAATTTGAGTGTAAAAAACCTTATTTTTTTGGGTGTAGAGAAAATTTATCTTGTGCAGGCTTATTAATATGTTTTTAATTTCCTCTTAGTGATAAAAAAATTGAAAAAAAATATAATTACATAGTTCACTTGTTCATTTGGTGCATTACTTGCATCTTTAGAGTTTCTAATTGTGTTTGCTTTATTGTATTTTTTGTTTACTTGTCTTATTTGATCTTGTTTATCACATTTAAAATGTAATCACTCCACTTTAGTTTTGCTTCCTTAATTAAGCTTCCATTGCTTGTCTTGATAGCCTTCTTAGTTTTGTCTCTTTGAGCTTTACCGTTCTTTGGATTCTGAGATTGCTTTTAGGTTGATCATTACTTTGGTAGCATGTTGGGTGAAGGAATAAGACTTTGGAGGTTGTTCTAAGAGAATATTTGGTGATAGATAGAGTGAATGGTAAAAGGAAAGTGTGCACATCTTGTTAAAAGCCTTCATTAGTGATACGTGTAAAACGTAAATACTTAGTGAATGGTGACCCTATCTTTATTACTTATTTTACTAACAGTTTCCTTTGTGGAAAGCTTGTGTTATGTTACTTGGTGAAGCTTCTCCTTTGAAAGACTTGTACTTTGAAAGCAAAACTTTGTAATACAATTTAGTTTGAGACTTGTGATTTGTATTTTATCTTTCTCGTATTTTGGGAGACCTCTTAGATATTCTTTTGTAATACCTTCTTATTTTGGTCCTTGTATTTTGGGACCCTTTCTTTGGACTTGTACTTTGAACTTTGGAAATTTTATTATATGCTTTCAGAAATTACCTTATCATAGTGCGCTTAGGGATAGTGTAACATCCTGCTTTTAATAATAGCTCTATTTTGTAATTTATGAAGCATGGAAGGCTTGTAAGTGTTTATTAATGAATAAAAACACTTTATGAATGGTTTATAATACTCCAAAAATTTCATTTTTGGGTATAATTATAGAAATTACATAGATCTATTTTGATAAGATCCAAATTCCGAGTGAAAGAATGAAGATAGAGGAGTAAATTGAGTGAGATTGGAAGAAACATTTCTGATCCGTTCTGATCTCCAAGGCTAGGACGACCTCAAGGTTCCAAAGGGGAAGAACGGATGACAATAAATGTCACATCACACTGGACAACCGGTGTGGATAGGATTGTCTTTTATGTTGCACACCGGATCAACACTTTACCAAATGAGCTGTAGGACAGATAACTTTGAACCGATATTCAAGACCGGAATTGAGTCCGTCCAAGAAAAGAAGATAACAATAAAAGGGTACGGTTTTCCTAAGCGGAAAGCTTACTAATTGTCCACAAGACTGGGTGACGTCTTACTGGTTGCTGGACGGTATAGTTTCCCGAACTGTTGGCTATTGGAGGTTGTTAGTTGCTTACTGAATAGTTGGATGGGTTTGAACTGTTCTTTATTGGCGGAGTAAAGCTTAGACAGAGTCACGTACCTTGGCGGAGTAAATCTTAGGCGGAGTCACGTACCTTGGCGGAGTAAAGCTTAGGCGGAGTCACGTACCTTGGCGGAGTAAAGCTTAGGCGGAGTCACGTACCTTGGCGGAGTAAAGCTTAGGCGGAGTCACGTACCTTGGCGGAGTAAAGCTTAGGCGGAGTCACGTACCTTGACGGAGTAATTAGATTAGGCGGGGTCACGTACCTTGGCGGAGTAATTAGCTTAGGCGGAGTCACGTACCTCGGCAGAGTAGTGAGTATAGGCGGAGTCTCATGCCATGACGGAGTAATAGGCATTGACGAGGTCAGATGCATTGACGGAGTGATGAGAACGTCTTTTGAGCATGGACATTTCTTAGGAGTTATTTACACACTAAGGTGTACCTACACCGCCCCAAACATTCAATACCGCCCTCACACCCACCACACTGCTCTCACATAGCTGACTTCGGTTCAGGTGAGACCGGATGAATTTAGTTCGGATTATCATTGATGAACACCTGTCGGTTGCTAGGAAGGTTAGCTTTCCTTAGAACGGATGTACACACCGGATGATTTTGAGCCGGTGTACAAGACCGGATGCTCAACCGGACTTGGAAATGGAATTCTAGTCGGTGTTGAAGTGCAGAAGTAACTTTTTGACCCTTCTCTTGTCTTTTAGGCATTATTTTAATATATTTAATCCCACTAATTGCTCTAGTACGTAGGACGGCCAGAAATGAGCACTCACATAGCCACCTTCTATTATTAATCCTCCATTATCTCCACTAACAGCACTAACAAACCCACTCACAAAGGGCTTGTTCCCCACTGCCTTGCTTTTTAAAACAAAACCATATCTCTTCAAAAACTCTTAAGAGAAAACAGCATTACAGTATACCATTTTTCTTCTTCCTCAAGACCTTCGAATAGAACCAGGACAGCCAGGAGACCTCTTTTCCAGTCAGCTAAAAGTCTTCAAACCAAGTAAGAGGGGACAGGGTTGTGAATATTTGTGAAATGGGTAGAGTTGTATGCTGTTCTAGAATTCCAGTTTTAATTTCGTATCTTGTTGCTAAATTTTGAAGCTGAAAACGTATGAATTTGACTCTGACTTCTTCATGAAAGTTGTAGATCTTTTTGTTATGTGAATTTTGATACCTGATTCAACTGATTTGGATATGTATAACAAAAGTTATAGCCAAAATACTACTGTATGTCCGAATGAAAGATTTGCTTCATGTTTAGTGTATATTTTGATATGCTGGGAATTATACATGCATAATCAGCCTTGGATGTCTTCATGAAAGTTGTAGATAATTAAGTTTTGGATTTTTAGAAAGTGGTTTCACATCAAAATAATTTTTGTAGTTCAAGTTATGCTCAAATTACTGAAGTATGTGCAAGCTGAAATTCTGAAATCCTGGAATTTTGGAAATCCGAATCTTGTTTTCAATACTGGGAATTTTGTGGTATGAATTAGTTGTTTGAGTCTTCATGAAAGTTGTTGATAACTATGTTAAGAGTATTTTAGAACTGGTTTCATGCGAAAATCATTTTTGTAACTCCAGAAACACTGAAAATACTAATATATGTACGTTTTGAAAAACTCACCTTGAGGCAGTGTGGTATTTCGTGAATAAGTAATATTTCTGTTCGGAATTTGAAACTGTGTTCTTCATGAAAGTTGTAGATAAATGTATTATTGAGCTATAGAAAATGGAATCACCTAAAAAGGAGTTGATTTGCCCATGTTATGACTGTTTTGCTAATGTATGTTGCTGTTGGGGATGCTGAGAGTCACTTAAAATGGCTATTTTGAAAGAAAATGATATTTTCTCTATGTATAAAAATTATTTATTAAATTATTGAGTGATTATGAATTTTTATAAATGTTGTTGAGTATCACACAGTTTGTATATTGTGATGGTGAATAATTATGAATGACATAATTAATATATATGTACATGAATGCCTTGTGGTTATTGACATATGTGGTTGAAATAGTAAATCCATGATTTTGTGAATTATTATGTGTATTGTGTCCTTGAGGACTTGTAGTATCCAAGAGGTTTTGGAAACGTGGATATCATGGTATGTTAAAAGAATTAAAGGCATTCATGCATCATAAGCATTCGGACGCACCATGGAATTTAGGGGTTCCATGATTGCCTACCCTGGTGGGGGGTTACTCTATGATGAGTTAAGCCCTATTTTGTTGTGTGTAACACCCCCTTATATACACGAGATAAAAAAACTTTTTAAAAAGATATACATATTTATCACTCTTTATCTCGTGTATACAAGGACGTATATACATCTGATTTCCTTTGAATATTGAAAGTAAAAAAAAAATTTGTCTTTCAATGTTTGTCCATAATGACAAAATAATTTATAGAAATCATAAGTAATAAATCATTACAATATTATATCCGAATGAAAGAGTTTATCAAAGTTTAACCTTTACCTTGTTACAATTATCTACTTGATATTGTAATAAGGCAAAATAAAATTAAACTATGCCTCTACTACAAATGTGAACAAACATTTCCTAGTCTTTGAACCATCAAGTTTTTGAATCCTACTCTTGTCATATCTCTTCATCTAATCGATTGAGGATGAGACCACTTTATCCTCTTGTAATTATATATCCTTCCATCTTGGACTGCTAGCTATATATCATATAACATATATTTTGGACACAAAAATTCAAACAAGAAGGAGTGAGAAACAAAATATAATATATTACAGATAAGACATAAGCATAAGGGTTTTCACAAACTAATATAGTAATATCAGTCATATTCTCATATACAATCAATTATGAATATAGGGTTTCCACATACATAACACTTATATTTTCCTTCATAACCATCCATATAGAATGTCACAATCACATGAATGTTATGTAATGCTTATGCTACTATCTCATTCAGTTTATGCATGTGGGCCCTTAAAGTTTTAGTTTGCACTGGGCCAACCAGGAGTTTACACTGTTTCATAAATTCTGGATAATAATAACATAAATGCCTTCATGGCATATGAACAGCTCAACTGGCGTGGAAACACTTAGAGACTAGTCAGACTGAGAAAGTTTTTATTGTGAAAGTACCCGACACCAGGGAGCGACCCCAGGTCACCTGAAGCACCCTTTCACACTCTCTCATCCCAAGGCTCGCAATTAAGCCTCCTCTAATGTATCCTCGGTTTCTATAATCCGTCCCCAGGCAATATCACATCTCATTTCTCTTTAATGATTCATGATGCATGAACTACTCGTATATTTAGTTGGTTAAGGCTTTTAGAAACTCAATTATTAAATACCATAAAGGTTCACAAAATTATCACAATAAACTGTACATTTCCATAAGTTCTTCTTTGAACTTATGTTATACTGAAATAATTTAGTACAGTCTTCAAATTCAGATCTTACCAAAATTGAGTTTCCAAGCCTTAAATATCTCAAAGCTTTCTCTTAAAAATCTTCATATATTTACATAATCTTTCTCAATTTGAATCTTAACTAGATTGAGTTTTTGAAATCTTCACAAAATATTCTTTAGTTATTTCGTTGGGGAAAACCAAAATAATTTACTTTAAACTTCTAATTTCTAAAGAAAATAATTTAAAATCATTAACTAAGAATACTTAAAACTATAAAAATTTTCTTTAATTCAAGAATTTATTATCTCAACCTCTGATTTTCTTAAAATAGCTTCTTTCTAATACTAGATTTTACTATAGAGATTAAAAATAAAGTTAATAAAAATTATTTATAAGAAGAAATAAAAGACTAAAATAATTACAAAATACTTTCTCTTGGAATAAAAATTTAAAGAGTAAGGTAAGAAAATTCTTACTGAGTTTTAACTTTCCGTCATGCTTGCTATATGCTCAAACTTCATATCACAAGATCATCAATCATTCATCAACCACAATCAAGTATAGTAATCTCATCAATCACAATCAAATATCATCAATCATAATTGCATATTATTAATCACAGTCTAATATTATAAATCACAATATCATTAATCAAAATCAAATATAATTAATTATAATCAAGTCAAATCAACTAAATATCGCTTATAAATATAATTCAAATTTTTAATGGTTATTTAAATTAGTAGATTTGATTTTGAGTCCTTATAGTCCATTCCTCACACAGGTCTATATAAGTCCATATATCCAGTCTTCGCATAGGTATAGTTCAGTCTAGACAGGTCATAATAGTCCAAGTCCTTGCATAGGTTTAGTTCGATCCATATAGGATATAAAAATCCAAGTCCTTGCATAGGTTTAGTTCAGTCCGTATAAGTTATAATAGTTCAGATCTATGTATAGCTATTTTAGAATAAGTTACACAATATATTAAATTTATTATAAATTTTAAGTTGAGAAGTTATTACTTTAAAATAATATTATTATTAAATTTAAAAGGAGTAGGGGACTCCTCCCTTTATTCTTATGTCTTTCATATTATATTCTTATCTCACTCCCCCTTACCTCTTGTATACCGATTCGTTATTGAAAATCCATGCGCGCCTCGTCTCCGAGTTCTAAAACATACCAATTTCATTTTAATATAATTACAAGATGAAAATTAAGATTACAACTTAAAATAAAAAATGGTAAATTTTGAATAGTGAATAGTGAATAGTAAATCGTGAATAGTAACAGTAAATAGTAAAACGTGAATAGTAACAGTAAATAGTAAAACATGAATAGTAACAGTAAATAGTAAATCGTGAATAGTACTAGTAAATAGTAACAGTAAATAGTAATTTACTATTTGAATAGTAATTTACTATTGAAATAGTGTTTACTATGCAGAATAGTAACTTAAAATAATATTATTTCCAGTATAATAACAGATTTCTAAAAACGATATAAAAATAACCCAAAAAATATAAAAGAGAAGTATTCTTACCTTAGGATTTTGGCAGAACCTTATCCCCAAAAACTTTTCTTCTCTCTCTCACTTCCACCACTATCTCACTAGCACTACTATATTAAGAAAACTTAATCTGAAATTGTGAATTCTAAAGAAGAAATCCTTCGGTATTTATAGGAAAAAAATTTACTATGCATTCCATTATTTTAATATAAAAGTACTATGCATTTTTATATTTTTTATTCCAGGTTACTGTGCATCTTTTGAAAATTTCATATATGCACAGTGATTTGCATAGTAATTGTCGGCAAAATTATTAAGTCAAATAGTAACTCTTCACTCGGTATATTTTAAATATTCAAAATGAGTCCTTTTTGAAATTTAGCGATATTATATCAGTCCTCACTAATTTTATAATAAGTAATATAAAGCTGAAATTTTAAAAATCTAAAATTTTCTGTTAATAAAAATTTATTGATACGTTTCTAATTTTTTAACGATTAGAAAAAATCAAGATTTTTCTCAAACCGATAATTTTTAGATAAGTCTACTTGAAATGGATTTTAGAAAATTTTCTTATAATTTAACTTTACATTCTTGTAAATATTTTTAATTTTAAGCAACTTTATATGAATTTAAAATTATTTAAAATATATTATTTTATTAAAATAATTCAAAATTTTCAAAAAATTCCAGAAAATCATAAATATTATGTAGATCAAAATGTTCAAAAGAACCATAGTCTAATTCCTTCAAAATTTTATTTTAAAATTCTAATAAGAGTTAAGTCTTAAATATGTAAAAAAACAAAAATATAACAACATAAAATAAAAATGGTGAATAATAAGGATATTAAAAATTCTTAATATAATTTTCTTAATTAGTGAATATTAATTAATTCACTTTAAAATTCTCATTCAGAAATATTTTCATTTTTTTTATTATTATTTTAAAAAAACAAATAATAAAAATATAAATACCAAAATTAAAAAAATAATAATAAACTAACTTATAGTAAGTATTTTTCAAGAAATATATATTAATATCTATTTCCTATTTGTGATGAAAATAGGATGTTACAACTCTACTCCCCTAAAAGAAATTTCGTCCTCGAAATTTAATATTGTTAATAAATCTTACCATAGATAAACTAACTGAACTGTTCTAAAATATATTTATAGTTTCCTTGACAATTGTGTACATTTTCCTTAACATTGCCATTTATCTCTCTTTTTTTTTAATCTTATCAGTATTTTTTTTCCATAACTCAAAAATATTACTCGTCTTAATTTTGTCAACCATGCTCATCATAAATTGATGGTTAACTCTAAACACTTCAATAATTACGTTTCTCAATCTATTAAAATCTTACTTAACATAATCCATAACATCTATTAATTAAAATTCCTACTCATAACATAGTAAAATGGACTGCTGAGAATTAATTACTGGACAACTAGCCGTTAGCAACTAGCCGTTGGACTAGCCGTTGGACTAGCCGTTTATGACCGTTGCAACTCTCCCTCCCTTGCTTGCTTATAAATTCTCATTCCATTCTCACTTCCTATCACAACTTCAAGATTTCTTAGTTTCTCTCTTCTATCTAATTTCTTCAATCTTTTTCTCAAGTACTATCATACTATTCGATGGCCAACCTTCCTAGAAGTAAGGAAGAACGAAGTCGGGATGGACTACAGGTTGTGGTAACAAGTGCCTCACTTCTTATAATCGTTATGATTATTTCTCTAGTTTGGATAATTTTTGTATTGCCAAGACTCTTAGACCTCTATCTATGATATACTAGATGTTCTATTTTATTTTCCTTAATGTAATCGTGTATAATAAATTATCTTAGTGAGAAAGGATAAATATGTCTTAGTCCATGTTGTACTTGTTTATCTAGTTAAATCCTTGTGGTCTTTGTTTCATGATAATCCAGGGTATGTAATCATTTCTTATTGTCTTCTATAATGAATTAAATATTCCTTAACTAAGTGATTGTACATTCCATTATAATTGACTACAACCATTACATATAATTGATAAATTCTCCAATCTTAAATCACTACGTTGACTTAGAAATACTCACTTGAATTTTTTTTTTTATGGGTAACTAAGACTTATGTAATTCTCTTTATAGGAAAATCAATAAGTAAAGGTTCATATATACTTCCTTATGGTTTACTAACACATTTCTTTATTTTAAATCTACAATGGTCATTACATAACAATGATTTATATCAGGTATGTATATTCGTCGAACAAAATCGATGACTAAAAGAAAATAACTTGATAAACATGTATCATATTGTTAGGAATCACAAAAATATTTTATGTCACAATTTCTAAATATTAAACCAATATCAATATCTTCCAAAGATCTATAATGCTTATTTTAGGTCATTCATTGATATATTTATCACAATAAATTAATTTTTAAAAAAATTCAAAAATATATGGTTAATTACATTCGATGTCACAATCATAAAAGTTTCATTAATTCATATATTTACACACATAACCATCATATATATTATTCAATCGTAGACATCATAAATGAAAACTTCATCAAATCAAACAATAATTAACATATTTTATATGTCATACAAAAGAAGAATCAATACAAATAGCCAGAGATACAATTCCTAATATGATTATTTGTTATATCAAACAAGTTATAAATTATCATATTTCTTTCATGAAGCATACATCCACACATTTTTCTTTTCAAACTATATCACCAAAGGACAAAACTATGATTCTATCTTAAACAATTTGTTATACTAGTTTGGGATTACAACAGTTATCTACCCATTGGAATTCTAATTCACACAAGTATCTCTTACAACTTCAAGGACATGGTAAGGAATATCCTAATAGAATTTATTGAGTTTATCTCCATTTCTCCATATACCACATTAACCCAAGGTTAAATTCGTTGATCTTAACATCCTTTTTTTTTTACATGTCTTTCACTACTTAGTGCAAATCATTCGGGGTGATCAGTCCCGATAGTTTATAACTAAGTAGTCAAAGTCACGACAGCTCCAGTCTAGAATTCATACCAAAATATTTCTAAGAATTTTCTATTGTCTTATCTCCCTTGTTGTCTCATACCATATTGTAAAACAGGAAAATGTTAGAATATTTCACTATCACATATTAATCAGAGAATCAAACACCATATAATACATTTGGAATAAAAGGAAATAACTGCATTAGTTAATTTACCTTATCATTCCACCATACATTAAGGCCCGTACTTAAACAATGTCAAGAAAGACTTCAGAATGGCCAGTTTCTGATAATCCCTGCAATAACATTTTTCAAGTAACAGGCTATAAAGTTCTAACTTATACTTCTTATGAACTTAAAATTAGTTCCTTCTTTCTATACTCCTAATTTTTCTTCACTTACTTCTTACCATTTACTCTAATAAAATTTCCTCTTTTCTCAACCATAAAATCTCTTGTCAAACTCAACCATCAGAGTACACTAACACGCTAGTAAGACCATACCACAAGCCGGTTTGGATTGAATTGCTCTGATACCACTTTGTAACACCCCCTTATATACACGAGATAAAAAAAACTTTTTAAAAAGATATACATATTTATCACTCTTTATCTCGTGTATACAAGGACGTATATACATCTGATTTCCTTTGATTATTGAAAGTAAAAAAAAAAATTGTCTTTCAATGTTTGTCCATAATGAGAAAATAATTTATAGAAATCATAAGTGATAAATCATTACAATATTATATCCGAATGAAAGAGTTTATCAAAGTTTAACCTTTACCTTGTTACAATTATCTACTTGATATTGTAATAAGGCAAAATAAAATTAAACTATGCCTCTACTACAAATGTGAACAAACATTTCCTAGTCCTTGAACCATCAAGTTTTTGAATCCTACTCTTGTCATATCTCTTCATCTAATCGATTGAGGATGAGACCACTTTATCCTCTTGTAATTACATATCCTTCCATCTTGGACTGCTAGCTATATATCATATAACATATATTTTGGACACAAAAATTCAAACAAGAAGGAGTGAGAAACAAAATATAATATATTACAGATAAGACATAAGCATAAGGGTTTTCACAAACTAATATAGTAATATCAGTCATATTCTCATATACAATCAATTATGAATATAGGGTTTCCACATACATAACACTTATATTTTCCTTCATAACCATCCATATAGAATGTTACAATCACATGAATGTTATGTAATGCTTATGCTACTATCTCATTCAGTTTATGCATGTGGGCCCTTAAAGTTTTAGTTTGCACTGGGCCAACCAGGAGTTTACACTGTTTCATAAATTCTGGATAATAATAACATAAATGCCTTCATGGCATATGAACAGCTCAACTGGCGTGGAAACACTTAGAGACTAGTCAGACTGAGAAAGTTTTTATTGTGAAAGTACCCGACACCAGGGAGCGACCCCAGGTCACCTGAAGCACCCTTTCACACTCTCTCATCCCAAGGCTCGCAATTAAGCCTCCTCTAATGTATCCTCGGTTTCTATAATCCGTCCCCAGGCAATATCACATCTCATTTCTCTTTAATGATTCATGATGCATGAACTACTCGTATATTTAGTTGGTTAAGGCTTTTAGAAACTCAATTATTAAATACCATAAAGGTTCACAAAATTATCACAATAAACTGTACATTTCCATAAGTTCTTCTTTGAACTTCTGTTATACTGAAATAATTTAGTACAGTCTTCAAATTCAGATCTTACCAAAATTGAGTTTCCAAGCCTTAAATATCTCAAAGCTTTCTCTTAAAAATCTTCATATATTTACATAATCTTTCTCAATTTGAATCTTAACTAGATTGAGTTTTTGAAATCTCCACAAAATATTCTTTAGTTATTTCGTTGGGGAAAACCAAAATAATTTACTTTAAACTTCTAATTTCTAAAGAAAATAATTTAAAATCATTAACTAAGAATACTTAAAACTATAAAAATTTTCTTTAATTCAAGAATTTATTATCTCAACCTCTGATTTTCTTAAAATAGCTTCTTTCTAATACTAGATTTTACTATAGAGATTAAAAATAAAGTTAATAAAAATTATTTATAAGAAGAAATAAAAGACTAAAATAATTACAAAATACTTTCTCTTGGAATAAAAATTTAAAGAGTAAGGTAAGAAAATTCTTACTGAGTTTTAACTTTCCGTCATGCTTGCTATATGCTCAAACTTCATATCACAAGATCATCAATCATTCATCAACCACAATCAAGTATAGTAATCTCATCAATCACAATCAAATATCATCAATCATAATTGCATATTATTAATCACAGTCTAATATTATAAATCACAATATCATTAATCGAAATCAAATATAATTAATTATAATCAAGTCAAATCAACTAAATATCGCTTATAAATATAATTCAAATTTTTAATGGTTATTTAAATTAGTAGATTTGATTTTGAGTCCTTATAGTCCATTCCTCACACAGGTCTATATAAGTCCATATATCCAGTCTTCGCATAGGTATAGTTCAGTCTAGACAGGTCATAATAGTCCAAGTCCTTGCATAGGTTTAGTTCGATCCATATAGGATATAAAAATCCAAGTCCTTGCATAGGTTTAGTTCAGTCCGTATAAGTTATAATAGTTCAGATCTATGTATAGCTATTTTAGAATAAGTTACACAATATATTAAATTTATTATAAATTTTAAGTTGAGAAGTTATTACTTTAAAATAATATTATTATTAAATTTAAAAGGAGTAGGGGACTCCTCCCTTTATTCTTATGTCTTTCATATTATATTCTTATCTCACTCCCCCTTACCTCTTGTATACCGATTCGTTATTGAAAATCCATGCGCGCCTCGTCTCTGAGTTCTAAAACATACCAATTTCATTTTAATATAATTACAAGATGAAAATTAAGATTACAACTTAAAATAAAAATGGTAAATTTTGAATAGTGAATAGTGAATAGTAAATCGTGAATAGTAACAGTAAATAGTAAAACGTAAATAGTAACAGTAAATAGTAAAACGTGAATAGTAACAGTAAATAGTAAATCGTGAATAGTACTAGTAAATAGTAACAGTAAATAGTAATTTACTATTTGAATAGTAATTTACTATTGAAATAGTATTTACTATGCAGAATAGTAACTTAAAATAATATTATTTCCAGTATAATAACAGATTTCTAAAAACGATATAAAAATAACCCAAAAAATATAAAAGAGAAGTATTCTTACCTTAGGATTTTGGCAGAACCTTATCCCCAAAAACTTTTCTTCTCTCTCTCACTTCCACCACTATCTCACTAGCACTACTATATTAAGAAAACTTAATCTGAAATTGTGAATTCTAAAGAAGAAATCCTTCGGTATTTATAGGAAAAAAATTTACTATGCATTCCATTATTTTAATATAAAAGTACTATGCATTTTTGAATTTTTTATTCCAGGTTACTGTGCATCTTTTGAAAATTTCATATATGCACAGTGATTTGCATAGTAATTGTCGGCAAAATTATTAAGTCAAATAGTAACCCTTCACTCGGTATATTTTAAATATTCAAAATGAGTTGAAATTTAGCGATATTATATCAGTCCTCACTAATTTTATAATAAGTAATATAAAGCTGAAATTTTAAAAATCTAAAATTTTCTGTTAATAAAAATTTATTGATACGTTTCTAATTTTTTAACGATTAGAAAAAATCAAGATTTTTCTCAAACCGATAATTTTTAGATAAGTCTACTTGAAATGGATTTTAGAAAATTTTCTTATAATTTAACTTTACATTCTTGTAAATATTTTTAATTTTAAGCAACTTTATATGAATTTAAAATTATTTAAAATATATTATTTTATTAAAATAATTCAAAATTTTCAAAAAATTCCAGAAAATCATAAATATTATGTAGATCAAAATGTTCAAAAGAACCATAGTCTAATTCCTTCAAAATTTTATTTTAAAATTCTAATAAGAGTTAAGTCTTAAATATGTAAAAAAACAAAAATATAACAACATAAAATAAAAATGGTGAATAATAAGGATATTAAAAATTCTTAATATAATTTTCTTAATTAGTGAATATTAATTAAGTCACTTTAAAATTCTCATTCAGAAATATTTTCATTTTTTTTTATTATTATTTTAAAAAACAAATAATAAAAATATAAATACCAAAATTAAAAAAATAATAATAAACTAACTTATAGTAAGTATTTTTCAAGAAATATATATTAATATCTATTTCCTATTTGTGATGAAAATAGGATGTTACATTGTGTGCCATGGAGTGTAGGGATTCATGGTCTATGCAAAGTCCTACTTATGATAATTGTGTACTTCGGTACTTAAGCGCCATGAAGTATAGGGATTCATGGTATATGCTAAAGCCCTAATTGTGTAAGCGCCATGAAGTATAGGGATTCATGGTATATGCTAAAGCCCTAATTGTGTAAGTGCCATGAAGTATAGGGATTCATGGTATATGCTAAAGCCCTAATTGTGTAAGCGCCATGAAGTATAGGGATTCATGGTATATGCTAAAGCCCTAATTGTGTCTCTATGAGACTTTTACTGCAGTATTCTCACCAAACCAAATGGATCCAGCATGACATCATTTAACTAATTGAAGAATTATTAAATGGACTTGTTTGGCATATTCATCATATCATTATGAGTTGTTGATTGTGTTTGTGTAATTATATCTATTTTATATTTATTCTATATTCTGTCTCACTCTTACATTAATTTTTACAGCGAATGACACGCAGAATGCAGAGTGATGCCATGATGAATGTCTATTTGGATTATTACCTGAACTTTGATTTTATGGGTTGTAATAAGTATAATATGTCATGTACCATTATTTTCTAAATCGTTTCCGCTACTTAAGTATTTTCTTGAATTTAATTATTCACGTCTAGCATGTATGATAATTTTTCCGCTGTTATCAACTGTTACATAAACTCTGAAATAAATTGATGAATTTTAAAATGATCTTTCGAAAAAGCGAAAAATTTATTCGAAAATTTTAATCAACGTTTAGGGGCGTCACATGTTGGTATCAGAGCATTTTCAAAAATTCAGGACCAATTACTATGTTATGCCTTGATTCTTGATATACTATGTGAATTGTTTGATTAATTGTTTGAGAATATGTCTTATATGTGCTATATGACTTGTGCCTGACTGATAAACTGCAAAGTGATTTGTTTGATTAATAGCTTGATGATATGATAAATGTGCGTTATATGACTTATTGCTTATCTGATAAATTGTAGTTACGTTATAATATTATATATATATATATACGATATATTTTCCCATAGGATTAGTATAAATCAAACCATGAATATAGGATGACAAGGAACGAGAACGACGCTATGGCAGCTGCTATCAACCGTTTGGCTGAAGCTATAGAAAGGCAGAATCAACTAAGAATTTTCGAAGAAAATCACCAAGACAGATTGGCACGAGAAGAGATTAATAGACAACTGAAACCTCAGCCAACTACCTTCAAAAGGAGAGGATCATTTTATCCAAATTGTTTCAAGGGAGGATCATCATCTTCTTCTGAAAAACGTAACAATCATGTGAATATAAAGTGTCATAAGTGCAAAGGTAATCACCATGTACGTGATTGCAATAGACGCTTAGAAAATATCACTTGCTATCAATGCAATCAGAAGGGGCACATCAGCCCAAATTGTCCGCTGAAACAGCAAATCAACAACACTATGAAGAAACAAAGAGATTCGGGTTATCAAGAAGTCTGTAGAGGAAACACTCGCACTGTTCAACCTATAAGACAGTATAGGGAGTCAACAGACGAAAGATCACATACAGGAAGAGTCTTTGACATTAGCAGCTCAGAGGCAGACTAAGCAAGCGACCTCATGCAAAGTAAGTGTGAGATCAATGATACCATTTTATCTATGTTGTCTGATTCGGGTGCTACACCGAAGTAAGTTAGACGTTTTCAATTACCCGTAAAGCCTATAATATATGACTTGATTATTTCCATTCCCAACGGTACATAACTTAGGATTACTAAGATGTGTAACGATTATGCTGAACTCACAGAAGGTAGGAACTTTCTTGTCAATTCTGTTTATCTTTGAAGAATATGGAAGTAATTCTAGGAATGAATTGGTTATCGGTGAATCAAGTTTTAATAGACTGTCATAACGAGACCAAGATAGTCCAAATGTTGGAAACTCCTTATTCCCTCTTCATTTTCTTAGACATACTAGAGATAGCTTGGAGCTTAAGGTGAAATTCTTATACTCTTTTGTTGTTTTTGGTTTTAGGTTTTGGTTTCTATGGTGATAGAAGAATACCTTATGAATGAGTTTAAGAGTAGAAATCATTTTTCATGTGAAACCCAAAGGAAGAATATGTCTTAAGAATCTTTGGATAAGTGTGAAATGGTATACGAAGATTTTAAGATTTGAGATGGAAGATAATGGCTGTTAAGGGTGACTGTTTAATTTTAGTGAAACCCTAACTCTAGGATTTGGGAAAAATGAATGATAATGTTATGAAGAGTGATTTTGTGGAAGCCCATGATAATGTGTGTGTAGGTGTTATTAATAACGGAGATTAGTAGTTATTAGAAATGATTATTAAGTTTTGATGAAGAGTATAATAAGTTGAGGATTTTGGTTAAGTTGATGATTCTGATGACTTTTAATACTCTAGGATGATGATATATATGAGAAATCGAATTATTAAAACATTGGTATTGATTATTGGGGATTAGGAGAAGAGTGTATATGAATATGTGAGTGATTAGAGGACTTAAATTTAGATTGTTGATGTTTATGATGATGTTAATAATAGTTGCAAGCAATTGATAGTGAATTAAGGTAATAAATACTAGAGTCACTTTGAAGTAGTTGAAATAGTAATAGTTGAATGATTCATGTGATGATCTTAAAAACTAAGGACCATAGTATTATTATTGACGGGTGTGATTAGCTCTTTTAAGACTTAAGGAATCTTGGACTTGGGAAGGGAATTCCCGAAGCCTAACACGAGCATGTAAATTGAAGTTAGACGAACTAGGATTTGATAAAGAGTATTGGAGGAGAATATTTACGATGGTATATTAATGGCATAAATATGTATATTGTAATAGGATTGTATCCCGGATGATGATACGGAAAGATTTCAGCTTTGAAATTTCAAGGACGAAATTTTTATTAGGGTGGGAGAATTGTAACATCCTGCTTTTAATAATAGCTCTATTTTGTAATTTATGAAGCATGGAAGGCTTGTAAGTGTTTATTAATGAATAAAAACACTTTATGAATGGTTTATAATACTCCAAAAATTTCATTTTTGGGTATAATTATAGAAATTACATAGATCTATTTTGATAAGATCCAAATTCCGAGTGAAAGAATGAAGATAGAGGAGTAAATTGAGTGAGATTGGAAGAAACATTTCTGATCCGTTCTGATCTCCAAGGCTAGGACGACCTCAAGGTTCCAAAGGGGAAGAACGGATGACAATAAATGTCACATCACACCGGACAACCGGTGTGGATAGGATTGTCTTTTATGTTGCACACCGGATCAACACTTTACCAAATGAGCTGTAGGACAGATAACTTTGAACCGATATTCAAGACCGGAATTGAGTCCGTCCAAGAAAAGAAGATAACAATAAAAGGGTACGGTTTTCCTAAGCGGAAAGCTTACTAATTGTCCACAAGACTGGGTGACGTCTTACTGGTTGCTGGACGGTATAGTTTCCTGAACTGTTGGCTATTGGAGGTTGTTAGTTGCTTACTAAATAGTTGGATGGGTTTGAACTGTTCTTTATTGGCGGAGTAAAGCTTAGACAGAGTCACGTACCTTGGCGGAGTAAATCTTAGGCGGAGTCACGTACCTTGGCGGAGTAAAGCTTAGGCGGAGTCACGTACCTTGGCGGAGTAAAGCTTAGGCGGAGTCACGTACCTTGGCGGAGTAAAGCTTAGGCGGAGTCACGTACCTTGGCGGAGTAAAGCTTAGGCGGAGTCACGTACCTTGGCGGAGTAAAGCTTAGGCGGAGTCACGTACCTTGACGGAGTAATTAGATTAGGCGGGGTCACGTACCTTGGCGGAGTAATTAGCTTAGGCGGAGTCACGTACCTCGGCGGAGTAATTAGCTTAGGCGGAGTCACGTACCTCGGCAGAGTAGTGAGTATAGGCGGAGTCTCATGCCATGACGGAGTAATAGGCATTGACGAGGTCAGATGCATTGACGGAGTGATGAGAACGTCTTTTGAGCATGGACATTTCTTAGGAGTTATTTACACACTAAGGTGTACCTACACCGCCCCAAACATTCAATACCGCCCTCACACCCACCACACTGCTCTCACATAGCTGACTTCGGTTCAGGTGAGACCGGATGAATTTAGTTCGGATTATCATTGATGAACACCTGTCGGTTGCTAGGAAGGTTAGCTTTCCTTAGAACGGATGTACACACCGGATGATTTTGAGCCGGTGTACAAGACCGGATGCTCAACCGGACTTGGAAATGGAATTCTAGTCGGTGTTGAAGTGCAGAAGTAACTTTTTGACCCTTCTCTTGTCTTTTAGGCATTATTTTAATATATTTAATCCCACTAATTGCTCTAGTACGTAGGACGGCCAGAAATGAGCACTCACATAGCCACCTTCTATTATTAATCCTCCATTATCTCCACTAACAGCACTAACAAACCCACTCACAAAGGGCTTGTTCCCCACTGCCTTGCTTTTTAAAACAAAACCATATCTCTTCAAAAACTCTTAAGAGAAAACAGCATTACAGTATACCATTTTTCTTCTTCCTCAAGACCTTCGAATAGAACCAGGACAGCCAGGAGACCTCTTTTCCAGTCAGCTAAAAGTCTTCAAACCAAGTAAGAGGGGACAGGGTTGTGAATATTTGTGAAATGGGTAGAGTTGTATGCTGTTCTAGAATTCCAGTTTTAATTTCGTATCTTGTTGCTAAATTTTGAAGCTGAAAACGTATGAATTTGACTCTGACTTCTTCATGAAAGTTGTAGATCTTTTTGTTATGTGAATTTTGATACCTGATTCAACTGATTTGGATATGTATAACAAAAGTTATAGCCAAAATACTATTGTATGTCCGAATGAAAGATTTGCTTCATGTTTAGTGTATATTTTGATATGCTGGGAATTATACATGCATAATCAGCCTTGGATGTCTTCATGAAAGTTGTAGATAATTAAGTTTTGGATTTTTAGAAAGTGGTTTTACATCAAAATAATTTTTGTAGTTCAAGTTATGCTCAAATTACTGAAGTATGTGCAAGCTGAAATTCTGAAATCCTGGAATTTTGGAAATCCGAATCTTGTTTTCAATACTGGGAATTTTGTGGTATGAATTAGTTGTTTGAGTCTTCATGAAAGTTGTTGATAACTATGTTAAGAGTATTTTAGAACTGGTTTCATGCGAAAATCATTTTTGTAACTCCAGAAACACTGAAAATACTAATATATGTACGTTTTGAAAAACTCACCTTGAGGCAGTGTGGTATTTCGTGAATAAGTAATATTTCTGTTCGGAATTTGAAAATGTGTTCTTCATGAAAGTTGTAGATAAATGTATTATTGAGCTATAGAAAATGGAATCACCTAAAAAGGAGTTGATTTGCCCATGTTATGACTGTTTTGCTAATGTATGTTGCTGTTGGGGATGCTGAGAGTCACTTAAAATGGCTATTTTGAAAGAAAATGATATTTTCTCTATGTATAAAAATTATTTATTAAATTATTGAGTGATTATGAATTTTTATAAATGTTGTTGAGTATCACACAGTTTGTATATTGTGATGGTGAATAATTATGAATGACATAATTAATATATATGTACATGAATGCCTTGTGGTTATTGACATATGTGGTTGAAATAGTAAATCCATGATTTTGTGAATTATTATGTGTATTGTGTCCTTGAGGACTTGTAGTATCCAAGAGGTTTTGGAAACGTGGATATCATGGTATGTTAAAAGAATTAAAGGCATTCATGCATCATAAGCATTCGGACGCACCATGGAATTTAGGGGTTCCATGATTGCCTACCCTGGTGGGGGGTTACTCTATGATGAGTTAAGCCCTATTTTGTTGTGTGCCATGGAGTGTAGGGATTCATGGTCTATGCAAAGTCCTACTTATGATAATTGTGTACTTCGGTACTTAAGCGCCATGAAGTATAGGGATTCATGGTATATGTTAAAGCCCTAATTGTGTAAGCGCCATGAAGTATAGGGATTCATGGTATATGCTAAAGCCCTAATTGTGTAAGCGCCATGAAGTATAGGGATTCATGGTATATGCTAAAGCCCTAATTGTGTCTCTATGAGACTTTTACTGCAGTATTCCCACCAAACCAAATGGATCCAGCATGACATCATTTAACTAATTGAAGAATTATTAAATGGACTTGTTTGGCATATTCATCATATCATTATGAGTTGTTGATTGTATTTGTGCAATTATATCTATTTTATATTTATTCTATATTCTGTCTCACTCTTACATTAATTTTTACAGCGAATGACACGCAGAATGCAGAGTGATGCCATGATGAATGTCTATTTGGATTATTACCTAAACTTTGATTTTATGGGTTGTAATAAGTATAATATGTCATGTACCATTATTTTCTAAATCGTCTCCGCTACTTAAGTATTTTCTTGAATTTAATTATTCACGTCTAGCATGTATGATAATTTTTCCGCTGTTATCAACTGTTACATAAACTCTGAAATAAATTGATGAATTTTAAAATGATCTTTCGAAAAAGCGAAAAATTTATTCGAAAATTTTAATCAACGTTTAGGGGCGTCACAGATAGTTTCTTTTCTTGCTCATGACTAGTACCTTGCTTACTTTCTTGCATATTGGTTTCAAGCTAGAAATTTGGGTTTTGGATCAAATCTCGTTAACAGTTCCTCCCTTATTCTTTTTGCTAGTCTTTTATGGTGTCTTTTCATAGGTTTTTTTTAATCCACTAGAAAAGTAGTTTATTGCTTTACGTATAAATTTGAACCAAAAAAGAAATAAAAAAGGAAAATGGTGATAAGCATAGTAGGGACTCCATTACTCCCCAATTTGAGACCTTAATACAACAATTAGGTGCTCTGCATGCTAGAATGGGCTCCTATGAGTCAAAGGGTGAGAGCACAATATATAAGAGTCATGAGAGAAAGAAAATGGCAAAGAGGTTCCTTGAGAAAATCCATAGCAAAGTAAAACAATTATGGAAAAATATTTTAGACTTTGATGATAAAGGAAGTGAGAAAATTAGAAAAATGGGAAAAAGTAACAAAAATTAAGAAGAAAACATAATAAAGTTATGGAAAAAAAATGCAACATGACGTGAGAGAACATGACAAGTTTGTGAAAAAGAAACAAAAGATAAAAAGGAAAGGTAATAGGAATGTTGAGTATAAAGAGAGTGGGGTGCATGTTAGTGACTCGCTTTTGGACAACCATAGTGCTTTAAGAGAATGTCACCTTACTAATAATTTGTCTACCCTTATCATTAGTTCTTTTCCTTAAGAAGACCATAAGGTGGTAGAGGAATTTCCTCCAACTTCTCTCATCTATTGTAAAAGGAATTGTTCACCAATTATCCATAGTTCTCTTAGGATCACTTATAGGATGTATATAATTACTATAGCTTCTTATAGGTAAGGATGTGTCTTTACTCCTTTGAGTTGGTTTTCCCTAAAGTCATGTCCTTTTTATTGTTTCTTTAGTCTAGGACTTTTATAAGTTTAACCTTTTATCCATCTCATTGTATATAGGACCACATAATACATATGACCATGTTGATATCATTCATTTTTATGAGGGGTTATGTAAGGAGCTAGTAGCATATTTTCATGTCATGAACACTTTAATTCCTAGTTTGAATATCATTATTCATTATGACCTGCTTAGGGAATCCCATCTTATGCTTTCTCATTACATGCCCATGTTTAGTCATATATCACATATTCTTATATCTACACTTTATATCATACTCATTATGAATCACATAGATAGTACCATTTCTAGGATACATGGGGTCCTTCACAGTTTTACATGTGCATTCTTGTGGGATCTTCCCATTACTTCCTTTGGTGACATCTTTTATT
Source organism: Clitoria ternatea (assembly GCA_037962975.1). Taxonomy (NCBI): domain Eukaryota; kingdom Viridiplantae; phylum Streptophyta; class Magnoliopsida; order Fabales; family Fabaceae; genus Clitoria; species Clitoria ternatea. Next base: position 145,701,114 of record CM075673.1, read on the forward strand.
TTATTACGTCAAAGGTGAAAAAGGTAGTTTTCGACCTTGGTGGATGTTTCCATTCCTTCCATTTTTCCCCTTTTGTTTGATCATTTGTATTTTCTTTAATCTTTCTCATACCGTGGACTCATTTTTATACTCTGCATCTTGTAGGATTACTATTGCCTTGTGAGTTGCTTTAGGTAAACTTGAATTTGAGGGCAAATCCTTTTGAGGAGGGAAAGCATGATGAGGTCCATGGATGAGCTTAGATTTTACATCTTTGGACCTTTTTCATTTATATATTCTTAGACTTAGCTCAATGGGCTTTTGGATTGATTGTATCTCATTATTGTTAGAAGCTTATTAGTAGTTAGGTTTAGGCTTTACATGGCAATCTTTTTTATTTTAGGCATTGTTATCTCTTAGTTTTGGGCTTTGGGTGAAGCTTTAACAATCCCATCAAGGTCAAATCCAAAAGTTACTCTTAGCGTATAAAGAAGGTCTATATAAACCTTTCTTAAGGCTGGCTAAGTTCAGAGTCAGAGAAGAAGCTACAGAAGATGAAGGAAAACTATTTTTTTGATGTTGAGACTAGTGTAGAAAAGGCAAAGAGAATGTAGGAAGTAGAAAAGCACAAATCAGTAGACCAGTTGGAGTTGATGGTTAAGGTCATTCAAAGTTGTTTTGAAATGACATGGGAAAAAATAATAAATCCCTAAGCCCCTTGTTAGGTAATAATGGTACCTCTCCGATACAAGAGCTTCTCAAGAAAGGAATCAAGTGAATCTGCTCAAAGTCACATCAATATACCCTTTAGCCCCTACCTACCAGAAACAGAAGTCAAATCTAAACCACCAAACCCTTATTTCAGAAACCAAGGAAAACCAAAACAATGGACCCATAACCTAACCTACTACAGACCAACCTACCCAACCAAGTCCTGATCATTCTAAAAACAAGTCACAACTCTTCCTTGCAAATACAGCCAGACCTTATCCCTCAGCCCCAACTAAGTTTGGTATAAACCTAAAGTCTCTTACCAAAAATAATCCAACCTTATCCAATAAACTTCTAAATGACCCTAGCTCTACAACTCACCAGCCAAATACAACTGATTCACCCAAACAATACCCTACCTATTATGTTGAGTTCCCTGAAGACACTCCCCCTATTAAGCCCACCCCAATCTCTTCCATATATGAGTCCCTGTTAAGTAAAGGGATTCAGGAAGTGTTAAGTTTAAAGAGGGGAAGATAGGAGGAAGATGTATTGGATGGGAAAAGGAGAAGGCTACTCCAACTATCTTAGTCACAATTCCAAAAGTCAAGTATAGATCAGTATAGGTCTAACTTAAGTCACTTTGCTTCTAAGGCCGAGGAGGCGAGCCAAATCAAGCCCTCGAGTCAGCCATCAAAATCCTAAGTTGGAATTATTATGGGATTACAGCCCCCGTGATAGTTAGGGAACTTAAAGCCCTCGAGAAGAAGTTGAAGTTGTCTCTTTTTTAGTTGTCATGGAAACCAAAGCAGGTTATGAATGAGTGAAGGGAATTAGAAGGAAAATAAGGTTTAATTTCTGTCATGTAGTAAGTTCTGTTGGCCTTGTTGGTGGCCTGGCTCTTTTGTGGGATTCTACACTAGATGTTTGTATCTTAAAATCTAATAAAAATATTATCCACTTCATTGTATCCTTTGTTAATTATAATATAAAAGTGTATTATACTTTTATGTATGCCCCCTGTTTTCAACATAAGGAGAATATTTTGGTTAACTCTGAAAAATCTTTAGGTGTCTCCAGGTATGGGATTATATTGGGTGACTTCAATGAGTGTTTACATTTATATGATAAATCCAGTCATATTCCTCCTTACCCAAATAGAATGACTTTGTTTAGAAACATGGTTCATAGTCTTAATCTCATTGAAACTCCCATTACGTTGTCAGTTCACATGGATTAATAATCCAAGGAATGGTATGGTTACCAAAGAAAGAATAGATAGAGCTTTCTCAAATTTTGAAGCCCTTGAAGTTTTTCCCAATGCTTTATGTATAGCTCTCTCGCCAACCTCTTTTGACCATTCTCCTTTGCTGCTGGATTTGAAACCAAAAAGGAAAAGTAATTCCTACTTTAATTTTAAGGTTTCTGGGAGGAACGCCAGACTGTTCTAATATTATAAGAAAAGGATGGCTTAGAGCAGAAGAAAAAGATAACCCCTAGGACCAGCTTTAGGATCATCACTCTCAATGTTACAATTCCCTCCAGCAATGGAATCAGGACACTTTTAAGAATTCTGATATTGAAGTTACCAGATTGCAGTGTTGTTCAAGTGGCTTCAATACTCAAAAGGGGGGGGTGAATTGAGTGTTAAAAACTTTTCTTTAGAATGCCTTTGAAATTGATTCCTCTTTCACAAAATATGCTTGTATGCAATAGATAGCCATTGTAGTGCAAGAATCAATGTAAAACAATGTATAAATGTCACTTAGGCAATATGTCAAACACTTAGTGTGCAACGCTTTAACACAAGATGTTCAAGCAAGTATGAGAGGGGCTTTCACAATCAACAATAATAATCCAGCCAAAAGCAATATGTAAATGCAAGAGAGTAGGGAAGAGAAGCTTGCAAACCAATTTAACGAGTTCCACCAACCCGGTGTACGTCTCGCCTTCAAGCAACCCACTTGAAGGATTTCCACTATTGAAGTTTAGAGATACAAGCTATGAGCAATTGTAGTTTCCTAGTGTCCCACACTCAAGAACTCAATCCTCACTAGCACAAGGGCAACCCACCCAATCTCTCAAACTCTCAATACCTAAAGGTTGAACCCTAACCTTTGTGACCACTCAACCTAGAGTGAATAACCTTGGTGTTTTGGTGTTTGGTTTTACAATCAATAAACTCTCTCAATTAGAGTAGATAAGCAAATGAAAGCTCTCACAATTTCTAAACTCTCACAAGAGAGGATTTACAAATATAAGCTCTAAGTTTCAGAAATTGAAACTACATAAAGAAATAGAACTCACAAGACTCAAGATTTGATTTCACTTTGATAAAGTTAGATTGATTGATTGAGTAGCTTGAATGAGTCTTCCATTTATAAGCCTTGGAAGGATGCCCTAGAGTCTTCACAGTCGTTGCGCAGTACGGGCATTAGAGTGAAAATAGAGAAGTGAGCTGGTTTCCCACTTAAAAATGCTTTTCCCCAAATTCTGGCACTATCGTAATCGATTACGCCTTGAGTTGTAATTGATTACACTTCGAATTCTTCAGTGTAGTTGTATTGGTAATTGATTACTCTTTCTTGTGTAATCGATTAGCTAAGAGACAGAACCTTGCTAATCGATTGTATGTTGCCTTGTAATCGATTATGAGTGGCACCTGATGCATTTAATTTTGTTACGCAGCATGGTAATCGATTGTGATTCATGTGTAATCGATTATGGGACAAATAGAAACTCTCTAATCGATTATTTCTTGTCTTGTAATCGATTAGAAACATTACAGAACATTGGTAATCGATTGTGGCAGCCTTATAGTCAATTAGCAGATGTACCTGGTGCTTTTTATTCATTTTCTCAGCTTGGTAATCGATTGGCTTCCTTGGTACAATCGATTAGGTGACAAACAGAAACTCTCTAATCGATTAGGAATAACCTTGTAATCGATTGTGTGACAAACAAAAGCTTTGTAGTCGATTAGCCATGGTCCTGTAATCGATTAGCTTGCGTGTTTTTGCAGGTCTGATGCTGTTTTCTCTATTTTTATCCTTGCTTGTGTTCTTTTATGAACACTTGACCTCTTTGCCATGATTCTTCAATTGCTTTTTGACCTCTTTGTCATTATCAAAATTATACAACCTGAAACACATATTCAAACACATTCTCCCCCTTTTTGATGATGACAAACAATGTTCATCTCATGAGGGTGTTAGTCCAAATAAAGTTTTCTCCCCCTTTCTTAAGGAGTTTGTGCATATATTTCTTGTTACTCTAATATTAAAGCTAGTTAATGATCATATAGAATTAAAGCCAATTGAGAATCAATATATGTTAACTATTTGTTATTAATCAACTTGTTTATTGCCATTTGCTATTTGTTATAAAAGGATGAACACTAATATATGAACACTAATTCTTCTCCCCCTTTGTAATCATCAAAAACACATAATAGACTATAACACAGAGAGATAAGTAAAGGAAAAATTCATTCATTCATTAATAAGGGAAAGTACAGAAGCAAAGTGCGGAAATTGAAATTGCATATCAAAGGAAACAGACAAAACAAAACAAGAAGGATCTAATTATCCGGATTAAAGAAACGTATTTCAGAAATTTTGTTTGAGAGCTCCTCATAAGTTACTCGATGAGCTCAAAATGCTGTTGCTCGGTTATTTGGAACTGTTGAAGAGTGTTGTCAATTCTTTCAAAGCGCTGATCGAGATAAGCATAGAGAGAGGTGAAGGGGTCAGCGGGAGCAGATGGTTCGCCTTGTGGTGCTTGAGGTGTAGGAGGAAGAGAGGCAGGATCATTGGCTGGAGCTTCAAAGGGAATGTTGGCATGAATGCCTTCTATCTTGGAGAGCCAAGCTCCATTGACATAGATTATACCCATCTTGGTGAGATGATGGGTGCTAGTGCATGCCTTTGGAGGTATTTTCTCAAGAAGTTCTCCAGCAAAGTCAACACCAAAAGCTTTGAAAATTTTTGTGAGGAGGATGGCATATGGAAGTTTTTTCTGTTCCTTGGCCTTGAGCATATGCAATTTTAGGAGCTGAATCCAATTAATCTCTTTTTCATTTTGTATAGCCCACATTAAGAGTACATCATCCTTTTCAACCAAGGCATAATTTCCACCACGAGGGACAAGAGTTTAACCAAGAAAAAGTGAAGGAGGCGGTTATTGATAGTTAAATGGCCTACCAATTTGTGGTTGCTTCGGGGACGATCAGCTTTCCAAAGAGATCGGCGAGCCGTGATGGCATTGAAATCCCATTCATCTTCCGGATGTCCACCAGCAAACTCAGCATCGCAGAGGGGAAGTTATGTGATTTCAGCTAGTTGGGCATTGGTGATTTTCGGAGTCACATTTTTGACTTTAGCTTCAAGTAATCCATCAACAAGCTTCAAGTTGCAGAAGAAGACCTGCATGAGTTCTGGATAGTAGACTTCCTCTTTGAGAGTGAGGAAAGGAAGGAGATTGTAATGGTGAAGGGAGTGAGTGAAGGTGAAACTGGGATGGTCAAAAATCTCAGCATTGATGTAGTGAGGGGAGATGATATCTTTTTCAGAGAATTTTTCAATGAAGTTTTGGAGGTCTCTAGGATTGGTGAAGAACCTTGAAAAATCAAAGGGGTTATTGGTTTGGGCAAGTGAGGACCTAGCTCTTTTCATATTCCTAGAGGAAGACATTGTGAGTGGATAAGAAAAGATGAAGAAGGTTGAGAGGCCTTTGGGAATCTTGAGAAAGATGTAAGGAAAGAGAAGTATTGGAGGTGTGAGGTAAAAGAGGTGAAGGAGGGGGTATTTATAAGGTTTAGAGGTGAAAAATAGGGTTTAGAGAGGTAAGTGTGGATTGGGCCAACAATTTGCACACGGATTCTGCATTAACTCTACACCTGATACGTTGGTAATCGATTACGAGGTCATGCGTAATCAATTACAAGCCTTTAGAATTTGAATCGTCATGCTTTCTAATCAATTATACCCAGGGTGTAATCGATTGTGTTAAAAACAGAACCTTTTCAATCGATTAGGAGGAGTGGATAATCAATTAGCTGGAATACAGAAAGTCTCTAATCGATTTAACATAGATCCTAATCGATTAGTGATAACTCAGAAGCTTCCTAATCAATTATTAGCTACTGTGTAATCGATTATAGTCAAGACAGAACGCTTCTAATCGACTAGATTTGGCCATCTAATCGATTATGACTACCTAGAAATGCTTAAAACACATGTTCTTCAATTACAAAACATCAAGGACTCAATTTTCATGGAATAGAACATGCTTATTTCATTAATCAACCAAATTTCACCTATCAAACACATTGTAGCTTAAAGAATCATCAATATCAATCAATATTCAAACACAATTTAAAATGTCTAAAATTTCTAACTCTCTCCTTATGTGTATGAACTGCTCCTTTGCATGTGGTTTGGTGAAGATATCAGCTAATTGCTTAGAGGTTTCAACATGTTCAAGAACACAATCATCCTTTAACACATGATCCCTAATGAAATGGTGTCTAATCTCAATATGTTTGGTTCTAGAATGTATTACAGGATTCTTTGAAATATTTATGGCACTTGTGTTATCACATTTGAGAGGCACATGGTCTAACATAACACCAAAATCTAGAATTTGTTGTCTCATCCAAAGGATTTGAGCACAACAACTACCAGCTGCAATGTAACACCCCCTTATATACACGAGATATGTATATTCTTATTTGCTTTTAAAAAACTTTATAAAGATATATATATATATATATATTTCTTATCTCGTGTATATAACGACGTATATACATATGATTTCCTTTGAATATTGAAAGTATAAAAAAAATATTATCTCTCAATATTTTTCCATAATGACAAAATAAATTTATAGAAATCATAAGTGATAAAAGATTACAGTATCAAAGTTTAACATTCACCTTGTTACAATTATCCAACTTGATATTGTAATAAGGTGAACTAAAATTAAATTATACCTCTACTACGACTGTGATCAATCATTTCCTAGCCCTCGAACCATAGGTTTTTGGAATCCTACTCTTGTCATATCTCTTCATCTATCTGATTGAGGATGAGACCACTTTACCCTCTTGTAATTACATATCCTTCCATCTTGGACTGCTAGCTATATATCACATAACATATATTTTGGACATAGAAATTCAAACAAGAAGGAGTGAGAAATAAAATATAATATCTTACAGATAAGACATAAGCATAAGGGTTTTCATAAACTAATATAATAATATCAGTCATAATCTCATACACAATCAATTATGAATATAGGGTTTCCACATACATAACACTTATATTTTCATTCACAACCACCCACATAGAATGTCACAATCACATGAATGTTATGTAATGCTTATGCTATTATCTCACTCATTTTATGCATGTGGGCCCTTAAAGTTTTAATTTGCACTGGGCCAACCAGGAGTTTACACTGTTCCATAATTCCGGATAATAATAACATAAATGTCTTCATGGCATATGAACAGCTCAACTGGCATGGAAACACTTAGAGACTATATTGAGAAGGTTTTTATTGTGAAAGTACCCGACACTAGGAAGGTACCCCAGGTCACCTAAAGCACCCTTTCACACCCTCTCATCCCAAGGTTCACAATTAAGCCTCCTCTAATGTATTCTCGGTTTCTATAATCCGTCCCAGGCAATATCACATCTAGTTTCTCTTTAATGATTCATGATGCATGAACTACTCGCGTATTGAGTTGGTTAAGACTTTTAGAAACTCAAGTATAAATTATATCTTCAGGGCCTACAAATAACAACATAACCACCCTGATAAACTGTACATTTTCATACTCTTAAATAAGTTCTGCCTCACGCACAAGAATTTCAGTACAGTTTTCTGTATCACTCACAAATCAATATTATTGTGATTTGAGTTTCAAAGTCTTAATATATTTCAAACCTTCTTTAGAGCATTTATAGGAAATCAATTTACTTTAGACACAAGTTTGAATTATCGATCTTTTTCCATCTTAAATTATAATACTTGAAAAATATAAAACAAAGCACTTTTGAAATTAAAAACTCTTGTTTTCAAAAGTTTAAAATGAAATATTATTGAAGTATCTTATTTCCATTTGAGAATCAAATATTTTCATATATATACATATATGAATATATTATTTTCGTAAAACAAATTTCTTTTTCTAAAATTTAATTAAGTAATTTATTTTGAAAGAAAAAGGTAAGTTATAGAAATTATATACTTTTATTGAAAATTAAGAAAAATTTCTTAACAATAATTCTAAATAAACATTGAGAAATTATCATAAATAATTTCTTTTAAAATAATACTGTAAAGAGTAAGGAATAAATATATTCTTACTGAGTTTTAGTTTACCGTCGTATTTGCTATATGGTCAAACTCCATATCACAAGATTATCAATCACTCATCAATCACAATCAAGTATTGTAATATCATCAATCACAATCAAATATCATCAATCACCAATATTATCAATCATAATCAAATCAAATAAATATCATTCATAAATATCATAATTTAAAGTTTAATAGTTATTTAATTTAACAAACTTAATTCCAAGCCTTTATAGTTCATTCCTCGCATAGGTCTATGCAAGTCCATATAATTCAATCCTTGTATAGATTTAGTCCAGTTCGTATAGGTTATAAAAGTCCAGATCCTTGCATATGTATTTCAAAGTAAGTTACACAAGATGCTTAATTTAAAATTTATTATTTTAAAATAATAATATTATTAAATTTAAAAGGAGTATGGGACTCCTCCCATTATTCTTATGTCTTTCCATATTATATTTTTATCTCACTCCCCCTTACCTAGAATTGCTACCAAAAGTGAATTCGCTCTGTGCCTCCGAGTTCTAAAAAATATTAATACTAATTTATTTCAGTATAGACATAAGATGAAAATTAAGATTACTATCAGAATGATAAATAGTAATTATGCATAGTAACAGTAAATAGTAATAGTAAATAGTAAATTATCAATAGTAACAGTAACTAATAATTTTTTTGAATTGTAACGGTAAATAGTAAATCGTGAATAAAACGGTAAATAATAAATTTTAAATGATAGCGATAAATGGTAAATAGTAAATAGTAAATTTTGAATAGTAGCGGTAAATGATAAATCGTAAATAGAAATGGTAAATAGTAAATTTTGAATAGTAATGGTAAATAGTAAATTTTGAATAGTAACAGTAACTAATAAATTTTGAATAATAACGGTAAATAAATTTTGAATAATAACAGTAAATGGTAAATTATGAATAGTAATAACAAATAGTAAATAGTAACAGTAAATTGTAAAAACAACACAGTGGTAATTTATTTTTACCGTGTTAACTTATTCATAATAGTACTAGTATATTAATGGTTTAAGAGTGCTAAAAAGAATAAACTAAATAATCATAAAAAAAATTAGAAGAAAATATTATTACCTTACACCTCCGGCAGAACCTCTTTTTACCAAAAGAATTTACTCCTCACTAATTTATTACGCACTATCTCTCTAGATTCTCTCTCTAATTTTGGTGTGAAAATGTTGTAAATGAGCCATCTATTTATAGGAAGAGAATTTTACTATTTAAGATTACTTAATTATTTATTTTACTATTTATAATATAAGTATTTACCAACCAGTCACTATTCATGATGTAAGTATTTACCCACTGGTCACTATTCATGATGTAAGTATTTACCAACCGATGATGTAAGCAATAAGTAAGCGATGATGTCGGCAGTGGCATTTCGGTTATTTTCTCAAATATTTATTAAAAAATTCCAAAATTTCTAAAAAATCATAAATAATGCAGAGATCAAAAAGTTCTAAAGAACCATATTCTAATTCCTTCAAATTTTTATTTTAAAATTCTAATAAGAGTTAAATCTTAAATATGTAAAAACATAAATATAAGAACATAAAATATAAATTATGAATAATAAAGATATTAAAATTCTTAATATAATTTTCTTAATTAGTGAATACTAATTAAGTCATTTTAAAATATTCATTCAATATATATATATATTATTTTATTTTAAAAAAGTAATTAATTATAAGTACCAAAATTTTATAAAAATATTAATTAGTTAAAAATCAACTATCTAATAGTAAGTATTTTCTCATTAAAGAGATATTAATATCTATTTTCTATTTGAGTAGAAAATAGGATGTTACATGCAACATATTCTGCCTCAGCTGTGGATAATACAACACTTACTTGTTTCTTGCTATGCCAAGATACAAGAGAACTACCAAGCAAGTGATAAGTACCACTAGTACTTTTTCTATCAAATTTACATCCTGCAAAATCAGAATCAGAATAACCAACAAAAGTGCATTCAACCCCTTTGGGGTACCATAAACCAACATCTTGAGTTCCAACCAAGTATTTCATTATTCTTTTTACAGCAGTAAGGTGTGATTCTTTTGGGCATGCTTGGTATCTTGCACACATACAAACAGCAAACATGATATCCGGTCTACTAGCGGTTAAGTAAAGTAAGGATCCAATCATACCTCTATACTTTGTGAGTTCTACATCCTTACCTTTCTCATCCTTATCCAAATAACATGAAGTGCCCATAGGTGTGGCAATTTTATTTGTCTTGTCCATGTTGAATTTCTTAAACAACTCCTTGCAATATTTGGATTGACTAATGAATGTACCTTCTTTGGTTTGCTTAATTTGCAGCCCAAGGAAGAATGTAAGTTCTCCCATCATAGATATTTCAAATTCATCCTGCATTAACTTAGCAAACTCCTTGCAAAGTGATTCATTAGTAGCACCAAAAATGATATCATCTACATATATTTGCACCAATAGTATGTCATTCTTCTTATGCTTAATGAATAATGTTGTATCAACCTTTCCTCTTTCAAAATTGTTTTCCAAAATAAATTTGCTCAATCTTTCATACCAAGCTCTTGGAGCTTGTTTTAAACCATATAGCGCTTTTCTTAGTTTGAAAACATGATTTGAAAATTGATAGTTTTCAAAACCAGGAGGTTGATCAACATATACCTCTTCTTGAATGTATCCATTTAAGAAAGCACTCTTGACATCCATTTGGTACAATTTAAAGTCTTTACAACATGCAAAGGCTAATAATAATCTAATGGCTTCCAACCTAGCTACGGGTGCATATGTTTCTTCATAATCTATGCCTTCTTCTTGATTGTATCCTTTAGCTACTAGCCTAGCTTTGTTTCTAGTTATTATACCATTTTCATCAAGTTTATTTCTAAAAACCTATTTAGTACCTATTATTTGGTGATCATTGGGTCTTGGCACTAATTCCCAAACTTCATTTCTTTCAAATTGATTTAGCTCCTCTTGCATGGCCAACATCCAGTGTTCATCAATAATAGCTTCATCAATGGTTTTAGGTTCAATTTGAGAGACAAACGCTAGATGATTGCAAGTATTGAAAGAGCGTCGGGTACTTACACCTTTAGTGATATCACCTATAATGTTGTCCAATGGATGGTCTTTTGAGGTGATCCATTCTTTTTGTTGAGTTTCCACACTTTGTATTGTGTCTCCTTCTTTGTTGTCTTCTTCTTTGTTATCCAAGTTCAATTCTTGGAAAGTATCTACAAGATCATCAAAATCTTCTTTTCTCGGGGAGTTATGGCTATTTTCATCAAATTTCACATGAATTGACTCTTCAATAGTATTTGTTTGCTTGTTAAATACTCGATAAGATTTACTTGATGATGAATATCCAAGAAAGATTGCCTCATCAGCTTTAGCATCAAACTTTCCTAGATTATCCTTTCCATTGTTAAGTACAAAGCATTTGCATCCAAATATATGAAAATAGGAAATGTTTGGTTTTCTACCTTTATAAAGTTCATAGGGGGTTTTCTTTAAAATAGGCCTAATCAAACATCTATTCATCACGTCACAAGCGGTATTTACCGCATCGGCCCAAAAATATTTCGCAATGTTATTTTCATTTAACATGGTTCTTGCAAGCTCCACTAAAGATCTATTTTTCCTTTCAACCACTCCATTTTGTTGTGGAGTTCTAGGAGCTGAAAAATTGTGTTCAATACCATGTTTTTCACAAAACTTTTCAAATGATCGATTTTCAAATTCTCCCCCATGATCGGTTCTTATAGATGCAATCTTTGAATTTTGTTCATTTTGGATAACCTTGGCTAGTTTCTTAAATGCATGATATGTTTTATTTTGTGAGCAAGAAACAAGGTCCATGTATATCTTGAATAGTCATTTACAATTACTAGACCATAGTAATTACCACCAAAGCTTTTGATTTTGGATGGTCCAAATAGATCCATGTGCAAAAATTGTAAAGGCCTTTGAGTAGAAACAACGTTTTTAACTTAAAAAGATGCCTTTACTTGTTTTTCCTTTTGACATGCATCACAAAATTTATTTTCAAATTTGATCTTTGGAAAACCAATTACTAATTCTTTAGAAACAAGTTTGTTCAGATGGTCTATATGTATATGTGTTATTCTTCTATGCCATAACCATGATTCATCCTCTTTAGTCATGAAGCATTGCACATCATTTGAAGACAAACTATCAACATCAATCATGTAAATATTATCAATTCTTTTACCAACAAACTTAACTTCCTTGTTTAGCTTATTTTCAATTATGCAACAATTAGACTCAAATAATACTCTATATCCTTTATCACATAATTGACTTATGCTAAGCAAGTTATGTTTGAGTCCTTCAACATATAATACATCACTAATTGAAGTAGAGGAATTTTTACCAATATTTCCAATACCAAGTATTCTTCCTTTGGTATTGTCCCCATAAGTGACGCTTTCTTTTCTTTTGGGAGTGAAAGTCATGAATTTGCTCATATCTCCCGTCATATGCTTTGAACACCTACTATCCAAGTACCAATGGGTGTTGCTTGCTTTGAAGCATACCGACAAAACAAAATTAGTTTAGAGAACTTGGTACTTATTTTATGTTGGGTCCTTTTTGGTTAGCTTGTGGTAATGTCCCTTTGGGAACCCACACCTTTCTTACCACTTTTGGTCTAAATTTTCTAATATGATAATTTGAAGCATTATGACCCTTAGTGCCACAATGATTACATTTAGTAAATGGTGATGATGATTTTCTAGGTGGCACAAAGAAATTTTTGTAATGTTTTTTCCTTTTTGGTGGAGTTATATCCTAATCCGGTTTTGTCAAACATGCATCTTTGATTTCCAAGTAATACATTCAAATTATCTCTACCATATGTGAATTTCTCAAGGTTGTATTCAAGTCTAGGACTTTCTTTTCTAGATGATCACATTTTATAGCAAATTCACATGGTTTGATCTTAGAGCATGGTTGAGCATTAGCTACTTTCTCTTTCAAGCATTCATTTTCTTTACTAAGCTCCATGAGATGCATTTCTAGAGTATCAATGGTTTTCCTAGACAATTTATATTTATTTGAAATTTTAACAAATTTGTCATACAATTCCTCAAATGCATTAAGCAATTCATCTCTATCTAAGTCAAGAAAACTTACCTCATCATCTTTATCTTGATGATTTGCCATGAGGCATAGGTTGGCTTCCTCGTTTTCGGATTCGTCCGAGCTGCTTATCTTATTTTCATCCCAAGAAATATAAGCTCTTCTTCTTCCTCTTTTCTCTTTGTTCTTCTTCTTGAGATTTGGACAATCCACCTTGAAGTGCCCTTCCTTGCCACAGTCAAAGCAATTTGGTGAGGAAGAATTTTCATTTGAGATTGGTTTCTTACCTTGAGGTTTAAAGCTCTTTTGGAAGCGTTTGTTTCTCATAAATTTTCTGAAACGCTTCACAAACAGTCCAAACTCTTCTTCTTCATCAAGCTCACTACCGGATTCTTCTTCATTGTTAGAAGTGGCCTTGAGAGCTAGACCTTTCTTCTTGGAAGACTTTTCTTCCTCTTCCGCCATCTTTAATTCTTTCAACTCTTGTTCCTATTCTTGTAACTTACCGAATAGTGTAGCAAGAGACATTTCATTGATGCTTGGAGATTGTTTGACGGCGATGACAAGCGGTTGCCATTCCCTGGTAAGAATTTTTAACACTTTTATGAATAAGTTCTTTGTTAGTGTAAGTCTTGCCAAGAGTAATGAGATGATTTATAATAAGGGTGAACTTCTTTTGGATATCAACAATTGTTTCTCCAGAATTTAATCTAAAGCTTTCATGCTGACTAGTTAAGGTACTAATCTTAGAGTCTTTAACATCACTTGTACCTTCATGGGTTATTTGTAAGGTATCCTACATATCCTTGGCAGATTTACATGTAACTACTCTAAAGAGTTCATCAAGGCCTAAAGCTAAGATGATTAGATTTTTGGCTTTATAGTTATATTGGACTTTCTTTTCTTCTTCGCTAGTCCAATCATCCATCAATTTTTCTACTTGTTTACCATCTACAATGTGCATGGGGTATCAAAGGACCGTTTTCAATTGCATTCTAAACTTTAAGGTCAATAGATTGTACAAAAATTTTCATCCTTTCTTTCCAAAAAGCATAGCCTTCCCCATTGAAAGCAGGAGGTCTATTTGTGGCACCACCCTCAGGAAAAAGATATAGAGAATTAAAGACCATTATTCTCTTGAAGCTGTTAAGCTTGATCTACCAAGAGTCAAGCTCTGATACCACTTGTTGTTCAAGTGGCCTCAATACTCAAGAGGGGGTGAATTGAGTGTTAAAAATTTTTCTTTAGAATGCCTTTGAAATTGATTCCTCTTTCACAAAATATGCCTGTATGCAATAGATAGCCAGTGTAGTGAAAGAATCAATGTAAAACAATGTACAAATGTCACTTAGGCAATATGTCAAACACTTAGTGTACAACACTTTAACACAAGATGTTCAAGCAAATATGAGAGGGGCTTTCACAATCAACAATAATAATCCAGCCAAAAGCAATATGTAAATTCAAGAGAGTAGGGAAGAGAAGCTTGCAAACCAATTTAACGAGTTCCACCAACCCGGTGTACGTCTCGCCTTCAAGAAACCCACTTGAAGGATTTCCACTGTTGAAGTTTAGAGATACAAGCTATGAGCAATTGCAGCTTCCTAGTGTCTCACACTCAAGAACTCAATCTTCACTAGCACAAGGGCAACCCACCCAATCTCTCAAACTCTCAATACCCAAAGGTTGAACCCCAACCTTTGTGACTACTCAACCTAGAGTGAATAACCTTGGTGTTTTGGTGTTCGGTTTTATAATCAATAAACTCTCTCAATTAGAGTAGATAAGCAAATGAAAGCTCTCACAATTTCTAAACTCTCACAAGAGAGGATTTACAAACATAAGCTCTAAGTTTCAGAAATTAAAACTACACAAAGATATAGAACTCACAAGACTCAAGATTTGATTTCACTTTGATGAAGTTGGATTGATTGATTGAGTAGCTTGAATGAGTCTTCCATTTATAAGCCTTGGAGGGATGCCTTAGAGTTTTCAGAGCCGTTGCACAGTATGGGCATTAGAGTGAAAATGGAGAAGTGAGCTGGTTTCCCACTTAAAAACGCTTTTCCCCAAATTCTGGCACTATCGTAATCGATTACGCCTCGAGCTGTAATCGATTACACTTCGAATTCTTCAGTGTAGTTGTATTGGTAATTGATTACTCTTTCTTGTGTAATCGATTAGCTAAGAGACAGAACCTTGCTAATCGATTGTATGCTGCCTTGTAATCGATTGTGAGTGGCACCTGATGCATTTAATTTTGTTACGTAGCATGGTAATTGCTTGTGATTCATGTGCAATCGATTATGGGACAAACAGAAACTCTCTAATCGATTATTTCTTGTCTTGTAATCGATTAGAAACATTACAGAACATTGGTAATCGATTGTGGCAGCCTTGTAGTCGATTAGCAGATGTACCTGATGCTTTTTATTCATTTTCTCAGCTTGGTAATCGATTGGCTTCCTTGGTGCAATCGATTAGGTGACAAACAAAAAAAACTCTAATTGATTAGGAATGACCTTGTAATTGATTGTGTAACAGACGGAAGCTTCGTAGTCGATTAGCCATGGTCCTATAATCGATTAGCTTGCGTGTTTTTGTAGGTCTAATGTTGTTTTCTCTGTTTTTATCCTTGCATGTGTTCTTTTATGAACACCTGACCTCTTTGCCATGATTCTTCAATTGACCTCTTTGTCATTATGAAAATTATACAACTTGAAACACATATTCAAACACATGTTGTACAAACTTTAGAACCTTTTAAATGAAGGAATAAGTGAATTTTATCGGGAACAAATACTTTCTATCCAAAATCAGATTCATAAGGTGAGGGAACGAGAGGAAATTTATTGGTTCCAAAGATCGAGGATTCAATGGCTCAAGTGGGGAGACTCAAATACCAGATTTTTTCATACATCTACTCTCTAGAGAAGAGCTAGAAATCACATAACTAGATTGTAGGATGATAACAATAAGTGGGTTGAAGGAAAAAATGAGATTATGAAGATGATTGCATGCTATTTTTAGGAAACTTATGCTATTGAGGGAATCTATTAACGCATGACTGTTTAAAGAAACTCCCAAAGCTTGTGTCAGATGCTATGAATGAAGCCCCCATAGCTTCTATTTAAGATCTAGAAAAAGAAAAAGCAGTTAGAGCTCTCCCTCCTTACAAAGCTCTTAGATATGATGGCTTTAATGGGTTATTCTATCATAAGAATTGGGAAATTATTAGGAATTCTTTTTGTCAAGCTATCAAATTTTTTTTCCAATGTTGCCCTACCTTCACAAATTAACATTACTTTAATCTCCCTTGTCCCTAAAGTTCCTAATCCAGAAAAGGTCACATAATTTCATTCTATAAGCTGTTGTAACTTTATTCCCAAAGTTATTGCTAAGTTCATGTAATTAAGACTCAAACCATTCCTTCCTAGTCTTATTTCTCCTCACCAATCTGCTATTATCAGAGGGAGACAAATTCAAGATAACCTAGCCATTGGCTTAGAGGTTTTCCACTCCCTTAAAGGTAGAACATATTTCTCTAGAAACCATATGGCTATTAAGTTAGATATGAACAAAGCCTACGATAAACTGAATTGTGACTTTCTTTGTCAAATTCTAACCTCTTTTAGTTTCTAATCTCTTTGGGTCTCCCTAGTAATGATCTAAGTGACCTCGGTAACCTATTCTATAAAAGCTTAAAGGGATTTAGGAGTCCCCCCTTTATACCTCAGAGAAGGCTTAGGCAAAGTGACCTTTTCTCCCCTTACCTAAGGCACTTTCCTACTTACTCACAAGATCAAGGGAGGAAAGTACCCTTTTAGGTATGCTACTGGCTCTTAAATGCCCTAAGCTGACCTACTTATTTTTTACAGATGATGCTATTTTATTAGCAAAGGAAAATGAAGTTGATTCTTATGCCATCTTGAGTGCTCTTAACTCATATACTCAAGCTTTAGGTTAAAAAATAAACACTGGTAAATCAGAAATTATTTTTGGGAACCAGGTTCCTCTATCTAGGCAAAGACTTATTGTTTTAATTCTCTAAATAGATCAGTGGACAGAGGTAGGTAACTATCTTGGCCTTCTTAGTGATTGGGGAAGATCGAAAAATAGAACCATGTCCTTGATAAAACAGAAGATTCAGTCTAAAGTAGAAGGGTGGAAGGAGCTTTTTCTCAACTAAACTGTGAAAGAAACTTTGGTAAGAGTTGTATTACAAGTTATCCCCTCATTTGCTATGTCTTTAATCAGACTTCCTAAGTCTCTGTTAGGAATATCAACTCTATCATTTCCAATTTCTTGTGGAAAAAGGACAAAGGTAAGAAAGGTATTTTCTGGAGGAAATAGAAATATATAACTACAAGTAAGCACTTAAGTGGACTGGATTCAAAGATATGTTTACATTAAATACAGCTTATTTAGTTAAACAAGCTTATAAGGTTTTAAGAGAGAAATATTATCTTGATTCCTCTTTCTTGGCTCAACCAAGAAGGAGGAATACATTCTGGGTCTGGAACACCATACTATAAGGTAGAGATATCCTTCTCAAGCTAGGCTAGTGGACTATTGGAAATTGTGAGCAAGTGTTAGTTTTTAAGCATAAATGGCTTTGGAATGGAACTAGATGCTATCAATACTCAAATAGTCAAGTTGACTCTGAAATCTATCTCTCATCCCTTATTGATAGATCTACTAATACATGGGACTTCCCAAAGATTCGCCAGGTGTTACCTAAAGAATTCTGGCTGCTTACTCTCCAAACTCCTATCTGGCAGACTCCAGGACTAGATTGTTTAAAATAGCCTTTTACCAAGGATGGGGAATATACAGTGAAATCAGGTCATAGAGCAATTAAACTTAATTCTAATAAGGAAGAACAGGGACCATCGTTATCTTATTCCCCGGGGAAATCACTATAGAAGGATGTTTGGGGGGTAAAAGTCCATAAGAAGATCCAAACATTTGTTTGGTATCTGTGTCAAAACCTTCTTCCTATTAAAGAAAATCTCCTAAAGAGAAAGATTGTCACAGAAATCTAATGCCCTATCTGTTTAGAGGGAGATGAAACTCAGGAACATGTGTTTTGTTATTGTAACTGGACTGAGCCAGTTTGGTTCGGCTTAAATTTACAGAGTTACGCAAAATAGGAAAAAGTTAGGTCCATTACTCAGTAGATAGAGTCTAAGATTGAGCAGTTTAGGAGAAAGAAAGAAGACTCACAGTTCCTTATTTCTAAATTTTTCTTTACATTATTGTAAATTTGGTTGGAAAGAAACAAAGTAAATTTTCAGCATTCAAGACCTAACCAATTCATACTCTTAATACAATCTAGAATTCAGTTAATGAATACATTAATTCTCAGTTTACAGCCCAAGCTCAGAAATCAAATCTTACAATTCAAAAGTTCCCGCCCTCTTGGAGAGCTCCACCATCTGGCAAGCTAAAGATCAATGTTGATGCTTCATGGAGAGACGCATCCCATAGAGCCACAACTGGCATAGTAGTCAGGGATCATCAGGGTAATATTGTCTATGGCCAATCCTCTTTCACCTGGGCGCCCTTTATCTTCCAAGCCGAGGGATCTACGCTGAGAGAAGCTATAATATAAGCACATAACCTTGAATTACAAGATGTAATCTTTGAATCAGATAATCTAAATCTATTAAGAACTTGTAGGGGAGAAAGCAATTTTTTGGAAATTGAACCTCTAGTTCAGAATATTACCTCTATGCGTATCTTTTCGCACATGTGGCTTCACTTGGTCCAGAAGGGAGGGTAACAAGGCAACACATATGGTGGCGAAGTTGGTGTCCTCGAACTCATTAGGAAGGAGCCAGTGGTCATGGCCCACTTTAAGCTTGCAGGAAATTCTTACTCACGGCAAAAGATGTATTCCACTGTCCCTGGGTTCTGGTCTCCCTCCTCGGTCACACCTTAATTAGGGTAGTGGTCTCCTTTCTAAAATTACCCCAGGTAAGTTGCGTAAGGAAGGAAACTGGTTTCTAGTTCCCTAGAGCAAGCAGGCCTGCGTTGTATGGTTTTGTTTTTTTCTTTATTAGCCTTGTGAATTGTTCTTCTTGGGCCTTTGAGCCCACCTGGTATCTTTTTAATATTATCCGGTTTACCAAAACAAACATTTTTGATTTGTATTTTCCCTCACTTTTAGTTATTTGAAAGAATTTTAGTAAGATCGAGTGTAATTTTCTCTCCAAACTAAAAAGTCCTTAGAACTCTCTCATTGAATTTTATCCTTAGATCCTTCCAAGATGGTGATTAACATTTTAGGTTTATCTCTATCTATGAGAGTTACACCTTTCACATTCCTCTCCCAAATCTCTTCATAAATCCATTTCTCTTTTTAATTTTAGTGAATTTCCCATATTATTCTCCCCCAAAGTGCAATTCGGCCTATTCATAAAGTGAAAGAGAAATTGTTTTAAAGTTGATTCAAGCATGAAAATAATTTATGGACGAAGAAACTCGTGATCTAAATCTAATCCGTGTAAAAAATCTTACATCACCTTACAAGAAATAATCTAGTGTAACCGTGGAAAGTTTACATTTTAATTAATTAAAATAAAATAATTTAATAAAATTTAACGTAAAAATGGTATGTTAAGTTATCATTTCCAAAATTTATATCATAAATTATAATCCGTTCCTTTTATAAAACTTATCAAATAAGATGTAATTGAATTATAATATACTTTTCAAGAAAATAACTTTCTGGTACGTTTAGTTTCTGTTTCGTTTTTATTTTATGTTTTCATTTTTTACTTTTATTTTAATTATAAAACTGTTATTATATTTATATTTTCAAAATTTTATTTAAAAAATACTGAAAATATCTTTTTTATTTTTTATTTTTATTTTCTATTTCTACTTTTTTATACTACAAATTTTTTAAAACAAAGAATAGAAAGAAAGTTTTATAAGAAGAAAAAAAAATAAGTTGCCCAAATACACTCTTAATCATTTTGTACAAGTTGATCTCTGCCCCCAATCCAATACATCAAATACAATATACAATATAATAAAGGAAGATGAAGAAAAATAAATCACCATCACTTAATTGACCTCGAAGTGTATTGCATAAACTATAACAGTTGATTTTATACATAAAACGAAACTTGATTGTACACCAGCTGATACTAAAACATTAGTCTATATACCCTCAGGATAAAGTTGGAAAAAAAATCACCAACAAATGGTGTAAAGAGTAATATAATTCAATTTACAGCACTTCAACTTAGTTTTGGATTTAGAATATAAGGGAAACAAGATTTGCGTTCTAAGGCCAAACAACAGAATCCAAACACACCCTGGACTCTAATGGATTTTCCAACAGAGATTCTTCAGTTATCTGCTTCTTCTGCATGACCCCCTCATCTTTCAACGTTTTTCTCACAGCAGCAGCACAAGATGAAGGAAAAGAGGAATTAGAAGAAAGAGGGTATGCTGCCATCAGAGCCTCAGCATCCCACTCGTGGTTCCGAACAAGTTCTGAGAAGAGAAGTATGATCGAAGCCATTCAAATTCAATATCCAGAGCAATGTTCCTGTGGTTTTGGTGAAGCTGAAATTGGTGGATTTGGTTGAGATGAAGAAATGTGTGGAAGTTATAATATAAAGGGATGGAGAAAGTGAGGCATTAACGAGAGTCTCTTGTTTCTGGTAGCAGGTGCCTGTTGTTTGTGACTTGGTTTCTTTTAAAAATAAAAGCCCAAAACAGAGGTTTCGCCGCTGATTTCCTCTGCCGTTATTTATCATTGTATTTGCGCCTACGACAGATGCCCCACGCACACAAATTTACTGTTAAGTTTTTAAAATTATTCTTAGAATCAACATTTAATTTTCTTTATTTATTCCCTTTCCATTTCCTATTCAATTATGATTGGAGAGACCATTTCCTATCCAATTATGATTGAAGAAATAAATAATGTAATTGATCATTGATTAGTATATTAATTTCAAGAAAAAATTATACATTAATAGGGGAGTTTTGGCCAAAAAGATAATTAATGACATGAAAATTTTTAAAAAAAAATTATATTAAGGGACACATTTTTTTCTGTCAAGGGTCTTATGTTTAGGTGGTGTTTGGTATGCGGGATCTTTGAACTTTCCCGGGAATGTTACTTAAAATATTCCCTTACCCATGTTTGGTATAAGATAAAAAAAAATGTTCTCAGGACTGAGAGATTCCTGGGAAACTTATTTATGAAGGAATTAAAAATTTCAGTTTCCCATTTTAATAGATGGGTATGCTATGGATTCCTGGGAATAAAAAATTTTAGGACAAAAATGCCCCCATTTTATTCCCAAAATCACGGTTGCACACTTTCCCCATTTTGTTCCCCAAAATCGTCCGACATAAGTGAATTTGAGTTCCAGTTTCTTCTTTTTCTTTTTTGTTTGAACCTGCCTTATTATTTTTTAATAAGTTTGCCCCGTTTTGTTTGCACCTCGAAAGGGTTCTTGTTTTGCTTCTTCATGTACTGGTTAGCTAACTCCGCTCTACTTGCGCCGAAAACAGATACTAGTGTTTAGTTTTTTTTAATCACTAGTTTTTGAATAATACTGACGTGAGAAGATATTTAATGGGGACCGTGAGTGTCAATTTTATGCTTGGGAGAATGGTAAAAAATTATTCACCTTAAAAAACCAAAAAAATTTTCAGAAGTGGGATCAACTACGAAACCAGTTAGCTATCAGGATACTATTTTATGCATTATCAGGATACTATTTTTTTATGCACTATCAGGGTACTATTTTTTTTAGCGTTAAAAATAAAAACCTAAAGTCCTGTAAAATTCAACCTTCATCTAAATTTTCAAAGGAAAATGAAATGAAGATCTATATATGTACAGGTATTTGTTAAGGAATTAAAAATAAAAATTACACTATGCAGAAAATATATGATTTTTCCAGTAAAAGTCTTTTATTCATTGATTCTTCAACTAGTACTGATAGAACACTATTAATTTCCTTTTTTTTGTTTTGTTTACGTTTACTAGTATTTGAACCCCAAAATTCATGATATCTTTATAAGCTTTTGTTAATAACTCATGTGGGTAGGTAGAAATTTAGTTGCTCTGTCTATATGTTATTCTATTGAAAGAGTAGATATCTTGTCACCATTTCCACTGAATTGATCCAAGTCAAAAATTTTAATATCATTGTCCCTTTCTAGTAATTCTTTGTTGCAATGTTTCTATACCTGCAACATTATGTTCTTTTACAAAATATTAGATTTAATTTTTAAAAGAAATATAATATATTCAAGCATACATGATGCAATGGGTATCGGCTTCAAAATATGAAAAGTTTATATGAGATGGTAAGGGTATTTTTGTAAAAGTATTAATATTCCTGGATAAGTTTTTGTAATACCAAACATGGGAATGGTAGAAACTAAAAAGATCCCCGAGTAAATATTTTTAATACCAAACATGGGAAATAAGTTACCCAGGAAACACATTCCCGGGAAACACATTCCCAGGAATCTCACTTAAAAGGATCCCTCATACCAAACACCCCCTTAGGGACAAAAGTAGTATTAAGTATTGTAGTTGAAAGTAATGATTTGTATTAATAATTAATATTAAATATTTGATGTGGTTTCGTAAAATACTTTTAATATCATTTATTATATAAAGAATTAGTATTTTATAAATGTATACAAAATAATGTCTTTGATAGATAAACATCTAATAACATTAAAAAAAATATACTTTTATTTATATTATAATAAAAAATTTACTAAAATTTATTTATATTTCGTACGTATTTAATCCTTCTCTATAATTATTAACTTAATTATTTAGTTAAACATTCAAACAAAAAAGTAACTAGATTAAAAATATAGATATGCAAATTTAACCACCATTAAATTTATTTAATGATTTTAAAATACTCTTATTTATTACCAATTTAAATTTTTAAGGGAGAGTGAGTAAATTCTATAAACAAGTTCGAATAAAATGTATTAAAACAAAAAATATGATATATCGATTTTAAATATAAACAAATTTTAGTGATTTTATTGTCTTATAAAAATAAAATTATATATTTTTCAATGTCATTAAATGTTTGTCTGCTAGATAAATCATCCTTTTATATATTTCTTAGCCAACTTTTTTTTGTGTAATAAATGATATTAACAATATATTAAAACATTATATTCAATTATTGATATCATTAATGCAAATAACTATTTTCAATCGACATTCTTAATATGTACTTTTTCTTATATTTAAAAGTGGAGGAAGTATATTTTTAGATGACATGAGGTTAACCTTTTTTTTTTCTTAATTCGAGTTAGTTACTCTCTCCATTTCATTTTAACAGTCACTTTTTTAGTCTGTTTTGTTTTAAAATAATTGTAACTTTTAAATATTTAAAAATATTGATTACTATTTTTTCAACTATACCCTTATTTACTACAAGGAGGAGAGTTAAAAGTCATATTACAATTAATGAAGGTATTTCAGGCAAATACAATTATTTTGATATAGTAAATAGTTTTACATCTAATATTTTCTTAAGAAGTATGTACAACTTAAAATGATAAATAAAAGAGAACAAATGAAGTACTTTTTACTGATAGGGTCTTATTAACAATGGTCATAAGAGTATCTTTAGTGATGCATTTTAACCGTAAATGCTTATGTTCCCTCTCGGATTAGAGGGGGCCACAGTACCCCTTTATCCCTTTAATTTAGCAGATAATGATTCTCTATTATCCCATCAGAAGCGATTATCTCCCTTACTGGACTTGGGCCTGGATTTCCCTTTTTACTTTACTAGTGTATAAATACGGCCTATAGGCTCACAGTGTAACCTAAGTGACACATATTGAGAATTAATAGACCTACTCCCTAGAGTAATCCTCTAGGCTTTTGTGCTTTACGCTCTTTATGTGAACATTTTGGCTCCCACTGTGGGGCCCAGTAAAACAGCTCCCACTCATAAAACCCAAAACCAAAAAAGAGCTAATGGGTTATGCCTACATCGTTCTCGCCATCATCTACTTCGTTACCAACCAACATCTGGAGCGCTTGAAGAATTGCAACGCGGAACCTCATGATTTACACTTTTTCTAGATAAGTACCTTCGTAATTTCTTATTAAAAAATCTATTAAAATCAAAATCGAGCAAGCGTTAAAAGGGGGGCCAGGTTTTTCATAATCCATTATTTTTAGGCATGGTAAATTTTTACACATTGTATGCAAGGTCATATACTGTTATTATATAGTTTTTCGAAAGGATCTCAGGCAATAAAGGCATATCGTGTGGCAATAAGTTATATATATGTGATTCAACAATCATATATGATTTCAACTTTGCAATTACTTTATTTGTATGAGGTACAACAAATAATACATGTATGCCTGATTTGGGTTGCCAATAAAATATGAATTCTGGTGGCCCTGATGTTTTCAATATATAACACGCGGAATTCTATTCTGATTAATATGTGCATGATTGGAAAGCCTGCAATTTAAAAACTATAAAATTCAAAACGGTGAAGCACGTGAAAATGTTGGCCTATATTTCTTTAAAATTAGCACAACAATTAATTTTTTCAGAATCTATCTATGTTAATTGCAAATAATGTACGCATGCTTGATTAGATTGCAAATAAAAAATATAAATATTTTATTCGAAGCGGTACCCCTTGTGTTATCAGGTAGACCTGCTCTCCTTCTATCCTATATAATATATTTTATCCTATCATTCCAAAATGCTATATTTCCTGTGAGTTTTGGCAACATCAATTCTACTAAGTAAATCCTTGCATGCATTATTATATACATTAATTGACCTTTAATTTTATTACGCTATATAATCCTGTTTATAAAATTAATGATGTTAGAGGATTAATGATTGATATCTCGCAGCACCACATGATTTTGGCTTGTGGGACTTGTTACCTTTTTCGTTAAATCCGCAATAAAAATCCAAAATCCTGTACCAATTTCCTTAAGGGCCTTGCCCTCTTTGACGTTAACCATATAAAGTTTACCAATTTCCATACGCAAGTAAGGGTGATCCAAAATATGCATGCGGTTGTGAACATTTTTTATTTCTCGCTTTCTCCCTGACTTTGTTAGAAATGATTATATTATGGAGATTTATTTCCCTTATGTCACTTTTCAATCCTATTTAATATCTTTCTCCTCTTTGTTCAATTCCCTTTTCGCTTGAGTTTCCTCACTGAGGATAATTGATTACATACATCTCAGTTTGACATGGCTATCACCCAGGAGGAAGCCATAAACCCTACATAGTCTTTAGAGGTTGCCTTGGATGCTTTCAAGGGCCCTATGACTAGGTCAAGGGACAAGAGAGCAAGGGAAGGTTTCTAAAATTATTTAGCTTCTTCCATGGATATCTTGAGTGGGCCCAAGCCCAAGGAGGAGCTCTTGAAGATCCTTACCCTTTTCTCTTGCTCTATAGAAGGGTAATGGGCTTGGTGTTAGTGATTGAGCCTTCTTTGGGCCTCTTTATTGTTCCATACATATTTTGTAAATATTTTTCATCTTTATACATTTCTAGGTATATTAGGATTTTATTTTAGGAATTAGTTTGGGCTTTGCATAGCCATTGGATTTGGGCCACTTTTAGGCCTTGTACTTGGTGGTTTTGAGTTTGAGCTTGTATTAGGCCAATTTGGTATAGGTTTTAGGATTGGACCTTAGGAATTAATCCAAGGCCTATAATTAGCTAGAGTTGACTAAAATTGTAAAGGGAGTATATAAGCTCCTCTCATTTGTTAATCTATCATAAGTTGAATGTTAAACATTTTTAGAGTGAGAAACTCTCCCTTCTCTCTAGATAGTAGAAGCTCTAGGCTTCTTTCTCTTGAGTCTTATCCTTTGGACTCTCTCCCAAAGGTGGTGACTATCATCTCCTTATCTCTCTAGGCTTTAGATAGTGGAGGCATCCACACTCCACCATTGTCTCCCCATTTACTTCCATATTCTCCTAAATCCTTGAACTAGATCTAGGTTCCTTCCACTAGAAGCTTCATTTTCCTTCATCCAATAATTCAGCCAGCACCTATTTCCACTCCAAATCCATGTGTTTCCATCTTCTCTTGAAGGATCTTGCTTGGATCTAAGAAGGCTAGAAGAGAAGATCTAACATTTCAAGGCTAGGAAGTGAAGAATTTCCTACATCAAGTGGTATCATGAGTCTCAACTCTTCTTGTTTTTCTTAGACCTATTTTAGTTCAGTATTCTTCTTGCAATTTTAGTTCCAAATCTGAATTCCTCTCAATTTTCATATATCATAAGCCTAAAAACTCAAAAAAATGCAAAAGTTATGCTTACTTGAAGTTTGAGATCTACTCCTTTTGGCTTGGAATTTTGAGAAGTGTTTTCACAAAACTTTCTATTGCATGTTACCATGACATATGTAACATCCCGGATATTTATAGAAAATTTTGTGAAGTGGAAAATATTAATAATTGTTTTTAGGACTTTATTTGATATTTTTAGGAATTATTGGTTAATTATAAAAGGTGTGATTAGGAGAAGAGAGGTTTTATTAAAATTATTAAAGAAATTGTAAAGAAGATGGAAAAATGACAGGTTGAAGAGGTCACCAGTTGAACAGGTAACCGGTTGCCATGAGTTAAATAAAGGCTTCTCTCTCTCAATCATTCATTTTTCTACGAGAACCTTTTTCTTCTTCTTCATCAGTTTCTCTTCTTCCCTTCCTTCCTCCATTATGGCGAGCTGCATGCTCTATGGGGAAGTCCAGTTTGCATCAAAACCTTGAAATAATCACGTTTCCGTGACAGTGGTTTCAAGGTTCCAAACCCGTAGGTAGTGGAACAACACTGGTGGAACGCTTAAGGAAGCTGGTGCTGGAACGAACATCAGTGGGATGATTAAAGGAGTTGCTGCTGGAACGGTGGTGGAACTGTGAACCCAACAACTGTTAAAGCGTGGAACAGAGGTAAGGGGGTGTTCGGGTTATAATTAATTAGAATAGGACATATTGTAATGACTGCGAACTGAGTGAGAGTTAATGCTGAATGAAAACTATGAATATGTATATGAATGTACACACCGATCGGTTTAGGATCGGGTGTATGTTGTGAATGTATATGCATGTGTGAATGTGCACACCGATCGGTTTAGGATCGTGTGTGTGTGTGACTTAATATTTAATGCTGTGATAATAGAGACGGTGCTGGGTGAAAGTTGTGAATGTGTATGCATGTGTGTGGACACCGATCGGTTTCTGATCGTGTGTGTGTGTTTGTGGTTTGAGCCGATTGAAATTGAAACAATTGATGCTGTGACAATCGGTGTTTAGTGGCAATGTGGAGTCGGGCTTGACAAGCAGGTCACCCGAGTGATGTTGTTAATGGCCACTATTTGATGATAAAAGTGAATTTTATAAGTATGATGTGTTTGCCATGTGAAAAGATTATATTGAGGGGCTTGACAAGTCGGTCGCCCTACGTTGTGAGCACAAGTCAATTTCTGACAGTTGCCAATGATGATCGTAATGATATGCATATGTTTATATAATGGAATATGTGATTATGTGGTGGAGGAGGACCAACGGTATGAATTACCCTATTTTTGGCTTCAGTGGTCAAGTCGGACCCAGTTAAGCTACCCAGAGGTCTTTGACCCAGTGGTTGAGGGGGAGCCAAGTCGGGCTCGGTGAACCAAGTCAGGTTCACGGGATGTCAAGTCAGACTCCCAGCTGAAGGTCGATCCTTTTAGTATCCGGATACTAGGCGTCGATTTTATGTAAGTTAGTTGTGACAATTGATGATTGGATGATTTTGCCGAGTGCAGTTTGTTATAATTGTCGAATGAGGTTTGTTATATTTGCTGAGTATGATTTGATTTATTTACCGAGTGATTGGCTGTATTTACCGAGTGATTGGCTGTATTTGCCGAGTTTGAATTATTATAATTGCCGAGTATGAATTATTTTACTTGCTGAGTAAGACTTGCCATATTTGCCGAGTGAAAATTGATGAGTATGATGTTGTATTTGCCGAGGGTCAATCTGTTGTATTTGACGAGTGTAACTTGTTGTATTTGCTGAATGAGGTTGAATATAATTGTCGAGTATGAAGTATTATAATTGCTAAGCATGAATTGTCATGATTACTGAGTGTTAAATTGGTTATAAATGAAAGTTTAAATCATTGCTGAACGATTTGAGGTAATTGCCGAGTGTAATTTCATATCTTTACCGAGGGATTGATATATTTTTCGAGTGGAAAATTGTTATATTTGCTGAGGGGAAATTACTTGCTGAATATTACTTGTTAAGATTGTCGAAGGAGAACTATTATACTGCTGAGTATGAATTACTATAAAGCTGGGTGTTAATGGATATATTGCCGAATGTGAGTAAAGTGCCGAGTGTGAGTGTGATGCCGAGTGTGAGTTAAATGGCGGAGTGTAATGTACAATCTGAAGCTAAATAATCAGATAGAGTTTATACTCATATTTTATTCCGTTCTAGATTAATTATAATGCTAAACACTCACCCTTGCTGTGGTTTTCAATTTTAGTAACCAGTGGCAGGGAGGAGGTCGGAGCCATGGAGGTGCGCCAAGCGGAGGATTGATGCCAAGGCACCGATTGAAATTGAATGAATTATGTAATATATATATTTTGAGTTTTTCCGAGTGTTGATGTTACAATGTTGCCTGTATGATGAAATAAATTCTTGACGTTAAATGATTGGTGTTTATTTTATGAATAAATTTTGTATTACTGTAGCAGAGTCGATTACCGGGTGAAGTTAGCCGAGTGGATTCCTTCTTATCCGAGCAAGGGCCGATTGAATTGATGCCCATTATGCTCATGTGGTTATCCCTCATTTCCTTCCCGAGTGAAGAAAGACTAGAATACTTCCCGAGTGAAGAAAGAGTAGAATACTTTTCGAGTGAAGAAAGAGTGGAACATTCTGATCGAAGAAGAGTAGATTACTCCCGAGCAAAAAGTGAGAATGTTACCGAGTGAGTTATGGTCGAGAGAAACCTTACCGAGTGAAGGTGGTTAGATTACCCTCGAGTGAGCTGAGACTGAGTGAACTATTCCTGAGTAAAGGTTAGGAATGAGTCAAGAGTGGTATGTCCAAGTGAATGAAAGCTAAGAGTTTTCCGAGTGATGAAATTGTAAGCTGTTACCGAGTGACACATAACCGAGTGGTCCTTTTCCGAGCGAAACCCCGACTCGTGAGTTTGGCTCGCCGTCTGGCATTCGCTCAAGCGAGTCGACACTCGCTTAAGCGAATCAGGGGCTCGCTCAGGCGATTGACCTCTGACTCTGTTTTCCTTCTTTCGCTGTTTCTGAATAACTCTATTTTATTAATGGTTTCAATTCCAAACGTTTTCAGTCGGTTATTACTATTTTAAGTATAATTTTATTATTTTGAATATATTTAATAAAAGTAATTATTATATTGAGATCGGGTGGATTTTTATTAAAAGTGAAAAATCTATTGTGAAAAATGAGAAAATTGACGAGGGTCGTCACAACATAACCTCAAAGTTTCATTAAATTTGGAGCAAAAAAAGTTTTTGGTTAAAAAGTTTACTTAAGGTGCCTTCTACTTCAAGTAACATGCTTTGCCTTACCTTTTCTTATGTTTTCTTTGCATCTTGAGTTGTTTTTATGTCATTTAATCTTTTAGAAGTGTAAATCCAGATATGTACTCTCATTATATTTTGTGGAACTTAGTAGCCTATTAGGTGTTTGAACCTTTGTTTAGGTGTTCCATAGTTTCCTTAAGTGTTGCTTTAGGTGTAGAGCTTGTTTCTTTATTTTTAAGGACCTTTGTTTTGGCTTTTACTTGTGTGTTGTGGCTGGAATTTAAGGTGCTTTAAAATCATCATTTAAAATACCTAACAAGCTCCTAGAATCTTGAGGTTCACCTCTCTTTAAGGTGACATTTGTGCCTTGTTGATTGTAGGTTATTAGCTTTCTCTTAGGTTGAGTTTTTTCTAGTTTAATTTCTATTTTTCTAGCAGCTGTACCTTAATCTTTGCATGCTGTTAGTGTACTTGTTTTGATGTCTTTTGATTCATAAAAACTTTCGTTCCATTGCCTCTTTATGTTGGAAGATAATGCTTGCTTTACACTTTGTTTAGTTGCCATTTTTGCCTCTCTTTTGTTCACTATAAGGTGAACTTGTCCATTCGGTTTTGCTGCAATAATTGGCTGTAAAAAACAGAGAAAAAAGCTTAAAATAGAGGGAAAAAGTGTAAAAATTCAAAAAGTTTATTGGCCACTTAATTCATATAATTGTTTAGGCCTTTTCCTTACAAAAAGAGTGAAAAAAGTGATAAAAAAATGGTTTAGCAAAAAAAGAAAAAAATTCCAGCAGCTATATTGTCTCTTGTGTAGTATCTTTTTGTGTTCATTTAGTGTCTAATTGTCGATTAGTTTGAGGCAAAAGCATTTGGAAAACTATACAAAAGTTTGTGAAAGTTTCAAGCATTCTAGAGTTCTAGTTTGCCTTTTTGTGTGCTTCCTTCTTCTTGCATTTAATTTTTAGCTTGTCTTTGTTGCATTCTAAGTTTGTCATACTATTTGATACTCTTGGGTGCCTTCTTTCATTTACCTTTTGTTGCTTGTCATATTCTAGTTTGTCACATTACCCTCTCCTTGATTTAGCTTCCTAATTTGCCTTTTCTTGCTTGTCTTTTTGACTCTAGTTTTATCATTTGAGTATTTTTCTTCATTGACTTTCTTGAGACTAAGGCTTTGTAAGTCATTGCCATATTGAGTAGCATATTGAGGGGATTGAGGTTTGACCATTAGAATTGATCTAGAGCATTCTATCACTATAGAGAGAAGAGGACCTTGAGTGCAAACACTTGAGAGCTTAGAGTGTAAACACCATTTTATTTTATTTTTCTTATATTTTATGCTAACCATTACTTTGAGTTTCCAAGTCTTTCTTTTGTAGCTTGGTGGACATCATTGGTGAACTTGAAGACTTTTGGAAGCTTTTGTATTGGAGAGCAACTTTTGTAATAAATATGAATTTTTTCTTCTTTTGCATTGAATTTTCTTTTCCCTTGTATTTTGGGACTTTAAATTTTGATAATTTGTTAAGTCCTTGTATTTGGACATTAGAGACATTGGACTTTGGACTTTAAATTTTCTTTTAATTAGTTGATTAGGAGTAATTGTGCTTAGGACTTAGTTTATTCTTTTGCTTCCGACTAGTGTAAGTGCGATTTGATATCCTAGGCCTAGTTTACATTTTTACACTATCTGACTAGTTTGCTTTAATTGCTTTCTAGTTAGCATAAGTACGCTCTTGCATTCTAGGTTTAGTTTAAAGTCTTACACCTCGACTAGTTTTGCCTACTAGTTTACATTTTATTTTCTTGATTGTTTTGTGTGTTATTTGTCTTTTCTAGGTTAAAATCAATTGAGTGAACCGACTAGTATCTCATCACTAGTATTTTTGCATTATAACATGTCTTCATATAGTGAGAGAGGTAGAGACATAAGGTTAATTTTAGATAAACTTAATAATATATCCACTAGGTTAGAAAACCTAGAAAATGGGGAGGGTAGAGAACGAACCACTAGGCATCATAGGAATCGTAGACATAGACAACATGATAACACTAGTGAGGTAGATCATAGGAATCATAGCCCTAGACAAAATAATGATCATAGTGATGATGGACATAGGCATCATAGAAGACATAGTAGAAATCATGAGGAGAGTGGCTTGAGAAAGGTCAAGCTAGAGGTCCCACCCTTCCATGGCAAGAATGATGTTGAGGCCTATCTTTATTGGGAAATGAGAGTTGAGCAACTCTTCACTTCCCATGAAACAAAAAAATGAGGAAAAGGTTAGGATTGCCACCCTTAGCTTTCAAAACTATGCATTAGTTTGGTGGACCCAAATCCTAAAAAAGAGAAAAAGAGACCATTTCCACCCATTGATGAATGGGAAGATCTTAAGGCTTTACTTAGGAAATTGTGTTTGAATATGATTACAGGTTCAAGGATTTTGATAATGACAAAGGAATTTTGAAGAATATCTTGTAAAAACAAGATTCAGCATCAGACCTACAAAAACAGCGTAGCTAATTGATTAGAGAGAAAAAGATAATCGATTAAATAGCTTCTGTTGAACAGCTAATCGATTACACCCACAGGGCTAATCGATTACAAAGCTTCTGACTTGTAACAAATCGATTACACCAGTATGTTAATCAATTACCAACATAAAAAATTGGATCAATTGTATCGGGTATATATGTTAATCGATTACAGGACTTCAACCAATCGATTACCAAGCCACTGAAACAAAACTAATCGATTGCATGGGTGTGCTAATCGATTACCAAGATCAAGAATTGAATTTAATGCATCAGGTGCTATGGCTAATCGAATACTGGGCAAGATCTAATCGATTACCAGAGTTCTGACTTTAAGCTAATCGATTAGATGGTGAATACTAATCGATTACAGCATGAACTGGACTGAAAAATTCGAAGTGTAATTGATTACAGCTCGAGGTGTAATCGATTAGGATAGTGGGAAAACACATTTTAGTGGGAAACCAGCTCATTTTTTCACCATTTCTCAGATGCCCACTACATGCAACGGCTAGGAAGATCTTGGCACTCCCTCTAGCTCTATAAATGGGTTTCTAAACTCAAGCACAAAGAGAGAACAACAAGGAACAAAAGGAAATCAATTCTACAATCATTCTTGGTGCTTAGTGAATTTTTACTCTTGTATATTCTGAGATTTCATTTGTATATCCTCTCTTGTTGACAGTTAGAATTTGTGTGAGCTATCACTTGCTTATCCACTCTTTTGAGAGAGTATTTTTGCTTGTAAACACAAACATCAAACACCAAAGTTCACTCTAGGTTGAGTGTTTACAAAGGTTGGGGTTCAACCTTTGGGATATTGTAAGATTGAGAGATTGGGTGGGTTGCCCTTGTACTTGTAAGGATTGGGTTCTTGAGTGTGGGACACTAGGAAGCCGCAATTGCTCAAAGTTGTTTCTCTAATCTACAATAGTGGAAATCCTCTAAGTGGGTTGCTTAGAGGCGAGACGTACACTGGGTTTGTGGAACTCGCTAAATCGGTTTGCAATCTCTTTTCCCTTACTCTTTTACTTTCATATATTGCTCTTGATCGATTTGTGTTGGTTGATTGTGGTTTTCATATTTTAGCTTGCTTGATTTGGTCAATATTGGATATTGCACACCAAGTGTTTGATAATTTGTCTAAGCTATTTAAACCTTGTTGTGCATTGCATATCTCCTTAAACTAAACTTATTTTGCATAATCTTATAAACTTGTGATAAAAGAATCAAGTTTAAGGACATTCCAAGCTAAGTTTTAAAAACTCAATTCACCCCCCTCTTGAGTATTGAGGACACTTGAATAACAAGTGGTATCAGAGCTTGACTCTTGGTAGATCAAGCTTAACAGCTTCAAGAGATAAGATGGCCTCAAGTTCTCTAAACCTTTTTCCCGAGGGTGGTGCCACAAATAGACCTCCCGCTTTCAATGGGGAAGGTTATGCTTTTTGGAAGGAAAGAATAAAAATCTTTATTCAATCCATTGATCTAAGAGTTTGGAATGCCATTGAAAATGGTCCTTTTACACCCATGCATACTATCAATGGTAAAAACGTTGAAAAACCCATGGATGAATGGACTAGTGATGAAGAGAAGAAAGTATAATATAACTATAAGGCTAAAAACCTCATTACTCTTGCATTAGGACCGAATGAATTCTTTAGAGTAATGACTTGTCAAACGGCTAAGGAAATGTGGGATACTTTACAAGTAACCCATGAAGGTACTAGTGATGTAAAAGACTCCAAAATTAGTACCTTAACTAGTCAATATGAGAATTTTAGGATAAACTCCAGAGAAACCATTGTAGAAATGCAAAAGAGATTCACACTCATAATAAATCACCTTATTACTCTTGGAAAAGTATATACTAACAAAGAGCTTGTGCATAAAGTTTTGAAAAGTCTTAGTAGGGAATGGTAACCACTCGTCACTGCCATCAAACAATCCCTAAGCATTAATGAGATGTCCCTTGCCACACTCTTCGGAAAGCTACAAGAGCAAGAGCAAGAATTAAAGGATTTAAAACAAGCAGAGGAAGAAGAGAAAACCTCCAAGAAGAAAGGCCTAGCTCTCAAGGCCACCTCCACACATGAAGAAGAATCTTGTAGTGACCTTGATGATGAGGAGGAGTTTGGATTGTTTGTGAAGAGATTCGGAAAGTTCATGAAAAACAAACGATTCCAAAAGAACTTCAAACCTCAAGGTAAGAGACCTATTCCCAATGAATCATCTTCTTAACCTAATTGTTTCGAATGTGGCAAGGAAAGGCACTTCAAGGCGGATTGCCCAAATCTTAAGAATAAAGGCAAGGAGAAAAGAGGAAGAAGAAGAGCTTACATCGCGTGGGATGAAAACGATGTAAGTAGCTCCGATGAGTCCGATTGTGAAGAAGCAAAACTTTGCTTAATGACAAAACATCAAGAAGAAGAAGATAATGAGGTAAGTCTTCTTGATAAAAATGAATTACTAGAAGCATTTGAAGAATTGTATGATAAATTTGTTAAGCTCTCTAGTAAGTACAAATTATCTAGAAAGACCATTGAAGGGATCTTATAGAAGTGTGTAAAGAGAATAAATGCCTGAAAGATGAATTAGAAAATGTTCAAGTATGCTCTAGGACCAAACCATGTGAGTTTGTAGAGAAGTGTGATATTCTTGAAACCAAGGTTGTAGACTTAAATAGGACACTAGAAAAGTTCACTAATGGTAGAGATAATTTAAATATATTACTTGGAAACCAAAGATGCATGTTTGATAAAACCGGTTTAGGATACAACTCTACCAAGAAAGAAAAACACTATAAAAAATTTTTTGTGCCACCTATGAAATTATCTTCACCTTTTATGAAATGCAATCATTGTCATTTCAAAGGTCATAGCTCATCAAATTACAATGTTAGAAAATTAGGGCCAAAGGTCATAAGAAAGGTGTGGGTTCCCAAAGGAACATTACCACAAGCTAACCTTAAAGGACCCAATATAAAATGGGTACCTTCTCTAAACTAATCTTGTTTTGTAGGTATACTTCAAGGCAAGCAACACCCATTGGTATTTGGATAGTGGGTGTTCAAAGCATATGACGGGAGATATAAACAAGTTCACTTCCTTCACTCCCAAAAGAAAAGGAAGCGTCACCTACGGAGACAACACCAAAGGAAGAATTCTAGGCATTAGAAACATTGGTAAGAATTCCTCTACTTCTATTAGTGATGTGTTGTATGTTGAAGGCCTAAAACACAATTTACTTAGCATAAGTCAATTATGTGACAAAGGATATAGAGTTTTGTTTGAATCAAATTGTTGCATAATTGAGCATAAGATTAACAAGGAAATCAAGTTTGTAGGTCAAAGAATTGATAATATTTACATGATTGATATGGATAGTTTGTCCTTAAATGATGTGCAATGCTTCATGACTAGAGAGGATGAAACTTGGTTGTGGCATAGAAGAATAGCTCATATACATGTAGACTATTTGAATAAACTTGTTTCTAAGGAATTAGTAATTGGTTTACCAAAGCTTAAATTTGAAAATAAATTTTGTGATACATGTCAAAAGGGAAAACAAGTAAAGGCATCCTTTCAAACTAAAAATATTGCTTCCACACAAAGGCCTTTGCAACTTTTGCACATGGATCTATTTAGACCTTCCAAAATCAAGAGCTTTGGTGGTAATTACTATGGTCTAGTAATTGTAGATGACTATTCTAGATATACATGGACCTTGTTTCTTGCTCATAAGAATAAAGCATATCATGAATTTAAGAAACTTGCTAAGATTATCCAAAATAAGCAAAATTCTAAAATTGCATCCATTAGAACCGATCATGGGGGAGAATTTGAAAATCAATCTTTTGAAAGGTTTTGCGAAAAACATGGTATCATTCATAATTTTTCAGCTCCTAGAACTCCACAACAAAATGGAGTAGTTGAAAGGAAAAATAGATCCTTAGTGGAGCTTGCAAGAACCATGCTAAATGAAAATAACATTGCAAAACATTTTTGGGCCGATACGGTAAATACTGCTTGTCACGTTATGAATAGATGTTTAATAAGGCCTATTCTAAAGAAAACCCCCTATGAACTTTACAAGGGAAGAAAACCCAATATTTCATATTTTTATATTTTTGGATGTAAATGCTTTGTGCTCAATAATGGAAAGGATAATCTAGGAAAATTTGATGGTAAAGATGATGAGGCAATCTTCCTAGGATATTCACAATCTAGTAAATCTTATCGAATCTTTAACAAATAAACAAACACCATTAAGGAGTCCATTCATGTCAAATTTGATGAAAATAGCCATAACTCCCTGAGAAAGAAAGATGTTGATGATATTGTAGGTACTCTTCAAGATTTAACCTTGAATGACAAGGAAGAAGAGAACAAAGACAAAGATGTAACGCAACATGAGGAACCACAACAATGGATGACTTTGAAGGACCATCCCTTAGATAAAGTCATAGGTGAAATGACTAAAGGTGTAAGTACTCGAAACGCCATTAGGAATGCATGTAATCATTTAGCCTTTGTATCACAAATAGAACCCAAATGCATTGATGAAGCTATTATTGATGAATATTGGATGTTGGCCATGCAAGAAGAATTGAATCAATTTAAAAGAAATGAAGTTTGGGAATTAGTGCCAAGACCCTATGATCACCAAATAATAGGAACAAAATGGGTGTTTAGGAATAAATTAGATGAAAATGGTATAATTACAAGGAACAAAGCTAGGCTAGTAGCTAAGGGTTACAATCAAGAAGAAGGCATTGATTATGAAGAGACGTATACTCCTGTAGCTAGGCTAGAAGCCATTAGATTATTATTGGTCTTTGCATGTTGTAAGGACTTTAAATTGTACCAAATGGATGTCAAGAGTGCTTTCTTGAATGGTTATATTCAAGAGGAAGTGTATGTTGATCAACCTCCAAGTTTTGAAAACTAACAATTTCCAAAACATGTTTTCCTTAAAACAAGCTCCAAGAGCTTGGTATGAAAGATTGAGCAAATTTCTTTTAGAAAATAACTTTGAAAGAGGAAAGGTTGACACAACATTATTCATAAAGCACAAAAAGAATGACATACTATTGGTGCAAGTATATGTTGATGATATAATCATTGGTGCTACTAATGAGTCAATGTGCAAAGAGTTTGCTAAGTTAATACAAAAAAGAATTTGAGATGTCCATGATGGGGGAACTTACTTTCTTCCTTGGACTACAAATCAAGCAAACTAATGAAGGCACATTCATTAGTCAATCAAAGTACTGCAAAGAATTGCTTAGGAAATTCAACATGGACAAGGCAAATGACATTGCCACACCTACGGGCACTTTATGCTATTTGGACAAGGATGAAAAGGGTAAGGATGTTGAACTTACAAAATATAGAGGTATAATCGGATCCTTACTTTACTTAACCGCAAGTAGGCTAGACATCATGTTTGCTGCTTGTATGTGTGCAAGATACCAAGCATGTCCAAAAGAATCACACCTAATTGTTGTAAAAAGAATAATGAAATATCTTGTTGGAACTCTAAATGTCAGTTTATGGTACCCCAAAGGGGTTGAATGCACATTAGTTGGATATTCGGATTCGGATTTTATAGGATGTAAACTAGATAGGAAAAGCACTAGTGGAACATGTCACTTACTTGGTAGTTCTCTTGTTTCTTGGCATAGCAAGAAACAAGTAAGTGTTGCACTATCCACAGCTGAGGCAGAATATGTTGCAGCTGGTAGTTATTGTGCTCAAATCCTTTGGATGAGACAACAACTTCTAGATTTTGGTGTTATGTTAGACCATGTGCCTCTCAAATGTGATAACACAAGTGCTATAAATATTTCAAAGAATCCTGTAATGCATTCAAGAACTAAACATATTGAGATTCGACATCATTTCATTAGAGATCATGTATTAAAGGGTGATTGTG
The DNA here is from genome assembly GCA_037962975.1 of Clitoria ternatea. Classification (NCBI taxonomy): domain Eukaryota; kingdom Viridiplantae; phylum Streptophyta; class Magnoliopsida; order Fabales; family Fabaceae; genus Clitoria; species Clitoria ternatea. The sequence continues at coordinate 145,739,363 of CM075673.1, forward strand.
TGCTCGAACATGTTGAAACTTCCAAGCAATTAGCGGATATATTCACCAAACCTCTAGCAAAAGATCAATTCATACATATTAGAAGGAATTAGGAATCCTTGATATAACCAATTGTGTTTGAATAAATAGATGATTTTGATAATTCCTTGATTCTGATTATGTTTCATTAAGTTCGAAATGTTCTAAGGAATAACTTAATAGATTTCCAGCCTTCTAAAACAAAATCTGCAAAAATCTGGGCATTTTTAAGCAAAATAATCGATTACAAAGATTGACAAAATCGATTAGTAAGCTTCTGGTTCTTAGCTAATCGATTACTCCTTGACGTCTAATCGATTACCAAGCTTCTGTTTTCTGCCTAATCGATTACCCCTTGGTCCATAATCGATTACAAAGCCTCTATTTCAGGTCCAAAACGTTTCAACTTTCCTCTAATCGATTACCAGCCTCCCTTAATCGATTAGGACGATTCTGTTTCTCAACCTAATCAATTACCCATCTTCCCTAATCGATTACCCACTGTACGAAACGATTCAAATTCCTCAGAAACAGTGAACTAATCGATTACCTATGCCTCGTAATCGATTAGCATCGAGTCTGTGATAGTTAATTACTGTTTTTCGAGGCTGCTCATTTTCTTCTCCAAATTAAACTCACATTAAACCACTTTCTCTCCTTTCTAAACCTACCTTTTCCCTATAAATTCACCCCTCCTCACCTTCTCCTCTCACACTACCTCTTCCACTCCCTCAAGCTTCAAAAGCTCTCATTCTCTTCTCATCTTCTTTACCTTTCTCCACCACCATGTCTTCCTCACGCACTGTCAAAAGGGCAAGGTCCTCCATGGCCCAAGCCAACAACCCCTTAGACTTCTCTAGGTTTTTCTCCTCTCCTAGAGACCTTTAAAATTTCATTAAAAACTTTTCTGAGAAGGCCATAATCTCTCCCCACTTCATCAATGAGGAAACCTTCAACTACCCAAGCTTCACCTTCACCAAAAACCTCCACCATTATGAGCTTTTGCCTTTCCTCACCCTCAAGGAGGAGTTGTACTATCCTGAACTTGTTAGAGTCTTCTATTGCAACCTAAGGTTGGTTGATAGGTTGTTTGAGTCCAAGGTCAAGAACGTGACCATAAGACTCACCAATGCTCAATTTGTGGAAATCTCTCTTCTTCTGCTAAATGATGCTGAGTTTGCTGGAGGAGATCCCGAGGATGAATGGGCCTTCAATCCCATTGCTACACGCCAGTCGCTGTGGAAGGCTAACCTCCCAAGGAGCAACCACAAGTTGGTAGGTCACCTTACCATGAACAACCGTCTTCTTCACTTTTTTCTGGTGAAAATTTTGCTTCCTCGCGGTGGGAATTATGCGTTGGTAGAGGAGGACGATGTTCTCCTAATGTGGGCAATGCAAAATCAGAAGGACATTAATTGGGTTCAAATGATCAAACTACATATGCTCCAAGCCAAACATCAACAAAAGCTCCCATATGCAATCTTACTTACCAAACTTTTCAAAGCTGTAGGAGTTGATTTGGCTGGTGAGTTATCTGAAAAAGTGCCTCCCAAGGCTTGCATTGGCACTCATCACCTCACAAAAATGGGCATCGTTTTTCTCTATGGAGCTTGGTACTCAAGGATGGAAGGCATTAATGCCAACATTCCTTTTGAAGCCCCTGCTGATGAGCCAGTCCCTCCTCCTCCTGCAACACAAGCTGCACCGGAAGCCCCTACTGATCCATTCGTATCTCTCTACGCTCACCTTGACCGCCGCTTCGACCACATTAAGAACTCTCTTCAAGAGTTTTCAATGACTGAGCAGTAGCACTATGCAATAGCGCTATGATGAGCTATCTCACCAAATCTCCGAGCTTTGCTTTTTCAATCCGGATAACTAAATCCGTTTTTCATGTTTTGGTTAATGTGTTTTGTGTTTTTCTCAATCATGCATAAGTTCTTAATTCTGCAACATTTCCATTGATGTACTTTCCCTTTTGAATTGAATAAAGATTTATCTTTCATTATATGCCTCTATTTGCTTTATTATTTTTGATGATTCCAAAGGGGGAGAAGAAGTAACTGTTCATCCAAATTATTGTTCAATCTGATATTGGCTGCTAAAATAAATTACTAAATGATTAAATATCTCTAAAGTGGTTTATTATCTCTAAAAGGCATAGATTCCTTAAGATAGGGGGAGACTTGATAGTGTTTAAAAGATAAGAGATAATACAAATTTGAAATAGATAAGAGATAAGGACTTAAGAGATAACATTTAAGAGATAATGTAAAATCTGAAAATCTGTTTAAAAGATAAGAGATAATGCAGAATTCAAAAGATATGGTTTTTACAGATAAATACTTAATTAGAGATAAGCTTATTGTTTAAACTAACAACCCTCAAGAGATGAACATGGTTGTCATCATCAAAAAGGGGGAGAATGTGTTTGAATATGATTACAGGTTTAAGGATTTTGATAATGACAAAGGAATTTTGAAGAATATCTTGTAAAAACAAGATTCAGCATCAGACCTGCAAAAATAGCGTAGCTAATTGATTAGAGAGACAGAGATAATCGATTAAATAGCTTCTGTTGAATAGCTAATCGATTACACCCACAGGGCTAATCGATTACAGAGCTTTTGACTTGTAACAAATCGATTACACCAGTATGTTAATCAATTACCAACATCAAAAATTGGATCAATTGTATCAGGTATATATGCTAATCGATTACAGGACTTCAGCCAATCGATTACCAATCCACTGAAATGACACTAATCGATTACATGGGTGTGCTAATCGATTACCAAGATCAAGAATTGAATTAAATGCATCAGGTGCTATGGCTAATCGATTACTGGGCAAGATCTAATCGATTACCAGAGTTCTGACTTTAAACTAATCGATTAGATGGTGAATACTAATCGATTACAGCACGAACTGGACTGAAAAATTTGAAGTATAATCGATTACAGCTCAAGGCGTAATCGATTATAATAGTGGGAAAACACATTTTAATGGGAAACCAGCTTATTTTTTCACCATTTCTCAGATGCCCACTACATGCAACGGCTAGGAAGATCTTGGCACTCCCTCTAGCTCTATAAATGGGTTTCCAAACTCAAGCATAAATAGAGAACAACAAGGAATAAAAGGAAATCAATTCTACAATCATTCTTGGTGCTTAGTGAATTTTTACTCTTGTATATTCTGAGATTTCATTTGTATATCCTCTCTTGTTGAGAGTTAGAATTTGTGTGAGCTATCACTTACTTATCCACTCTTTTAAGAGAGTATTTTTGCTTGTAAACACAAACATCAAACACCAAAGTTCACTCTAGGTTGAGTGGTTACAAAGGTTGGGGTTCAACCTTTGGGATATTGTAAGATTGAGAGATTGGGTGGGTTTCCCTTGTACTTATGAGGATTGGGTTCTTGAGTGTGGGACACTAGGAAGCCGCAATTGCTCAAAGTTGTTTCTCTAATCTACAATAGTGGAAATCCTCTAAGTGGGTTGCTTAGAGGCGAGACGTACACCGGGTTTGTGGAACTCATTAAATCGGTTTGCAATCTCTTCTCCCTTACTCTTTTACTTTCATATATTGCTCTTGATCGATTTGTGTTGGTTGATTGTGGTTTGCATATTTTAGCTTGCTTGATTTGGTCAATATTGGATATTGCACACCAAGTGTTTGATAATTTGTCTAAGCTATTTAAACCTTGTTGTGCATTGCATATCTCCTTAAACTAAACTTATTTTGCATAATCTTATAAACTTGTGATAAAAGAATCAAGTTTAAGGACATTCCAAGCTAAGTTTTAAAAACTCAATTCACCCCCCTCTTGAGTATTGAGGCCACTTGAATAACAGAAATGTTATGTACCCTCATATTATAGGGGTGAACTATTGACCAAGCTCAATAGACTCACCCAAGGGTCTAAAAGTGTGGATGACTATTATAAGGCCTTGGAGATGGCTATGATTAGGGCTAATGTTGAGAAGGATGAAGAAATTTTCATGCATAGGTTTTTAATGGCCTTAATCATAATATTAAAAAGAGAATGGAACTTCTACCTCATGTAGACATTGAGGAGCTTCTTCATTAATGCACAAGAGTAGAAACTCAACTCATGGATGGAGCTTCCTAATATAATAGAGAGTCCAAACCTTTTAAACCTAGGTGGAAGGGCAAGGAAGACTCCACCCTAAAAGAGGGTAGCTTTAATAAGAAGGGTAAGGAGCATGAAGTGGGCACTTCAACTTCTAGGATGAAAAGTGAGGTTCATAGGGATCATACCCCTACAAGACCTTTTAGAAATAACCCTTCTAGGAATAACAACTCTTCATCCCAACCTAACTCTTCAAGAACAAGTTCAATCAAATGTTTTAAATGTTTAGGAAGAGGTCACATTGCCTCTCAATGCCCAACAAAAAAAGTTATGATTTTAAAAGGCATTGATCACTATTCAAGCTATGAAGAAGCATCTTCTTCATACTCTAGTGATAGCTCCAATAGTGATTCCTATGAGAGTGAACATGTTCTAGGAGATGAAGGTGAATTGTTTATGATTAGATGACTTCTAGGAAGTCACATAAGGGATGATGACACTACACAATGAGAGAACATCTTTTACACAAGATGTTACATTAAAGAAAAACTTTGTTCTCTCATTGTGGATAGTGGGAGTTATGCCAATATGGCTAGCTAAAGGCTAGTTCACAAACTTGGTTGTCCTCTAATAGATTACCCTAGACCTTACAAACTACAATGGCTTAATAAAAAGGGTAAAATGTTAGTGAACAAACAAGTTCTTCTTTCTCTTACTATTGGCACATACCCTGATTAAATATGGTGTGATACGGTTCCTATGGAAGCCACTCATGTGCTATTCGGTCAACCATGGCAATATGATAAAAAAGTCACCCATGAGGGGTTCACTAACACCCTCAACTTTGTGCATAATAATAAAAAGTTTGTCTTGCATCCCTTGTCTCCCAAACAAGTTTTAGAAGACCAACTTCAAATGAAGTTGAAAAGGGATAGAGAGGTTGGGCCTTCTACCTCCCCTCCTAAACCCCAAAATAAAAAAAATAAAAAATAAATCACTAAACAAGATAAGGGTAAAGGGATCCTCACCTTTGAAGATCCCAAAGGGCATTCTTCTTTCTTTGCCTCTAAGCATGATGTGAAGCAAGCCTTACTTCTTCACAAATCTTTCTATATGCTTTACCCTTCTTCATCCTTTTCTAGCTCTCCTAGCCCCTCTAGTATTCCTTCTCCTTGCACTTCCCTATCTTTAGTCAGCTCTTCTTTTACCTTTCCCAAGGGAATGCAATAACTCCTTCTAGAGTTTGAGGATATCTTTCCTAAAGATATTCCTCAAGGGCTTCCACCTCTTAGGGGCATAGAACACCAAATAGATCTTATACCTGGGGCTAGCTTGCCCAATAGGCCTGCATATAGGTGTAACCCTAAGGAGAGTCTAGAAATAGAAAAATAAATTGGAAACCTACTTTCCAAATGTTGGATTAGGGAGAGTCTTAGTCCATGTGTTATGCCAATTCTTTTAGTTCCTAAGAAAGATGGTTCTTGGAGGTTATGCACTGATTGTAGAGAAATCAACAACATCACCATCAAGTATAGGCATCATATACTTAGACTTAATGATATGTTGGATGAGCTTTATGGCTCTACCATATTCTCTAAGATTGATCTTAAAAGTGGCTATCACAAAATAAGAATCAAGGAAGGGGATGAATGGAAAGCTACTTTTAAGACCAAGTTTGGATTATATGAGTGGTTGGTTATGCCTTTTGGTTTGACCAATGCACCTAGTATGTTTATGCGCCTCATGAATCATGTTTTGAGGGACTTCATTGGCCACTTTGTTGTTGTCTATTTTGATGACATACTTGTTTATTCAAAGTCTATGGACTTTTATCTTACCCATCTTAGACATGTTTTACTTGCCTTAAAAACAAACCAACTTTTTGATAACTTTGAAAAATGCTCTTTTAGTTTGGATCACATTGTCTTTTTAGGATTTGTAGTAAGCTCCAAGGGGGTCCAAGTTGACCAAGAAAAAGTCAAAGTAATTAGTGCTTGGCCAACCTCTAAAAATATCCATGATATTAGAAGCTTCCATGGCCTAGCTAGCTTCTATAGAAGGTTTGTAAGAGACTTTTCTACTTTGGCATCTCCTCTTAATGATTTGCTTAAAAAGAATGTTCCTTTTCTTTGGGGGCCAAAGCAAGAAAAGGCCTTTCAAGATCTTAAGCATAGACTCACACATGATCCCATTCTTGCTCTACCAAATTTTTTAAAAACCTTTGAGCTAGAATGTGATGCTTCCAATGTTGGAATAGGTGCGGTTTTGCTTCAAGAGGGGAACCCTATTGCTTTCTTTAGTGAAAAGCTTAATGGGGCATACCTTAGTTACCTCACCTATGACAAAGAGTTTTTTTACTTTGGTTATGGCCCTACAAACTTGGGAACACCACATAATTCCCAAAGAGTTTGTCATTCATAGTGACCATGAGTTACTTAAGTATATAAAGGGCCAACGTAAGTTAAATAAAAGGCGTGCCAAATGGGTTGAATATTTGGAACAATTCCCTTATGTTATCAAGCACCGTAGTGGTAAAGCTAATGTTGTAGCTGATGCCTTATCTAGAAGGCACACCCTCCTTTCTTCCTTGGGTGCCACTCTTCATGGTCTTGATGAAATAAAAGAATTGTATCCAAATGACCTTGACTTTTCTAATGCCTACCATTCTTGTGGTTCTTCTCTTGCATCTAGTGGATTCCACAAGTTAGATGGCTTTCTCTTTAAAGCGAATAAGCTATGCATTCCTAGGGGATCCATTAGAGATCTTTTACTTCATGAGAGCCATGAGGGAGGGCTCATTGGGCACTTTGGGAGGGATAAGACTTTATCTACCCTTAGTGAACATTTTTATTGGCTCCATATGAAACGTGATGTGTAAAGACTTTGCTCAAGGTGCTTTGCATGTAAAAAGTCCAAATCTAAGGTTTCACCTCATGGCCTTTACACTCCCTTGCCTATTCCTACTTCCTTTTGGGTAGATCTTAGTATGGACTTTATCCTTGGGTTACCTAGGACCCAAAGGGGAATGGACTATATCTTTGTGGTGGTTGATAGATTAGTAAGATGGCTCACCTCATCCCTTGCCATAAAGTTGATGATGCAAGCCATATTGCTAAACTATTCTTTAAAGAGATAGTTCACTTGCATGAGATCCCTAGAACTATTGTTAGTGATAGGGATACCAAGTTCCTTAGCCATTTCTAGAGGACCCTTTGGGCCAGGCTAGGAACTAAACTTCTCATTTCTACCACCTGCCATCCATAAATAGATGGCCAAACTGAGGTTGTTAACAGGACTCTTTCTACTCTTTCACAAGTCCTTGTGAAAAAGAATGTTAAGTCTTGGGATGAGTGTCTACCACATGTTAAGTTTACTTATAACAGGGTAGTTCATTCCACCATCAAGCATAGTCCTTTTGAAATTGTGTATGTTTTTAATCCCCTCACTCCTTTAGACCTTTTGCCTCTAGAAGTGTCTGATGACATCCTTTATATGGATGGTGATGCAAAGGCATCTTTTGTTAGAAAACTTCATGAGGAGGTAAAACATCATATACAAAATAAAAATGACCACTATGATAGATGTGTCAATAAAAAGAAAAAAAATATTCTGGACGTTGGGGATTGGGTATGGCTTCACTTAAGGAAGGAATGCTTTCCTAACCTTAGGAAGTCTAAACTCAATCCTAGAGGTGATGGTCCTTTTTAGGTCACTAGGATAATTAATAATAATGCATATGTACTTGATCTCCCTGGTGAGTATGGGGTCAGTGCTACTTTTAATATATCTAATCTTACCCCATGTTTTGCAGATGAGCTGGATGAGATTGCCTCAGATTTGAGGACAAAACCTTTTCAGGAGGGGGAGCATGACATGGCCATCACCCAGGAGGAAGCCATAGACCCTACACAGTCTTTGGAGGTTGCCTTGGATGCTTTCAAAGGCCCTATGACTAGGTCAAGGGCCAAGAGAGCAAGGGAAGGCCTCCAAAATCATTTAGCTTCTTCCATGGATATCTTGAGTGGGCCCAAGCCCAAGGAGGAGCTCTTGAAGACCCTTACCCTTTTCTCTTACTCTATAGAAGGGTAATGGGCTTGGTGTTGATGATTGGGCCTCCTTTGGGCCTCTTTATTATGCCACACATATTTTGTAAATATTTTTCATCTTTATACATTTATAGGTATATTAGGATTTTATTTTAGAAATTAGTTTGGGCTTTGCATATCCATTGAATTTGGGCCACTTTTGGGCCTTATACTTGGTAGTTTTGAGTTTGGGCTTGTATTGGGCCAATTTGGTATAGGTTTTAGGATTGGGCCTTAGGAATTAATCTAAGGCCCATAATTAGCTAGAGTTGACCAAAATTGTAGAGGGAGTATATAAGCTTCTCTCCTTTGTTAATCTCTCATAAGTTGAATGTTAAATATTTTTAGAGTGAGAAACTCTCCCTTCTCTCTAGAAAGTAGAAGCTCTAGGCTCCTTTGTCTTGAGTCTTATCCTTTGGACTTTCTTCCAAAGGTGGTGACTATCATCTCCTTATCTTTCTAGGCTTTAGATACTGGTGGCATCCACACTTCACCCTTGCCTCTCCATTTACTTCCATATTCTCCTTAATCCTTGAACTAGATCTAGGTTCCTTCTACTAGAAGCTTCATTTTCCTTCTTCCATAATTCGGCCAGCACCTATTTCCACTCCAAATCTATGTGTTTCCATCTTCTCTTGAAGGATCATGCTTGGACCTAAGAAGGATAGAAGAGAAGATCCAACATTTCAAGGCTAGAAAGTGGAGAATTTCCTACAACACATTTTTTAATACACTTAGTATGCCATAAATTTGGATCCAGTTGGAAGACATGTATGGAGGAAGAATCTAAAAAAGTGGTAGTAGAGTCGACTACACGAGTTATTGGAAAGAGAGTTGATCAAACGGAGCTTGATTTCGTGGTCGCTCTTGATTACGTGATCCACCTTGCTGAAAAGGACCAGGATGATAAGTGCAAGTCAATGTTCCCCCATGTTCGAGTAATCGGTCCCTTATGTAGAACTCCATAAAAGCGAGGAAGACACTAATTATTACACCGAGTCACAACTAGTAGTGGTGCATTTAAAGTTTCAGAATCCCCAACAGCAATGGCTACATCTTCATTTGAGTGTGGCACAACTTGAGCAGATCCTCTGAGCCCAGTATATCTTCCATAATTTCATATTCGTGCACGTACTGGCGACTAATTTCAATTTTCAAAAGAATCTAATGTAGTCTTTTTCATAAATTAGACAATTTCCTCTGACCTATCATTCCTAGTATCAGTGGTCCGGTTCTCAATGTCTAATGAATCCTTTTTGGTTCGAGGGACCTGGTAGGCATAAAATCATAAAATCCCAGGCTCAATCATGAACCTGACGAGTATGACACATTCGGACCTCTACAACAAATAAATCTTTGTGCCCATTCCACGCAACGTGGGCCTATTCCAACCTGTGTAGTTTTTCCAGGTTCATTCTCTCTAAACTTTTACCTATTCTAACATTGCTTGCAGAAACTCTTTCAGATGCAACCATTGACATAAAGCATTGGTATTCTTACAAAAATGCTGGAGGCATTATGATCCTGATGTTAATAATCTAATCACTAATAGTGATGATATGACAAGCTTTCAAAGAACAATTAATATTTTGCTATGACGGTAACTTGTGATATTTAATTTTGGACGATTCACAATCACGGCATAAACACCCAAGTCAAGCGACCAAATTTGAAAACCCGAGAGAAAGAACACATGCCACCCCCATTTGGAACCGAAACAAAAAGAGATCCCAAAATCTAAGGCATAAAGCTTCTCCACTCGCACAATCTCGTTGTTAAATTGTCATTGCTCCACTTTTACTGGAACCTGACAGGGCCCGCAAGCGCACGGGTTATGTCGCGTAATATAAAAGATTATCGTTCTCCACAGGGACTGTGTTCAAAGTACCAGCATATTGAAATTTAATTATCCACATAATTGATTTTTAAGATTTTTATAAAATAAAGCACAAATTAAAGTTGCACAGAATACAAATTAATATAAAAATAAAATTTACTTGACACTTAAAAATCAAAGTTGAGAATATCTTGGGATTTCGGGGGATTAAGACTCTATTTTATGTTAATGAATTTTAACTTTTCATAAATAAGAATCGAATTAAGTTTTCCAAGGCGAATTTTCCAAAAGCTAATTAATATGTTCCTCTCGGAATCCTATTAATGTACCTAACCTATGGAAAGCACTGCTTAATCCTCAGAAAGGCCCATTATCGTTTTATGAAAATCCCTTTTATTTCCTCAAAACAATTTTGATTACTTTCACGGTTTTACCAAGGTCACAAAAAGCATCTCAAAAATCTTAGGTTTAGTTCAAAGCTTTCCGGTAAAAATAAATCTCTCGATTCTATTTATTACCTAAACTTACTAATATACCCGTAAGTACACAGTTTTATCATTTAGGTTCTTGTTAGGAATTACTAAAAGCATTAAGCATAATTGAACTAAATGGAAAACAGAAATTTATTTAATTCCAAATTAAAATAACATTAAAATAAAATATTATCATACCCCCTTTATCCCAAGATAATTAATTTAGCTACTCATGAAATAATTCAAATTCATATAAATAATGGAAAAATAAAACATACAAGACATGGTAAAAATAAAGATTTAGAGGTTTCTCCAAAAGCTCAGAATAATTTACCACTGTAATTCCTTGTTGCAATATTCTCCATCAATTACAAATTTAAATTCTCACTTTTACAGCCCTCACACTCTTAAAATAAAATAAAGAAAAAGAAAGTAAAGAAAAAATGGGAACGGGACAGAGAAAGAAAATAAGAGAAATAAACAGAAAGAAAAGAAAGAAAAGAGAAACGAAAAACAAAGAGAAAGGAAGGAGGAATTGGAACGAAGCTGATGGTAATTGATGGGAAGAAGTTTGATTGCTCCTGGTTGCTCTCCCTTTTATAGGCGAATGGATGAATGAATCCAGCTAAGGAAACGCGTTAAAATTTGCAAGTGGGAGAAACTTTCGGTGCATGTGAGTTCCAGCTATGCCAATTTGCATTATTTTAATATTTCCAATAATTCGGTGCTTAGATTTATTCAGCTGGGCAAATTTTGAGTGGAAAGGTGCTGGAATTCCACAAGACCGAATAAAAGCTTGCTGTTCGGTATTGGTTACTAGGCGTTGTTGGTTTACATGTGGCAGGTATGGTGGTATGAGGGACAGTGGAGTTGCTGGACGATGTGGTGGATGGAGCCGGTGTTGCTGGGCGGTGTTGGTAGGAGAGGAGTCTGGGCGGTGCGGATGACGGATTACTGGGCGGTGTCATGGATCAGGAGTCTGGGCGGTGTTGAGAGAGTATTGGAAAGGAGAGGACGGTGTTGTGGATGGAAAGGAAGGGACGGTGTTATGGATGGAAAGGAGAGGACGGTGTTGTGAAGTGAGGACGGTTAGGCGGTGTTGGTTTGGAGAGGGGACTCGGATCCGACTGAAACCATTCACTCGGCTCAGGTTCATGGAGTTCATTCGGAACTGATTGAAGACTCACTTGGTTCAGATTCAATCGGTTCCCAATCATTTTCACTTGGCTGTCTCTGAATTTGGACCACTCGGTTAAAGCTTTGCTTTGGAATTCACTCGGATTTGCTTTGAAATATTTCAGTCGGCCTTCATGCTTTTTACTCGGAATGGCCTTTAGTCGTCAATTAACTCACTCGGAATGGCCTTCACTTTTACTCAGGAACTTGCACTTGAAGGGTTGGAATTTGGCTGATTGAATTTCTTCTTATGTCCGAGCCTTGCTTTGCTCGGAAATGTATCTTTCTGACCCAACTCACTCGGAATGGCCTTTCCTTGGAGACTTCTCACTCGGGCTTAGTGTGAAACTTGAGAGTCTGCCCGAGTGTGATTCATTTCTGGTCGGATTTTTCCTTGTCTGATTAAGACACCACTCGGAAATGCCTTGTTCTCCGAATGAAACTACTCGGATTCTCCTTAGTCAGCATTTATTCATTCAATGGCATTCCTTCTGCTCGGAATCAATTCACTCGGAATCAGCTTTTTGCCCAGAAAAGCACTTGTTCTTGGGTCAGACCTGCTTCAGTCAGCATTCTTCACTCGGATTTACTTCAATCAGCAAATTCCCACTCGGATTCACTTCAATCAGCAATCCTTTCACTCAGAAAATACCTTTGGGTAGCATTTATGAAAGCTCAGTTCCTTTTTTCACTCGGAATTGTTACATTCGGACAGCTTCCAATCGGATTTTCCTAAAACCGAGACTTATTCCTTTTTAACATTGATCCTTCACCCGAGTTAGCCATTTATCACTCGGAATGGCTTTGACAGGGAACTTTCCACTCGGATTTGGCTCCAACAGTGAAGTATTCCACTCGGCAATGCTCCATTCTGAATCGTTCCACTCGGAAAGGCTCTTTTCTCAGTCATCCCACTCGGATTTGGTCATTTTGAGTCAGAATTCAACATTTCTGAGTCGGATTTTAACATTTTGAGTCAGATTTCAGCATTCTGAGTCGGAATTCAGCATAAAAAGAGAGTTCTTTCTACTTTGGGCTTGTTCTTCTTGTTTCTTTATCATTTTATGGTCGTTTTTCTCTTGTTTTTGACCCTTTATTACCTTAAGTTCTGCAAAATAACACCAAGTAGAATAGAGTGGAAAGAAGGCAAAAATCATAATAAATAAAGGAAATACAGTGCATAATGATTAAAATCCTAAGCAAATTGGGTCTAATTTATTGTACTATAAAGCACTTATCAGAACCCGTCTCCGTCTCATAAAGAAAGTTTAAAATTGTTCACTGTCTTTCTTTTCTTTAATCGAAGCGGATCACTTGTTTTTTTATTTATGATCCCCTTTTAACTATTTGGTTTCTTTCAGCCTCAAATATCGATTGATGGTGGTTTCAAATTTCATTCTTCACCTCAGAGATTCCTCAGTCAATTTCCCAAAGCTCCAAAGTTTCCTGTAGTTGGACTCGCCAATTTCACGGACAAAGCTATAGCAATGATAATGTTCGAGCCAATTAGATCATTAAGCGTAATCTCACATTTTTGCAAGCGGCTCTCACCAAAAATGTCTTAAGAAGTTCCAGACCATGTATCTCTAGTCAAATTTATTTAGAAGTTTCTCAGCAAGCATAAATTCAATATTCATGAACTAATTGATCTCTTGAGCTAATGGTACCGAAAATCATCCCAAGAATACCGACTTTCCTTTGGTTCCTGCTTCCCACTAATGGATCTGCATCCACTAGGTTAGGTAGCCATTTGTACGACATTGATCTATGCTTGCCTACCATCAGTGTTAAAATCATCATCAATGTCGATATTTCTTTGAATTTCCTCATCTCTGTTCAGACTCTTCAAGAAGACTATTCTTTTAGTGATTTTGCTTATTGTGATTTTCATTTTATTAAGGGAATGCAGCAAAAATGAACAAATATCACATCTACTACCTCAAGGTTTTAGAAAATCCTCATTCCTGAAAAAAGGTCTTCTAGAATGGTCAAAGTAGAGCAGCAACACTAAACCCGTCAGGGATTTTATCGATAGAAGTTATTTTTGGCACTGTAATGGACATATAAAAAGCCCGAGCAACCCTCGGCAACATACAAAAAGCCCGAGCATGAACTCTCGGCAATTCTGAAGATAAGCCCGAGTAACCCTCAGTAACATACAAAAAGCCCGAGCACGAGCTCTCAGCAATTTTGAAGATAAGCCCGAGCACAAGCTCTCGACAATTCTAAAGACAAGCCCGAGCAACCCTTGGCAACATACAAAAAGACCAAGCAACCCTCGACAACATACGAAAAGCCCGAGCATGAGCTGTCGGCAATTCTAAAGAGAAGCCCGAGCAACCCCTGGCAACATACAAAAAGCTTGAGCAATCCTCGGTAACATACGAAAAGCCCGAGCACTAGCTCTCGGCAATTCTGAAGATAAGCCCAAGCAACCCTCGATAACATACGAAAAGCCTGAGCACGAGCTCTCGATAATTTTAAAAGATAAGCCCGAGCACAAGCTCTCGGCAATTTTAAAAGATAAGCCTGAGCATGAGCTCTCAGGAATTTTGAAGAGAAGCCCGAGCACGAGCTCTCGGCAATTTTGAATACAAGCCCAAGCACGAGCTCTCGGAAATTTCAAAGATAAGCCCGAGCAATCCTTGAAAACATACGAAAAGCCCGAGCACGAGCTGTTGGTAATTCTGAAGACAAGCCCGAGCAACCCTCGGCAACATACGAAAAGCCCGAGCATAAGCTCTCAATAATTCTAAAGATAAGCCCGAGCAACCCTCAACAACATACAAAAAGCTTGAGCATGAGCTCTCGACAATTTTAAAAGATAAGCCCGAGCACGAGCTCTCAGCAATTTTGAAGAAAAGCCCGAGCACGAGCTCTCGGTAATTTTGAAGACAAGCCCGAGCACAAGCTCTTGGCAATTTTAAAGACAAGCCCGAGCACAAGCTCTAGGCAATTTTAAAGACAAGCCCGAGCACGAGCTCTCAGCAATTTTGAAGACAAACCCGAGCTCGAGCTCTCGATAATTTTGAAGACAAGCCCGAGCACTAGCTCTCGGCAATTTTGAAGACAAGCCCAAGCACGAGCTCTCGACAATTTTGAAGTTAAGCCCGAGCATGAGCTCTCGGTAACACGTCCTTAAAGCCTAAAATACGCTAAGGAAATGAGAGACCTGAGTAACATACCTGAGTATTATACGCTTACCCGATGCACAAAAATCCGAGTGACACGCACTCACTTCAATACGGTTCTCAACCCTTTAAAAATACGTCAAGAGCGCGAAACCCGTGTGATATACGCTTACCTAGGAAAGGACTTCTCAAGACTCTCAACACCTAAGTGAGATACGCTCGCTCTAAAGGAATCAAGATTATCTCCTTCAAAATAATGGCAAATAAGATCCTAAAACTCTGAGTAAGCAGCTGAAGGGTAACAATAACCCATTACTCAGCAAAATTTGTTAGGGACGATTTCCAAGTGCCATCATTCCCGTAAATAA
Organism: Clitoria ternatea; assembly: GCA_037962975.1. Classification (NCBI taxonomy): domain Eukaryota; kingdom Viridiplantae; phylum Streptophyta; class Magnoliopsida; order Fabales; family Fabaceae; genus Clitoria; species Clitoria ternatea. Next base: position 145,754,549 of record CM075673.1, read on the forward strand.
ACTAGGAGAGCCCTTCCTTAGAAGAACATCATACAACAAGGAAGAAACACCGCTCGGATCACCACTTGGATCACGACACATTCAAAAAAGAGATCTAAAGGTAACAGACAAAAGGAAAGACACACGCCAGGTGAGAAACGTCATCAGTAAATGAGCATATACCAAAAAGCATACCATTGTAAATCATAATCGAAGGTAACAGGAGCACTCTTTTTCCTACTCGAGGGGTTTTTCCCACTGGGTTTTCCCCTGAGAGGTTTTAATGAGGTCTATCAAAATAAGTAAAATGTATTGGCGTTGAATGTAACGAGGGCGCTCTTTTTCCTGCTCGAGGGGTTTTTTCCCATTGGGTTTTCCCCCAAGAGATTTTTTATGAGGCACGCCACGATAACAAATGAGACAAGTACGACTCAGCTTATCTCATGGAGAAACAGCAAAATTTCAAGACCAGAAATCATTTGGTATACAGCTACTCAGAATCAGTTACCCGATCTGCTCAGATTTGGCCACTCGATGTCAACTAATACACATTCAGGACAAGCCTTCACTTTACACCCGGCATGGAGATATCTTACCATGACACTTAGCCACTTCGCTTGGCTCTACGCTGGAGTTTGTGACCAGGGGGCTCCTGTTCCTTCCCGGATTAGAGGGGGCCCCACAGTACCCCCTCATCCCTTTAATTTATCAGATAATAATTCTCCATTATCCCACCATAAGCGGTTATCTCCCTTACTGGACTTGGGCCTGGATTTCCCTTTTTACTTTACTAATGTATAAATACGGCCTATAGGTTCACATTGTAACCTAAGTGACACATATTGAGAATTAATAGACATACTCCCTAGAGTAATCCTCTAGGGTTATGTGCTTTACGCTCTTTGTGTGAACAACTTATATATTTTTATAATAATTTTTAATGGATCTCACATCTATATATCACTTCTTCTCACTTTTTACAATTTAAGCATCTCTTAACTTTATCTCAATATTCTTATTAAAAACCTTAAAATGGACTACACATGTTATCTCATATTCATTATTTTTATTATATTGAGAAGTAAAAACTGATTTTGGATCCACATAAAGTGGTTAAGCATTAATACAGTGTTTAGAATGCAGTGATTATTAAGCATCTTGAGTCAACACTCTCTAATGGTTACACAAAATTAAAGATTAGTTCTTAAGTTTAAGCATTTGTTAAATATCTAGTGATAAATATGTTTTAAAGGCATTATTTAAAGAAGTAAAAGTAAAATATTATATATATATATATATATATTAGAAATTATTGGGGATTGCTTGGAAATCAGGTAAGTGATTTTTAATGAAAACTATCTACTTTGGCTTCTTTAATCAGTGCCCTTACGACACTAGTTACTCACTTATATTCAATTTTTAAAGATGGATGTAGCATAAAGGTAGTATCATACTACATTTGGTTATTTTATTTAATTGTCTAGAGAGAAAAATCTCATAAATCAATGAATGCAATCATTTTGCCTTAATTACATACCAAAATTCCTTATCTATCCTTCATTTATTCAACTATATTATCTTTTTTATTTAACATATTTTTTCTCTTATTTGAGTATTATTGGAAGAAAAATAATTAATAGTGCTTTAAAACTCTAAGTTGGCAATAAAATAGGAACAAAATTTATTTTTCTTCTAGTTAGTTAAATAGGAATGAGAGTGGTATATAATGCTTCATTTGTTTCTATTTAACTATTTAGAAAGAGAAAATCACACAAATCAAAAAATTAATTATATTGTCTTAATTATACACACTAAAATTTTTTATTTACCTTTCATTTATTATACTAGAGTAACTTGCTTTATTTAACATATTTTCTCTCTTATTTGGATACAATTGGAAAACAAGTAATTAATAGTGTTCACACTAAGCCAAGATGTACAAAGAACCGAGAGGGATATTCTCTAAGTATCAGGGTTTATTAGAATTAATGTGTCACTTAAACAATAATGAGAGTCTATAAGCTATATTTATATAACAAGCTAATGGGGGTGGGCCATTCCGAGCCTGAATCCAATAGGTGGTGTTAATCGCTTGTGCTGGGATCATGGAGAATCGTGACCCTCTACAATAAAGGGATGAGGGGATACTGGCGGGACCCCCTCTAACCAAGGGGAATAGGAGCCCCCTAGTTACGAGCGTCGAGCGTAAGAGTGAATCGAGTGACTAGAATCCAAGTGGACAAATGTAAGACTGAGCCGAGTGACTAGAAGTCCAAGTTGACAAATCTAAGACCAAGCTGAGTTACTAAGAAATCCAAGTGAATACAGGGCCGAGCCAAGTGACTACAAGATCTGAGCCACATGACTCTCAGCCACGCTCCGAGTGAGAGGCTCTTGCGATAGGCATGGATTTGATAGGAGTTCAAAAGGTCTCTTGTGTCTGAGGGGATACGTTGGAGGGCTCTCTTTGAGTCTTCATATGCCATATGTATGGGAGTTGGTAACCGCCATTTCTTTTCCCTATAAAGTTTACTTGTGTGCAGCCTTAATGATTACGACGTTTCTGTATCCCTAGGCTATTAAATGTATGTTTTTGGGATATGGCGTGTTGCATCATTTAATGGGATTTATAATTTTTTAGCATTTGCACCGCTTAGAAGATCATGACCCTTGGTTGTAACTTATGAATCCCCAGCTGTTTGATCAATTGATCAGAAAGGTTGTAATTGTCCCTTTTAAAGCTTTCCTCTTCCCTCATTTCTTTCTTTTACTTTTGCTCTTGTTGCTTCTACTTTCTTGCTATACTTGCTCCCTTGTTGTTTTCCATCGAACCTCCGTAAGAGCGCTTTTAAGCTTGTCTTCTTCCCAACCTTTAGCTTTTTGTCTTCCTCCTTCCTGTTTATTTAATAGGTTAGTGTTTCCATCCTCTTCTCTTCTACTTCTCCTTTTTTCCCCTTTTGAATTCCATAGTTGTTTCTAGGGTCTCGTACTCTTGGGTGAGGGACGAGGTTTTGGCAATGCCTTCGTCCTTCCAAAGTGAGGAGTCTATTGCTAAATTGTGGGAGGGAGGAATGTTTAACCATTTCGTCTTAGCACCTAACATGGAGTGCGTGTATTGTTCTCCCGTTGATCAGGTTTGTCATTCTCGCACAGACCCTAGTAAATTATGTGACAACCCGCGTCAATATTACATTTATTTATATCCATTTAATCATTTTTCACCATAATTTTTTTTTTCATTTACTGATAGTTAATTAGATCCTAATGTAAAACCACATTTATTTTTCTTAAGCCGACTCAAAATACTAACTGATAGGAAATAAATCAAATAATAAAATTGAATTAATTAAATAAGCGGAAGAAGGAAACAAAGTCGGGGGTCACTCGCTTGAGCGAGACCCTGATTCGCTTAAGCGAAACCCGTAAAGGTCGCTTAGGCGAGTACCGACTCGCTTGGGCGAATTCTACACTTTAACTCTGAGCGGATTACGAGACCTAACAATTCAGTTTTTACTCAGAAATGGGTCCACTCGGTCATATCTCACTCGGAAACCCCTTAACCTTCCTTCACTCGGAAGAGGTTCTCTCGATCATGCCTCTCGGGAACATTCTAACCTTCACTCAGAAAGAGTTCTCTCAGGCATACCTCACTCGGAAATATTCTGACCACTCAGAAGTGGATCTCTCGGTCATACTTCACTCGAAATCGTTCTAACCTTACTTCACTCGGAAGTGACGAAGGATACCTATGAGCGAAAGAGGCACAGAATCAATTTCTCCTGGCCCTCGCTCGAACAAGACTGAATCCGGTAATCGACTTTACTACAGCAACGCAAATTCACTTATGAAAATCAATACCGATCACATAACAACATAATTCATATGCACATTAGTCAACATACACAAGCAATATAGTATGGCATCACATACTCGGAAAATTCATTATACATTACACACAATTCATTTCACAATCACTCGGTTTCTTGGCATCAATCCTCCGCTTGGCGCACCTCCAGGGCTCCGACCTCTTCCCTGTCACTGGTTACTAAATTGAAAACCACAGCAAGGGTGAGTGTTTGGCATCATAATTAATATAGAACGAAAATTAACAAAATACTTGTATATAAACTCCGTCCGATTGCTTTATCCATAATTGCAAATCACACTCGGCAAATATAGCCAATCACATTCGGCAATTATAGCCAATCACACTCGGCAATTATAACAATTCACATTCGGCAAATATAACAATTCACACTCGGAAAATATAACAATTCACACTTGACAAATATAACAATTCACACTCGGCAAATATAACCAAGTACATACACATCATCATAATACTAATAATTCATCAATTGTCACCACTGACTCTCAGACAAAATTGACGCCTAGTATCTGGATACTAAAGGATCGGCCTTCAGCTGGGGGTCCTACTTGACACCCCGTGAACCCTGCTTGGTTCACCGAGTCCTGCTTGACTCTCCACCTCAACCACTGGGTCCTACTTGACCACTGGGTAGCTCAACTGGGCACAAAAACCATGGGAGCCGGAAACGAGGGGCTATACATAGCGCCGGCCGTCCCACACCACATAACCATACATATATCATTCACATTCATCATATTATATAACAAGTGGCCATCAACAACAGAACATACTCATCAAATGGGTGACCTACTCATCAAGCCCGTCATCACATTGCCACTGGGCGACCTACTTGTCAAGCCCGTCATCAGAACGCCACTATACACATCGAATCATCACAATGCAAAGCACTTTAATCTCTCATTCATCATAAACCACGCACAATTCACATGCATACACATACAACTCATCCAGCAACATTTCTTACCATGTTCACAATCAGTTCAACGACTCAGACCCAAAATATGTCCTATTCTAATTAATTATAACCCGAACACCCCCTTACCTTGATGCCAAGCTTCAATGATCTGCTCTTGATGCCAATTACGTCCTCTAAGTGTTGGGTTCATGGTTTCACCTCCGAATGCAACACCAGCTTCGTCACTCAGTCCTCCGATGTTCGTTTTGCTACCTACGGGGGTCGGAATGCAAAACTCATTAACGTCATACCACCCTCTGCTCTAAAGACCATTTTCGAGCTTACACACACTAGAGGAGTGGAAAACAGAACCTTACCCCGCCATGCATGACCATTCGATCCAAAGGAGAAAACAAAAGAGATGAGATAACCCAATTTAAACGGTTCATTGGACTCACCTCGAAACCACGGTCACGGAAATGGGGTTCGTTCGAAGTTTTAACACAGAAGAAGCCTTCCCTCAGAGCATGTAGCTCGACAGCGTGAGGAGAAAACAAAGAAGAAGAAACAAAAGGAGAAGAAGGCTCGCGTGGATAATGAGGAAGAAGAAAGGAGATCTTTATTATTTAAAGCTCAGAGGCAAAACTGTCTTTTCCCCATTTCTTTTATATTTTCATTAAAAGTTTTAATTAAACTTTTACCTTCTTCTAATTCTACCTCATTTAACCTGTTTGTAATTAATCAATCAAATAATTTTATTTATTTTCACAACATTTAATTATTTATAATTGCATTTATTTTAATAATAATTCATAAAAATATCAAATAAATCTCAAAAACATTTATTAATATTTTCCGCCAATCATAATTTTACTAAAATATCCGGGATGTTACATCCCCCCTAAAAAGGGATTTCGTCCCCGAAATCAACGCACCTTACTGAAAAAGATCGGGGTACACCCGTCTTATGTCTGACTCCAACTCCCACGTGTAGGTTATCCCATTTAAATTTTGCCACTTCACCTTCACCAATGGTACTTCCTTGTTTCTTAACCGTTTAGTCTGGTATTCTTCAATACCGATCGGTGTAGCTTCCACCGTCAGGTCCTCCTTTAGTTCAATAGAATCATCTGGCACAATCATGGAGTCACACGGAATGTACGCTCGGAGTTGTGACACATGAAACACATTGTGGATATTAGTTAACGACCGGGGAAGATCCAGTCAGTAAGCAACATCACCGATCCTCTCCAAAATTTGATACGGCCCAATGTATCTCGGATTAAGCTTGTGACTCTTCAATATCCGACCTACACCTTTGGTCGGTGAAACCTTCAGAAATAACCAGTCACCCGCCTGAAACTCAAGTGGTCTATGCCGATTATCATAGTAACTCTTCTGTCGGTCTTGGGCAATCTTCATTTTCTCTCAGATCATAGCAACTTGTTCATTCATTTCCTGGATTAACTCGGGCCCCAAATGAATGGCATCGCCATTTTCATTCTAACACAGCAGTGTACGACACCTTCGACCATATAGAGCTTCATATGGAGCCATCCCAATGCTACTGTGGTAACTGTTGTTATACGCAAACTCCACCAATGGCAAGTATCTTTCCCATGAGCCACCTTGCTCCAATACACAGGCTCTAAGCATATCCTCTATGGTCTGTATAGTCCGTTCCGACTGACCTTTAGTCTGTGGATGATAAGCTGAACTCAGTCTTAGTTCAGTACCTAATTCCTGTTGCAAGCTTCCCCAAAATCTGGAAGTAAATCGAGGATCCCGATCGGAAATAATACTTGAAGGCACACCATGTAATCTTACAATTTTCGTAATGTACAATCTAGCCAGTCGGTCCAACGACCATTTCATGTTCATAGCCAGAAAGTGAGCACTCTTGGTCAATCGGTCTACAACCACCCAGATTGCATTACACTCAAATTGGGTACGAGGTAACCCGGATACAAAATCCATAGTAATACTCTCCCACTTCCAAATCGGAATCTCAGGTGGTTGAAGTAAACTTGGGGGTCTCTGGTGTTCAACTTTACATTTCTGACATATCACGTAAGACTTCACATATTCAGTTATTGCTTTCTTCATTCCCGACCACCACAATTCCTTCTTCAAATTGTGGTACATCTTGGTAACACCAGGATGAATGCTTAAAGAACTCTTATGTGCTTCAGCTAGCACGGCTTGCCTAAAATCACCTTTCGTAGGCACCACCACTTGGTCTCGGAATCTCCAAATTCCATCGTTACCTTTGGTTAATTCCATATCTTTACCTCTTGCTTGAGTGTCAAGCAGTTCCAGCAACTCTTCATCGTCCTTTTGGGCCACAGCTAAAGATTCCAGAAATTCATTGGAGATCTTCAGCATCCCGACTGTCATTTGATTTGGAGTGTTCATAACAACCCCAATGTTCATGTCACGAAAGCTTTCCAACAATTCTTGCTCTTTGCCCATCAAGAAAGCTGTATGTAATACTTTTCTACTCAGCGCATCGGCAACAACATTTTCTTTACCCGGGTGGTACCTCAAATCGAAATCGTAATCCTTTAGGTACTCCACCCATCTCCTTTGTCTCATGTTTAGTTCCTTCTGGTCAAATAAGTACTTCAAGCTCTTGTGGTCACTAAATACCACAAAACGAGACCCATACAAATAATGACGCCAGATTTTTAACGCAAACACCACCGCCGCAAGTTCAAGGTCATGAGTCGGGTAATTCTGTTCATGCGGTCTCAATTTCCTTGAGGCATAGGCAATCACCCGGTCGTCCTGCATCAGCACACATCCCGAACCATACTTAGATGCATCGCAATACACCACAAATTCCTTCGCCACATCGGCTAGTGCAAGTACAGGGGCAGTAGTCAAACACCGCTTAAGAGTTTGGAAACTCAATTCGCACTTTTCCGACCATACAAATGGACTCTCATTTCTTGTCAACCGAGTCAAAGGAAGCGCAATACGAGAAAATCCTTCAATAAATCGATGATAATGCCCAGCCAAGCCGAGGAAACTCCTAATTTCAGTTACCGACCTAGGCCTTTCCCAAGTCATAACTGCCTCAATCTTAGATGGATCAACCGATACGCCCTCTCGGGAAATCACATGCCCCAAGAATTATACACTTCCTTCCCAGAAATCACATTTAGAGAACTTAGCGTACAACCTTTTCTCACGTAATATCTGCAGAACAACTTGAAGATGTTGTGCATGCTCCTCAACTGACTTCGAATACACCAATATATCATCAATGAATACTACTACAAATTGATCCAAGTACGGTTGAAAGATCCGGTTCATGTAGTCCATAAAGATGGCAGGAGCATTCGTCACTCCGAAAGGCATTACAACATACTCAAAGTGTCCATACCGAGTCCGGAATGTCGTCTTTGGAATATCTTCCGACTTCACTCGTATTTGGTGATATCCCGACCTCAAGTCGATCTTGGAAAATACTACAGTGCCTCGCAACTGATCCAACAAATCGTCGATCCATGGCAACGGATATTTATTCTTAACCATCAACTTATTCAACTATCGGTAGTCGATACACATCCACATACTACCGTCCTTCTTTTTCACCAATAGTACAGGAGCGCCCCACGGTGAAGCACTCGGTCGGATAAATTCCTTCTCTAACATCTTGTTCACTTGTTTGTTCACTTCGGTCAATTCTACAGAAGACATCCTATAAGGCGCACGGGACACAGGTTCGGCCCCGAGAATCAAATCAATGGAAAAATCAATCTCCCGACTGGGAGGCAACTCTGGAATTTCTTCTGGAAATACATCAGGGAAATCGCACACTACCGGAACATCACTCGGCATAAGATTATACCGACCCTCCAAAGTAAATAGAATAATATAAGTTGCGGAGATATCACTCACCACGTTCTTTGTGTCAAGTTCCTGGGAGAAAACGATGGTCTTCCGATAGCAGTCCACCATAACATGGTTAGCAGCTAACCAATCGAGACCTAAAATAATATCTAGGTTCTTCAATGGCATACAAATCAGATTCACCAGAAAGGTACGATCTTCAACTTGCATCGGCAATTCCCCACACATAGTGGTTGCACAGAAAGTGGAGCCAGTAGGAGTGGAGACATTAAGAGCATTCTCCATTAACACAACCGGCAAACCAAGCCGTCGTACACAACTCTCAGAGATAAAAGAATAGGTTGCACCCGAATCATAAATTACATTTACTAGATGGTTATGAATAACTGCACCAAGTTGTCGGTCCTTGCAACTTTCGAAGCATCAAAGGCAAATACTCGCCCGGCCATAACATTCTGAGCGCCACTGGATTGAGCATCAGACCTCTCCGAGTGTTGGCCTCCACGACCACCACCGCTTCTACCTCTTCTAGGAAAATTAGCACCCCGAGTCCCAGAAGTATTGGCTCGGTTACCATGTCTGCTCGGATGCTGCCTCTGTGGGTAATCGGGCCAGTTGTCCACATTGAAAATAAACGATTTGACTAGCCAGACAATGTTTCACAATATGGCCCTCCTGGCCACAATTATAGCATGCGCAGCTACCCGACTGGCTACTCGATCGGCCAGTAGAACCCCAACCAGAAGAGGAAGAAGACATAGCGGGAGACTTACCGCCATGAAAGAACTGACCCATTTTCTTGAAGCTGAATCCTCTTGCCTTCAACGGCCTCTTATCTTTGGACTGAAATGTCCTCTGTAATTGCACTTCCTCAGTCAGCCTAGCCTTATTCACCAAAGTCGGATAATCCCGAATCTCCATTGGCACAATCACACTACGGAGTTCAATCCGTAATCCGGCTTCATACTTAGCATATTTACTACCCTCGGTTCCTTCCAAGGAGAAAGGGTGATAGAAGTCACATAATTCATCAAACTTGGTAGTATACTCGGCCACTGACATTCGGCCTTGTTCTAGCCTCAGAAACTCCATTTCTTTTTGGATTTTGTAATTATCAGGAAAGTACGTGACAAGAAACCTCCTACAGAAATTCGCCCACACCAGCGGTTCACTTGCCGCATTCATTTGTACCTTGGTCCTAGACCACCATATCCTAGCCTCGTCCTTCAATTGGTAAGTTGCAAACTGCACCTTCTACTCCTCCGAGCACTCAAAATACTTAAAAGCTTGTTCCATTTCCCTTATCCAAACATGCGCCCTATCGTAATCATGCCCTCCTTTATAAGCAGGGGGATTCCTTTTCAGAAATTTGTCAAGAGTAGGACCAGATTCAGTCCTACTCATCAATTGGGAAAATTTTGAGAAGAAGGCATCTCCTCCACCAGAACTAGTTCCTTCGGCCATAATGTAATTCTATAATAAACAAGCACATCACCATTAATAACCAATGATCCACCAGGGAGTCGGATATTTACCTCACTCATATAAAATACAACGCCACTGGAGTGCCAAGGGAATGATGCCAAGCTGTATAAATAACCACAAACACAATGCAATAGAATGCAAAAATAGTCTAGTATAGGACTCACAAATTACTGGGTTCACCCATGCACCCGGCTCTAGAAAGAACCGATCTGATACCACCTGTGACGACCCGCGTCAATATTACATTTATTTATATCTATTTAATCATTTTTCACCATAATTTTTTTTTCGTTTACTGATAGTTAATTAGATCCTAATGTAAAACCACATTTATTTTTCTTAAGCCGACTCAAAATACTAACCGATAGGAAAAAAATCAAATAATAAAATTGAATTAATTAAATAAGCGGAAGAAAGAAACAAAGTCGGGGTCACTCGCTTGAGCGAGACCCTGATTCGCTTAAGCGAAACCCGTGAAGGTCGCTTAAGCGAGTACCGACTCGCTTGGGCAAATTCTACACTTTAACTCTGAGCGGATTACGAGACTTACAAGGAAAATTAACAATTCAGTTTTTACTTGGAAATGGGTCCACTCGGTCATATCTCACTCGGAAACCCCTTAACCTTCCTTCACTCGGAAGAGGTTCTCTCAGTCATGCCTCTCGGGAACATTCTAACCTTCACTCAGAAAGAGTTCTCTCAGGCATACCTTACTCAAAAACATTCTGACCACTCAGAAGTGGATCTCTCAGTCATACTTCACTCGAAATCGTTCTAACCTTACTTCACTCGGAAGTGACGAGGGATACCTATGAGCGAAAGAGGCACAGGATCAATTTCTCCCGGCCCTCGCTCGGACAAGACTGAATCTGCTCGGCGAGATTCGTCTGGTAATTGACTTTACTACAGCAACGCAAATTCACTCATGAAAATCAATACCGGTCACATAGCAACATAATTCATATGCACATTAGTCAACATACACAAGCAACATAGTATGGCATCACATACTCAAAAAATTCATTATACATTACACACAATTCATTTCACAATCACTCGGTTCCTTGGCATCAATCCTCTGCTTGGCGCACCTTCAGGGCTCCGACCTCTTCCCTGTCACTGGTTACTAAATTGAAAACCACAGCAAGGGTGAGTGTTTGGCATCATAATTAATATAGAACAGAAATTAACAAAATACTTGTATGTAAACTCCGTCCGATTTCTTTATCCACAATTGTAAATCACACTCGGCAAATATAGCCAATCACATTCGACAATTATAGCCAATCACACTCGGCAATTATAACAATTCACACTCAGTAAATATAACAATTCATACTCGGTAAATATAACAATTCACACTCGGCAAATATAACAATTCACACTCGGCAAATATAACCAAGTACATACACATCATCATAATACTAATAATTCATCAATTGTCACCACTGACTCTCAGACAAAATTGACGCCTAGTATCCAGATACTAAAGGATCGGCCTTCAGCTGGGGGTCCTACTTGACACCCCATGAACCCTGCTTGGTTCACCGAGTCCTGCTTGACTCTCCACCTCAACCACTGGGTCCTACTTGACCACTGGGTAGCTCAACTGGGCACAAAAACCATGGGAGCCGGAAACGAGGGGCTATACATATCGTCGACTGTCCCACACCATATAATCATACATATATCATTCATATTCATCATATTATATAACAAGTGGCCATCAACAACAGAACATACTCATCAAATGGGTGACCTACTCGTCAAGCCCGTCATCACATTGCCACCGGGAGACCTACTTGTCAAGCCCGTCATCACAACACCACTATACACATCGAATCATCACAATGCAAAGCACTTTAATCTCCCATTCATCATAAACCACGCACAATTCACATGCATACATATATAACTCATCCAGCAACATTTCTTACCATGTTCACAATCAGTTCAACGACCCAGACCCAAAATATGTCCTATTCTAATTATAACCCGAACACCCCCTTACCTCGATTCCAAGCTTCAACGATCTACTCTTGATGCCGATTACGTCCTCTAAGTGCTGGGTTCATGGTTTCACCTCCGAATCCAAGACCAACTTCGTCACTCAGTCCTCCGATGTTCATTTTGCTACCTACGGGGGTCAGAATGCAAAACTCATTAACGTCATACCACCCTCCGCTCTAAAGACCATTTTCGAGCTCACACACACTAGAGGAATGGAAAACAGAACCTTACCCCACCATGCATGACCATTCGGTCCAAAGGAGAAAACGAAAGAGATGAGATAACCCAATTTAAATGGTTCATTGGACTTACCTCGAAACCACGGTCATGGAAATGGGGTTCGTTCGAAGTTTTGACACGGAAGAAGCCTTCCCTCAGAGCATGTAGCTCGACAGCGTGAGGAGAAAATGAAGAAGAAGAAACAAAAGGAGAAGAAGGCTCGCGTGGATAATGAGGAAGAAGAAAGGAGATCTTTATTATTTAAAGCTCAGAGGCAAAACTGTCTTTTCCCCATTTCTTTTATATTTTCATTAAAAGTTTTAATTAAACTTTTACCTTCTTCTAATTCCACCTCATTTAACCTGTTTGTAATTAATCAATCAAATAATTTTATTTATTTTCACAACATTTAATTATTTATAATTGTATTTATTTTAATAATAATTCATAAAAATATCAAATAAATCTCAAAAACATTTATTAATATTTTCCGACAATCATAATTTTACTAAAATATCCGAGATGTTACAAATTAGACTTCACTTTCATTTACTGATAGCCTTCCCCAAGCGTACGAGATATCGCAGTAATAAAATTATCGTCCCACAGGGATTATTCCCAATTACCGGTTTATAGCATTTTAATTATCTAGACAATTCATTTGTTGGTTTAGAAATTTATAACGCAAAGAACTAAATGACATAAACAGAGAACACTAAGCAACAACAATAAAAGGATTGATTTGGAGACGATGGAGATTAATTTCTTGGGAAGTAAAGATTCACATAAATGTGGGTGCCAATATTTAATGCAGTTCGATATCTAGATCATTAAATCATGTTTCTTAAGGCTAGTTTCCCAAATTGATCATTGACTTTCTCTCGAAACCTCACTAATGTACCTAATTATTGAAGAACCGCGTTCAATTCACTAATTAGGTCCTTTAAGCTTTATGAAAACTCAGATATCCCTCAAAGAGTTTCGTTCACTTTCGTAACCCGAATCCCTAGGTTCGATTTTGTGTAATTCAAACTATACGCCAATCTTTCGATTACCCATACCGTTTACAATCATCCATACTTATCTCTAAGCTTAATGGAAGCATTAAGAACTCACAAAATCGAATAAGAACACAATTCAATAATCAAGAACGAAGAACATTACATATGGGTTCACATTAATGCTACACCTTAATTCCCAAGATAAATGTTTAATGTGCCATGGAAACAACTATAACAATACCACAATACAAGAAATTCAAACCAAACATAGAAGGAAAATCAAAAGATAAAGAGGGATTCAGAAAATACAAGAAGAAGTTCTCACTAAATCTCCTAAATCTGCAGAATTTGATCTCCTTTAACGTTTTGGCGTTGATCCCCTTTGAAAATCCTTGGCAAAGCTCTCTCTTTTTCTTCCAAAAAGTGTCCCTCAATGTCTCCGTGTATTTTCCCTCTCAAAAACCACCCCTTTTATTTAGAAAACTGCTCCAAAAATTGAGCCCTGTGCAAAGCGTGCAAAAACCCACTGGCAGTGGGTTTTTTTTATGCACAATATAACCCACTCCAGAGGGGTCCACGGCCAGTGGGAAAAACCCACTGGCAGTGGGTTTCTCTAAACTTCACAAAATGCCTTTTCTTTTACTGTTTTAAGGCCCCGAAGTGTTTCTTTGGTTTTTCCTTCTTTTATGCCACCTCCAAGAGCAAATCCTTTCTTCTTTTTGAGCTTCCAAATGGTTGCACTAGTGGAAAAAAAGGATATAATCACGGTTAAAAAAGGCCTTTATTCACGGTTAAAGAACCGTGGTTGTTGAAGCCGTGGTAGTAGATGATGGTCTTTAACCACGGTTAACAACCGTGGTAATAAATCACATCTAACCACGGTTAAGAACAACTGTGAACATAACTTACTATTTATATTCACGGTTATCGAGAATAACCGTGGATATAGATACATTTTATCCACGGTTGTCCATCAAAACCGTGAATATAAGTAGATTTTAACTGAAACTAAACCATACTTATATTCACGGTTGTGATGGACAACCGTGGATAAAATGTATCTATATCCACGGTTGCCCATCACAACCGTGAATATAAGTATGGTTTAGTTTCAGTTAAAATCTACTTATATTCACGGTTGTGATGGACAACCGTGGATAAAAATGTATCTATATCCACGGTTACTACCTTAACCGTGGAAAAATCTTGTCTTTATTCACGGTTGTTGCCATAACCGTGAATAAATGCTGAGGTTTTTTTTTTTAATATGCACTCTGTTTTATCGTTGCCCAACCCTGCATTCAGACAAGCCAGTACAGTATACAGTATGCCACAGAAACAATATGCCGAAAGAATCGTATGTATATATATATATAACAATTTATTTTCTATATCAATTCATAACAACCTAAAAAATAAAAGTATATACAATTAAGTTGAATGTAATCTAATAAAAGTAAACCCTAAATCCTACTACATACATATATAAAAGAATAAATATCCTATATCTAGCTTTGCCTAAGTTCATGGAAGTGTGAGGCCCATTGCCTTCTAACATCATCCACAAGTTCCTTTGGGAAATATGACCGGTCATTAAAGTGCTGCAAACAATGCACAAAACAATTAGAACAAAAGCTTTATTTATTACATGAAATTGATGAAATTGGAGAAATTGACACGGTGATGAGAATTACCTCTGTCCATCCATCTACTAAATGATGTTGGACAATGGTCAGCATAGTGTGCATGACGAAATAGCCACACTCAAAGGTACCCTTCTGCCTGTAAGACTACAATGGACATATAGTATGGAATAAGTGAATTCGGAACTTAAAAACCATGTACTGAAGATTTGAATGAATACGATTGACTTACTTTTGGGTACACCCATACAACTGTTCTTCCTTTGTGCTTGTTTCCAATCAGTACATTGTATCCAACCACCGCCCTGCGTCAAACAAAACACAAGATAAGTTAGAATTGTATAGTTCTAAAAATGATGTAATTGAATTTGTGGTTATTGTTTAGGGATGAACTTACCGGTCTACTATATCTCTCAGGTCTTGTGGAGCTGTTTTGTGCAAACTATCAAAGTACAAAGCAAGATAGTCCTTCGGACAGATCACCAGAAGCGTCCAGTGAGCCCTGCAGTTACGAGTGATAACTGAGACTTCAAAATGCAAAATATCATAACAATAATTATGGAATAGAGTATTACCCTTTATGATAGGGGCCCATGTATATAGACTTCTCAGACTCAAACATCCAATTCTGGATGTATGTCTGGGTGTTCTGCGAGGTGTTTCCTTGCCTCTGTATGACAGAGGGCTCTAAGAAACCGTAAGTTCCTTGGAAACCCAAGTCCACTGAGAGTTTTGCCAGATACCTAAACAAGGTAAGACATGGTTAGCGACAAATAACTTGTATAATGAACAAATTGGACAACACAAGGATATACTTACAGCTCCCACAACTGCAAGATGGAGCCGTTCAGCATCGACGTCCCCGTAATAATGTCACAAATGTCAGAACTTGTAACGTAAACTGGAAAATCACTGGGATGGCCGAACACTAGTGGCTGCCATGGGACCTGAACAGTGTCGTTATCTTCCTCATACCCGATGCGCCATAGCATCCGGACGGGATCCTTGGCCGGGTCTGGCTTCTTCAATGGCTGTTCCTGTTGAACAATTGACAACCATCACATTTTGTACCATAATTGACAAGGAAATAAAGCTAGTTAGTGTTTAGGGTTTTTACCTGTCCAGGTGCAATCACCAGAAGTCTGTTGGGCCACATCAGAAAGTGGCCCAACGCCTGACCGACGGTCTTCACCTCCTGAGTTGCCACTGGCACAGCAGCATCCTCCTCGAGGACGAGCACAACCGAGACCCTGGACATACCATCAGGTAATGTCTGATGGTGAACCACAGGGCCTAAGTTGTGCACCATACCAGTGGCAACTGGCTCCTCCGACCCGTCAATGAACAGGTCACATTGACGGGTGTCTGGTGGCTCGACCCCGTCATCGTCAGGGTCAGCCGCAGCGCACGACCCCTTAGTGCTAACCTTCCGTACCTACATATTTACACATCAGGCAGAAGTTATTCAACAATGAAAGTGATTACAAACAATAAAATTGAGGAAAATAAATAAAGAATCTAACCTGTGGGTCGCTGGCTGGTGTAGTAGTCTCCTGGTGGTGGCTGAGTGAGGCCTTCATCTCCTCCCTGAATCGGGCCATCTCCTGGTGGAGCCTAGATATCTCCTCCTGGTACTCAGCCTTCACAACAGCCACCTTTTGCTCCACTATTTGCTCAAGGGATGGGGCAGGGTCGGGAGCACCGTAATAGGCGCAGAGGCCTGTAAAATGTGAATGATTAGCTCATAATTGTTTAACAGATAACAAAATGAATGCATAGAGTTAGTTAGCACTCACCTACACCTCGACCAATAGCACGCACTCTTCCTGGGTGCTCTGGCCTGCCAATGGCGGTAGTCAATATATCCTCCCGTCCATGGGCTACGAAAGACCCTTGGGTTGATTGCTCAACCAAGGAATCCTGAAACCAAACAAGTTAGTATTCACTTCCTTCACGTAAACTGAAAAACAGACACTGATATAAAGGGGAATACTTACTATACGTGAGGCAACCTCCTGAGCCTGTGAGGAAGTGTATTCCCCACTCTTCTTGATCCTAGCCCGCTTCCATTTGTCGTGGCGCGCAGGTGGGGAAGGGGGATCCACAATACCAGTGTCAGTCTGACACTGACTCAGCCTCTCCTGTGCCAGCCGCTCCTCCAACCTACGGTAACCGCCACGTGACAGTGTGTGTGGGCAGTCATTTAGCTTCCTAGTCTCCTTGGCTTTCTTTCTGGTCTCCTACAACAAGAAAAAAAATATTCACAGTTAGCCGTATAAATTATACATATTATTTAATCATCTAAAAACCAATGTACCTGAAACTCGGCAGAATGTCTAGATGCAACAAAAGCATCCCAGGTCTCCTGATCGATGAATGGATACTTCTCTCCAGGGAACTTTCCTTGGTCGTCCCCGAATACATACCTACAATGAAAGGTACATTTAAACTAAGGATTGGCACAATTTAGTGAAGCGTTGATTAAGAATTTAAAGTTCAATATACCTCGTGGTGAGTATGGATTTGAACGACCTCCATCGCTCAGCCATGATACCGAGGACCTTCCTCCTCGCTATGTCGGAAGATGGTATCTCAAAAGAATCCTACATGAAAGGAGTTAGTCCATAAAGGAGTCCTTATTAAGAGTTACATGAAATAATACACTAAAATAAAACTTAAATAATACATAAGTTACCAGAACATCACTCCATAGCTGGTTCTTCACCACCTCCTCGACACTATCCCAGTCGGGGATAATGATGGACACCTTCGACCGTACGACAACCCCCAGATAACTGCTAAGCTTCGTGGCATGCGGTCCACTAAATCTGCCGGTGTTGACATCCATGTCAACAACTGGCCTCTCTCCCCGGTGACGCCTACGTGCGATGTCTGGCATCCGGGTAACACCTCTACTCTTCCGAGCAGAGGAACCACTGGCCTGTGAGTCGGACCTGGATCGTCCATCCTGGTCAGCCATGAGTATCTGTCCAAACAAGGAAAAAAACTGTCAAATATTTAATATAACATTTAAAACAACGAATAACTAATATAACATGTAATGAAATGAATCACCAACAAGATTAATACCCTATTAAGATGAAATATTTTCCCACAAGCCCTCATGGTGGTCATGACGACTGGCAACTACATCATCTATGTCATGTTCCACGATAGATGTTGGAATACGTGTTGTAGTTGATGGAATGTCCACAATATCAAGATTGGGGTCTCCAATGTGTCTACCTTGGATAACAATTGACCACCGTTTGTCAGCTGGGTCAGCCACATAAAAAACTTGCTTCACCTGCGTTGCCATTATGAATGGTTCTTCCTTATGCCCGATCTTGTTGAGGTCCACCAACGTAACTCCTAAATCATCAGTTGTGACACCGTTCTTATTGTCAACCCATTTGCATTTAAACACAGGAACGGTGAAGGGACCGTAATCAACTTCCCATATATCTTCAATCACACCAAAGTAGCATGACTCCGCCATCACAGGGTTGTTGTCCTTTGCAGTTGAGAAATGCATTGACTGAGCCACAACCATCACTCCACTGTTTTGATTTGTACTCTTTTCATCCTGTGTCCTTGTATAAAACGAATAGTTGTTTATGTCATACCCACAAAAGGTGAGGACATCAAAGTTCGGGCCCTGTGCTAGTCGATGTAATGTCGAGGATGCAGATGCATCTTTCAGGACGGTCTTTTGGAACCACTGCATGAAGCTCTTGTTGTGTTCATTCAACAACCACTTTTCAGTCATTTTAGGGTTGGTTTTCTTGACTAGCTCCTTGTGTGTGGCTAGATACGGTTGCACGTCGTCCGTGTTGTTTAAAATATACAAGTGTGCCTGAAGGACATCAGCACGTGGCATGCTCTTCACTTTTTTTCCAATCGTTCCTTTCCCATCCAATCTCCCTTCATGACGGGTCGTTGGAATACCAATGCTTGCAGCATGTGACATGTATTCAGTGCAAAACTCAATTGCTTCCTCTGCAATATATCTTTCCACAATTGAAGCTTCGGGACGACGTTGGTTCTTCATATACCCTTTCAATATCTTCATATATCGCTCAACGGGATACATCCAATGGAGGAACACTGGACCACAACAACGGACCTCTCTCACCAAATGGATGATTAAGTGGACCATTATGTCAAAAAAAGAGGGCGGGAAATACATTTCAAGCTGACATAATATAAGTGATGCTTCCTGTTCCAACACATCCAATTCGCCGGGCACGATTACCTTGCAACATATGGAATTGAAAAACATACACAACCTTGTTATGACATTTCTCACATTTTTAGGAAGAATGTCACGAATGGCGATAGGCAGAAACTGCTGCATCAACATGTGACAATCGTGTGACTTCAACCCAATTAACTTTAAATCTTTCATGGAAACACAAGACTTGATGTTGGAGCCATAACCAGACGGAACTTTCACACTTCGTAACGATTCACACAGGCTTTGCTTTTCTTTTCTTGATAACGTATGACATGCTGGAGGCAAATATGTTCTTTTGCCCTTTGATTGTGGATGCAAATCTTGACGTATACCCATCAACTCTAAGTCCATACGCGAGTTTAGGCCATCCTTAGTCTTCCCGGGTATGTTTAAGAGTGTACCAACTAAACTGTCGCAGACATTCTTCTCCACATGCATTACATCAATGCAATGTCTTACATCAAGCTCCCTCCAATATGGCAGGTCAAAAAACACTGACCTTTTCTTCCAGTTGTTTTGTGTCGGGTGCTGTTTTTCACACTTACCAAATTGCACGTTGACGTCCTTCACCTTTTCATATGCCTGGCGACCAGATAGTGGTGGAGGAGCCATTTCAAAATCTTGGGCACCGTTAAACGACTTCTTCAACCTTCGAAACGGATGATTCGCTTTAAGAAACCTTCGATGTCGAAGATAAACATTTTTCCTGCCATGATGCAACCGCACAGAACTAGTCCCCTCCTCACATACTGGACAAGCTTTATGACCCTTCACACTGTACCCAGATAAGTTACCATACGCTGGAAAGTCATTGATTGTGCAAAATAACATGGCACGCAATTTGAATGATCGCCCGGTAAACCCATCAAACACTTCAACCCCGTCTTCCCACAACCTTTTGAGGTCTTCAACCAATGGAGTTAAATATACATCAATGTCGTTCCCTGGTTGTCGTGGACCAGAAATCATCATTGATAACATCACATATTTTCGCTTCATGCACAACCATGGCGGCAAGTTGTAAACAAACAACAAAACAGGCCACGAACTATGGGTTGTGCTCAGGTTACCAAACGGGTTCATGCCGTCTGTGGCTAGTGCAAGCCTAACATTTCTTGGTTCATTGGCAAACTCTGGAAAAATCCTATCCATTTTCTTCCATTGCGACCCATCGGCCGGATGCCTAAGTAGTCCATCAACAACCCTCTCATCAGCATGCCATCTCATAAGTTTTGCATCATCTGCATTGGCAAACAGACGCTTTAGTCTTGGAACTATAGGTAGATACCACAACACCTTTGCAGGAGACCCTTTAGTGCATACCTCATCAGAATCCGCCTCTTTCTTCTTATACCGTGACACCCCACATCTAGGACATCGATGCAGCATTTCTAATTCACCCCGGAATAATACACAATCATTTGGGCATGCATGTATTTTCTCATACTCCAAACCCATAGGACACAACACCTTTTTGGCCTCATAGTTACTTTTCGGCAAGGTGTTTCCAGCTGGGAGCATTTCTTTCAACAACTTCAGTAAGTCAGTGAAACTTTTATCCGTCCACCCGTTTATGGCCTTCAAATTAAACAACCGCAAAACAGCTGATAACCTCGTGAAATTGACGCAGTTTGGATACAACGGCTGCTCAGAGTCCTGACACAGAGTTGTATATACATGAGCTTTCTTAAAACCTTCTACCCCTACATCACGGATCATATCCTCGAGTCGGTCATCCATGTCGACATTGTTGTCATGCATCGGGCTTCGATTTTTAGTCTGAGAGCTGTTACTTGGCACCACCACATCTTCACCATGCCATATCCAACGCGTATAACTACGTAGAAAACCGTCACACAGTAGATGTTCTCGCACCTCTTCCAAGTCTACCCGACGCAGGTTGAAGCATTTAACACAAGGGCAAAAATACTTTCCATTCACCCCCACTGCATTCCTCGCTACGAATTCTATAAATGATTCAACTCCCCCCTCGTACTCCAGACTTAGGCGTGACGCAGAAATCCAACTCCGATCCATACCAACTGTTTACAAGGTGCTATGATCAACCTCACTTTTTATACAAAGGTGGTGGTCCTATACCCATTCAGCATGACAATTATTTTTATACGTCATTCATATATACAGGTTAGGACTTATTTTAAAATTTGATGAAATTTCGGCAGCATTTCGCATTGGTCTCTAAGTACACAAAATGAGAGTGGTCAAATCAAATTCAACCACAACCAAATATGCACCCAGAGAACAACACAAAATACAAGTTACCGAAATTTTATCAAATTTTAAAATAACTCCTAACTTGTACATACTAACAATGACGTATAAAAAATAATTGTTCATCCCAAACTGTCCAAACGGACAATTCAAGATTCAACACAAACGATGACATTAATTGATTTAATGACCATTTGTGTCGAATCTCAAACGGGGAACTACGGTTCACTCATATGCACAACAACTTTCATACTAGTTAACTAGTTAACTAGTATGAGCCTACGAGTTTGCAAGATTGAAAACCACATGCATGCAATAGACAGAAATAACATTATATACGAGCAACCAACAATAACAGCAATAACATTATATACGAGCAACCAACAATAACAGCAATAACAATGATGAAGTGAAAATTTTCCATTTAAAAATATCTAACTTGAACCTTATTAGGCCCTGTGTATTCAGAATGTAACATTACATTGTATAGATCATGTCTGAGGTAACATTAAAAACTTGATGGTAATGACTTTGGTTATTCTAATGGAGAATATGATATATCTAACTTACAATGAAATCTTTTATGATATATCTAACTTAGATCATATTTTTTTTTGGTCGAAGCTTAGATCATTAAAAAAGTTGTTAAAACATTGTTAGTTTGGTTTAAAAAATGGTCAAACAAAAAATCAGTTAAAAATGGTAGAGTTATTAGAATGGGAAGATTTTAACAACTTTAGCTATTTTAACATAGATGCATTGAGTCTAACTAAGTTCAGATTCTAAGTAAGAATTAATTCTAGATTTTAAAGAACATGAATTTTTATTTTGGAGGAGAGCCTGAATTTTATTACTGATACCAAAACAAAACAACAAAGAGATTGTAGCCATCCATTTCAGTTTCTTGGTCCTATAAAATAATCTTTCAAATGTTATCCCTTCTAAACCATAGAATCAACCAAAGATTAAAAAGTAAAAACTAAACAGAAAATTTGACTATACAGGGGATTACTAGCAAGTGTCAATTGCCGATTACAGTTTACCAAGTTTAACTATACAGGGCACTGTGCAACAGTTTACCAAGTTTATTCTAGTTTATTAAAAAAACATACACCCAAATGTCCACTCGATTCTAGGCATTATAAACTGGTAGGAGTTTACAACTTAACTCAACAGTTTCACAACATAGAGACAGAGACAATGAAATGTTGGCACAATAAAACAAGCTTAACCAAACTTAATCACTAGTACAACATAGAGACAGAGACAGTGAAATAGGTTCCACAAACAAGGCAGAGCATAATAACGAAGTACACCAGCAGTGAGCGAAGAAGTAGGGTAATGGAGCACTTACTTGAAAATGGTGCGAAGATGACACGAACGAAAGAAGGAAGAAGCGAGTGAACACGAACGAAAGAAGGAAGAAGCGAGTGAACACGAACAGCAAAGAACAAACTCAAGGAAGAAGACGATAACCAGCGCGAAGAAGAAGAGAAAGTGAAAAAAGAATGAAAGGCGCGGCTTTTGAAGTTTCAGAAAGGATGTATATTCACGGTTCCCCTTGAAACCGTGAATATATTACACATATATTCACGGTTTAACAAACAACCGTGGATAAATGTTAACTATATATCCACGGTTACTATCCCAACCGTGGATAAATATTAAATTTATATTCACAGTTATAGAAACAACCGTGGACATACAGTACCCAGTGATTAAACCCTAAAACCTGAACTATATATCCACGGTTGGAAATACATCCGTGAATATTGACATCTATATATATCCACGGTTAACATCATAACCGTGAATGTATCCATCAATATATATTCACGGTTGTGCACACAACCGTCGATATTAATATATATCCACGGTTGACTTATCAACCGTGAATATATATTGATGGATACATTCACGGTTATGATGTTAACCGTGGATATATAGTTTTCTCTGATTATAACGTTCACCTTATAATTTCAAAAATGGCACCGCGCATGTTTTTATCACTGATCCTCTTCTACCCGTGAATATATCCCCGTTGTTATATCCATTTTTTCCACTAGTGTTGGACTATCTTGCATCCATCACATGCTTCGTCAAATGCATTGCATTCTTGCATTTATGCACCTAAATCAAGGTTATTCCTGTAAAACTTCAAACACCCAGGTGACATGTACAGAATGAAGGAAATCATATGGGAAACAAGAGGAAAATGACACAGATTACCTAGAAATCCTAAGTAAAAACATCACAAAACAATGCAAATTAAATACCTATCAAAACATCCCAAACTAAAACATTGATTGTCCCTAAGCAATCATCATCACCACAAATATAAACAATAGAGAATGACAAACTCAAAACAACTTGAGGAACCCAATTAGAGAAAAACAATTTAACAGATGATTGCAAGATTACCCAAATAGGAACCACATAATTATTCATACCATGCTCACAAGACTAGGCTATAGACACGTATCCTTTCATTTCTCTCTAAGTGTTTAAGCTTGTGTATAAGTATCACTCAAATCATAGCATTTCAAGACACTACCATAGGCTTGGCAAGTGACCTTAATCTCCATAGTTATCCAGAAAACAAGTTATGGTCAAAAGGTCTTTCATCTGGTTGTAATGGGGCCATGGGTTCACAGATGCGGGAATGGATACCAAGGAAAAGGAAATTCAAAGGGCTATTATCCAATGAAATCACTGAGAATAATTAAGTTTCGGAAGGCAGACCAGAAAACATATTTTCTTATTCTTTCTAAAACTTCTAAGGAGTCCTTTTTGTTTTCATTTTTAAACTTAACTCCTTTCTCTACCTTGTTTTCATCCTTTTCTTTGTTTTTCCCAACAAATTTTT
The DNA here is from genome assembly GCA_037962975.1 of Clitoria ternatea. Lineage (NCBI taxonomy): Eukaryota > Viridiplantae > Streptophyta > Magnoliopsida > Fabales > Fabaceae > Clitoria > Clitoria ternatea. The sequence continues at coordinate 145,778,866 of CM075673.1, forward strand.
TTTCTTTAGTTGGAAACACAAATTCATTTTGTTTATTTTTGTTTCCCAACTAAAACTCACTTTTCTCTTAGCCATTTTCATTCTAGTTGCCATCCTTGAATTTATGTTATTTTCTCAAGAATTTATCAAACCAATTACCAAAGGGTTTCAAAAACAAAAACCAACAGTTTAGGTTCAACAAAGGGCAACTAATGATGTATTATAACTTTCAAAATTCGGAGGCTAAAGAACAAAACCTACGGTGCCTTTTTCATTCCATAACGAATAATCACCAACCATTTTAAATTGGTCGCAAGCCAAGTTCTAGAGCGCTTTAAACGTATGACACACTCAATAAAAGAAAACAGGGGTTTTCTAAATGTTTATGTTCAAAGACTACCCCATTTTGGCTCAAAAGCTCTCAAAATACATGGTGGGTGAAATAGACCTAGTCAGAGAAAACACAGAATCATAAAGCATAGTACCTCCAGACAATCAAGCAATCATCATAACAAATTATTTATTTTTTATTTTATTTATTTATTTTTATTTAGATTCCACAAGGCCCTAAAATTACGTCAATCCAAATTGAAACAATTTACGGCAACAATGATCACTAGAAAACTAGCTATGTTGTCCTAAATGAAAACACATTAAAAACAGAATGCATGCAAACTACGTCCTAACATGATAAAATGAAACCGAAAGGAAAATGCAACAGGCAATCAAACAAAATCAAGTGAAATGACAAACTGTAAAAGGCTCAGAATAAGTTTCATCGTACCTACCACCCCAAACTAAACGTGAGCAGTGTCCTCACTGTTCAGAAGAGGGAGAGCAATGTACAGTGAAACTTATCTGGATGAACTCACCAGTCATGGAGAAGGGGGGATACCCACGATCCGTGTGTGCATTTAAAAGCAAAATTCTGTAGTTGTGTGAAACCCACAGCTAGTGGGTTTCTCTGTTTTGCACCCAAAATTTTTTTTTCTCATAACGTTTGACCCCTGCAGAAAACCCACGGCCAGTAGGAAAAACCCACTGGTAGTGGACCTCGCTGTTTTTGTCTAGAAATTTTTTTTTTGCATTTTAAGTCAGAGGAGTCCACTGCCAGTGGACTTCACTATTTTTAAACATGAAACTCCTTCAATTTGCAAAGAAACTTGATTGCATTTGTGGGCACTTGTCCTAGGAATCACATGCATGCATTCAAAATAGAAAAAAAAAATATAAGAGAAACATGAACAAAGATAATCAATCATGCAATTGAGATAGGATTACACATCATTGTTCATCAAAGATAAATCAATATGTAATAACCCCAAAATGAATCACAGAAGGAAACCAAGAAATAATAAAGAGATTTTTTTCTTAATTAATTTTCTTTTATGAAACAAAACACACAAATTCAAATAAGAAAAAGAAATTTAAGATTACCATGGAACCATGGGGTTACCTCCCCATAAGTGCTAAGTTTAACCTCTTCAACGGGACGCTATACCTAAATTACAACCAAAAACCTATTAGAGCCATGAAATTCATACCTCAGTGTAGAATTTAAAGGCTTAAGTTCCACATTTGGGTTCACCACTTTGTCACACATGACTTCAGTATCATTGTTCAATGGTGCATAACCCTTACTGCATTTGGATGTTCCTGTAGGCTCATTCAGAAAAACAAAATCAAATGGATCCTTAGGAAGAATCTCTTCCTTCACCACTTGGTCAACTAATTCAATGTTACAGCAAACATTATCATGAAAAGGTTTTTTCAAAGCATCTATCAATTTAAATTCAACCTTTTGGTCCCCTACAGTCAGAGACAACTTACCATTTTTGACATCAATCATGGCACCTGCAGTTGCTAAAAATGGCCTGCCTAATATAATGGGGATCATAGAATCCTCATCCATTTTTAGCACAACAAAGTCAGCAGGGATAAAAAATTTTCCTACCCTAATAAGAACATTCTCTAAAATACCTACAGGATACTTAATAGATCTATCAGCCAATTGTAAGGTCATCCTAGTAGGTTTCAATTCATACAATCCCAGTTTCTTAGAAATAGACAGGGGCATCAGGCTAACACTAGCTCCTAAATCACATAAAGCTTTATCTATTGGCATATCACCAATCATGCATGGGATGGAAAAACTACCTGGATCCTGAAGCTTGGGTGGTAGCTTTCTTTGGATCAGTGCACTACACTCTCCAATAAGTGCTACAGTACCCTCCTCTTCCAACCTTCTTTTATTGGACAAGATATCCTTCAGAAACCTTGTGTATGTAGGCATTTACTGCAAAGCATCTGTGAAAAGAATATTAATGTATAGTTTTTTCAAAACTTCTAAAAACTTACCAAACTGTTTATCCAACTTGGCCTTGGCCAAGCACTGAGGAAATGGAATTGGAGGTTGATATGGCTTAACCTCCCTCTTCTTCTCTTGTTTCTCTTCTTCCATAGCAGGTGGAGGTGATACGGTCTTATCCTTCTTTGGGTCATTCTCAACTTGTTTTTCCTTTGGCGGTATTGGACCTTCATATTGTGTACCACTCCTAAGCATTACAGCCATGGCGTGGTTGGATGGACCTGCTTCTGGTTTTCCTGGAAATGTCCCTGGAATTCTAGTAGTACTGGAAGCTTGTTGAGCAATCTGAGTTTCCAATATCCTGTTGTGAGTGGCAAGAGAGTCCACCTTTGTAGCTAGGTTCTTGATGGCATTGGAGAACTCATCATTCTGCTTTAGTTGAGTAGCTACAAACGTCTCCATCAAGGACTCTAATTTTTATTTTTGAGGAATAAAGGGTCCTTGTGGTTGTCTATAGTTATTCTAGTTGCCTTGGAATGGAGGTGGTCTATTTTAGAAACCAGGTGGGCCTTGTTGTCTGTAGTTGTTCCCAAAATTTCCATCATAACTCCCAATAGCATCCACTTATTGCATTTCGGCTTTGGGTCCTTAGGATACACCAAGCTGACAACCTGTTGTGCTATGACCTGTAACTCTACACAATTCACAAACCACATTAGAAGCACCTGTTCCTAACTTATCAAATTTAACAAACAGAGCTTCTACCTTAGCAGTTAGAAGGGAAATTGCATCTAAAGAATACTTACCTGGAGTTTTTGATGGTAAACTCCTTTCAGATGACCACTGGTAGGTGTTTTGTGCCACCTCTTCTATAAGATTGTACCCCTCTTCCATATTCTTGCTCATAAAAGCTCCACCAGCTGTAGCATCTAATGTGACCCTTTAGTTTGGGGTCAAATCATTGTAGAAGATATGGACCGTCAACCATCTTTCCACTCCATGGTGTGGGCATTCTCGAAGCAACTCTTTATACCTTTCCCATGCATCATACAGTGTTTCATCATCTTTCTGGGTGAAAGTGGTGATCTGCTTCCTCAGTTGGTCGGTTTTGCTCCGTGGATAGTATTTGTTTAGGAAGGCATGAGATAGCTGCTCCCAAGTAGTGATCGATCCCTCCGGAAGTGAATACAGCCATGCCCTAGCCTTATCCCTCAAAGAGAATGGGAAAAGCTATAGCCGGATCGCATCACTTGAGACGCCATTCACCTTGAGTGTATCACAGTACTCAAGGAAAATTTGGAGGTGCAAATTTGGATCTTCAGATGGCAAGCCTCCAAATTAGTTTTGTTGGACCATTGAGAGCAAAGAGGGCTTCAATTCAAAGTTGTTTGGCTCAATGGTTAGCCTTGTGATACTAGGCCTCCTACCCATTGCATTGGGTGCTGTAAAATCACGAAGTGCTCGATTGTCTGGATTATCCATTTGCTCTTCGGTGTTTAAACTCGAAGCTTGTTGCTTGTTTTGTTCAAGCTGTTTCCGAAGTGCTCTAATTTTCCTTAATGTGCGTTCGATTTCAGGGTCGAAGATGTGTTCGAAGCTAGAACACTTTCGCATAAAGGAACCTGCACAATCCACAAACACAAAAATACCCAAGCGTAATTCTGTAGAAAAATTAAAACAAAAACCAGAAAAAATAAAATAATGCATAAAAATTATGCAGAAAAAAATAAAATAAGAGAATCTAGTCTAATCAAAACACCGTTTAGCCAATATTGGGGGACAATCCCCGGCAACGGCGCCAAAAACTTGATAGCCTTCCGCAAGCGTAAGGGATATCGCAGTAATAAAATTATCGTCCCACAGGGATTGTTCCCAATCACCGGTTTATAGCATTTTGATTATCTAGACAATTCATTTGTTGGTTTAGAAATTTATAACGCAAAGAACTAAATGACATAAACAGAGAACACTAAGCAACAACAATAAAAGGATTGATTTGGAGACGATGGAGATTAATTTCTTGGGAAGTAAAGATTCACATAAATATGGGTGCCAATATTTAATGCAGTTCGATTTCTAGATCATTAAATCATGTTTCTTAAGGCGAGTTTTCCTAAATTGATCAGTGACTTTCTCTCGAAACCTCACTAACGTACCTAATTATTGAAGAACCACGTTCAATTCACTAATTAGGTCCTTTAAGCTTTATGAAAACTAGGATATCCCTCAAAGAGTTTTGTTCACTTTCGTAACCCGAATCCCTAGGTTCGATTTTGTGTAATTCAAACTATACGCCAATCTTTCGATTACCCATACCGTTTACAATCATCCATACTTATCTCTAAGCTTAATGGAAGTATTAAGAACTCACAAAATCGAATAAGAACACAATTCAATAATCAAGAACGAAGAACATTACATATGGGTTCACATTAATGCTACACCTTAATTCCCAAGATAAATGTTTAATGTGCCATGGAAACAACTATAACAATACCACAATACAAGAAATTCAAACCAAACATAGAAGGAAAATCAAAGATGAAGAGGGATTCAGAAAATACAAGAAGAAGTTCTCACTAAATCTCCCAAATCTGCAGAATTTGATCTTCTTTAACGTTTTGGCGTTGATCCCCTTTGAAAATCCTTGGCAAAGCTCTCTCTTTTTCTTCCAAAAAGTGTCCCTCAATGTCTCCGTGTATTTTCCCTCTCAAAAACCACCCCTTTTATTTAGAAAACTGCTCCAAAAATTGAGCCCTGTGCAGAACGTGCAAAAACCCACTGGCAGTGGGTTTCTCTGGAATCCAAAAAATCAATTTTTCCTCCTCCGGGCAGCAAGATCCACGGCCAGTGGGAAAAACCCACTGGCAGTGGGTTTTTTTATGCACAATATAACCCACTCCAGAGGGGTCCACGGCCAGTGGGAAAAACCCACTGGCAGTGGGTTTCTCTAAACTTCACAAAATGCCTTTTCTTTTACTGTTTTAAGGCCCCAAAGTGTTTCTTTGGTTTTTCCTTCTTTTATGCCACTTCCAAGAGCAAATCCTTTCTTCTTTTTGAGCTTCCAAATGGTTGGACTATCTTGCATCCATCACATGCTTCGTCAAATGCATTGCGTTCTTGCATTTATGCACCTAAATCAAGGTTATTCCTGCAAAACTTCAAACACTCAGGTGACATGTGCAGAATGAAGGAAATCATACAGGAAACAAGAGGAAAATGACACAGATTACCTAGAAATCCTAAGTAAAAACATCACAAAACAATGCAAATTAAATACCTATCAAAACACCCCAAACTAAAATATTGCTTGTCCCCAAGCAATCATCATCACCACAAATATGAACAATAGAGAATGACAAACTCAAAAGAACTTGAGGAACCCAATTAGAGAAAAAAAATTTAACAGATGATTGCAAGATTACCCAAACAGGAACCACATAATTATTTATACCATGCTCACAAGATTAGGCTATAGACACACATCCTTTCATTTCTCTCTAAGTGTTTAAGCTTGTGTATAAGTATCACTTAAGTCATAGTATTTCAAGACACTACCATAGGCTTGGCAAGTGACCTTAATCTCCATAGTTATCCAGAAAACAAGTTATGGTCAAAAGGTCTTTCATCTGGTTGTAATGGGGCCGTGGGTTCACAAATGCGGGAATTGATACCAAGGAAAAGGAAATTCAAAGGGCTATTATCCAATGAAATCACTGAGAATAATTAAGTTTCGGAAGATAGACCAGAAAACATATTTTCTTATTCCTTCAAAAACTTCTAAGGAGTCCTTTTTGTTTTCGTTTTTAAACTTAACTCATTTCTCTACCTTGTTTTCATCCTTTTCTTTGTTTTTCCCAACAAATTTTTTTCTTTAGTTGGAAACAAAAATTCATTTTATTTTTTTTATTTCCCAACTAAAACTCACTTTTCTCTTAGCCATTTTCATTCTAGTTGCCATCCTTGAATTTATGTTATTTTCTCAGGAATTTATCAAACCAATTACCAAAGGGTTTCAAAAACAAAAACCAACAGTTTAGGTTCAACAAAGGGCAACTAATGGTGTATTATAACTTTCAAAATTCAGAGGCTAAAGAACGAAACCTACGGTGCCTTTTTCATTCCATAACGAGTAATCACCAACCATTTTGAATTGGTCGCAAGCCAAGTTCTAGAGCACTTTAAATGTATGAGACACTCAATAAAAGAAAACAGGTTTTCTAAATGTTTATGTTCAAAGACTACCCCATTTTGGCTCAAAAGCTCTCAAAATACATGGTGGGTTAAATAGACCTAGTCAGAGAAAACATAGAATCATAAAGCATAGTACCTCCAGACAATCAAGCAATCATCATAACAAATTATTTGTTTTTTTATTTTTTATTTATTTTTATTTGGATTCCACAAGGCCCTAAAATTACGTCAATCCAAACTGAAACAATTTACGGCAACAATGATCACTAGAAAACTAACTATGTTGTCCTAAATGAAAACACATTAAAAACAGAATGCATGCAAACTACATCCTAACATGATAAAATGAAACCGAAAGGAAAATGCAACAGGCAATCAAACAAAATCAAGTGAAATGACAAACTGTAAAAGGCTCAGAATAAGTTTCATCGTACCTACCACCCCAAACTAAACGTGAGCAGTGTCCTCACTGTTCAGAAGAGGGAGAGCAATGTACAGTGAAACTTATCTGGATGAACTCACCAGTCATAGAGAAGGGGGGATACCCACGATCCGCGTGTGCATTTAAAAGTAAAATTCTACAGCTGTGTGAAACCCACGGCCAGTTTATTATTATCTATAAGTTAGTTTATTATTATCATTTTTTTGAAATTTTGATATTTATATTTAACTATTTATTTTTTTAAAATAAAATAATAATAATAATAATAAAATGAAAATATTTTTGAATGAGAATTTTAAAATGACTTAATTAGTATTCACTAATTAAGAAATTTATATTAAGAATTTTTAACATCTTTATTATTCACCATTTTTATTTTATGTTCTTATATTTATGTTTTTACATATTTAAGATTTAACTCTTATTAGAATTTTAAAATAAAATTTTGAAAGAACTAGACTATGGTTCTTTAGAACTTTTTGATCTACATAATATTGATGATTTTCTGGAATTTTATTGAAAATTTTGAAATATTTTAATAAAATAATATATTTTAAATAATTTTAAATTCATATAAAGTTACTTAAAATTAAAAATATTTACAAGAATGTAAAGTTAAATTATAAGAAAATTTTTTAAAATCCATTTCAAGTAGACTTATATAAAAATTATCGGTTCGAGTAAAATCTTGATTTTTACCAATCGTAAAAAAATCGAAAATGTACTAATAAATTTTTATTAACAAAAAATTTTAGATTTTTAAAATTTAAACTTTATATTACTTATCATAAAATTAGTGAGAATTGATATAATATCGCTAAATTTTGAAAATGGTCGATTTTGAATATTTAAAATATACCGAGTGAAAGGTTACTATTTGGCTTAATAATTCAGCCGACATTTACTATGCAAAACACTGTGCATGTACGAAATTTTCAAAAGGTGCACAATAAGCAGGATTGAATTTTCAAAAAATGTACAATACTTTTATATTAAAATAATAAAATGTATAGTAATTTTTCTTCCTATAAATACCGAAGGAATTCTTCTTTAGAATTCACAATTTCAGATAGGGGTGATCACCGGTCGGGTTCGATCGGGTTCGATTGACGAAGACTCCAACCAATGTTAACCGAAAATAATTTATTTTCAACCAAACCCGACCAAATGACCCTACGGTTTGATCGGGTTTCGGTTGAACGGTTTCGGTTAAGTTTGGATGGTTAACTTCGATTTAATCTTGTAATAAATTAAAATTTTTTATGGTTAAAATTTACTTTTTAAACTTTTTTTTTACACATTTTCCTCATTAATTCGATAGTATGTACTACATATATATAGTGCCTATAATCAATTTTACTTATTTGACTTCTCATTTAATAAATAATATTAATATATATGCTCTTAATATTATATATTTCTTATATACTTAAGCTTCAATTTTCTTTATTACCGGTTTTTTAAAAATTCGGCAACTAATTAATAGAACTATGACGATTTTCAAAATTATTAATAAAATAAAACTAACAAACAAAGATTATATATAGACAATAAAAATAAATTTATATCACGTTGCATTTTGCTTCTGGTACTATATAACTTTAATGCTTGTAATATCCATTAAGTAACTTTAATATGCTTGTTATAACTTTAATTGTACAAAGCTAACCATTTAATGACTAAAGTTGGGCCTGAAAAATGAAAAACCCAACCCCTAAACCAAAATTAACCGGTCGGGTACGGTTAATTCGGTTGGGAGAAATTAAAACCGTACCCGCCCAAACTTACCCAAACATAACCGGTTATTTTACCCGCTTACCCGTTTACCCGCCCAAACCTGACCGAACTCGTTTTTTATTCCCGGTTTTCACGGTTTCTGGTCGGGTGGGTGGATATTGCTCACCCCTAATTTCAGATTAAGTTTTCTTAATATAGTAGTGCTAATGAGATAGTGGTGGAAATAAGAGAGAGAAATAATTTTTTTAGAAGAAGGTTCTGCTAAAATCCTAAGGTAAGAATACCTCTCTTTTATATTTTTTAGGGTTATTTTCATATCGTTTTTAGAAATCTATTATTATACTGGAAATAATATTATTTTAAGTTACTATTTTGAATAGTAAAATACTATTTCAATAGTAAATTACTATTTTAATAGTAAATTATTATTCAAATAGTAAATTACTATTTACTGTTACTATTTACCTTTATTATTTACGTTTTACTATTTACAGTTACTATTTACGATTTACTATTTACTATTACTATTCACAATTTACTATTTACCATTACTATTCACATTTTACTATTTACTATTACTATTTAATATTCACTATTCAAAATTTACCATTTTTGCTTTAAGTAGTAATCTTAATTTTCATCTTGTAACTATATTAAAATGAAATTGGTATGTTTTAGAACTCGGAGACGAGGCGTGCATGAATTTTCAATAACGAATCGGTATACAAGAGGTAAAGGAGAGTGAGATAAGAATATAATATGAAAGACATAAGAATAAAGGGAGGAGTCCCCTACTCCTTTTAAATTTAATAATATTATTATTTTAAAATAATAACTTCTCAACTTAAAATTAATAATAAATTTAATATATTGTGTAACTTATTTTGAAATACCTATGCATGGATCTAAATTATTATAACTTATACAGACTGGACTAAACCTATGCAAGGACTTGGACTTTTATATCCTATATGGATCGAACTAAACCTATGCAAGGACTTGGACTATTATGACCTGTATAGACTGAACTATACCTATGCGAAGACTGGATTATATATATGGACTTATATAGACCTGTGCGAGGAATGGACTATAAGAACTCAAAATCAAATCTACTAATTTAAATAACCATTAAAATTTGAATTATACTTATGAGCGATATTTAGTTGATTTGACTTGATTATAATTAATTATATTTGATTTCGATTAAAGATATTGTGATTTATGATATTAGACTGTGATTAATTAATATGCAATTATGATTGATGATATGTGATTATGATTGATGACATTACAATACTTGATTATGATTGATGAATAATTGATGACCTTGTGATATGAAGTTTGAGCATATAGTAAGCATAACAGAAAGTTAAAACTCAGTAAGAATTTTCTTACCTTACTCTTTAAATTTTTATTCCAAGAGAAAGTATTTTATAATTATTTTAGTCTTTTATTTCTTAGAAATAATTTTCACTAACTTTATTTTTAATCTCTAGAATAAAATCTAGTATTAGAAAGAAGCTATTTTATAAAAATCAGAGGTTGAGATTTAAAGAAAATTTTTATAGTTTTAAGTATTCTTAGTTAATGATTTAAAAAAAAATTCTTTTGGAAATCAGAAATTTAAATTGGTTTTCCCTAATAAAATAACTAAAGGATATTTTGTTTAAGATTCAAATTGGGAAAGATTATGTAAATATGTGAAGTTTTTTTTAAGAGAAAGTTTTGAGATATTTAAGGCTTGGAAACTCAAATTTGGTGAGATCTGAATTCGAAGACTGTACTAAATTTATTCTGTATAATAAAAGTTCAAAGAAGAACTTATGAGAATGTACAGTTTATTGAGATGATTTGCGAACCTTTATGGTATTTAATAATTGAGTTTCTAAAAGTCTTAACCAACTAAATATGCGAGTAGTTCATGCATCATGAATCATTAAAGAGAAATGAGATGTGATGTTGCCTGGTACGGATTATAGAAACCGAGGATACATTAGAGGAGGTTCAAATGCAAACCTTGGGATGAGAGGGTGTGGAAGGGTGCTTCAGGGGACCTGGGGTCGCTCCTTAGTGTCGGGTACTTTCACAATAAAAACCTTCTCAGTCTGACTAGTCTCTAAGTGTTTCCACGCCAGTTGAGCTGTTTATATGCTACAAAGGCATTTATGTTATTATCCAGAATTATGGAACAGTGTAAACTCCTGGTTGGCCCAGTGCAAATTAAAACTTTAAGGGCCCACATGCATAAAATGAATGAGATGATAGTATTAAAAACATTGCATGACATTCATGTGATTGTGACATTCTATGTGGTTGATTGTGAATAAAAGTATAATTGCTATGTTACGAAAACTCTACATTCATAATTGATTATGTATATGATTGTGTTTGAAATTATTATAGATTATGAAAACTCTTATGCTTATGTCTTATCTGTAAAGTATTATATTCTGTTTCTCACTCCTTCTTGTTTGAATTTATGTGTCCAAAATATATATTATATGATATATAGCTAGCAGTTCAAGATGAAAGGATGAAATTACAAGAGGGTAAATTGGTCTCATCCTCAATCGGATAGGAGAAAAGATGTGACAAGAGTAGGATTCTAAAATCAGATGTATATACGTCCTTGTATACGCGAGATAGGAAGTGATAAATATATATATCTTTCTAAAAAAAATTTAAAAGCAAGAAGAATAGATATATATCTCGTGTATATAAGGGGTGTTACATTTACTGTTCCTCAATTTCCCAATGCTTGAATCGATTCATACAGGGTTTGAATCGATTCAAGACCCTTTATTTGTCAAATTTTGAGATTTTGGGATGCATGAATCGATTCATGCAAGGCTGAATCGATTCATGGCCTTGTTATGACCACTGTTATGCTCTTTTTCCAACTGCTGTAATCTCTATGCTGTTTGTGAACACCTATTTCAGCCCATCCGCAAATGAAAAGAAAATTTTGAAAAAAAAATTTTTTAAAAAAAAATTTAAAAAAAAAGGGTGGGGACTCAGAAATGATCATTTCCGAGTTGAAGGACTCGGAACAGATCAAATCCGAGTGGAATATGCCACTGTTGAAGAGAAATCCGAGTAGAATAACTCAGAAATGATCAAAACCGAGTGGAATAACTCAGAAATGATCAAAACCGAGTGGAATAACTCAAAAATGATCAAATCCGAGTCAAAATGAAGAATTTCCGAGTGGAATGACTCAAAAATGATCAAATCCGAGTGGGATCACTCAAAATGAGTCAGTTCCGAGTGAAATGCTTCCCTGTCAGAGCCATTCCGAGTGAAGAAATTCAAAAATTCCAATTCTGAGTGAGAAGAGGCCTATTTCCGAGTAAAGAAATTCAAATTTCCCATTCTGAGTGAAAAAAAGCCTATTTCAAATTTCCGAGCCATTTCAGTTGGAACCGACTGGCAATTCAGTCAGTTTGCCTTCTCCCTCTCACCCCTCCTTTTTCACGCAATTCCGAGTCACAATTTGACATGTTTCAGTCGGTTCCGAGTCATTGGTCACTCGGATTGTGGAGAGGAAGTGAAGTCCGGGCCAATTCTCAGTCAGTACCGAGTGAAGGGGGTTTTTTACACTCGGATTTAGGAGGTAAAGTGAAGGCCGACCCCTTCTCCACTCGGATTTGACTCATAATATGGAGGAATGCTGACTGAGAGGGTGATCTGAGTCATTTACACTCAGATTTCCAACATTCTCAATCGGAATCCCAACCTCCTCTCTCGGATTTCAATATCCTCACTCGGAATCCCACCCTCCTCTCTCGGATTTACTATTTTGCACTCGGTTTCCCTGATTTCCACTCGAATTTCCAACATTCTCACTCGGATTTCCAACATTCTCAATCGGAATCCCACCTTCCTCTCTCGGATTTCAATATCCTCACTCGGAATTCCACCATTTTCACTCGGAATCCCACCCTCCTCTCTCGGATTTACTATTTTGCACTCGGTTTCCCTTATCTCCACTCGGATTTCTAACATTCTCAATCGGAATCCCACCTTCCTCTCTCGGATTTCAATATCCTCACTCGGAATTCCACCATTTTCACTCGGAATCCCACCCTCCTCTCTCAGATTTACTATTTTGCACTCGGTTTCCCTTATCTCCACTTGGATTTCCAACATTCTCAATCGGATTCCATCATTATCTCTCGGATTTCCACCAGTTTCCTCCCGTTTGGCCGTGCTGACTTGGATTCCACCACCTAAGTGGATCCAGGAATCCTGGAGGTGGCTGGCAGACAGGGGCGGAAGTGGAGGGAATTAAAAATTCCCACCAGCCGTTGTCCCCCCACTACCAAAACCGAGTGGAAGCCTGAGCTGGCATTCCACTCAGGCCAGCCTATAAATAGGCAAGGGGGAGGGCAGCTGCGGAGGAGGCTAAAAAAAAGAGAAGGGAAAACTCTGCCAAAGAAACCTCTGTTCTCTCTCTCTCACACCAAGTCTTCTCTTCCTCTCACTTTACTCACCCCTCATCCTTCAAACTCTCTCTACCCCAACACCGTCATCACTCTCACTCAACAGCACCTCTCCCAGCCTTTTCCCATTCCCTCTACTTCCCTTTTCCTTGTCGGACCAGCATTCTTGCTCCAATCGTTCAGTTCTACTCAAATTTCGCCCGGTAATCCTCTTATCACTCGGATTTTACTTTTTTTATTTGATTTTCTTTAGTTTCACTCGGATTTTCATTGTTTCACTCAGATTTTCATTGTTTCACTCAGATTCTCGCTGTTTCACTTAGATTTTCACTGTTTCACTCAGATTCTCGCTGTTTCACTCAGATTTTCACTGTTTCACTCAGATTCTCGCTGTTTCACTCAGATTTTCACTGTTTCACTCAGATTTTCACTGTTTCACTCAGATTTTCACTGTTTCACTTAGATTTTTCCATTTTTGCAATCGGATTCTCCCAGTTTCACTCGGTTTTCTCACTTTTTACTCGTTTTTTTCCATTTTCACTCGGTTTTTCCCTTTTTTTACTCGTTTTTTTTCTTTTTTCTTCTCCCACTCAGTTTTTTTTTATTCATTTTTCTTAATCAGTGTCGTACTGAAAATACTTCCGTCTACACAGTCTCTATAAGATCCGTGCACGTGCGAAGCACTTCGCCTTGTATGGATTCTTCACTAAAATGATACCCATCAATATCTTCCTAATCTTTTCCTAAAAAAAACATTTAAAGAACTACGTGACCCTGATTTCTCGAAAGCTCGAGAATACGTAGGAGCGGGAAACAGTTCCTGTCGGGTCCATCTTCTTTTATTCAATTTTTGAAGTTTTTTTCCATTTTCATCTTGCTGTTAAAAGGAGGAGCGAGGTTAATTTGGACGAGACGTCCTGTTAATCTCATATTTTTAAATATCTTTTTTAAGAAAAAAAGAAAGGAGCGAGATTAATTTGGATGAGACGTCCTGTTAATCTCACATTTTTTTATATATCTCTTTAAAGGAAAAAGAAGGAGCGAGATTAATTTGGACGAGACGTCCTGTTAATCTCATGTAAATATTTTGTGTTGATCTTTGTTTATTTTTTTTGTTTATTTTGTCGTTCCGTACATTTTTCTTTTCATGAAGAAGTTAAAATAATTATTGGGTTAATTATAATGCGCGCTATCAAATTGAGGTAACCGTTTTTATAACGGACAGTTGTGAGGTGCTAATACCTTCCTCACCTGTAATCAGACTCCCAAATTTGGAATTTCATTTTTTATAACCAGTGCTTTTAACAAAAGGTTTTTCCACTGTTTTATCCTAAAAAACATTGGTGGCGACTCCCTGTTTATTTAAAACCGTTTCGAGGGTCGGCCGCGCCGCCGCGATCCCGGTCGCGACAGATGGCGACTCCGCTGGGGACGAAGAGAGTCAAGCCAGTCAATTTGATAGCGCATGTTTTAATTAGCATATTAATTATTTAACTTCTTCTTTTATTTTATTTCCTTGTCAATGTTTGGTTCCTGTTTTGTTTATATTCTGTCATTTATGTTCTGTAAATATCTGTATGATCATTGAACCCTAGGGTAGTCGACTTTATTTTGTTGCTCTGTGTTTGTTCTATGTACAGGATGAGTAAGGTACAGGTATTGAATGCCTCTTTCACACACTACACTCACAATTTGCACACACTTTTGAGTGGGACCCTATACCCGGGCCCAAATAAAACTTAAGATTAGGGGAGGTTGATAGCGGAGCCATTTGGGATGTACTTCCTGTCTGGTTACCGTGAGAATCTCAGCTAGAGTTCGACTTATTCATGGTGCCCACACTTAGTATACTTCCTACTATTTGTGGTCAACATCATGAGTAGGATCTTGGCTCTAGTGACCTTTAGAAGTTTTAGAACAAGCCACCTAATACGAGGTATCACTGATAGATGAGCTTTAGAACCATTAGGAGACCTCCAGAAAAACCCACCTTAAGGTACAAAAGAGGCAAACTTTACTTATACCTTCTCTCATTCTCACTTCTCTTTTCTGATCCGAAATAGAGGACTACTTGCCCATTTAGTGGATTACTTTTTTTCAAAAAAAAATGACATACTTTTAACTAGTGATCTTTTAACGGGCAAGTAGTCCTTTCCTTTTATGCACAAGTCTTTGGGTTTTGAGTTACGGATGTTTTGAATCAAAAAAAGCGGTATAAAAAAAATCAAAAAAAATCAATTTTTTTTTTATTGACAATGATCAGAAAATCCGTAGCTCACATGACCCTTGATTTGACATAAGTTTTGTCAAATCGAAACTTCCCTGAATACAAAAATATTTTCAAAGTTACTAGGGGAGTATCGATTTGCAAAACACGTCAGTTCTAATGATTGATTTTCTCATTTCTTTATGTTCTTGCAGGAAGCTATCAAGAGCTTAGCCAGTACCTCTGAGTGAAAATATGGAAATTAACATGAGATCAGATAGTTGTGGTACAAATATACCCGAGTTGAAAAAATTACTGCATGTTAAGGCTAGGAAAGTTGATACAACCAGTTTGCAAGCATTAGGCAAGAAATTAGACATGAATCAGAAAATGGTTTTTTCAAGGAAATATGGGAGGATCCTAAAGTTGCTAGAAGTGGAGGTACAAGTCGAGGCAATTACTGCTTTGATTCAGTTCTATGACCCACCACTTCGTTGTTTCACCTTCCGAGACTTTCAATTGGCTCCGTCTGTTGAGGAGTTTGAACGGATCTTGGGGATGCCACTAGATGGACAAATGCCTTACCGCCACCTTGGACGTCATGCGAATATTGTTACCATCGCTGATATCCTAAGGATTAACCCGGAAGTCTTGAGAAGTAAGCAACTAAATAGAAATCAGGTCCTGGGGTTTGATCGAGAATATTTTGAGAAGCACATGCTCTTGCTGGCTGAGAAAGGAGATTGGGAAGCCTTCATGGATACCTTGGCTTTAACCATTTATGGTGTTATCTTGTTCCCCAATATTGATAATTACATAGACTATGATGCCATTGGTATTTTCCTTGCCCGCAAATTCAAATCTGAAAATCCTGTCACCACTATCTTGGCAAATATATACTACACCATGGACTTCTGTTGTACACAAGGTGGAAAAAGAATCATTTGTTGTCTACCTGCTCTGTATGTGTGGCTCACGTCACATGTTTTCCACCAAGTCGGCAAAGTTGAATGTCCTATTTCTGATCTGAAGTTATGCCAGTTAGTAACAAAGAACGGGCGTGAATGGGCCAATCACCTGATGGGGCTCACAGCTGACAAAGTAAGGTGGTATCCATAATGGTTAAAGGTTGACACCATTATTCATCATTGTGGAAGCTACCCGAACGTTCCTCTCATGGGCACTCAAGGATGCATTAACTACAACCCTGTTATAGCCAAACGTCAGCTAGCTTATCCATTGCTCGGGCCGCCAGATGAAGAGTCACTTACTCCTTTTGTCCTTCACTACTCAAAAGGAGATTGTACCTCGGTTATTCGAGATGTAGCAAATGCATGGAAGATGATCCACAGGCAAGGAAAAGAACTAGGAGCTCGAAGCCATGCCGTGAAGGACGAATACTACCAATGGATCCTGAATAGGGTTTCCATTGTCAAGATGCCTTTCAGAAGTCCCTCCTATCTCCCAACAAGAGCACCTGTTCCCTCACCTACCCTTGAAGAGGAAGCCATGGAAGCTAAGATAAAGGAGTTAATTGCAAAAAATAAGAAGCTAGAGAAAGACTTGCTAAAGTCTCAACAAGAATGCGCCCTTCAGAAAAGGGAGAACTTAGAAAGCAAGCAAACCATCAAGGAGATTGGAAAAAAATGGAAAATTGAAAGGGATTACTTGAGGAAGCAAAGTCAATGCCTCCGAACAGCTAATACCCAACTAAGGATGAAGAGCAAGCAAAGGGATACTATGTTGGCTGACAAGCAACTCTTGAGAGATATGTTGGAAAAAGCCAAAGAGAACGAGCAAATTGCCTTGGTGCAAAAAGAGCTCCTACAATTGCAAGTGGGCCAATTAGAGCATCAGCTTAATGAAGTGGTAGAAGCTTGCCAGCAAAAGATAAACAGCGAGCGACAGCACGCGATAGATACTGAGCAAGAATGTCGTGAGGCTATCCATATTTTGAAAGCTGAAATGACACAACAAGATGAAGTTATTCATTCATGGATGAACCGCTTCGCCCACTTGGCACATTTGGCTAATGGAGTCCTGGAAGACCTCCCGCTCCTGCTTAAGCAAGCTGAGGGGATGGTTAACCCTCTTAGTACCCCAAAAGAAATTGTAACTTTCCTTGATTACTGTAGAGAAAGGATTTGTAAAATGAGGGCCATGATTGCCCGAGCTAGGAATGGCTGATTTACTTTTCCTGCATAAAAAAAGATTGGCAGCAGTGATGTACTTTGAAACTCAGAAAGAAGGATTCTTTTATCTCTACAACTATCTCATGTTAATTTTCATTTATCACATACTTATTACTCTTGAATATGACGTTCTGAGAAACGGTTGGAGGATACTGGCCGAGTTCCACGATAGCTTCGTGCACCATACTAATGGTTTTTCTTTTACCACTTTTATTTAAATGCTTTCCTTTTAACAATTTTGTGTTTTGACTTACATTAGACATTACAGGTAAACATCCTTATCCGACCCGACTTCAAACGAGACTCATGGCCGAAGCCGAAATCAGGGATGAAAATTTCAGAAACGAATTCAATCAGCTGAAGGAACAGGTAGCCGAGTTAACCAAGCTTTTAGAAAGGAGAATCACAGAAGGGGACTCCTCTACAGGTATTGAGAACACCCAACAACAGCCTGCCACTATACCACCCCCTCTTGGTTCCGACCCAGCAAGAACCCAATTACCTAACACAATGACACCCCCTGTCACCATTCATGTTGGAAGACCTAACCCTGCCATTGTGACCCATCTACCTTACGGCCAGTCTTATGCACAGCATACATTCGTCGGTCCTGACGGTAACCCAATGCCTTTTCCGCTTTATGGCCTACCACCAGGATACTTTCCTTCCCTGGCCAACCAACAAGAAACCCACGACCAGCAAACGGTGAATCCTCACGCTTCATACCAGCCAAATATACCGTCATTCCACCAGACCCAAAACACACAAGCCCATGACCCACAAATTTACTTAACCCAAAACACGCAAGCCCATGACCCACAAACTCACCAAACTCAAAATATACAAGCCCCGATGACCCAGCCGACCTACAACGCACAAGCCCAAAACACACAAGCCCAGATGACCCAACCGAATTATGTTGTACAGACTATGGCCCAACCCCAAGGTCCTTCACCAAATACAGGCCTAACAAACCAGTCCCATGCTTTGCCTCCATTCAACCAGCCACTCGGTTATCCGTATGGATACGGAACCCCCTATGGGACCAATCTCCAAGATGCAACCCGCATGGTCGCAGCTCCTTAAAAAGAAAAGATAGAAATCTTAGAAGAGCGTTTGAGGATGATGGAAGGCTCTGGAGGTTTTGGACTAATAGATGCTTCGAAGCTATGTTTAGTCACAGATGTTGTCCTCCCACCCAAATTCAAGATGCCAGACTTTGACAAGTATCGGGGAATGACTTGTCCAAAGAACCATCTCACGATGTACTGTCGAAAGATGGCATCTTACTCTTCTAATGACCAACTGTTGATCCACTGCTTCCAAGATAGTCTAGCAGGAGCCGCTCTTACATGGTATGCTCACCTTGATCGGAACCATATCCGTTGTTGGAAGGACCTGGCAGATGCCTTCCTTAGACAGTACAAGTATAACATGGATATGGCACCCAACAGGGTTCATTTACAAAATATGGTGAAAAAGGATAGTGAAACGTTCAAGGAATATGCCCAACGATGGAGAGAGACAGCGGCGCAAGTGGATCCCCCATTGTCAGAAAAAGAAATAGTCGCGATATTTATCGATACGCTCCCATCACCTTTCTATGGCAAGATGATTGGTAGTGTTTCATCCAACTTCTCCGACATTGTGACTATTGGAGAAAGAGTGGAAAGCGGAATACGAACAGGAAAGATCATTCAGGGCTCATCTGGGGCAAGCATGACAAGAAGGCCGGCGCCTGGGAAAAAGGATAGAGAAACTAATTCCATCTCTTCTAATCAAAAGACGCCTTTGCCAAGACCATTCTTTCCTACTATGATTCAAGCTCCCAATCCTTATGTGGCCGCTACCACTCAGAGCCCGACAACTTATACTCCCCATTTCCGTCCACCCATGGTAAGAGCACCAGTGCCGCAACCCGTGCCATACCATCACCCGCAACAAGTGACTCGACCACCCAATCATAATCAGAACACGAGGAATTCCAACAATGAGCGCTCCCCTGTGCAGTTCGATCCAATTCCTATAACATATACCGAACTTTTTCCAATCCTCGTTCAGAAAGGTCTGGTAGCTCCATCCCCTATGAGGCCGTTGCAACCTCTTTACCCAAGGGGATATGACCCAAACGCTCATTGTGATTACCATGCTGGGGCACCAGGGCATTCCACAGAAAATTGCCTGGCTTTAAAGTATAAAGTAAGGGATTTAATCAAATCTGACTGGATTAACTTTGAGGAAGGTAGCCCAAATGTTGCCACAAATCCCCTGCCCAACCATGGAAATTTAGAGGTCAACGTCTTGGAAAATGATAAGGAGTGCGTTAAGAATATTGCTAACATAAGAATGCCATTAAGGGTAGTTCATTCCCTTTTGCTTGAAAGGGGATTAATTGAAGGAACCTGGAGTGTGGAACATGATTGCGAACAGACTGCCGAACACCAAGGTTTCTGTGAGGTCCTTCAAAGCCTTATGGACAGCCATATTGTGCAGGTCTGTAAACGCCGTGGAGATGAGGTCGACATGATCGAGGAACAAACAGGGGCACGGATCCCTAAGCCCTTGACAATTTTTTACACCAGGAACCCCCAAGCAGCTCCTGTTTTTATACAACCAACCATCACTATTCAAGCACCCACCCTGTTTGCGTTCAAAGATTCTCGGGCTGTCCCTTGGAAGTACAATGCAGATGTGATCGTTGCAAGCTCGGCAACAAGTGACCCGTCTCCTTCGTCCGTCACAAATATTGTTGGGGTAGGAGGTATAACCCGAAGTGGAAGAGTATACGCCCCTCCAGAGCCGAAGAAGGATCAGGTTACCGGAAATGCCAAGGTGGACAAAGAAGGGGCCAATGGTGAAATCAAAAGGGCCGTGACTGATGAAGAGGCCCATGAATTCTTAAAGTTTATTCGCCAGAGCGAATATCAAGTGCTTGACCAACTGACCCATACTCCTGTAAAAATCTCTTTGTTATCATTGTTGATGAGCTCTGAACCACATCGGAAGATGTTGATGAAGGTCCTTAACGAGGCCCATGTCAGTCATGACATTCCCGTTGATAAATTTCAAGGAATAGTGGGGCATATTATTGCAGATAACTATCTGACCTTCACTGACGATGAAATACCAACAGAGGGGATTGGGCACAACAAAGCTCTCCATATCTCTGTAAAGTGCCGAGACTACATCTTAGCAAAAGTACTTATTGACAATGGGTCATCCCTCAACGTCATGCCAAAGTCTACATTGGCCAAGTTACCATTTGATGGGACTTATATGAAGCCAAGTGCCACGATAGTACGAGCTTTCGATGGAACTCAGAGAGAGGTCATGGGTGAGATTGAGCTGCCCATACAGGTTAGGCCGTGCACATTCCAGGTTCTTTTTCAAGTCATGGATATCTTGCCAGCCTACAGCTATTTATTAGGCAGGCAATGGATTCATTCTGCTGGAGTGGTACCCTCTACCTTGCACCAAAAACTAAAATTCATAATTGACAAAAAACTGATAATTGTTTCTGGTGAGGAGGAACTTCTGGTCAGCAAACCTCTGTCAACCCCTTACATCGAGGCAGCAGAAGAGGCCCTTGAAACTTCTTTCCAAGCATTAGAGATAGAAAACGCTACCTATGTAGGGGAAGGAGCCACAATGGCAAAAGCTTACACGCCTAATGCATCTTTAATGATGGCAAAGATTATGCTGCGCGGAGGGTATAAACCTGGAAGAGGGTTAGGACGTTCTTTGAATAGAGAAGTAGAACCTATACGCCTGCTTGATAACAGAAATGGTTTTGGATTAGGATACCGGCCCACGGCTGCCGACAGAAAAAGGGTAGAGGAAGAGAAGAGAGAAAAAAGGGCTGCTCGTCTTACCGGCAGAGATCCTCATACTGCAAGAGTCCCCATCTGTGATCTCTACCAGAGCTTTCGGAGCACCGGACTGATGCCTCTAGACCAAGTGGCTGTCATTGAAGAAAGTCCTTGTGATAGTGTTGATTTTGTGATTGCTTGTCCACCAGGCCAAGAACTTCATAACTGGGAGGCCATCGAGCTCCCCACGACTTTGAATGTTTTGCCAAAGTAATTTGTTTATGCTTTAAGTACTTATTCGTCCCTCTACTCTGCCTAAAGCTTTGGGATCCTTCCATGTAATAAAGGCAAAAAAAACTTATTTTTATCATTTTCATCAATAAACGCGTATTGTAATTCAAAAAAAAACTCTTCGTGTATCCCGTATCCTTGTTTTAAACAATTCTTTTTGCTCGCTTGTTCTTTCTTTTTATTTTCCATATCACACTAAATTGCAGATCCGAAAATGACTCTCTTGAGGAAAGTGAGGTCGCAATCCTGTTTCCCGACTTCGATCACCCAGTTGATTACGCTGATGAGGAAGGTGGGGAAGATTGTGAGCCATCGCCTGAGCTAACAAGGTTGTTAGAGCAAGAGGATGAAGGGATTCAACCCTACCTAGACATAGTTGAGGTCATTAATTTGGGGAATAAAGAAAATAGGAAGGAAGTCAAGATCGGCACTACCCTAAGCAGAGAACAAAGAGAAGATTTAATCAAGTTATTGATGGAATTTTGTGATGTCTTTGCCTGGTCTTATCAAGATATGCCTGGGCTAGATGCTAGCATTGTCGAGCATAGACTGCCCTTGAAACCTAAGTGCCCTCCAATAAAGCAGAAATTACACTGAATGAAGCCAGAAATGCTCTTAAAGATTAAAGAAGAGGTTAAGAAGCAGTTTGATGTCGGGTTCCTAGCTGTGGCAAAATATCCTCAGTGGGTAGCTAACATTGTCCCTGTCCCAAAAAAGGATGGAAAGGTACGGATGTGTGTAGACTACCGAGATTTGAATAGGGCTAGTCCCAAGGATGATTTTCCCCTACCACAGATCGATGTTTTGGTTGATAATACAGCTCAGCATTCTATCTTCTCATTCATGGACGGTTTCTCAGGGTATAATCAAATTAAAATGGCACCTGAAGACATGGAGAAGACCACGTTTATCACTTTATGGGGCATATTTTGCTATAAGGTGATGTCCTTCGGGTTGAAGAATGCTGGGGAAACTTATCAGAGAGCAATGGTGACTCTTTTCCATGATATGATGCACAAGGAAATAGAAGTCTATGTGGATGACATCATTGCCAAGTTTAGAACAGTTGAAGGGCACATTAGCGATCTAAGGAAGCTTTTTGAACGATTAAGGAAGTTCAAGCTAAGATTGAACCCTGCCAAGTGCACGTTCGGTGCAAGGTCAGGTAAGCTGCTAGGGTTTATAGTAAGTGAAAGGGGAATAGAGGTTGATCCCGACAAAGTCAAGGCGATTCTCGAGATGCCTCCTCCCCGTACAGAAAAAGAGGTCCGAGGGTTCTTGGGAAGGCTCAATTATATCGCCCGATTTATTTCATAATTGACAGCAACTTGCGAACCCATCTTCAAGTTACTCCGCAAAAATCAACCGGGGCAATGGGATGAGAACTGTCAAGCAGCTTTCGAAAAGATTAAGTAGTACCTACAAGAACCACCAATTTTAGTGCCCCCAACCCCAGGGAGGCCACTTATATTGTATCTGACTGTATTGAATGAATCCATGGGTTGTGTGTTGGGACAGCACGATGAAACTGGAAAGAAGGAACATGATATCTACTACTTAAGCAAGAAGTTCACTGATTATGAAATGAAGTACTCCGCTTTAGAGCGGACTTGTTGTGCGTTAGCATGGGCCGCTAAGCGCCTAAGGCAGTACATGTTGAGTCACACCACTTGGCTAGTTTCTAAAATGGACCCCGTCAAGTACAATTTTGAAAAACCTGCTCTGACCGGAAGGATCGCTCGTTGGCAAGTGCTATTAACTGAGTACGACATAATATATGTCACTCAAAAGGCCATAAGAGGAAGTGCCCTGGCTGATTACTTGGCACACCAACCCATCAATGATTATCAGCCAATGCAATTTGACTTCCCGGATGAGGATATCATGACACTATTCAATGAAGAAGGTGGTCAGAAAGAGAAATGGACCCTGAGATTTGACGGAGCTTCTAATGCATTGGGGCACAGAATTGGGGCTATCTTGATTTCGCCCAATAAGGAATTTATCCCTATCTGCGCCAGATTGTGTTTTGACTGTACCAATAATATTGCTGAATATGAGGCATGCTCATTGGGAATCCAAGCAGCGTTGGATGCAAAAGTAAAGTTGTTGGAAGTTTATGGGGACTCTGCTTTGGTTATCCACCAATTGAAAGGCGAGTAGGAGACTAGGGACAGTAAGTTGATTCCTTATTATGACCATATCAAGGAAATGATCAAAGAGTTTGACGAGATCTCTTTTCATCACGTTCTCCGGGATAACAATCAAATGGCTGATGCATTGGCTACCCTTGCCTCAATGTTCGAAGTAAGTAGTGACTACGATATGCCTCTCATCGAAGTAAAGAAGCATTGTGAGCCTGTATACTGTCAAATGATGGAAAAGGAGTCTGATGGGAAACCTTGGTACCATGATATCAAGAGATATATCCAGAGTCAAGAATACCCTGAAGGTGCTACAGAAAATGATAAGAAGACCCTAAGATGACTCGCCATGGGTTTCTTCTTAAATAGAGATGTGCTTTACAAAAGAAACTATGACTCCGTTCTTCTTCGTTGTGTTGATGCTGATGAGGCAAACGAAATCATGAAGGATGTTCATGAAGGATCTTTTGGGACTCATGCTAATGGACATGCCATGTCTAGAAAGATCTTGAGGGCTGGTTATTACTGGATGACTATGGAAGCAGACTGCTTCGCTTATGTCTGAAAATGTCACAAATGTCAGATATATGCCGACCATATTCATGCACCTCCGTTATCTCTAAATGTCTTGACGGCACCATGGCCCTTCTCAATGTGGGGCATGGATGTCATTGGACCCATCGAGCCAAAAGCCGCAAACGGTCATCGTTTCATCTTGGTCGCCATCGATTATTTCACCAAATGGGTAGAAGCAGCTTCATATACCAGTGTAACAAGGGGTATTATGGTCAAATTCATCAAGCGAGAATTGATATGCTGATATGGCCTACCAAGTCAGATCATTACTGACAATGGTACGAATTTGAACAACAAAATGATGAAGGAACTCTGTGAAAGTTTCAAAATTCACCATTACAATTCCTCTCCTTATCGGCCTAAAATGAATGGGGCGGTTGAGGCGGCCAATAAGAACATCAAGAAGATAGTGCAGAAGATGGTAGTCACTTACAGGGATTGGAGTGAGATGCTCCCTTTCGCTCTGCATGGGTATCGCACCTCGGTCCGAACCTTGACAGGGGCAACCCCGTTTTCTCTCGTATATGGAATGGAAGCGGTCTTGCCTTTTGAAGTAGAAATCCCATCCCTTCGGGTAATGATGGAAGCAAAATTAGAAGAAGCTGAGTGGGTTCAAGCTCGACATGACCAATTAAACTTGATTGATGGAAAAAGATTGACTACCCTCTGTCATGGTCAGTTGTACCAGAGGCACATGAAATGAGTATTCGAGAAGAAAGTGCGGCCTCGACAGTTTCAAGAAGGAGACCTGGTACTCAAGAAAATTTTACCAATTCAAAAGGACAATCGAGGCAAATGGACTCCTAATTATGAAGGACCATATGTTGTGAAGAGGGCTTTTTCTGGATGTAACATCCCTGATGTTTTAATAAAAATTATGAAATGTGAAATGTTAGAGAATGTTTAGAAATTCTATTTAGTATTTATTCTGTTTGAGCCGGTGTCGAGGTCGGTATCTAAAACGCGAGCAGGCGGAGTTAAAAGAGCGGAAGTGTGGGAGAAGAGCGGACAGGGCTAAGCGGTCTGGTCCTACCGTTGTGGGGAGAGCGCCTCACACGGGGTCACATCCCGGATTAACTTCACACTAACTGAAACAACGGACGTGTGTGTGACAAATAGTCAAGAGCGGATGATATATCCGATCTCTCAAGTTGTAGCTCGGATTTCCGAGGTATGAACATTAAGTTAGGACGGCGGGGTCGATATTCATATCGGACCTATACTCTAGCAAATTATTAGAGGACTATGACTACGTGGGCGTTGAAGGGATAAACACGTGTAATTGATTTGATGACTAAGCAATAGTTTAAAATAGTAAGAATACAAATAAAATCAAGGAAAAGATGATCTTATCCATGAGCCATATATATAAGAAGATTCCCTTCCTTTCTTCTTCATTTTACACAAGTTACAGTTACTATCAGCTTGTTCATTCTCTTCCGTTTGCCTCTTCTCTCTTAACGCTGAGCTGCATGTACTGGAGTGGGACTCTATTTGTGTTTGAACTACAAATTAACCTCATTCCTGTGATCGAGACTTCCAGGTGAGTCTACTGATCCAACCCGATTGTGATTCCCTTATTTCTTTCATTCTTTAGCTGTTAAGGGCCATGCATGGCTATATTCGTGACTATTCTCCACTCCTCTGTGAGTGTAAGCCAAATGTTGACCATGAACTAAGGACGTTGAGGTGATAAAGCTGTACTTCATGATCAATAGGTAGTAGACTAAGTAACGAAAGACTGAGTGGAGGAGTTGAGATTGCAGTACCGGTGCTCAGAGGAAGAAATCGGCACAAAGAACAGATCATCGAAGCGTGGAACCAGAGTAAGGGGGGTGTTCGGGTTATAATTAATTAGAATAGGACTTACTTCTTATTCCGATCTTTGAAGTAACGTAAACAGACTAAAGGAAAAGGTTGTTAAACGTAATTGTGTGTTTATACTTGAGCATGTGTGATAGTGTACATTGATGAGTTGAGAATTGTGTTTGTGGTTGAGTTATCATGCATGATCTTGAAATATTTAATATTGACGTAATCAGTGTTATGCGACTCTGAGTTAGCAAGTAGGCTACCCGATGGATGAGAAAATTGATATCTAATGTGAACTGATCAGTGTTATGTGGCTCTGGGTTAGCAAGCAGGCTACCCGAGAGATGAGAAAATAGATATTATTATGAAAGGTAAATTGTTGAATGATTATGTGGTATGGGATGGCCAACGGTATATGATAGCCCCTCATTTCCGGCTCCCGTGGTTTTCGTGCCCAGTTGAGCTACCCAGTGGTCAAGTAGGACCCAGTGGTCGAGGTGGAGAGTCAAGCAGGACTCAGTGAACCAAGCAGGGTTCACGGGGTGTCAAGTAGGACCCCCAGCTGAAGGCCAATCCTTTAGTATCCGGATACTAGGAGTCAGATTGCATGAGAGTCAGTTGTGATCATGATGTATGTAATGTGATGTATGTAATGAATGTGATGCATGTAATGAATGTGATGAATGTGAGGTATATGATGAATGTGATGAATATGATAAATGTGATGGAGATTGTGTAGCTGGTCTAATACAGTTATTGCATGAAATTCGTTATGTTGTGGTATGCTTACTTATAGATGATGCTTGAGGCATATGGGTTGATATGCATGTATAGTGTTAAATTCCGTTCTATATTAATTATTATGCCAAACACTCACCCTTGCATTATTTTTTTAGTAACCAGAGACAGGGAGGGGGAAGGAGCCGTGGAGCAGAGCCAAGGGGGAGAACGGTGCCAGGGTCCAAACAAATTTGAGTGACTCTTTATAGAGTCTTATGTGTGTATAAAACTTTGTATTATAAATTATTAGTGATGTTTAAGTAAGACCGGATCGAATGAAAATATATTTCAAAAATCTATTACTGTTATTTGCATATACTTTTATGGTAATTCTTTGAGTTCGCAAAACCATTTGTTAGAGCGAAGTTTTGGGAGTCCGGTTGCACGTTCGTTTAATCCGATGTGAGAAAGGTGTTCGTTCAACGAATAGCACCTCGTCTAAGTGAGAGTCCGGAATCTCGCTTAGACGAGTAGGGGCCTCGCTCAAGCGAGACGCCCTGATTTCCCTTTCTCTCATCCGCTGTGTCGAATTAAATTGTTTTCTCTAAATATCGATTAATTTTCACGGAAAAGGAAAAATTTATTGTAAAATGTAATAGTTTGAATAAAAATAAATGTAAAAATAACCTAAGGATGTTACACTGGAGGAGCCTTAATACTCACTAATATGGATGGCCAAGATTTGCCAATGCCTGTAAACACGGATGCAGTGAAAAAATACTATGCTTAGGGAGGAAATGTCAGAACAAAAAAAAACAAAAAAACAAAAAAAAACAAACCAAAAAAAAACAAAAAAACAAAAAAGAAAAAAAAGAAAAAAAAAGAAAAAAAATTAATGCTCGCTAAGCTGAAAACCTGAAAAGGCGGCTTAGGCAAAAGTTAGAGTGACCCGGTAAGTCAAAAACCCGAAAAGGGCGGCTCAGGCAAAAGTTAGGGTTAAATTTTTGGCAATGCGAATAAGACCTCTGGCTCAAAGAAGTACGAGTCCAAGCTCGGGCACGTGAATCACTGTCGAACTTACCTTTCCAAAAGCAAGGTCGAAGGGTGAACATGAAGTCATATTGGGGGTTAAGGCTCTCATCAGTCTCAGAGATTCACTAAAGGATCCATGAATCTTCCCAGTTTTTGCCTATCCTTTGACCTGTTCTATGTGACCTCATTCATTTCATCTACCTTCCTTATTTTTCTTTCTCTGTATTTGTTTAACATGCATGAATACAATTCACCCTCTTCGATACGTGTTATGAATTTAGTTGATCTGATAAAAACATGTATTTTAACAAAATAAAATGGAAAAATGGTAAACATTTAAAGTCGCAAGGGACAAGATGCTCCTGCTACTCGATCTCATCATAGGTAATCATCACAGGGACTTGGCCAGGCACGCGCTCCAAAGCTATGGTTGCCTCATTCGTTCTACTTCGTCCATGAGTTATCGTAAGAGTCGCGGTTTCACAGGACTTACCCGATTTTGAAACTTATCTTTGCACTACTTACCATTTTTCTGCAGGTTATCTCACAGATAGTCATGCCAGGCACTAATACCCCAATCAAGTCCTTCAAATCCCTTCCTTGAATCGCCTGAGTTGGCACTTCTCAAAACTCCTTCCTTAAATCGCCAGGTTTGACACCTTTCAATGTTTTACTCTTTCATTGCCTAAGCAGGCACCTTCAAAGTCTTATCCTCGATTATTAAAGTCCGTACCTATTGAAATTCTTCCCCAGTGAAACTACGCTTCCCAGGAAAACTCAACTGGGGCATCTTCCTGAATTTCTTGTGTTATAACCATTCTCTAAGAATCCTTCAGTCATGTCAAACTAGGGCATCTTCCCGGATTTCTTCCTTTCCAGTCATGAGGCGTATCTCCAAACTTCCTTCCAACCTATCAAAACTGGGGCATCTCCCCGAAATTACTGTCTTTCAATCAAAGAGCAATCCTTTCAGTCTTGTCAAAATGAGGCATCACCACCAGCCCATAGGACCAGTGAGCTAATTCGGAAGAGATTGTCCTGTTAGCTTCCCCAATCTCTGCGTTTCCTGTCAAAACTGAGGGTCAGCCCCATCCTTTACCTTCTGTCCGCCTATTCAGGCACCCTTTACTTTCCATCCGCTTATTCAGGCATCCTTTACTTCCTGTCCGTCTATTTAGGCATCCTTTACTTCCCGTCCGCCTATTCAGGCACCATTTATTTCCTATCCACCTATTCAGGCATCCTTCCCGTTCGCCTATTCAGGCACCCTTTACTTTCCAGCCGCCTATTCAGGCACCATTTACTTTCTTGTCCGCCTATTCAGGCATCCTTCACTTTCCTTCCACCTTTTCAGGCATCCTTTACTTCCCGTCCGCCTATTCAGGCATCCTTTACTTTCCATCCGCCTATTCAAGCATCCTTTACTTCCCGTCCGCCTATTCAGGCACCATTTATTTCCTATCCGCCTATTCAGGCATCCTTCCCGTTCGCCTATTCAGGCACCCTTTACTTTCCAACCGCCTATTCAGGCACCATTTACTTTCTTGTCCGCCTATTCAGGCATCCTTCACTTTCCTTCTGCCTATTCAGGCATCCTTTACTTCCTGTCCGCCTATTCAAGCACATCCTTTACTTCTCGTTCGCCTATTGAGGCACCCTTTACTTTCCTTTCTACCGGGAGTCAACCCCGATCTTCTCACCTCCTGTTAACTGAAAGGCTCAAGTGTCAATTCCTGGGTTTTTCCCCTTCATCTAATACTTTGACAAAGGTGTTCACGTCTTTACTCCCTTTCCATTTCAAAAGCAAGAAGAAACTTCATGTTTTTCTCATGGAAAAGAAGTAAAGAGGGGCATCTGTGAACACCTATTTCAGCCCATCCACAAATGAAAAGAAAATTTTGAAAAAAAAAATTAAAAAAAAAATTAAAAAAAAAGGGACTCGGAAATGATCATTTCCGAGTGGAAGGACTCGGAACAGATCAAATCCGAGTGGAATATGCCACTGTTGAAGAGAAATCCGAGTAGAATAACTCAGAAATGATCAAAACCGAGTGGAATAACTCAGAAATGATCAAAACCAAGTGGAATAACTCAAAAATGATCAAATCCGAGTCAAAATGAAGAATTTCCGAGTGGAATGACTCAAAAATGATCAAATCCGAGTGGGATCACTCAAAATGAGTCAGTTCCGAGTGAAATGCTTCCCTGTCAGAGCCATTCCGAGTGAAGAAATTCAAAAATTCCAATTCTGAGTGAGAAGAGGCCTATTTCCGAGTAAAGAAATTCAAATTTCCAATTCTGAGTGAAAAGAAGCCTATTTCCGAGTGAAAATGGCCAAAATTCTAATTTCCGAGCCATTTCAGTCGGAACCGACTGGCAATTCAGTCAGTTTGCCTTCTCCCTCTCACCCCTCTTTTTTCACGCAATTCCGAGTCACAATTTGACACGTTTCAGTCGGTTCCGAGTCATTGGTCACTTGGATTGTGGAGAGGAAGTGAAGTCCGGGCCAATTCTCAGTCAGTACCGAGTGAAGGGGGTTTTTTACACTCGGATTTAGGAGGCAAAGTGAAGGCCGACCCCTTCTCCACTCGGATTTGACTCATAATGTGGAGGAATGCTGACTGAGAGGGTGATCCGAGTCATTTACACTCGGATTTCCAACATTCTCAATCGGAATCCCAACCTCCTCTCTCAGATTTCAATATCCTCACTCGGAATCCCACCCTTCTCTCTCGGATTTACTATTTTGCACTCGGTTTCCCTGATTTCCACTCGAATTTCCAACATTCTCACTCGGATTTCCAACATTCTCAATCGGAATCCCACCTTCCTCTCTCGGATTTCAATATCCTCACTCAGAATTCCACCATTTTCACTCGGAATCCCACCCTCCTCTCTCGGATTTACTATTTTGCACTCGGTTTCCCTTATCTCCACTCGGATTTCCAACATTCTCAATCGGAATCCCACCTTCCTCTCTCGGATTTCAATATCCTCACTCGGAATTCCACCATTTTCACTCGGAATCCCACCCTCCTCTCTCGGATTTACTATTTTGCACTCGGTTTCCCTTATCTCCACTCGGATTTCCAACATTCTCAATCGGATTCCATCATTATCTCTCAGATTTCCACCAGTTTCCTCCCGTTTGGTCGTGCTGACTTGGATTCCACCACCTAAGTGGATCCAGGAATCCTGGAGGTGGCTGGCAGACAGGGGCGGAAGTGGATGGAATTAAAAATTCCCACCAGCCGTTGTCCCCCGACTACCAAAACCGAGTGGAAGCCTAAGCTGGCATTCCACTCGGAAGTGGAAGCCTGAGCTGGCATTCCACTCAGGCCAGCCTATAAATAGGCAAGGGGGAGGGCAGCTGCGGAGGAGGCTAAAAAAAAGAGAAGGGAAAACTCTACCAAAGAAACCTTTGTTCTCTCTCTCTCTTACACCAAGTCTTCTCTTCCTCTCACTTCACTCACCCCTCATCCTTCAAACTCTCTCTACCCCAATACCGTCATCACTCTCACTCAACAGCACCTCTCCCAGCCTTTTCCCATTCCCTCTACTTCCCTTTTCCTTCTCGGACCAGCATTCTTGCTCCAATCGTTCGGTTCTGCTCAAATTTCGCCCGGTAATCCTCTTATCACTTGGATTTTACTTTTTTTATTCGATTTTCTTTAGTTTCACTCGGATTTTCATTGTTTCACTCGGATTTTCATTGTTTCACTCAGATTCTCGCTGTTTCACTCAGATTTTCACTGTTTCACTCAGATTTTCACTGTTTCACTCAGATTTTCACTGTTTCACTCGAATTTTCACTGTTTCACTTAGATTTTTCCATTTTTGCACTCGAATTCTCCCAGTTTCACTCGGTTTTCTCACTTTTTACTCGTTTTTTTCCATTTTTCACTCGGTTTTTCCCTTTTTTTCACTCGTTTTTTTTCTTCTCCCACTCAGTTTTTTTTATTCATTTTTCTTAATCAGTGTCGTACTGAAAATACTTCCGTCTACACAGTCTCTATAAGATCCGTGCACGTGCGAAGCACTTCGCCTTATATGGATTCTTCACTAAAATGATACCCATCAATATCTTCCTAATCTTTTCCTAAAAAAACAACATTTAAAGAACTACGTGACCCTTATTTCTCGAAAGCTCGAGAATACGTAGGAGCGGGAAACAGTTCCTGTCGGGCCCATCTTCTTTTATTCAATTTTTGAAGTTTTTTTCCATTTTCATCTTATTGTTAAAAGGAGGAGCGAGGTTAATTTGGACGAGACGTCCTATTAATCTCATATTTTTAAATATCTTTTTTAAGAAAAAAAGAAAGGAGCGAGATTAATTTGGACGAGACGTCCTGTTAATCTCACGTTTTTTTATATATCTCTTTAAAGAAAAAAGAAGGAGCGAGATTAATTTGGACGAGACGTCCTGTTAATCTCATATTTTTTATATCTCTTTAAAAAGGCGGAGCGAGATTAATTTGGACGAGACGTCCTGTTAATCTCATGTAAATATTTTGTGTTGATCTTTGTTTATTTTTTTGTTTATTTTGTCGCTCCGTACATTTTTATTTTCATGAAGAAGTTAAAATAATTATTGGGTTAATTATAATGCGCGCTATCAAATTGAGGTAACCGTTTTTATAACGGACAGTTGTGAGGTGCTAATACCTTCCTCACCTGTAATCAGACTCCCAAATTTAGAATTTCATTTTTTATAACCAGTGCTTTTAACAAAAGGTTTTTCCACTGTTTTATCCTAAAAAACATTGGTGGCGACTCCCTGTTTATTTAAAACCGTTTCGAGGGTCGGCCGCGCCACCGCGATCCCGGTCGCGACACTGTTTTCGGCCCGTTTGGGCATCTTAATGACATTTTTGGCCTCCGATTTCTTCATGAAAGTTGTAGATAATAATGTTACGGAGGTGTGAAAATTGATCTTACCTCAATTGGAGTTTTCTAACTCTCATGAGGCGTAAGTTACCGGACCCATTGCATTATAAAACTCAAGTTTAAGAGGGTTTTGAACCCAACTTTTTATGATTGCCAAATTGGGACTAATAGGTGATATTTGTAACATGTCCCTCTATTTTTGAGAATAAAAGTGAACCTTTCTTATGTCTCAATATTTAAATTTGTCATGGTCTCATTATTTCCCAAAACCTTCTTTTTATTATGTAAAAGCAAGAGATGGTATTAGGGGTATATGATTTGTAGTGTGTCTTGGTAGTGTTGATGTTGATCTCATATATTGAGAAAATGTGTATATGACCTAAATCATGTAATGAAAACATGAATGTCCACCACTATTGATGTGATATAATAATTGATAATAAAAAGTAAACGATGTGGTTATATGACGCACCTTGTGTGATAATGAAAATAATGAGGGGACAATTAAATGGCAATGGGTTACGTAAATCAATGAATTTGATATGATGTTGATGAGGATTAAAAGTGGATGATGCCACACGTATTGAATGATAAATGTTAATAATGAATGAAAAGGGATGTTGCTATGAACATGCCCTTGAATAAGTGGTGATGATTATCATTGATGATTGTGATGTCATTATGATTAATGTAAGTATTGACTTGTATGTGTGAGATGTAATGATGATTTGCTGAATGTGTTTTGAAATTCCTTGTTGGCTTCCATGCGTGGATTAATGCTATGATGCTTGATATGCTTTTAATTACCATGCGTGGTTTGATGTAAATGTGAATGTTGAGCCTTGAGAGGCCTTGTGGTTGATTGTATGCCAATGATAACAAAACTGAATATATAATATACCCCTAAATGAGAGGGTAAAAAATCCTTGCGAGGTTAAGGTTTGGCATATGTATTATTGCACTTTGCATTCATGGCATGACATAACATTGATTATGTGGTTGCGATCACAATGAATGGTCTTGCGGGATTATATAAGAGGGAGTACCCCATACGTGGTGGGATATGTGAATGAATGATTATGATAATATATATTGATGATGATATTTGAATTATACCATTTAGTGAAAAATGTCTTAAATAGAGGCTACTTATAATTGATAATGTATGATTAAGATTTCGATGCGTAGATTGTGGCCTAATAGGCTTATGAAATTACATGATTGCTTAACCTTTTTCTATGTCTTCATATATAGAATTAATCGGGTGCTTTGTATACATATGTGTTTTGATTAACGATCCAGTTTATAAATTATTAAATCTCATTCTTCGGTTCTTCGATTTTCTGTGATTCAGGTCTTTATGTAATCATTATGTTGTTTTAAAATTAAACGTAAAAAATTTACTCACATTTTTATTAATTATTATCTTAATTACATCAAGATTTGGCTCAAAAAATCAGGGTGTGACAGAACACTTTATTCCTTTTTTAAAAAAAATATACTAAAACATTTTCATGAAACCTTTTGTAAAAAGACATTTATATTTCTTGAAGTTCATTCTCCTTATAATTTTGTGAAAACTTAGATTTTTTAAAGTCCATTATACTTACAATTTCATAAAAAACTTAAAAAGTATAGTTTCAAGAACATGCGAGAAAGCAGTTTCCTTCTTAGTGTTTTCTATAAACATACTTTATGTGTACACAAAATAAATACAACAAAAGTTAAATATAAACAAATGGATATAATCATTGTATAAAAAAAATATTAATAAGTACAAAATCAATATGTTGTTTCCTAATAATTTTTTTTACTTAAACATAACTAGATTAACAAAACCTTCTTTTAATGATACTATTTTAATTTTTAATTCTAAACATTTGAATTATGTATATGATGCCCCACAACTAAAATTTTATGGGTCCATAATAGTGATGGAGTAATTAATGTGAACATGTTTCATAAATAAGGGAAAATGTCGCCAGTTCAATTCCCACATCTTGCTAGCAAAAAAATAACAATTTAATTATTAACTTTAAATTACTCAACAAAAAAAAATGCAAACAATTAATACTAATAATTTAAATTCTTATTTCTTTAAGATATGATAACCAAACATCACCAAAGGAGCGGGGTTACAAACCAACATAGACAATAAACACTGATCACCTAAATGACCGACTATATAAACACGCATAATTTCTCTTTTCTTTTTCTTTCACTCATAAATATAAATCACGGGAAAGAAGAAAGAAGAAAAAGGTAACACATATAGCCCTCACTCACATGGTCACATATCCTGCAAAAGGCAAGAAAAGGAAAAGGAAAAACATTAGTCAAATGGATGATCAGAAATAGATTATCTTCGTATTCTCCATTATTATACCTATACCAACAAAATAAAATTAGATGACCCATTATTATAAAATTTTAAGTAAGTAGATAAATAATTATATATAAAAAAGTACACATTATGTTATTTTGTTATTTTGGGGACATCCTTGACGCCGTTGTGCCAAATTAAATTTTGTCTATCTCTTATCTATATCTAATGTTAGAAGAAATTTGTGAAATAAGAAATTTGGCAATATGATGAAAATGGTGAACAATTTTGATAGAGCATAAAAAAGAAACAATTTATCTATATTTTACCTTAACATAGATGAATATGATCTAATCACTGTCACTGCTGCTGCTATCATGGCCATGTTCATGACCATGTTCATGACCATGTTCATGCTTCTTCTTCTCCTTTTTCTTCTTCTTTTCACCTTCATGACCCTCACCATGGATCTTGTCCTTGATCTTTTCTACAAAGCCCTCTTTATGTTCTTCACCATGGTGCTCTGGCTTGTGCTCTCCTCCATACCCATGATGCTGGTCTTCCTTGTGTTCACCACCATGCCCATGTTGCTCTCCTTTGTACTCACTATGCTCACCACCATACCCATGAGGCTGATCCCCTTTGTATTCTCCACCATGGTGCTCACCCTTGTGCTCATCCTCTTTCTTGTGCCCTCCCACATGAAGGGTCTCCCCAATTTTGTGAATGATCCCTGACATCCTCTAGTGATTTTTTTCTCTTTCTTGATTTGAATGTTTATGTCTTTTGATTTTGGTGTGATCTAATTGCGGAGGAATGAATGGTATTTATAGGCAGGGAACTGAGGGATCCATAACATTATTCATTTATTTAATGCGGACAAAAAAAATGTTATCTGTAACTTTTATGGAAATTACGGTAATGACCATGAGCGTGTTCTCTACGTGTGATTGTTGATTCGATGCAAAGTGTAAGCTTCAAACTTTTTTCATTTTTTAAATTTTGTTTGCAACAGTTGTAATGGTTAAATAATTTTTAAGTTGAATTTATATTGACATTTTTATTACTTGAGTTTTTATACGATATTTATTTTAATGATTAGTATTTTACATTTGCCGACGTTGTTCGGATTTCCTTTTGAGTAAAGGACAGACATGTATAGGTATTTTTTAGGTTATATTATATTTGGGTCTTAAGTTACGATTTTAGATTACAACTAGTTAAATTAGTACCGACTAATGTATGGTGCTTAAACTCGGGCATGGTTAAACTTGTTTTTTTAACTATGTCGCACAGATCAAGCGAGGTTTTGGTTTAGAGATGCATCGGTTTCCGAGTATTTGGGAGAAAATATTATCTAATCATGGATTATTGGTCTTAATGGATTATTAAATGATATATGTAAATAGATATTATATTATATATTTTCTTTCCATTGAATTTTTATCAATTCTTATATTTCTTAAATAATGTATAATTAATTAGGACCAGTAGTATGATGATCCAGACCATTTAATATTTATTCTTCCGATTAAGGTGAATGCACCGTATTTTGCGGATGCTTTTGTGTTTTGTTATTGGAGTACCTCTGTATTCTTTTATTTCTTAATAAATTTTCATTGGCTTCTTTAAAAAAAAACTAGGTCACACAAATTATTTTTGATAGAATTGTGGATAAACTAAAAAGTTTTCTCTTTCAACCACTATCCTTTCTAAAATTCAAACCACGATTTTTCTACTAAAATCATATTATGTTTCTTCTATTAGGAAAAGATATATATATATATATATATATATATATATATATATATATATAATCACATAAATAAACATATTAGAGTGTGATGTTAGAATTAGTTAAGAGTTTGTTACTACTAACTTAGTAGGTGTTGTTAGCTTCCCTTTGTAATAAGTTATAATTAGTCTCCTATAAATATGGTGTAGCATTCTCTATTTCAACATATTAAAGATTCAAATCAATATATTCTTTATCTTTCTAACCCCTTCTTTCTTTTTCTCTCTTCCTCTGTTTCTCTGTTTCACTACTTCTAAAATGGTATCATAGAGCTTCTTCTGATCCAGTAACAATGGCTCCAGTTTTTCCAGCAGAGTAGACCAATGCTCCGACGACGTTCTCTCATGCAGTTACGATCAAACTTAATGAAAAGAATTTCTACCTATGGAGGCAAAAAGTTGAAGCTGTCATTCGAGGTCACAAATTAGAGAGATTTGTGGTTAATCCTGTAATTTTGACACGATACCTCACGGCGGAGGATCGTGAATCTAACAACGTAAATCCTACCTTCTTTGAATGGGAGCAACAAGACTTTCTTCTCTTCACATGGCTTCTTTCTTCCATCTCCGAATCGATTCTACCATGTGTTATGACGTGTGTATAGTCCTCGCAAATCTGGGACGAGTTACATAGCTTCTTTCAAGCACAAAACAAGGCTTAATCAAGTCACCTTCGGTCGTAATTAAAGACGATTACGAAAGGGAATTTGTCCATATCTGAGTATCTTCAAAGAATCAAGATCGTTGTCAACATGTTATGTTCCATCGAAGATCCTGTTGCGTTTCGTGATCATCTTGAGTCCATTTTTGATGGACTTCCAGATGAGTACAACTCTATAGTGCAATCATTCAGAATCGTGTAGATCTAGGGTCTATTGCTGAAGTTGAAGCTATGCTATTAGCACATGAGGTTCGTGTGTAACGTGCATAGAGGAAACTTCT
Source organism: Clitoria ternatea (assembly GCA_037962975.1). Lineage (NCBI taxonomy): Eukaryota > Viridiplantae > Streptophyta > Magnoliopsida > Fabales > Fabaceae > Clitoria > Clitoria ternatea. Next base: position 145,816,699 of record CM075673.1, read on the forward strand.
TGCTGGTGCCACTGCGTCTGTGAATGCTACACAGATTCAAAAATCTTCTACGCCTATTCAATATTTAGTTTCACTGATTCAAGAATTAGTTTCCCTTGGTCAGAATCCATCCTCAAATCCTGAAGTTAATCACGTTGTGGTTAATACTGATATTGGTAATTTTAGAGGAGGAAAAGGAGATTATCGTGGAAGAGGTGGTCGATTTGGAAGGTTTCGTGGAAGGAATGGTCGCAATGGGGAAAGACACAATGTTTAGTGTCAGATTTGCTTCAAATTTGGCCTTGATGCTAGCATCTGTTATCATAGAAATTAGGATTCAACAAATAATTATGGTTACTATCTAAGTCCACTGATATATCCTCCTTGTTTTCCTAGAAACAACTACACATCACCTGGTTTTGGCTTTCCGTCGACTCCTTATCCTCCTCCTCGTTCCCTACAATATCATTTTCAACCTACTTTCTTAGGTTTTTAGAGACCTAACTCGTCGTTTGCTCAGGGATCCTCACCACACACTCAAAGCCAACCTCAGGCCTATCTCGTAGGACCGTAATTGGACTCAAATCAATTGTGGTATCCTGACTCTGATGCAACTTATCATGTAACCTACGATCTGATACAGGTTTTAGATTTTGTTATTGTCAATGGTTCATATCAGGTTCTAATGGAAAATGGACAAGGTCTGTCAGTTTTGTGCATTGGCAATACTTCTTTTTCTTCACCTAATCCTCCACACATGACACTACATCTCAAAAATTTACTACTGGTTCCTGCTATCACTAAAAATTTAGTGAGTGTAAGCAAGTTTACAAAGGATAACAACGTGTTCTTTGAGTTTCATCCTACTTACTATCTAGTGAAATCTTAGGTCACCTATGACATTCTCCTTCATGGCGCAGTGGACAAGGATGGACTTTACCGTTTTGATCGTCATTTTGGGTATACTCCCTCCATACTTTCTACTACTATGCTGAATAAAAATGTATCTGGTAATTCTAGCTATAAGTCTGATAATCACTCTGTATCTATTGATTCTTCACCTTCACACACTATAGCTCCAACTTTATATAACACTTGGCACTTGAGGTTAGGTCATCCTCATCATGATTCTCTCAAAGCTCTTCTAAACAGTTGTAATATCAAGTTACCTAATAAAATTTCATCTGATTTCACTTGTACTGCATGCTGTCTTGGGAAAGCTCATAGGTTACCCCTCTACACCATCATCACACACTTATAGTACTCCTTTTGAACTTGTATTCTACAATCTGTGGGATCCTGCTCCTGTGGAGTCTTTTACAGGATCTAAGTATCTCCTTACATGTATAGATGCTTGCACTAGGTATACTTGGGTTTTTCCCTTGAAATCAAAGTTTGAAACATGCCAAGTCTTTAAACACTTCAAAGCCAGGGTTGAGCTTCAGTTGAATTACAAAATTAAAGTTGTTCAAACAGATTAGGGGGAGAATTCAAACCCCTTACCTCCTATTTCTCTGAACTAGGCATCAATCATAGAATTATTTTCCCTCACACTCATCACCGAAATAAGATGGTTGAAAGGAAACATAGAGATTTAGTTGAAATTGGATTGACCTTGTTGGCACAAGCTAGTCTTCCCTTTAAGCTATGGGAACATGCCTTTCTTACTGCAGTCTATTTGATTAACAGGCTTCCAACCACTATTTTACAGCAAGATTCTCCTTACTTTAGAATGTTTAAACAATAACCTAATTACAAGTTTTTAAAGGTGTTTATGTGTGCTTTCTTTCCTTTTATTAGGCCATATAACAATCACAAAATGGACTATCATTCTAGAGAGTATGTTTTTCTTGGATACTCTTCATCTTATAAAGGATATAAGTGCCTTACTTCAAATGGAAAAATTCTAATTTGTAAAGATGTAATATTTCATAAGTCTAAATTTCCATATCCTATTTTGTTTCCAAATTCTGAACCCACAACACAAAGTGACTTACCCAAACCTGTTGTCCTTCCTGTTTCAATATTTTAGTCTGTACCTACACCTTATCAAACTATTCCACATGTATCTGATTCATCTCAAAACACTGCACCTACAACAAACACTCCAAATTTAAACACCTCTGCCACCACTTCTACCAATTCTGACCTCAACCCACCTCAACCTCAACCCTCACCTTTATCTCAAATTCCATCTACATCTGAATCTTCTCTTCAATCACAGCCTTTACCAACCATTCTGACTCAAAATACTTATCCTATGGTAACTAGAGCCAAAAATGGTATAACAAAGCCCAAAATTTTTTTAACCCATTGTGAGCCTTCTATTGTTAAATAAGCTATGGCTGATCCTAAATGGTTGCAGGCTATGAAAAAGGAACACACCACCTTAATAAAGAATAATACTTGGTCATTGGTTCCTCTTCCTCAAGGTAGGAAAGTAATAGGTTGTAAATGGGTGTTTAAGGTGAAAAAAACTCGGATGGCTCTCTAAACAGGTACAAGGCCAGATTAGTGGCCAAAGGGTTCCATCAACAACAAAGGAGTGATTATACTGAGACCTTTTCTCCTATCATAAAACCTGTGACAGTAAGGACCATTCTCATTATTGTTATCTCAAAAGGATGGGCAATTCAGCAAATCGATGTGAATAATGCCTTCCTTAATGGTCTGCTTGAGGAAGAAGTCTACATGTGTCAACCACCAGGTTTTGAGGCACAAGATACTACTCTGGTTTTCAAACTACACGAAGCTCTTTATGGGTTGAAACAGGCATCTAAGGCATGGTTTGACAGACTTAAGGCCATTCTTACTCAGTGTGGTTTCAAGTCCAGCAAGTGTGATTCATCTTTGTTTATTAAAAGCAGTGGAAATCAGTGTTTATATGTCCTTGTCTATGTAGATGACATCATTAAAATAGGTGATTCATTGGCTGTTATTAGAGGTCTCGTTCAAAACTTAAATCTTAGCTTTGCCTTAAAATAGTTAGGTGCTTTGGAGTATTTTTTGGGGATTCAAGTTTCATATTTGCCCAATGGTTTTGTTATATTGTCTCAGACAAAATATGTTACTGAACTTCTACAACAAGCTGACATGATTAATGCCAAGGGAATTTTTACTCCTATGGTAGGTAATCTTAAGCTTAGCAAACAAGGTTCAAATTTCTTGGCAGATCCCATGTTGTACAGATCCATAGTAGGAGCATTACAATATGTTATAGTCACTAGGCCTGAAAATCAGTTTCTCTGTTAACAAAGCCTGCCAATTTCTTTCAAGACCTCTTGAGCAACTTTGGAAAGCTGTAAAAAGAATTTGAAGGTATCTTAGTGGTACTAGGACTTATGGCTTATTGTTGCAAAAAGCTTCTCCCAACAAGTCTCTTCCTATCACTGTATATTGTGATGCAGATTGGGATGTTGATCCTGATGATAAAAAATCTACATCAAGATCATGTATTTTTCTTGGCCCAAATTTGATTTCCTGGTGGGCAAAGAAACAGTCTCTGGTTACAAGGTCTAGCACTGAAGCAGAGTACAAGAGCTTGGCTAATACTATTCAAGAAATTCTCTATATTCAATCCTTATTGTTTGAACTCAGAATTTCTTTTTCCACACCTCAAGTATTCTGTGATAATCAAAGTATAGTTATGTTGTCACATAATCCTATACTTCACTAAAGAACAAAACATATGGAATTAGATATTTTCTTTGTGAGAGACATGGTGATGAAAAAACTATGTCAGTAACTCATTCCATCTTCAAACCAATGTGCTGACATTCTTACTAAGTCTCTTTCTACATCAAGATTTTTGATTTTAAGAGATCAGCTACATGTTGTTGACAAGGAAAGGTTTTGATTAAGGGAGCATATTAGAGTGAGCTGTTAGAATTAGTTAAGAGTTTGTTACTACTAACTAAGTAGTGTTATTAGCTTCCCCTTGTAATCAGTTGTAATTAGTCTCTCCTATAAATATGGTGTAGCATTCTCTATTTTAACATAATAAAGATTCAAATCAATATATTCTTTCTCTTTCTATCTCCTTCTTTCTTTTTCTCTCTTCCTCTGTTTCTCTGTTTCACTACTTCTAAAAAAACATGTGTAGATTTTTAGTTTTTTTGGTATAAGGTCACTTAACTCCTTCATTTAGATATCATCAATGTTGATGAAAGCTCCATGCAGAATTTGAGTCCTTCCGTATTAGAGACTAAAACTAATTTATTGGTTAATATACTTATTAGTTTGTTAGATAGCCTGGATAAAAACTGTTATAACTAATTAGCTTAGTTAGTTATATTTTGCGCACATTTATTCATGTATATAAGCTTGTATTCTTCTTTCTTCATTTAATAAGATTTTAGGAATACTCAACAAAGCTCTTATTCTATTTCTCTCAATGTTCTCAAGTTTCATGCTATAGTATTATAGCTTGAACAAGCGTTGTAACCATTAAGATCACATCATTGTTCATGGTAGTAATAGTCAAAGCATTTCATAAGTTAATCCAAGCTAAAATCAATCTAGTCTATATTATGTGCATCTGAATGAGAGTACGTCTTCTCTACTTGTGAATCTAGTACTGAAAGGATAAAATTACCACATGGGCGAGAGTTGTGAAGTGAGCCTTGATCTCTAAGAACAAGTTCAAATTTGTCAATGAATTATTCTTAGGTCAAGCGATCAGCTCGATCTTAGTTTCAAAGCATGGGAAAGGTGTAATAACCTTATTCATGTATGGATTGTAAGTTCGGTTAGCTCTGTTATTAGACAGAGTATCGTCTACAATGAAATTGCAGTTGATGTATGGATTGAACTTAGGGAATGTTTTTCAAGGGGATTTGGTGAGCATCTCAAAATTAAAGCAAAAGATCTATAATTTTAAGCAAGGAAGCATGTCTCTAACGAATTATTTCACCGAATTGAAGGTGGTGTGGGAGGAATTAGAGAACTACATGTCTTTAACTTAATATGGTGAAATGCAAATGTAATGCTATCGAGACTGCATAAGTTGTATAAAGTTCTAAATAACCTAAATAAATTTCTTATGGCACATTGAACGAGAATTTCGTAATGATGAAGTCACATATTCTCCTAATGGATCCATTTTCTAAGATTAACAAGGTGTTTTCACTAGTGTTGCAGCATAAAAGATAAGGAGTAACAATTGATAATGATGCATTTAAAGTTTTGATTAATGCTATTGAAGATAATAGGCCTTTTGGAAGAGAAAGATGATATAAATTTAACAATTTTAGAAGTTGGAAGAGTAAGATCTACTCATATTGTGAAAAGACATGGCACATTGTTGAGACCTGTTATAGGAAGAATGGATTTCCATCTACCTTTAAACTCAAAAATCAATCAAATGCTAACAATGTTTATGGTAAGAATTACGAAACATATGTTCATGATAGAGCCTCGGTGAAGGAAAAGTCAAATTTAAATCCTTTCACAATAGAACAATACAAGTCATTTGATTGGTTCAACAAGCAATACTTTCATGCAATGCATTAAGAAATCACGTTATTTTAGCTACAGTGGATATCGATAGGCATGATGCCAGTAATCATTTTGTTCTATCTTGTGGTGCACACATTATACCAAAGATGTAGATTCTAGATTCAGGAGCATTTGACCACATATATGCATAGAGATATTTCTTTGAGAGTCTTGGAATCATTAGTCCATTATGAATTTGTTAACTAACAACAAAGTAGTAGCTAATCATGTTGGATCAGTAAGAGTGATGTCAATGATCCTCACACATGTCTTATAATTTCCAAATATTACTTTCAATCAGATTTCAATTCATAAGCTTATCATTAAACTTGGTTGCAGATTAATTTTTTCTTCAGTTTGGTTGCATATTAATTTTTCATCTCAACACGCCCATGTCTTGTGAAATTATCTTTATAAATTATTAAATAATTTACCTATTTTTCCTATTGTTTCGCTTATCCTAAGAATTCCTTGTTCATTTATTATTGGTTGTTAAAATCTTGTTTCCTTAGAGCATTGAATTCCTTATTAAAGTATCTTCATATTACATGCTAAGATTATCCTTGAATTCGACCTTGGTTATTTTTTCCTCTTATTAAAATCCTTTAGGATCCATCTACTGGGAGCGGAGAACCATTACTTTAAAATTAATCTCCTTTTTGTGTCTTCATAATTGGTATACAACTACTTTTATTCAAATTGTTTTCATCCACATTGGTCGAGGATTATCTTCCTTGATCGAACACATTCCCTTAATTATCTTGGTTATTACTTTGTCATGGATTTGTTTTGAGGTTCTATTAATAAAGTTTCCTTCAACAATCTAAATTAACTTTTGTGATCCTAGCCTTGCCTTATTCATTAAACCTTCAGACCTACACGGAGTACTCCATCTCTCATAACTTTAAAGATATATTTTGAACTTTGGCTATGGAAACCCTTCTGATCAAGTCTAAATAAAAGTAAAACCTTCTCTATAAAAACCCAATTAGCCAAGACTATGTGTTATCGCGTAGGATAGTTAAAAGAATGGGAGCGTAGTTAGTTAAAATCGTTGAGATCCAATCAGTGAAAGAAATGCTACATGGGGAGATGAATAAGGAAATGTGAAAATCTTACCCTCTTTCATCTGAAGACAATGCACGAAATTTCAAGGACAAAATTTTTTTAAGAAATTGGGTATTGTAACAACCCGATTTTTGTAGGGGTTAATATATATGTCTGTGTGTGTGTACACACACACGAGGCTCAATTAGGAAGTGCAGTGATGGCTTTGTGGAGTTCACGGCCAAGGGATGAGTATGTGTCGGGATTGTGGCGACCATGTCCTTAGTTGCAAATTAAGAGTTAGGGGACTAAAGTGTGATTTTCATAAAGTACGTGAATAAGGATCTTTTTGCAATTTTATTAATTTCATATAACTTGTAGTGATCATTATCCAAAACTCTTTTTAATTGTGTAATAATTCTTAGACTTAAAATCAAATGGAAATTGGTTAGAAAAGCTAACTAAACGACTAAGTTTCATCAAAACCATTATTAGGGACCAATTTGGTCAAAAATAGGATCTTAGAGCAAAACTCTAGGCCATTATCCAGAACTTAGCTAGTACCTTTAATGGAGTCAATAATTAACTTAGATGGCTAAAAAGAGAAGAGTTAGATAAAAAAGACAAATTTTAGGTCTGAATAGGCACATAGGGGTAAAATAGTAATTTCTTGCTAAGTAGAATTTAACATTTTTATTTCTCACTTTTGGGTAGTATAAGACTTAAAAATGAGTTAGGTAAACCTTTGGGGAAAAAAGGAGAGAGAAAGAACTAGCTCTAGAGTGCAAAAATGGTCATAAAAGATGAACCTTGAGCATAAGACTTTGGGATGTTTGTGAGGAGTGTCATCATGCACTGAGTGACTCGTTATGTGTTCCTAAAACGGGCTGTAGAAGCAGTGATGGCATTGGATTATAGACCCCCTCACTAGAGAGTAGGAATAAGCGTGTGTTTAGGACGTGTGCACTAAAAACAATGGAGCGTGTTTTGGGTATGGGCTAGTGATCGTAAGGTATGTATGGATAATGCGCATTATGCATGCATCATATTGAATTATGATTGTGATGAAGGAAGCCATCGTTGGGGTTTACTACGGCCCGAGGGTGCTCAACTTCGTGGTTAAGTCTTCTGCGCACAACCGAAGCAGTTACCCCAGGAGGGCATTCAAAATTGTTTATGATGTTGAGCAGAATCGAGACCACCCTAATGTGTTTTGGCTAAGGAAGATTGTTACAATGGTCATGGAGAATCAATCTTAGTGTGTCATTTATGGAGCCTTGTGGCTATGATATGATTTGATTTGGACTACATGTCCTATATATGTATAGGCTGGTTAGGATCGACGGTGTCGAGTCACTTCCATGTGACGTGATGGATATCAAGCCAGCATGTATAATCATCATTAAACATGTTTGGTAATGAACTAAATCATGCATTCATACTTATTTGATTAACTTGATATATGGATTGTGATGACATGTGGTGTGTCATTCTGTTAAGTTGTTAAAATATGTTGGTTAAATGGCTTATATGAGAATTATTGTTTTCATAACACATTGGAATGTGTTTGATGTGTGATAATCCATGTTTATACACCTTTGACTATGATGTGTCCACAAGACGGGAATGATGAACTCACCATCTTGCTTATACAATGATCTTTGAGATTGGGAGCTTGCGAGAAGCTACCACCATTATGACAAGTGGTGGTTAAATCACCATTTTTTCCATGCCACCACCTCCGGATTATAAGGATATCTACATTATCAAGGTATCAATTAGTGATTTTGATGATCCCGTTGGACCTTTTAGCTTAACAGATTATGAAGATGAAGTGAAGGACGATCTTCCTCATGTTATGGAAAGTCGTAGTGCATGTACTAGTCGCGGCCTGTCGTGAATCATTGCACCTACGTGGATTGAAGATATGGACCTTGTTATGTCTTCTTTCAATACCATGGAACTAATTTCAATCAAGGCTACATAACAACTAGAGGATGAGTTGGCCTGAGAGGAAGAGATAGCCAAAAATGATCTCCCGGTACCAATGAAGGAAGAAGACACATTTATACCCGAGTCTGAGGAGGACCAGAGGGTGAAGTAAGGTTACGAGCTCTCATGGATGAGTTAACACCCCACAACTGGCAATGTATCTATGTAGCGTACCAGGAAGGACGCTAGGAATCTACAAAACCATATGTGACAATGACAAGTTGTTAGTTGATCACGCTTATTTGATGGTGCGTCGGAAGAGGCATTCAATGGTTCGTGGGAATGAGGCATCTACGTCGGGATTTAATGGTGAAGCTTAGGAGGAATTTTAAGGAGATAGTCCAGGCAAAGTCAACTAGAATTTGCCGTAGAGGATTCTAGTTATCTTTTCTTTCCTTATATCTTTTTCTTTTTGGATGTATTTGTTATAAAAATAAGACTGTTTGGCTTGTGATGTATTACACTGTCATTTTATCTTCTAGTCTTTAATCTATCAAATTGTTAAGTAATTACTCAATGTCTTTTACTTTTACTCTCTACAAAAAGTCAACTATTTTTTAAAACAAGTGTCGCTACTTTATTATTTGATATAAAGTCGTATCGGAACCTCGTAAGACTTGCCTTGAATAATTAAGGGTGTTACACCAGCCACACAGAGGATGATTGGTTTAGTTAAGGCAAGGAATGGTTTGTATTAACTCAAGTAAAGGACTGTAATTCCTCTCTGAATAAAATGTGTAATGTTTTTATTGTTGATGGTTATTTTACAATTCCTCGTTTAGCTATCTATAACTATAGATTGAGACATTTATCCCATAATCATGTACAATCCTTGATCAAGGACTACCCATATACTACTGTTAATAAAGAAATAATTTGTGATGTTTGTCATGTCTCAAGACAAAAAAAAGGTTTCCATTTAATCTTAGTCACAAGAAGCATCAAGTGTTTTTGACCTTGTTCATGAAAATTTATAAAGATTGATAAATTGTTATTCTACCATTTTATCTAGCATATTTTAATATGATTTTTGGTGAGAATACAATAGATTATTGTTAAAAGGGCCTGATAAATGCCTAATTTTACAAAAAAAAACTTTGGAGCCCAAGTTTTGGAAGAGGGGATAAAAGGCCCCAAAAGGGTGATCCAAATGAACCAAGAAGCAAAGCCATGAAGCTAAGCATGATTGGTGCTCGGGTGAGCATGGTCGATGCTCAAATTGAAGTAAAAGCACATGTTAACATAAGCATAGTCGGTGTTTGTATGAACACAATCCATGCTCAGACGTGTCAGTAAACCCAACCCATTACGTTTTAAGAGGTTTTTACACACTGAAATAACCGAAGTTCAAGGAGATTAAACCATAATTGATAGAGAACAACAATAACCAAGGTAGAATAGAGGGAGTGGGTAAAACTCTAGTTTAGAGACATTGTAATCCTTCCACCATTTTCTCTTCTACTCTGAGTTCTCCCTATAATCTTTCCTTAGGTCATGAGGCATTGAGGAATCAAGAGATCTTTATCATCACGAAGAGTAATCTTTTCGTGTAGGTCATGCACCTGGGGTGGTTCTCTAACTTTGTCTACGAAGTAGATTTTATGTTTAATTTAATTGCTTTTTATTTGTCTATGAACATGAGTAGTTAGGCTCCTTAGCCTTAGAGGCTAAGTTGGATCTCTTTAATGTAATCTTTTGAAATGAGATACAAACACATCATTTACAGAGCATAAATTTGTTACAACAGAATGATACAACCGGCTAGCTAACCAACTATATAGATAACAAACTACTAACAAATGGGATAATTCACTATCACGTCTTGACCAATCTCAACCAATAACTATTCTTATTAATGGTCCTCTTTTTAGGCTTAATTATTACTACATTCATTCTTAATCATAAAATAATTAAGATCAAAGCACACATTTAAAAAATGTTAATTTATTAATTGATCCGGTCTGGATACCGGCCCTAAGACTAAGAGATCATTATCTTAGCCGGCCTAGAGTTCAATCGGCATCACAGGACAATGATCTAGTCGGCAAAAATATTAAGCTGTCCTAGACATCAACCGGTATCACAGAATACCGACCCAGTCTGCAACTGTATGATGTAACCGGTCATCCGAAGTAGTGTCTGAGACATCGGATACCTCATCCGTTCTCATTTCACCCATCACTTATTATTTCGAGAGGTTGATCCGGACCGATCAACCAGTTTCTATCATATCACATGCAATCAGTGTCATCGGTATACATCCAGACTGTAATTCTGAGTCAGGTGTTCTCCCAGCACCGGTTAGTCCAGGATAACACCATGCACACCGGATAATATACATATCACCCGACAAAAGACGATGGGTATTGCTACAGGGATCGATCAATAATTCCCCACACTACGACCCAAACTCTACTCCATAAGTCTAGCCCATACTCCCTACGCTCAATATAAAATAGCCATTTGCCTCAATTATACTGGCAAATGCACAATAAAATAATAATTTATAATTTTATTGGAGGTGAGTGGTTTCCCACTAACAAGTCCTCGATTATCAAGCCAATCAGGTATATGAACTCTCTTCATCAATGAAGAGGGGGATCTTTGACTACTTTTCAACTTACAATTACTCTCTGAAAACATTCCTCACTTGGAATACGATTACTGACTTGAGCGTCAGAGAATCTTCACAGGTGACACCACCTTTCGCCCACATCAACACGTGAGGACGGTGTGAAGGACCTCCAGGACGCCCAGACCGCTCTCTTCATAAAGAGACATCGGATACATAGACCGGATACTCATATAACCGATCTTTAGAGACGTAATCCTCTCACTATTTATGATTGCCCCGACACCGGATCTCTTGACCCCGGTTCAGGACAGATCATTAGCACGCCCAGTGGGACATGATAAAGTTATTCCCAACTCTCGTTTACAAAGTCTGATCTTGCGTCATGGAAGGCAATGGAAGAAATATATTAGATGGGCACGTAGAAGATGTTACGGCCCAAGAGCAACCAGCGAACAGACGCTTGGTTTTCGAGTCACCTGTTGGGAGTTCAAGGAGAATGGTGCAAGTATCTGCACCCGATCCAAGAGATGAGATGATACGAAAACTGATGGAGGAGTTAGTAGAGTTAAAACGTGAAAGAAAGAGCATGGAAGAGAGAACAACATCCCAAACTGATGGGACACACCATACAGCTAAGGGAAGAAAGTCTACTAGTATCCAGTATTCGCAGATTCCCACTTATGAGGAGAAGGAGCAAACACATGAATCTGGTAAGAAGGCTAGTGGCAGAAAACACGAGTCAGCTATAATCCATGGGCCTTACAGACTCAACGTTCCTTTTTCTCAAAGGCTTATAAGTGTAACCATCCCAAAGCATTTGCAGAATACCCAACCACTTTCCATTGGGAAATATGGTGGGGAAACAAATCCCACTAAACACATGGATGCATATGTGTACAAAACCATGTACTTGGGAGTAGATGAGGATGTCATGTGCAGAATGTTTCCTCGTACCCTTGTCGATGATGCCCTCGTTTGGTTCAAAGGGTTACCATCAGGATCCATCGATTCATGGGAAGAGCTGGCAACAGCATTTGTGGATCATTTTATTATCTCTAAAGACGTCCCTAAGACATCTCATACCCTGGCCCAGATTAGCCAAGTTGAACATGAGTCTCTTAAAGATTTCTTAAAGAGATTTTACAAAGAAGCAGCTGCTATTCCAAACTTAGCAGAGGCACTACAGCTGCATATTGTGATAGAAGCTTTACTACCAAACTCCGCCTTTGCCCTGTCTTTAACGAAGAGTCCTCCTACAAGTTTTGAGGAGTTCAGAAAGAAAGCATCCAAGTACGTAGGCATTGAGATGCACTTGGAAGCAACTGCTGTGAAGGGAAGGTTTATAATGCCACAACAACAGCCACGGAGAGATAAGGATAGGCCAAGGTCAGAACGCATGGAGAGACCTTTCCATGGCAACGTCTTTAATGGTCCTGCACCTCGACGTCGAGAAAAATAGGTAAATGTGTTCAGCCATTATGCTCCATTAAATATCCGACGTTCACAGATTCTAAGGGAGGTCGGATGGCCAACGCTTAAGGTGTACGGGGTCAGAAAGCCACCCCAGGTTCGTAGACATGGAGACCCTCTGAAATACTATGAATTCCATGAGCAAAAGGGTCACTCAACAGATGAATGCCAAGCCTAGAAAAACACTGTCGAGACTTTAATCTGAGAGGGCAAGCTCAAGCAGTACCTGTTCAAAGAAAAATCATTTGATGATCTAGATCGGACACAGAAGCGGGAAAGAGATCGTGAGGATGGTGACGATGATGGCCCCATGCCAGCCAGAAGGTTTACCGCTGCTGAAAAACAAAAAGGAATTATGGTTGGCGAACCCACGCAGTAAAATGTTATGCCCCAGCAGCAACGTCAGGGTCGTCGAGAGGTCATTGATATGATATCTGGTGGTTTTGCTGGAGGAGGAGCTTCCATCATTGCTAGGAAGAATCATCATCGTATGGTCCTTTCATTACAAGGTAGACCCAGAAATAACCGTCCTTTCAGAGACGGAGTTGCTGCTCCGATAATCTCTTTCTCTGATGATGATTTTGGTCCAACTATCCCTGGAGGAGATGACGCAGTGGTAATTGTGGCAGTTATCGCCAATAAAGATGTGAAAAGAATACTTGTTGATCAGGGAATCTCTTGTGATGTCATCTTCTGTAGCTGCTTTAAACGTATGGGCTTTAATGATTCCGACCTGTAACCTTATACGCAGGATCTGACAGCTTTCAATGGGGCTAAGCAACCGACCAAGGGGTACTTAGATACCCTGATATCTTTCGAAGGGGAGCCAGGGGCTAGAACAGTGAAGTCCAGGATTTTAGTGATTGATGTAGAGTCACCTTACAATGGAATCATAGGCCCCCCCACACTAAACGTGATGGAGGCCATCGTCTCAACTCCTTATTTGCTCATTAAATTCATTGACAAAGATAATAATGTGTCTTCTATCAGAGGGGACCAAGAGATGGCAAGGTATTGTTACAACCTAAGCCTTAATATGGTGAAGCTCCAAACCTTCAATAAGAAAAGAAAATTAAACGATGGAGGAACGGCGGCGGGGTCTGTGAGTCTTGTTGACTTGGACCCTAGGGCGGAGTTGAACATTGATCCGTCCAACCCATTAAAGCCCACGCCGGATGGAAGTTCCAGGGACATCGTATTGGGAGATTCACCAGAAAAGGTCACCCATATTAATGATAAGCTAGAAACAGAAATGGAGCAGCGACTATTAATGCTTTTGTAGGAGTTTAAAGATCTTTTCGCATGGACAGCAACAGATATGCCTGGTATGGATCTGGACTTTTGTTGTCATAAGCTAGCTATTTATCCAGAGACGAGACCGGTAGCCCAGAAAAAACGAAGATTGGGCCCAGAAAAACAAAAAATTGCTTGTGAACAGACAGAAGAATTACTAAAGGCCGGATTTATTAAAGAGGTCCGCTACTCCTCGTGGCTTTCCAACGTCTTTATGGTTCAGAAATCCAATGGAAAATGGAGAATGTGCACCGACTACGTGGATCTCAACCGTTGTTGTCCCAAAGACCCGTATCCTCTCCCTAATATAGATCGGATGGTGGATGATTCATCTGGATACCAGTATTTGAGTTTCATGGATGCATACACAGGGTATAACCAGATTCCGATGTGGGAGGAGGATCAGGAGAAAACAGCTTTCATCAATGATCGTGGCGTCTTTTGCTACACCGTTATGCCCTTCGTCCTGAAGAACGCTGGGGCCACATACCAGCGTATGATCAACAAGGTATTCGAAGGCTTACACACCCAGATAGTCGAGGTGTACATTGATGACATTATCGCCAAGACATCTGCAGGAGGTGACCACATAGAGGACCTGCGCCAAGTGTTCTTACATCTGAGGCACTACAACATGAGGTTAAACCCTTTGAAGTGCACTTTCGCAGTCCCAGCTGGGAAATTCTTGGGTTTCATGTTGACGCAACGCGGGATTGAGGCTAATCCAGGAAAATGCCAAGCCATTATTAACATGCAGAGCCCAAAAAATGTAAGGGAAGTGCAGTCCCTAAATGGCAAAGTAGCAGCCTTGGCACGATTCATGCCCAAGATGGCCCATAGATCACTTCCTCTATATGGGGTCTTGAGGAAAAATAAGAAGTTCGAGTGGGGACAGGAGCAGGAATAAGCTTTTCAGGAGCTTAAGGAGGTGTTGTCGAAACCTCCCATATTGGTCAAGCCTGACCCCGGAGAAACACTTATTATGTATTTATCTGTTTCTAATGAAGCATTAGGGGTCGCTCTAGTGAAGGAAACCCCGGATGGTCAAAGGCCGATATATTTCACAAGTAAATCGTTACAAGGTGCTGAGAATAGGTACCAGAAGATTAAAAAGGCCGCTCTTGCCGTCGTCTTCGCTTCGCGACGCTTGCGTCCGTATTTTCATGCCCATCCAATTGTTGTGAGAACGGATTTACCACTCCGATCTGTGTTGAGCAAGCCAAACCTCGCTTGTAGAATGATCAAATGGTCCATCAAACTCTCAAAGTTTGATATATCTTATGAACCTCGAGGTGCTATCAAGGCACAGGTTCTGGCTGATTTCATCATGGAAATGACAGGGATAGATCCAGCTACACCTTATGTTCATTAGACCATCCATGTGGATGGTTTATCAAATCAAAAGGGCTCCGGAGCAGGTGTAGTCCTTGAAAGCGATGACGGAGTGCTCCTGGAAATCTCCCTTCGCTTTAATTTCAAAACTTCAAACAACCAAGCTGAATACGAAGCCTGTTTGGCTGGGCTTCGAGTTGCGATTGACATCGGAGCTTCTGAGGCGACGTTCTGCAGTGATTCACAACTCGTGATTTCACAAATCTTAGGAGATTATCAAGCTCGTAAGCCTTAACTCTAATTGTACTTAAACTGTGTCAAGGAGTTGAGAGAGAAATTCTCAAAAATGGAATTTAAACATGTTCCACGCGAAGAGAATACCAGAGCGGATATACTCTCCAGATTAGCAAGCACCAAACGGCCAGGCAGCACCACAACTTTGGTCCAGAGCACACTGACATCACCCAGCATTCCTCTATACCCTTCTTTAAATGCTATCACCATCGATTAGGGAGACACATGGATGGCCCCTTACATCCGTTATTTGGCCGACGGGCAGTTGCTTACAGATGAGAATGAAAAGAAAAGGATAAGAAGGGAATTGCCATACTTCACTATGATTGATGGTAACCTTTACAGAAGGGAACTCTCTGTACCTTACTTAATTTGTCTAAGAGAAAATGAGGTACAAGGAGTAATGGAGGAAGTACATGAAGGACAATGTGGGCACCACGCCGGAGGAAGAAGTTTAATGAGAAAAATCCTCAGGGCGGGGTATTGGTGGCCCACGATGAAGCAGGATTCCATTAACTTTGTCAAGAAATGCGACGCCTACCAAAAGTTCTCTAATCTTCACCACACACCGGCGGAAGAGCTCTTCACATCCGCTGTTCCATGGCCGTTCTACCAATGGGGATTGGATATTTTGGGCCCTTTCCCAACTGCACCTGGGGGCATCAAATACCTCATTGTAGGGGTTGATTATTTCACCAAGTGGATTGAAGCAGAGCCGGTGGTGCACATTACTTCATCCCAAACTCGTCGTTTTATGTATGAAAATATCATAACACGATTCGGAGTCCCAGCGCGGGTTGTCACAGATAATGGTACCCAATTCACGGATAGGAAGTTTACGGATTTACTCGAGGGGTTAGTAATAACCCAGATATTTTCCTCTGTCAAACATCCACAAACCAATGGCCAAGCTGAAGTGGCCAATAGAGAGGTGCTAAAGGGACTGAAGAAACGTCTTGGGGAAGCCAAGGGCAGATGGACAGACCAGTTGTGCCACGTCCTTTGGGTATACCAGACAACGCCTCATTCATCCACCAACGAATCCCCGTATCGCTTGACCTATGGGGTAGAAGCAATGATACCTGTCGAATTGCAAATTGCTTCTACGAGGGTTAAGTACTTTTCTAAAGAAAGCAATGATGTTAACTTGGCATCAGAAATGGATGTCTTACAAGAGCTTAGAGAAGAAGCTTTTGTTAGGGATCAAGCCATCAAAGCCAAAGCCGCCCTTCGATACAACAAACGAGTCCAATATAGGACCTTCAATGTTGGGGATTTGGTTTTGAGGAAAGCAAGCGTGGGGAACAAATTTGCACACCAGGGCAAGTTCACTCCGACATGGGAAGGTCCCTACAGAATATCATATGTTTGTGGAAAAGGCTCTTATCGCCTGGAGAACCTCGATGGTACCCCAATCCGCAACAAGTGGAATATTCAGAATTTGCGCGTTTATTATTGTTAGATGGTACCCCGACTCGGCTCTCTTTCTCTCCTTTATGTTGTAATTCATAATCGAATGAAAAAGTTTCTTTATGATTCACCCATTGTCTTTATGATTTGATTTCGTTGTACAACACTGTTGTGACAAGTTACTTTCAGGACGGATGATCCTAACAACGTATCCGTCGTTAGTGATAAACCTCTTCAAAGGTACAACTGGGTGAACTATATTTCGAAGTCTTGGATTGCAAAATCCAACACCGAGTAATGAAGGCCGGTGAATGCGTAAAATCCAACACCGAGTGATGAAGGCTGGTGAATGGGTAAAATCCAACACCGAGTGATGAAGGCCGGTTAATAGGTAAAATCCAACACCGAGTGATGAAGACCGGTGAATGGGTAAAATCCAACACCGAGTGATGAAGAACAGTGAATGGGTAAAATCCAACACCGAGTGATGAAGAATGGTGAATGGGTAAAATCCAACACCGATTGATGAAGAATAGTGAATGGGTAAAATCCAACACCGATTGAAGAAGATGGGTGAATGGGTAAAATCCAACACCGAGTGAAGGCTTGGGCACAGTAAGCTGGTTCTTCTTCAAGACCACGCTGAACCCCGAGTAGATTGATAAGTACGGTGAATGGGTAAAATCCAACACCGATTGAAGCATGCTAGTAGGATTAAACTGAACGCTGTTAAAGACATGGGTTGTAGGATCAAACCGAACCCCAATTGAAGGCCCAGATTGTAGGATTAAACCGAACTCTGGGTACGGTTAGTAAGTTTGGATGAACACCAGAGAAGGCTTGGATTGTAGGATTAAACCGAACTCCGAGTACGACTAGTAGGTTTGGCCGAACGTCGGTGAAGAACGGTGAATGGGTAAAATCCAACACCGATTATGAAGGCCGGTGAATGGGTAAAATCCAACACCGTGTATGAAGAATGGTGAATGGGTAAAATCCAACACCGATTGAAAAGGCCGGTGAATGGGTAAAATCCAACACCGAGTGAAGAAAAATGGTGAATGGGTAAAATCCAACACCGATTGAAGGCTTGGGCGCAGTACGCTGGACCTTCTTCAAGGCCACGCTGAACCCCGAGTAATGGGCGCAGTAGGTTCAGGATTAGCCCTGATCTGAACCCCGTGTCGAAGGCTTGGATTGTAGGGTTAAACCGAACTCCGAGTATGACTAGTAGGTTTGGCCGAACGTCGGTGAAGGCTTGGGTGCAGTAAGCTGGGTGAAGCTTTCTCTTGAGGACCACACTGAACCCCGAGTAGCTTAAAGACGACCGGTGAATGGGTAAAATCCAACACCGAGTGAAGAAGAACGTTGAATGGGTAAAATCCAACACTGGTGAAGACCTGGGTTATAGGATTAAACCGAACCCCAAGAAACGGGTTGTAGGATTTTACCGAACCCATTCCAAGGCTCGGATTGTAGGATTAAACCGAACTCCGAGTACGGTTAGTAGGATTAAACTGATCGCCATTAAAGACGGGCTGTAGGATCAAACTAAACCCCAGTCGAAGGCTTGAATTGTAGGGTCAAACCTAACTCCAAGCATGACTTCGAATTCACTCAGAAGTACTTCCCCTAGGAATTCCTCACTCGAAAATACTTTCCCTTGGAATTCCTTACTCGGAAACACTTCAAATTCGAAGTCAAACTCGAATTATTTACTCGGGAATATATCTACCCGAAACGTACTTATTCAAAGTCAGAGCCTTCCTCTGACCAAAAGTACTTCCCCTGGAAATGGCCCATTTGGAAATCCTTTACTCGGCATCATGCTACGTGGAGGTCGGAATTTCTTCACTCGGTGCCATACCACGTGGAAGTCGGAAATTATTCACTCGGTGCCTTACCCAGTGGAAGTCGAAAACGTCTCACTCGGTGCAATCCCAATTAGAAGTGTCACACTCAGAGACACCTCACTCAGGGAAGTTGCACTCAACTCGGGGACACACCTACTCCGGAAAGTTGCACTCAGAAACTTCCCACCAGAATGAAAGCTCGGATTATAGGGCAAAATCGAACTCCAAGTACGGTTAAGAGGATTAAACCGAACGTCGTTGATTCACTCAGAAGTAACCCCCGAGGGATTACTCGGAAAATCCTGCTCCCGGAAGGATCAATTGGAGATCTTCCACTCGGAATTTTCAAGACAAAACACGAGCCCTCGACATAAAAACAAAAGACTCGGATAAAACGTACAAACTTTTACCGAGTAGTACGAGGAGATTACAAGTAATGGAATTTTGCCGAGTGACACGGCCAGAACCAACCTCACTCAGAGTCATTTACTCAGAGTCGAATATTCGCTCGGAATCACTCACTCAGAGTCAAATGTTCATTCGAAACCGATCACTCAATAACGCTCAGGGACAATATTCAATGGTTAACAGGTACTGCAAAGATATTTTTGCAGGTTACACCAGCATCCAGACCTCTCGCAGGTTGTATAGCTCATATGAGCAACTTCATAAGTCCCTCATATAAGCTAGGGGACATATGATCCAGTCTGGATACCGGCCTTAAGACTAAGAGATCATTATCTTAGCCGGCCTAGAGTTCAATCGGCATCACAGGACAATGATCCAGTCGGCAAAAATATTAAGCTGTCCTAGACATCAACCGGTATCACAGAATACCGACCCGGTCTGCAACTGTATGATGTAACCGGTCATCCGAAGTAGTGTCTGAGACATCGGATACCTCATCCGTTCTCATTTCACCCATCACTTATGTAACATCCTATTTTCATCACAAATAGGAAATAGATATTAATATATATTTCTTGACAAATACTTACTATAAGTTAGTTTATTATTATCTTTTTTTTTGAAATTTTGGTATTTATATTTTTATTTTTATTTTTAAATAATAATAATAAAAAAATGAAAATATTTCTGAATGAGAATTTTAAAGTGACTTAATTAATATTCACTAATTAAGAAAATTATATTAAGAATTTTTAATATCCTTATTATTCACCATTTTTATTTTATGTTGTTATATTTTTGTTTTTTTACATATTTAAGATTTAACTCTTATTAGAATTTTAAAATAAAATTTTGAAGGAATTAGACTATGGTTCTTTTGAACTTTTTGATCTACATAATATTTATGATTTTCTGGAATTTTTTGAAAATTTTGAATTATTTTAATAAAATAATATATTTTAAATAATTTTAAATTCATATAAAGTTGCTTAAAATTAAAAATATTTACAAGAATGTAAAGTTAAATTATAAGAAAATTTTCTAAAATCCATTTCAACTAGACTTATCTAAAAATTATCGGTTTGAGAAAAATCTTGATTTTTTCTAATCGTTAAAAAATTAGAAACGTATCAATAAATTTTTATTAACAGAAAATTTTAGATTTTTAAAATTTTAGCTTTATATTACTTATTATAAAATTAGTGAGGACTGATATAATATCGCTAAATTTCAAAAAGGACTCATTTTGAATATTTAAAATATACCGAGTGAAGGGTTACTATTTGACTTAATAATTTTGCCGACAATTACTATGCAAATCACTGTACATGTATGAAATTTTCAAAAGATGCACAGTAACCTGGAATAAAAAATTTAAAAATGCATAGTACTTTTATATTAAAATAATGGAATGCATAGTAAATTTTTTTCCTATAAATACCGAAGGATTTCTTCTTTAGAATTCACAATTTCAGATTAAGTTTTCTTAATATAGTAGTGCTAGTGAGATAGTGGTGGAAGTGAGAAAGAGAAGAAAAGTTTTTAGAGAGAAGGTTCTGCCAAAATCCTAAGGTAAGAATACTTCTCTTTTATATTTTTTGGGTTATTTTTATATCGTTTTTAGAAATCTGTTATTATACTGGAAATAATATTATTTTAAGTTACTATTCTGCATAGTAAACACTATTTCAATAGTAAATTAATATTTCAATAGTAAATTACTATTCAAATAGTAAATTACTATTTACTGTTACTATTTATCATTACTATTCATGATTTACTATTTACTGTTACTATTCACGTTTTACTATTTACTGTTACTATTCATATTTTACTATTTACTATTACTATTCACTATTCACTATTCACTATTCACTATTCAAAATTTACCATTTTTTATTTTAAGTTGTAATCTTAATTTTCATCTTGTAGTTATATTAAAATGAAATTGGTATGTTTTAAAACTCGGAGACGAGGCGCGCATGGATTTTCAATAACGAATCGGTATACAAGAGGTAAGGGGGAGTGAGATAAGAATATAATATGAAAGACATAAGAATAAAGGGAGGAGTCCCCTACTCCTTTTAAATTTAATATTATTATTATTTTAAAGTAATAATTTCTCAACTTAAAATTTATAATAAATTTAATATATTGTGTAACTTATTCTGAAATATCTATACATGGATCTGAATTATTATAACTTATACGGACTGGACTAAACCTATGCAAGGACTTGGATTTTTATATCCTATATGGATCGAACTAAACCTATGCAAGGACTTGGACTATTATGACCTGTCTAGACTGAACTATACCTATGCGAAGACTGGATATATAGACTTATATAGACCTGTGCGAGGAATGAACTATAAGGACTCAAAATCAAATCTACTAATTTAAATAACCATTAAAAATTTGAATTATATTTATAAGCGATATTTAGTTGATTTGACTTGATTATAATTAATTATATTTGATTTCGATTAATGATATTGTGATTTATAATATTAGACTGTAATTAATAATATGCAATTATGATTGATGATATTTGATTGTGATTGATGAGATTACTATACTTGATTGTGGTTGATGAATGATTGATGATCTTGTGATATGAAGTTTGAGCATATAGCAAGCATGACGGAAAGTTAAAACTCAGTAAGAATTTTCTTACCTTACTCTTTAAATTTTTATTCCAAGAGAAAGTATTTTGTAATTATTTTAGTCTTTTATTTCTTCTTATAAATAATTTTTATTAACTTTTTTTTTAATCTCTATAATAAAATCTAGTATTAGAAAGAAGCTATTTTATAAAAATCAGAGGTTGAGATAATTAATTCTTGAATTAAAGAAAATTTTATAGTTTTAAGTATTCTTAGTTAATGATTTTAAATTATTTTCTTTAGAAATTAGAAGTTTAAAGTAAATTATTTTGGTTTTCCCCAACGAAATAACTAAAGAATATTTTGTGGAGATTTCAAAAACTCAATCTAGTTAAGATTCAGATTAAGAAAGATTATGTAAATATATGAAGATTTTTAAGAGAAAGCTTTGAGATATTTAAGGCTTGGAAACTCAATTTTGGTAAGATCTGAATTTGAAGACTGTACTAAATTATTTCAGTATAACAGAAGTTCAAAGAAGAACTTATGGAAATGTACAGTTTATTGTGATGATTTTGTGAACCTTTATGGTATTTAATAATTGAGTTTCTAAAAGCCTTAACCAACTAAATATGCTTGTAGTTCATGCATCATGAATCATTAAAGAGAAATGAGATGTGATATTGCCTGGGGACGGATTATAGAAACTGAGGATACATTAGAGGAGGCTTAATTGCGAGCCTTGGGATGAAAGAGTGTGAAAGGGTGCTTCAGGTGACCTGGGGTCGCTCCCTAGTGTCGGGTACTTTCACAATAAAAACTTTCTCAGTCTGACTAGTCTCTAAGTGTTTCCACGCCAGTTGAGCCGTTCATATGCCATGAAGGCATTTATGTTATTATTATCCAGAATTTATGAAACAGTGTAAACTCCTGGTTGGCCCAGTGCAAACTAAACCTTTAAGGGCCCGCATGCATAAACTGAATGAGATAGTAGCATAAGCATTACATAACATTCATGTGATTGTGACATTCTATATGGATGGTTATGAAGGAAAATATAAGTGTTATGTATGTGGAAACCCTATATTCATAATTGATTGTATATGAGATTATGACTGATATTACTATATTAGTTTGTGAAAACCCTTATGCTTATGTCTTATCTGTAATATATTATATTTTGTTTCTCACTCCTTCTTGTTTGAATTTTTGTGTCCAAAATATATGTTATATGATATATAGCTAGCAGTCCAAGATGGAAGGATATGTAATTACAAGAGGATAAAGTGGTCTCATCCTCAATCGATTAGATGAAGAGATATGACAAGAGTAGGATTCAAAAACTCGATGGTTCAAGGACTAGGAAATGTTTGTTCACATTTGTAGTAGAGGTATAGTTTAATTTTATTTTGCCTTATTATAATATCAAGTAGATAATTGTAATAAGGTAAAGGTTAAACTTTGATAAACTCTTTCATTCGGATATAATATTGTAATGATTTATCACTTATGATTTCTATAAATTATTTTGTCATTATGGACAAATATTGAAAGACAATTTTTTTTTACTTTCAATATTCAAAGGAAATCAGATGTATATACGTCCTTGTATACACGAGATAAAGAGTGATAAATATGTATATCTTTCTAAAAAGTTTTTTTTATCTCGTGTATATAAGGGGGTGTTACAACTTATGACCGATTGCTTCAGTCATTTCGAGAGGTTGATCCGGACCGATCAACCGGTTTCTATCATATCACATGCAACCGGTGTCATCAGTATACATCCGGACTGTAATTCTGAGTCAGACGTTCTCCCAGCACCGGTTAGTCCAGGATAACACCATGCACACCGGATAACATACATATCACCCGACAGAAGACGATGGGTATTGCTACAGGGACCGATCAATAATTCCCCACACTACGACCCAAACTCTGCTCCAGGGAATGATCAACTTGTCCCCTATGTCTAGCCCATACTCACTACGCTCAATATAAAATAGCCACTTGCCTCAATTATACTGGCAAGTGCACAATAAAATAATAATTTATAATGTTATTGGAGGTGAGTGGTTCCCCACTAACAAGTCCTCGATTATCGAACCAATCAGGTATATGAACTCTCTTCATCAATGAAGAGAGGGATCTTCGACTACTTTTCAACTTACAATTACTCTCTGAAAATATTCCTCACTTGGAATACGATTACTGACTTGAGCGTCCGAGAATCTTCGCAGGTGACACCACCTTTCGCCCACATCAACGCGTGAGGACGGTGTGAAGGACCTCCAGGACGCCCAGACCGCTCTCTTCATAAAGAGACATCGGATACATAGACCGGATACTCATATAACCGGCCTTCAGAGACGTAATCCTCTCACTATTTGTGATTGCCCCGACACCGGATCTCTTGACCCCGGTTCAAGACAGATCATTAATTTTTATATAAAGATCTCTAACATTTTAAATTTATCCTTATTTAAATTCAAATTCTACTTTAGTATTAATAGTGATGTTATGTAAACATGAAAAAAAACATTACATTTTTAAGATAGATGAGGTTTATCTTATAAATAAGTCTATTAAAACTCTTTTTTCATTGTGTTATAAATAGAAATGGAAATATGTTATAAGTGTTTTTCATTTCCATTGTTTATTTTTTCTTTTTTCCTGTAAAAAATTATTAGAAATTATCATAAATATAACTATAAAAAAGTCAATAATTTTCGCTCATCCCACAATTAACAATTAAATTTAATGATATATAAAATTGAAATATGAATCCTCATTTAATTGGACAATTACGTAGAAGAGTTATTAGGTTTAAAAGCAAACAGGTGTCGAGTGGTTAAGGTTCAGACTATTGATTTTCTAAAGCACTGGCATTTGGAACCTAACTTGTAGCTCTTTGGGTGTACTACGGAATCTATGGAAAGAATTACAAATTGCAAATAAATACAGAAAGAAAATCTTTAAATTGAGATGTGGCCATGTATTATGCAAACCATAACAATGTCGGTCCAAAATGTTAGGTCTATTTAATCGGATAAGGCACATATGTACATTAATTCTAGATTCTACTTTCGGATACGGTGTTCTAATCTTATTTGGAAACGAATTTGAGTTAGGAAACTCATAATAACTTATGTATTTTATTAGTGTCTGTAAGTAGTTTATAGGTTTTTTTTAGGAATTTATATCTTTTTAAAAATTATTAAAATTATTTGGTAAATAAAAAATGAAAATTATTATCTTTAAAAAGTCATATGCACCAACTTTTTAAAGAGTTACTTGTGGTATTTTTTTTAAAATTATAAATTCTTATATTTTTTAAAATGACAATGTTTATGTCTTGTATAATTAAAAATTGTTTTTTAAAACATTATTAACATAATTTAAACTAGTTTTATCAAACAATACTATTTTAATAAGCTCTCTAAAAAGATATAAACTATCTATTACCCAAAAATTTTATATATATATATATATATATATATATATATATATATATATATATATATATATAAAAGTAGAGGTTGAAAAGATGGAAAGGTATGAGGACATAGTCTTGTCCAGTTCCATGACATTATTTTTCTCCTTTGTTTTATGGCAACACTTATTTTAAAATAAAAATAATTTAAAGTAAAGAGTACACATTATGATATTCTTTATAAAAAAAAAAGACAAAATTTATAAAGAAGAAAGAATCAAAGAGCGTGGCGTAGAATGAGGGGAAGAGGGACCCACCTATCATAATGGGCCATAAATGACAAATTTAAAGAAGGGCCCATTCAATGACCGAAAATAATAGAAGCATCTATAGATTCTGAAGAAAAAGATAGGAAAAACGAAAGTTTTTGTTTGACCAAGATAATTTATTGAAGTACTATTGTTTTTAGTTACCGACATGAGTTTTGAAATTTTTATAAAATAATTTTGATTTTTTAAATTATAATTTTATTAAAAATGGACATAAGTAACACATTAAAAATATAAAAGTGCTACAAATATAGATTTATTTTTATAAAAGGTACTTTTTAGTAGTTTAGATTTAAGTTTAAACATTGAAAGTAATTAAATTTTATTTTTATTTAGAGTAAAGATACATTGCTGTAAAATAAAATAGTCACTACTTTGACTATATTTATTAGTAATTGTTGAATTACGGGAAAATGGAAGGACCCCTCATTTATTTTTATATATATTTAAAATATTAAATTTATGTAATGTAATATAAGCACAATTAGTAATTAATATCAAGATAAAATGTTGAGAGTTAGACTTGAACCTTAATTTATTGTTATTCTAAAATGTTGAAAAATGATTATGTAATATTCTAAAATGTTGAAAAATGATTATGTAAAATTATTGTAAGTGATAAAATCTTCTAATTAAATTTTAAATTAGCTATATTTTTAATCATTGATTTATTTTAAAATATGAATTTATTAGACCCAGTACTTCACCATGGGGTGTTCCTGTATTGCTTGTAAGAAAGAAAGATGTGAGTCTGAGAATATGTGTTGATTGCCGATAGTTGAATAAGCTGACAGTTAAGAATAAGCATCCTTTCCCTTGAATCGATGATTTGCTTGATTAGTTGCATGGTGCGTGTGTCTTTTCTAAGATTGATTTGCGTTTTGGGTATCATCATATTAGAGTGAGACCTGAGGATATTTCGAAGACTGCTTTTCGGACTCGATATGGTTATTATGAGTATGTAGTGATGCCGTTTGGAGTTACTAATGCTCTTGCGGTTTTCATGAGTTATATGAATCAGATCTTTCATCCTTACTTGGATCAGTTTATTGTAATGTTTATTGATGATATATTAGCATATTCTAGATCTGAAAGTGAATATGTTCAGCATTTGTTTTGCAAATTTTGCGTGAGAAGTAATAGTATACCAAATTATCTAAATGTGTATTTTGGTTAAAGAACATTTAGTTTTTGGGACATGTGATTTTTAATGATGAGGTTTTCGTTGACCCATTCAAGATAACTGTTGTAATGAATTGGGATAGGCCCACAACTGTTACTGAGATATGTTGATTTTCAGAACGAAATCTATTTTAAGAGGGAGTGAATGTAACGTACATTGTGTTTTATATTTAAAAGAATAAATAAATGTGCAAATGAGTTTAAATTATGATAATGTGAGAATATGATGTGTCTGTGTGATTTAAGAATGAATTTAAAAAGGGAATCCATGATTTTGCCTGGCACATAGTGTCAAAGTAAAATTCTTGATCTAACACGTAGCGTCAGCTTCGCAATCAGAATTAAAACCCCGCAGTGATAGCAACATGAAACAGAAGTTAAAAATAGATTCTGGACCTTTCTCTTTCTTCTTTCTCCTCTCAAAGTTCAAGAAGCTAATTGAAGCCAATTTTTGCTTGGAATTTGAAATTAAACGCAGAATAGAAGTGGTAATTACAAGGTAAACGCGTGAAATCTTTCAAATTTAATTTTCATGAGAGTTTACTTCTTTTTCCTGTTTTCTTGGGTAAGCAAAGAGGCTTTAAAAGTTAAGATTCTAAACCAGTTAAAGAGTCATTTAAGGCTCTTAAATGAAAGATTAAGTGATGATTGAGTTCCGCTTTACGTAGGTTACGAACGGAGTATTGAAAGCTTAGCGGAAGTCAGGGTTTCTTAAAGTAACCATCGGTTTTGGTTACGATAAGCTTATAAAGCTTTAAGAGTTGATTTTTGATCCGGTCTTAATACCGGTATCCGATCTGCAAGACATATTTCAACGTCTTTGTCAAGACATCAACATGTAACCGGTGTCATCGGTATACATCCGGACTGTAATTCCGTATCAGGCGTTCTCCCTATACCGGTTGCTCAGGATAACACCATGACACCGGATAACACACACGTCATTGTGCTAAAGACAAGGATCATTGATACAGGGATCGATCAATAATTCCCTGCACTACGAGCCAAATTCTGCTCACGGGGATGGTCAACTTGTTCCCTAATCCTAGTCTATATTCTCCATGCTCAATATAAAATAGCCACTTGACCCAATCATGCTGGTAAGTGCGCAATAAAATAATGCTAATGGGAGTTAGTGGTTCCCCACTAACGAGTCCTCGTAAAACGAGCCAATCAGGTATATGAACTCATTTCATTAATGAAGTGAGGGATCTTCAACTGATTTTGATGAATGATTACTCTCTGAAATACATTCCTTACTTGGAATATCCTCGCTGACTTGAGCGTCGGAGAATCTTTGCAGGTGACACCACCATTCGCCCACTTCAACGCGTTAGGTCGGTGTGAAGGACCTCCAGGACGCCCAGTCCGCTCTCTTCGCTCAAGGACAACGGATAATTACACCGGATACTCATATATCCGGTCTCTTATACGGTATTTACATACTGTTTATGATTGACTTGAGTCCGGATCTCTAGACCCCGGTTCAGGACAGATCATTGGCACGCCCAGTGGGACACGATAAAGTTATTCCCATATCCATTGAAAGAGCAAGTAATCCACAATGGAAGGCGAAGCACAAGATTTCGTGGAGAATCAGCCTGAAGACAGAACTAACCCCAACGTCTTTAGGAAGCTCAACTTTGGTTCTCATGGGGGCAGCTCAAAGAAGATAGTAACAGTGTCTAATCCTGATCCTCGTGATGAGCTGATCAGGCAACTTCAGAGGGAACTCGCTGAATTGTGAAGAGAAAAAAGGCAAAGCGAGGATAAAGAATCATCCCGCACACGAAACACTCCCCACACAACTGATGGTTAAAAGTCCACCACTCTCCAATACTCAAATATCCCTACGTTTGAGGGGGGAGAACAAACTCGTGATTCTGAAGATGAAGCTTCCCGAAGGAAGAGGGAGTCAACGACAGCACCCCCAATGTCTTACAAGCTAAAAGTTCCTTTTTCAAAGAGACTTATGAGCATCCACATCCCCAAGCACCTTCAAACTACTCAGCCACTTTCCATCGGAAAATACAATGGAGAAACTGATCCTACTAAGCACCTTGATGCTTATGTATTTGAAGCCATGTACTTGGGGGCTGATGAAGATGTGATGTGTCGAATGTTCCCTCGAACATTATCTGAGGAGGCCCTCGGATGGTTTAAAGGTTTACCATCTGGATCCATAGATTCTTGGGCTGAGATGGCAGCTACTTTTGAGACTCACTTTGTCATCTCTAGAGATGTGCCCAGGACGTCTCATACCTTGGCTCAGATTAGGCAAGGTGAAAACGAAGGCTTAAAAGATTTCTTGAAGAGGTTCTACAAGGAAGCAGCCCTGGTTCCTAACCTCACAGAGTCTATTAAGCTGCATATCGTTATTGAGGCGTTGCAGCCAGGATCAGCTTTTGCTCTCTCATTAGCAAAAAGCCCTCCTGTAACTTTTGAGGAGTTCAGGAAAAAAGCCTCAAAATACGTGAGTATAGAGATGCACTTGGAGGCCATAGCTGCAAAGAAAAAGCCATCAACACCACCTTCCCAAACCCAGAAGGGTAAGGAGAAAACGAGGTCAGAACGCATGGAGAGGCCATTCACCAATCCCAGAGTTGATAACCACTCTCCTCGACCTCGAGAAAGGCATGTTAATTCCTTCCGCCATTATGCACAACTATCTGCCAAACCATCTCAGATTTTGAGAGAGGTCGGATGGCCAGCTTTCAGCATATATGGCATCAGAAGACCAGCTCCCGTGAAAAGACCAGGAAATCCCCGTAAGTACTGCGATTTTCATGAACAGAATGGTCATTCCACTGATGAATACCAAGCTCTAAAGAACGCAGTTGAGACACTTATTAGAGAAGGCAAGTTAAAACAATACCTGTTCAAAGAGAAATCTTTTGACAGAGTAGAGCGGAATGAGAAAAGAGAAAGGGATCCAGATGACGGGGATGACAATAACCGTAATCCGGTCAGGAAATTCTCTGCTTCGGAGAAATAAAAGGGTGTTATGACTGATGAAATAGCGCACAAAGACGGCGTACCTCAGCAACAGCGTCAAGGTCGGCGTGAAGTCATTGACATGATTGCTGGAGGATTCGCTGGAGGAGGAGCTTCAATTACAGCTCGTAAGAATCATCATAGAATGATTCTATCTGTGCAAGGGAAAGTCAAAGACAATCGCCCTTACATAGGTGGGATTGAGGCTCCAACAATCTCTTTCTCCGATGAGGATTTTGGCCCAACCATTCCTGGTAGTGATGATGCTGTGGTCATCACAGCAGTGATAGCCAACAAGGACGTCCGAAGAATCCTTGTTGACCAGGGAAGTTCCTGCGACGTTATTTTCTATAATTGCTTTGAAAGGATGGGTTTTAAAGACTCAGACTTACAGCCTTATAGCAGGAACTAACAGCTTTCAACGGAGCAAAGCAATCGACTAAAGGGTATCTTGATACCCTTATTTCGTTTGAAGGCGAACCAGGGGCCAGGACGGTTAAATCACGAGTGCTAGTGATTGATGTCAAATCACCATTTAATGGTATCATAGGCCGCCCCACACTAAATGCAATGGAGGCAGTTGTATCAACCCCACATCTCCTTATCAAGTTCATTGACAAGGATAATTCTGTTTCATCTATCCGGGGTGATCAAGAGATGGCTAGGTACTGCTACAACCTAAGCCTCAACATGACAAAGCTGGACGCCTCCAATAAAAAGAGGAAACTCAATGATGCTGGAGCAGCCGCTGGATCTGTAAGCCTTGTCGACCTGGACCCTAGGGCGGATTTGAACATTGATCCGTCCAACCCATTAAAGCCCACACCGGATGGAAGTTCCAGGGACATTGTCTTGGGAGATTCTCCAGAAAAGATCACCCATATTAATGACAAGCTAGATATAGAAATGGAACAGCGACTACTGACGCTCCTGCAAGAATTTAAAGACCTCTTTGCATGGACCGCAGCCGATATGCCTGGCATAGACCCTGCTTTCTGCTGTCATAAATTATCCGTCTATCCAGAGACGAGACCGGTAGCCCAGAAGAAAAGGAGATTGGGCCCAGAGAAACAGAAGGCAGCTTGCCAGCAAACTGAGGAATTGCTGAAGGCCGGATTTATCAAAGAAATCCGTTATTCCTCTTGGCTCTCGAATGTGGTGATGGTCCGTAAGTCCAATGGTAAATGGAGAATGTGCATTGACTATGTGGACCTCAACCGCTGCTGTCCAAAGGATCCTTATCCTCTTCCTAATATAGATCGGATGATAGATGATTCCTCTGGTTATCAATACCTGAGCTTCATGGATGCTTATTCAGGTTACAACCAGATTCCGATGTGCGAAGAGGATCAAGAAAAGACAGCTTTTATAAATGATCGTGGTGTCTTTTGCTATACAGTTATGCCCTTTGGCCTGAAGAATGCTGGGGCAACATATCAGCGCATGATCAACAAGGTTTTTGAAGGTATGCATACCAAGCTTGTTGAAGTATACATTGATGACATAATAGCTAAGACACCGGTTGGAGGTGATCATATTGAAGACCTACGCCAAGTATTCACCCGTTTGAGAGAATTTAACATGAGGCTAAACCAGATGAAATGCACCTTCGCTGTCCCTGCTGGGAAGTTCTTGGGTTTCATGTTAACTCAACGCGGTATCGAAGCCAATCCAGGGAAATGCCAAACGATTCTAGATATGCAAAGTCCAAAGAATCTCAGAGAAGTCCAATCCCTGAATGGCAAAGTGGCAGCTTTGGCACGGTTCATGCCAAAGATGGCTCATAGATCCCTCCCTCTGTATAAGATACTGAAAAAGTCCAAGGAGTTCGAGTGGGGACAGGAACAAGAGAAAGCATTCCAAGAGCTTAAGGAGGTGTTGTCCAAACCTCCCATTCTCACAAAGCCTGACCCCGAAGACACACTCATCCTATACTTGGCTATTTCAGATGAAGCTTTGGGCGTTGCCTTGATAAAAGAAACTCCCGATGGACAGAGACCGGTCTATTTCACTAGCAAGACCTTACAAGGTGCTGAGATCCGGTATCAAAAAATCGAAAAGACCGCCCTCGCTGTTGTTTGGGCCTCTCAACGGCTGCGTCCGTACTTTCACGCTCATCCAATCATAGTGAGAACGGATTTACCACTCCGCTCTGTATTAATCAAGCCCGATCTCGCTGGGAGGATGATCAAATGGTCTATTGAACTCTCTGAGTTTGATATATCCTATGAACCCCGAAGCGCTATTAAAGCTCAAGTCCTGGCTGATTTTATTGTGGAAATGACGGGGACTGATCCAGACTCCCCTCGTGTCCATTGGACCATTTATGTTGATGGTTCATCGAACCAAAGAGGCTCTGGAGCAGGTGTAGTTCTAGAAAGTGATGACGGAGTACACCTAGAAATCTCCCTTCACTTTAATTTCAAAACATCCAACAACCAAGCTGAGTACGAAGCTTGTTTGGCAGGACTGAGAGCTGTAATTGACATCGGAGCTTCTGAGGCGACGCTCTGTAGTGATTCACAAATCTTAGGAGATTATCAGGCTCGCGAACCTCAACTCCAATTATACTTGAACTGTGTCAACGAGTTGAGAGAGAAATTCTCGAAAATGGAATTCAAGCATGTTCCACGCGAAGAGAATACTAGAGCGGATATACTCTCCAGATTAGCAAGCACCAAAAGACCGGGCAGCACCACTACGTTGGTTCAAAGCACACTAATGTCGCCCAGCATTCCTCTTTTCCCTTCTCTAAATGCCATAATGACAAACTCCCTTTATGGAGACACATGGATGGCCCCCTACATCCGTTATTTGGTCGATGGACAGCTACCTACGGATGAGAAGGAAAAGACGAGGATAAGGAGGGAATTACCATACTTCACTATGATCGATGGTAATCTTTACAGAAGGGCGCTCTCCGTGCCCTATTTGATTTGTCTCAAAGAGAATGAGGTGCAAGACGTAATGGAGGAAGTGCATGAAGGACAATGTGGACACCACGCCGGAGGAAGAAGCTTAATGCGAAAAATCCTCAGGGCTGGATACTGGTGGCCCACGATGAAGCAGGACTCCATTGACTTCGTTAAAAAATGCGACGCTTGCCAAAAATTCTCTAATCTTCACCACACGCCGGCGGAAGAACTCTTCACATCCGCTGTTCCATGGCCCTTCTACCAATGGGGATTGGATATTCTGGGCCCCTTTCCAACTGCTCCTGGAGGCATCAAATATCTCATTGTAGGGGTCGATTATTTCACTAAGTGGATAGAAGCAGAGCCGGTGGTACATATTACTTCAGCCCAAACTCATCGTTTCATGTACGAAAACATTATAACACGGTTCGGAGTCCCAGCACGGATTGTCATAGATAATGGCACCCAATTCACGGATAGAAAATTCATAGATTTACTCGAAGGGTTAGGAATAACCCAAATATTCTCATCCGTTAAACATCCCCAAACTAACGGCCAAGCTGAAGTGGCCAACAGGGAAGTGCTGAAAGGACTAAAGAAACGCCTTGGGGAAGCCAAGGGCGGATGGACAGACCAGCTATGCCACGTCCTGTGGGCATACCGGACAAGCCTCATTCATCTACTAACGAATCCCCATATCGCCTGACATACGGGGTAGAGGCAATGATACCCGTGGAACTGCAGATTGCTTCCACAAGGGTCAAATACTTCTCTGAAGAGTCTAATAATGCTAATTTGGCGTCAGAAATGGATGTCATACAAGAACTCAGAGAAGATGCATTTGTCAGAGACCAAGTTATCAAAGCCAAAGTTGCTCTCCGATACAACAAGCGAGTTCAATCAAGGACTTTCAACGTCGGAGATTTGGTTTTGAGAAAAGCAAGTATAGGGAACAAATTTGCTCATCAAGGCAAACTAGCCCCAAACTGGGAAGGCCCATACAGGGTATCCGAGGTTACTGGCAAAGGCTCTTACCGCCTTGAGAACCTTGATGGCACTCCAATCCGAAATAAGTGGAACACCCAAAACTTGCGCATCTACTATAGCTAGCTGTTGGAGCAATACATATTCTCCTATCCTCATTTTGGATTGAATACTGGAGAAATTATTTTCCCAGCTACGCTTTCATTATAATTCTTATTTCTGATTTAATAAGAATCTCTCACAACAATTTAACTCTTTCAAGTTTTTCTTATGCTGTGATTTTCAGTTTATCCAGCGTACAGAAACATATTCAGGACGGATGATCTCAACTACTTATTCTGTGGTTGACAAT
Source organism: Clitoria ternatea (assembly GCA_037962975.1). Lineage (NCBI taxonomy): Eukaryota > Viridiplantae > Streptophyta > Magnoliopsida > Fabales > Fabaceae > Clitoria > Clitoria ternatea. The sequence continues at coordinate 145,850,643 of CM075673.1, forward strand.
GCAACTCCTCGAATATGTGCAGCGCACAAGAGCATACTCAGGACGGATGATCTCAATTACCCATTCTGTAATTGACGATGTAACTCCTCGAGTGTGTCTAAGTAACTAAAGGCCCGGATTGTAGGATTAAACCAAACTCTGGGTACGGTTAGTAAGTTTGGCTGAACACCGGTGAAGACCTGGGCTGTAGGATTAAACCGAACCTCAGGAAATGGGTTGTAGGATTGAACCGAACCCCATTCTAAGAGCGGTAAAAGGGTAGAACCCAACACCGTATTGAAGGCTTGGGCGCAGTAAGCTGGCTCTTCTTCAAGACCACGCTGAACCCCAAGTAACGGGCGCAGTAGGTTCAGGATTAGCCCTGATCTGAACCCCGTGTTGAAGGCTCGGATTGTAGGATTAAACCGAACTCTGAGTACGACTAGTAGGATTGACCGAACGTCGGTGAAGAATCGTCATTGGGTAAAACCAAAAAACAGATTGGAGAACGGTTAGTAGGATTAAACCGAACACCAAATACGATATGGATTATAGGATCAAACCGAACTCCAAACGCAACAAGTAAGTTATACTGAACTCCGAATTAATACTCTCTCTTGAAGTTCCTTATTTGGAAGTTTTATAGATTTAAATTCTGAGTCATCAATTCTTCAATTGAAGTCTGACTCGTAAACTCCGACCCAAAAATAATTCATTCGGGTACGCCACAATCTGAGGCATATTGTAACGCCCCGAAACGTGGATTAAAATTTTCGAGTAAATTTTTCGCTTTTTCGAAAGATCATTTTAAAAATTATAAATTTAATTCAGAGTTTATATAAAAATTAATAACAGCGGAAAAATTATCATACATACTAGTCGTGAATAATTAAATTCAAGAAAATATTTAAGTAGCGGAAACGATTGTGAAGATAATGGTACATGACATATTATATTTATTACAACCCATAAATTCAAAGTTCAGGTAATAAAACAAATAGACATCCATCATAGCATCACTCTGCATTCTGCGTGTCATTCACTGTAAAAATTAATGTAAGAGTGAGACAGAATATAGAATAAATATAAAATAGATAAAATTGCACAAACACAATCAACAATTCATAATGATATGATGAATATGCCAAACAAGTCCATTAATAGATCTTTAATTAGTCAAATGATGTCATGCTGGATCCATTTGGTCTTGGTGGGAATACTGCAGTAAAAGTCTCATAGAGACACAAATAGGGCTTTAGCATATACCATGAATCCCTATACTTCATGGCGCTTAAGTACTGAAGTACACAATATCATAAGTAGGACTTCTGCATAAACCATGAATCCCTACACTCCATGGCACACAACATAATAGGGCTTAACTCATCATAGAGTAACCCCCCACCAGGGTAGGCAATCATGGAACCCCTAAATTCCATGGTGCGTCCGAATGCTTATGATGCATGAATGCCTTTAATTCTTTTAACATACCATGATATCCACATTTCCAAAACCTCTTGGATACTACAAGTCCTCAAGGAACACAATACACATAATAATTCACAAAATCATGGATTTACTGTTTCAACCACATATGTCAATAACCACAAGGCATTCATGCACATATATATTAATTATGTCATTCATAATTATTCACCATCACAATATACAAACTGTGTGATACTCAACAACATTTATAATAATTCATAATCACTCAATAATTTAATAAATAATTTTTATACATAGAGAAAATATCATTTTCTTTCAAAATAGCCATTCTAAGTGACTTTCAGCATCCCTAACAGCAACATATATTAGCAAAACAGTCATAACATGGGCAAATCAACTCCTTTTTAGGTGATTCCACTTTCTATAGCTCAATAATACAATTATCTACAACTTTTATGAAGAACACAGTTTCAAATTCCGAACAGATATATTACTTATTCACAAAATACCACACTGCCTCAAGGTGAGTTTTTCAAAACGTACATATATTAGTAATTTCAGTGTTTCTGGAGTTACAAAAATGATTTTTGAATGAAACCAGTTCTAAAATACTCTTAACATAATTATCTACAACTTTCATGAAGACTCAAACAACTAATTCATACCACAAAATTCCCAGTATTGAAAACAAGATTCGGATTTCTAAAATTCCAGAATTTCAGAATTTCAGAATTTCAGCTTGCACATACTTCAGTAATTTGAGCATAACTTGAACTACAAAAATTATTTTGATGTGAAACCACTTTCAAAAAATCCACAACTTAATTATCTACAACTTTCATGAAGACATCCAAGGCTGATTATGCATGTATAATTCCCAGCATATCAAAATATACACTAAACATGAAGCAAATCTTTCACTCGGACATACAGTAGTATTTTGGCTATAACTTTTGCTACACATACTCAAATCAATCGGTTCAGGTCTCAAAATTCACATAACAAAAAGCTTTACAACTTTCATGAAGACACTGATCACTAATTCTTACTACAAAATTCCCAATTTTAACAATAAGATACGGATTTCAAGTTCACAGATTTACAGCTTGTACATACATCAGTATTATGAGCATAACTTGAGCTACAAAAATTATTTTAATGTGAAACCACTTTATAAAGATCCACAACTTAATTATCTACAATTTTCATGAAGACATCCAAGGCTGATTATGCATGTACAGTTCCCAGTAAATCAATATATACACAAAACAAAGGATAAATCTTTCACACGAACATGCTGTAGTATTTTGGCTATAACTTTTGCTATACTTATTTAAATTACTTGATTCAGGTCTCAAAATTCAGATATCAAAAAGATATACAACTTTCATGAAGAAGTTAGAGTCAAATTCACACGTTTTCAATATCAAAAATGAGCAACAATGTACGAATAAATTCTGGAATCCTAGAATCAGTATACAATTCTACCCATTTCATAAATATTCACAACCCTGTCCCCTCTTACCTTAATGGAGGTTCCTAAAGTGGTTGAAAGTGTTGTATTATTGTCCTAGCTTCAGATCAAGAGTGAAATTGATGGAGAAAGTGAAAGAAAATAAGAGAGAGACTTCACTAACTTTAGCTTGTTCTAAGAATTCAGACTTGGGAACAAGATGTAGTGTTGATTTAATGATGTAAATGACAAGTGGGGGACAAGATTTTCATAATGGGATTGTAGTGGGATGTTAGGTGCATGAATTATGGTGATAATGGAGGTTTTAGGTGAGAAAAATGAGCTGGATTGTTGACCATTTCCGCAGCCTACATAATGTAGTTTGTTTGATTGAAGTAAATATCAATTCTGACACTGTTTTGGTATTTTAGGCATATCTCTCTCATATCTTAATGGATTTTAACAAATGTGGTCTTGTTGGAAAGCTAAGACAACGAGGAACAACTTTGTAGTTTACGACTTTTTCAAATTCGGACTCTAACAAGGTATTAAAATATGTACAAGATGATATGATTGAAATAAAATATCAATTCTGACACTGTTTCGGTATTTTGGACATATCTCTCTCATATCTTAATGGAATTTAACAAATTTGGTCTTGTTGGAAAGATAAGAAAAAGAGGAACAACTATGTAGTTGGACACATTTCCAAATTCGGACGCTAACTAACAATTAAAATGTGTACAAGATGACGCATTTTGAGTGGAGTATGTGGCAATTTGATGAGAGTAATTGGAAAAGCCAAGGAAATTAATAACTAAGGAAATAGGTAATAAATTATTTGATTAACTTTTACCAAAGGTATAAAGTTAAAATTATTTACCATGGTAAAAGGTTAAATTGAAGATGTTGTCCTAACCAAAAATTTATGTAGAAAGTTGAGATAAAATGGATAATATCATTGATGGTCTAAATCAAAATGATTATACATGAGAATAAAATTTTTAAGATGTTACACATATTCACCCGAAACCTTTCAGTCGGAAATATTTATATTCGCAATTGTCAAATAGAGGAATCTCTACTCGAAATCCTCACTCTTAAAAAACTCTCACGTGGAAGCATCACTCAGAGTTTGTGCAAAGTACTGCTCACCCAATAATACTAGGGGACAGTATTAATAGTTTAACGAATATCTTGGGGAATGAACTCTTAATGAAACGATCTCATAATCATTTCCGCTAAAGATTAACATTACAAGCTGTTCTCATGACAATAACATGCTTACCCACAACGGCTGTTCTTATCATGATATTTACGACCAAAAGGCCTGACCTTCGAAAAACAAAATACGATTTCTACCAGGCTTTTATGTATCAAGTTACTCATATTTGACAAAAAGATACTCTATCTCTCCTGTCAAATCAAGTCTTTGGCTATCAAAACGCCTATACATGAAAAACGATAGTTATATACTCCTATCCGTTCTTCATCTCGCATGTACAAATCCGGAATGAAGATTTTATATTATTATCTGATATTCATTACTTAAATCCGGAATGACTCGATACACATGCATATAAAGGCAAATCGCTCTTTTATTGATCAAATGAATATTACATGGAGAAATTCGTTTAATAATCCAGAGCTGATCCCGGAACACAGCGAATTTGAATCAATAAAAAGAAAAAAGAAAAAAGGAAGGCACTAGTTTTTGCGACTTGTATCTCCTTCCTTCCCTTTGCCTTTATCCCTGGTCTTGCCTTTATCTACGCTAGGGCCTGTTCCTGTACTTCTGAGCTTTAGAAGAGAAGGTCCCATTGATTGACCTTCAGGTAAAGGAGCAAACTCGTATGGCGTGTCTGGCGGACTCTCATGACGGTTTTCAACAATGGCCACCAGTTTCCCTTGATGAAACTCATAGAACGGATCAATACCATTCAGATTAAGTTTCACCTTGGGATTCCGGTATTGAACTTGACGAACAGCCAACCCAAAGGATTCCTTGACTGCTTGATCACACATATCTACAGCCTCGTCAAATTCTGCTTTCGAATCCGCCAACTTTAAGAGCAGCTCCTTCTCCTTACGTGACCAATCTTCTGCTCCTTGAGAGTAGACAATCTTGGCTTCCTTAAGCTCCTCTTCCAGCTTTGAAGAGCGTTCCTTCTCCGTACAAAGACCGGCATGGAGGTCGGAATTGATTTTCTTTTGGTCAAGTACTTGGACCTCCAACTCCTTGGCAAGATACATCAATCTGGTAATTTCTTCATCCTTCTTATATCCTTCCTCTTTGGAAGCTTCTAATCTACCTTCTAAACGGAGGATGTTTGCCTTATCCTTAGCAACAGCAACGCTAAGATTGTTAACCTTGCCAACCAACAAGCTGAGCCTCTCATTCTCTTCTGAAAGTTCGCGAACCGATCTCAGGAGCCCGGATAATTCTGCCAGGTGCTTCTGTCCGGCATCGCAAGCTTTGGTTACTTCTTCACTCTTCAATGAAGGCTTCAGCTTGTACGGAGTTTCAGGAACGCCCTCAGGAACAGAACCCTCGTATACCAAATATTGAGCAAGACCGGAGCTACTTTCAAGAGGGCGAGGAACTTTGGGTGCAAAATAAGTCGTTATTGGCTTTGCACCATAAGTGATCGCGTCGCCTGGGGCATCTGGAGTGGATCCTGCATCTGGAGTGGACCCTTCCACTTTCTTTCCCTTAGAAAGCTCCGGATCAGCAGCCCCTCTTGAAATTTTTGGTTTCTTGGGAGAAGGTTGACGATCCGAGGTCTTGGAGGAACCGCGTTTTGACCTTTTCTTTCTATCCCCGACCTTCTCAACCGCAACCTTAGAGGCCGGTTTTTCGGATCCGCCCTCAAGCAAGGGAATATCGTCACCAGCAGATGAAGTTAAAATTATAGTCTCGGCTGTAGCTTTCTTCGAATTCCGTTTTGCTTGGATGTCATTTTCAGCTGCTACGGAATTCACTCCAGCTTTGAGCCCCTTCAGCTTTTCCATCTCTAGTGACACAATTTCAATTTCAACTGCAAAATAAAATAACACGGTTAGAGATCAAAGATTTCAAAGCATGATGCAACAAAGCATGAAAAATGGTAGAAAAATTACGCAAATACTCCTCGCAGGTGGACCACGATCCTAATAAATGCCTGCAAGAGAAAAATTGGTGCGAGGCGGTGTAGGATTGAAGGGCTGAAAGAACAGAAACTGAAGAAGGGCTCAGTTCATCCTCCTCAGTGTAGTACACCTGGGAGGTCAATAAAAAATGTTCATGCGTCCAAGCCACTGGGAACTTCGGAATCCCATCTTCAGTTAACCAAAAAATTGGTTCATCAGGATGAACGCTGATCTTCGTGAAGTAAGACTTGAATGAATGACCATCAACTTTGGCGGAGTCAGTGTACGCCTCGAAGTTGATAATCTTGGAGAGAGTCCGGAGGGATATCAAGCTTATAACATCCTAAAAATTTTATTCTCATGTATAATCATTTTGATTTAGACCATCAATGATATTATCCATTTTATCTCAACTTTCTACATAAATTTTTGGTTAGGACAACATCTTCAATTTAACCTTTTACCATGGTAAATAATTTTAACTTTATACCTTAGGTAAAAGTTAATCAAGTAACTTATTACCTATTTCCTTAGTTATTAATTCCTTTGGTTTTTCCAATTCCTCTCATCAAATTACCACATACTCTACTCAAATTGCGTCATCTTGTATACATTTTAATTATTAGTTAGACTCTGAATTTGGAAATATGATCAACTACAAAGTTGTTCCTCGTTGTCTTAGATTTCTAACAAGACCAAATTTGTTAAAATCCATTAAAATATGAGAGAGATATACCCAAAATACCAAAACAGTATCAGAATTGGTATTTTACTTCAATCATATCATCTTATACATATTTTAACTCCTAGTTAAAGTCCGAATCTGAAAAAGTGATAAACTAAAAAGTTGTTCCTCGTTGTCTTAGCTTTCCAACAAGACCACATTTATTAAAATCCATTAAGATATGATAGAGATATGCCCAAAATACTAAAACAGTGTTAGATTTGTTGTTTACTTCAATCATACAAGCTCCATTATGTAGGCTGCGGAAATGGTCAACAATACAGCTCATTTTTCTTACCTAAAACCTCCATTATCACCACAATAATGTACCTAACATCCCACTACAATCCCATTATGAAAAGCTTGTCCCCCACTTGTCATTTGCATCATTAAATCAACACTACATCTTGTTCCCAACTCTGAATTCTTAGAACAAGCTAAAGTTAGTGAAGTCTCTCTCTCATTTCCTTTTATTTTCTCCATCAAAGTCACCCTTTATCTGAAGCTAGGACAATAAGAGAACATTTTCAACCACTCTAGGATCCTCCATCAAGGTAAGAGGGGATAGGGTTGTGAATAATTATGAAATGGGTAGAATTGTATGCTGTCCTAGGATTCCAGTTTTATTTTCGTAACTTGTTACTCAGTTTTGAGATTGAAAACGTATGATTTTGATTTTGACTTCTTCATGAAAGTTGTATATCTTTTTGTTATCTGAATTTTGAGACCTGAATCAATTAATTTGAATATGTATAGCAAAAGTTATAGCCAAAACACTATAGCATGTCCAAGTGGAATATTTATCCTATGTTTTGTGTATATATTAAAATTCTGGGACTTATATATGCATAATCAGCCTTTGATGTCTTCATAAAAGTTGTAGATATTTATGTTATGGATCTTTAGAAAGTGGTTTCAAGTCAAAATTATTTTTTTAGCTCTAGTTATACCTAAAAGACAGAAGTATGTTCATGCTAAAAATCTGCTGACATGAATCACTGTTTGTATTTTTAAAACTGAGAATTTTGTGATGAGAATTAGTATTTAGTATCTTCATAAAAGTTTTAGATATTTGTGTTATGAGTAATTTAGAACTAGTCTCATGCCAAAATTATTTTTGTAGATCCAGAAACGTTGAATTTACTAACATATGTACGTTTTGTTACTTTCTTTGAGATAGTTTAGTATACTATGAATTTGTGATATTTCTGTTTGGATTTGGAATTTTTGGTCTTCATAAAAATTATATATAATGGAATTACTGAAACATAAAACTTGGCCTCATTCAAAAATTATTTTTATACTATGAGTTATAGCTAATTTAGTAAATATTGTCAAACCAGTAAATTTTCCAGCAATTAGTGATAATGAAAAATGATAATCTATTGACTATTATGTGATTATGTGATGTTTCTGTTTGGAATTTGAAAGTATGGTCTGCATGAAAGTTGTATATATTTATGTTAGGGATCTATAGAAAGTGGTTTTGAGTTAAAAATATTCTTGTAGCTCTAGATATGCTCAAAATACAGAAGTATGTTCATGATGAAAATCTGTTAACTATGAAATCTGAATCTTATTTTTAAAACTGGGAATTTTGTGGTGAGAATTAGTAGTTGGTTCCTTCATGAAAGTTGTAGATATTTGTGTTAAGAAAAATTTAGAACTGGTTTCATGCCAAAATTCTTTTTGTAGCTCCAGAAACGTTGAAAATACTAACCTGTGTACGTTTTAAAAATCCTCTTTAAGGCAGTTTTGTATTCTGTGAATAAGTGATGTTTCTGTTTAGAATTTGAATTTATGGTCTTCATGAAAGTTGTAGATATTTGTGTTAAGAATAATTTAGAACTAGTTTCATGCCAAAATTGTTTTTGTAGCTCCAGAAACGTTGAAAATACTAACCTGTGTACGTTTTAAAAATCCTCTTTGAGGCAGTTTTGTATTCTGTGAATAAGTGATGTTTCTGTTTAGAATTTGAATTTATGGTCTTCATCAAAGTTGTAGATATTTATGTTATTGAGCTATAGAAAGTGGAATCACATGAAAAAGATTTGATTTGCTCATGTTATGACTGTTTTACTAACGTATGTTGCTGTTGGAAATGCTGAAATTTGCTTATAATGGTTATTATGGATAAAAATGATATTTTTCTCTATGAGTAACAATTTATTATTAAACTCTTGAGTAATTATGATTTATTATTAATGTTGTTACGTTTTAATGAGCATCATTCAGTTTGTGTATTTTGGTGGTGAATAATTATGAATGATTAAATTAATATATATATATACATGAATGCCTTGCGGTTATTGATATATGTGGTTGAAACAGTAAATCCATGATTCTAAAAATTATTATATGTGATATTTCCTTTAAGGACTTGTGGTTTTCCAAGTGGTTTTGGAAATTGATATATCATGGTATGTTAAATGATAAAGAGAATTAAAGGCATTCATGCATCATAAGCATTTGGACGCACCATGGAATTTAGGGGTTCCATGATTGCCTACCCTGGTGGGGGGTTACTCTATGATGAGTTAAAGCCCTATTTTTGCGATGTGTTGGTCATGGGGCTGTAGGGATCCATGACTGTATAAATTCCTACCGATGTGTTGGTCATGGGGCTGTAGGGATCCATGACTGTATAAATTCCTACTGATGTGTTGGTCATGGGGCTGTAGGGATCCATGACTATATTAATTCCTACCGATGTCTCTATGAGACCTTTTACTGTAGTATTCCCACCAAACCAAATGGATCCAGCATGACATCATTGGACTAAATTAAAGATTTATTAAATATAAATGAACTTGTTTGGCATATTCATCATATTATTATGGTTTGTTGATTGTGTTTGTGCAATTTTATTTATTTTATATTTATTCTATATTCTGTCTCACTCTTACATTAATTTTTACAGTGAATGCCACCTAGAATGAAGAGTGATGCTATGGTTGATGCCTATGTGAATTATTGCTTGGATTTCTAATTTATTCTAATTTTATGATTTGTAATAAATACAACGTGTTATGTACTGTTATTTTTAAAATCGTTTCCGCTATGTAATTATTCCTTAAATTTTATTATTCACGACTAGTATGCATAATAATATTCCGCTATTATTGACCTTTATGTGAACTCTGATTTTAATTTATGAATTTTAAAATGATCTTTTAAAAACGCAAAAAAATTTATTCGGAAAATTACACGGGTCGTCACATTGGTGGTATCAGAGCATTTTCAAAAATTCAGGACCAATTGCTATGACATGTATTGATTCTTGATATACTATGTGAATTATTTGATTATTTGTTTGAAAATATGATAAGTATGTGCTATATGACTTGTGCTTAACTGATAAAATGATTTGTTTGATTACTGCTTGATAATATGATAAATGTGTTATACAATTTATTGCTTAATTGATAAACTATAGAATACTTATAGTTATGTTATAATACAATATATATTTTCCCTTAGAATTAGTATAAACCAAACTACGAATGTAGGATGGCAAGAAACAACAACAACAACAACAACGATATGACAGCTGCTTTCAATCGCTTGGCTGAAGCCATAGAAAGACAAAATCAACCGAAAAGTACTGGAGGACTTCACGGGTTAGATCATTTCCAAAAAGGAAGCCATCACAATTCAGAGGAGGTTATAATCCGGAGGTAGCATACCTATGGGTTAAGGAAATGGAGTACATCTTCCGAGCCTTGCCGTGCACAGAATTCGAAAAGGTGGAGTATGCCACTTATATGATGGTTAAGGAAGCAGAAAACTGGTGGATTACATGCCAGAACTCGTATGATTGAAACCGACAGACCTTTGGACTGGATCAACTTCAAATACTGTTTCCTGGAGAAATATTTTCCAGCGAGTGTGAAAAGCCGAAAAGAGCTGGAATTTATGGAGCTGAAACAAGGCTCAATGTCCGTTGGAGAATATGCTGCAAAGTTTGAAGAACTATCTCTCTTTTACCCTCCTTTTCAACAGGCTGGTGCCGAAGAATCAAAATGTGTCAAATTCGAGAATGGGCTGAATCTTGAAATCAAAGAGGCGATAGGATATCAAGAAATTCGGAGTTTTCCTATTCTAATCAATAAATGCCGAATTTTCGAAGAAAATCACCAAGCCAGACTGGCACATGAAAAGGCCAATAGACAACTGAAACCTCAGTCAGTTGATTTCAAAAGGAAAGGGACATTCTATCCAAATCGTTTCAAGGGAGGATCATCATCTTCTCAAAGACGCAGCAATCATACGAATATCAGGTGCCATAATTGCGGAGGTAATCACCATATACGCGATTGCACCCGACACCTAGGAGATGTTACCTGCTATCGTTGTAATCAGAAAGGACACATCAGTCCAAATTGCCCACATAACCGACAAAACAACGACAGCAACACTATGAATAATCAAAGAGGCTCTAACTATCAGGGAGGTCATGGAGGAAACACGCGAGCTGTTCAACCTCCAAGACAGAATAGGGAGTCAACAGACCAGAGGTTACAACCAACAACTGGAAGAGTCTTTGCCATCAGCGGTTCAAAGGCAGACCAAGCTGATGACCTCGTGCAAAGTAAGTGTGAGATCAATGGTACTATCTTATCTATGTTATTTGATTCTGGTGCTACACATTCTTTTATTTCTGATGAGTGTGTTAGACATCTTCAATTACCTGTGAAGCCGATGATATATGATCTGATTGTTTCCACTCCCACCGGTACACAACTTAGGACTACTAAGGTGTGTAACGAATGTTCTGTGCTCATAGAGGGTAAAAAATTTCTAGTAGATCTTGTTTGTTTACCTTTGAAGGACCTGGAAGTAATCCTAGGGATGGACTGGTTATCAGCAAATCGAGTCTTGGTGGACTGTCATAACAAGACTGTGATATTTCCATCAGAAGAAAATCTTACTTCCGACAATCTCAAACTCTTTGCCTTACAAGGTAAAAGTCAATTATTTGCCTTGTTTACTCTTCCACAAGGAGATGGTGAATCTAAAGCAATCGAGATGCCAGTTGTTTCTGAATTTCTTGAAGTATTTCCTGAGGATGTCTCAAGTTTACCACCAGAATGTGAGATAGAATTCTCAATTAATTTAATTCCAAGAGCAGAACCAGTATCTAAGGCTCCATATTGCATGTCACCTATTGAACTGGCAGAACTAAAGAAGCAAATTGAAGGATTATTAGAGAAGCATTTCATCAGACCCAGTGTGTCGCCATGGGGAGCGCCAGTATTACTTGTCAAGAAGAAAGATGGAAGCATGAGATTATGTGTAGATTATCATCAGTTGAATAAATTGACGGTGAAGAATAAATATCCTTTGCCCAGAATTGATGATCTGATAGATCAATTGAGGGGTGCTACAGTATTTTCCAAGATTGATCTGCGATCGGGTTATCATCAGATTCGTGTCAAGTCTAAGGATATTCCAAAGACAGCTTTCAGAACACGCTATGGTCATTACGAGTATCTTGTGATGCCCTTCGGAGTAACCAATGCCCCAGCTGTATTCATGGATTACATGAATCGAGTGTTCCATTCATACTTAGATCAGTTTGTTATTATCTTCATTGATGACATCCTGATTTATTCTAAGACGTGGGAGGAACATGAAAAGCATCTTCGAGTGGTATTACAAATTCTGAAAGAGAAGCAGTTATATGCCAAGTTGTCTAAATGTGAATTCTGGTTGAAGGAAGTAAAGTTTCTAGGCCATGTAATCTCAAGCGAAGGAGTGTCCGTGGACCCTTCCAAAATTGAAGCTGTAACAAACTGGGAGAGACCTACTTCAGTCACTGAGATACGAAGCTTCCTGGGATTAGCTGGTTATTATCGAAGATTCATTGAGGGGTTTTCTCAAATTGCCCTACCAATGACTCGTCTAACCCGAAAGAATCAACCTTTTGATTGGACGCCAGAATGTGAGAGAAGTTTCCAGGAACTAAAAATGAAGCTTACATCTGCTCCAGTCTTAACCTTGCCTGACCCACAAGAAGACTTTGTGGTGTATTGTGATGCTTCTAAGATGGGCTTAGGTTGTGTCTTGATGCAGCAACGAAGAGTGGTTGCCTATGCTTCTAGACAGTTGAGACCGCATGAAATTAACTATCCAACGCATGATCTAGAATTGGCAGCAGTGGTATTTGCTCTGAAAATCTGGAGACACCATTTATATGGAGTCAAGTTTGAAGTGTTCAGTGACCACAAGAGCTTGAAGTATTTGTTCGATCAAAAGGAATTGAACATGAGGCAGCGAAGATGGGTGGAATTTCTTAAAGATTATGATTTTGATTTGAAGTACCATCCAGGAAAAGCAAATGTGGTGGCAGATGCACTTAGTCGGAAGTCCATTCACATGGCATCTTTGATGGTAAAAGAAATGGAGATGATAGAACAGTTCAGAGACATGAACTTGGGTGTGGAGATGAAATCTTCAAAGAATATGATCTTGGGAACCTTGAAGATAACCAATGATTTTCTAAAGATGATAAGTGAAAGACAGAAAGAAGATTTGCCATTACAAGAGTTGAGAGAATTACAGGCGAATGGAAAAGATATGGGATTACAAGAAGGATCAGATGGAATTTGGAGAATCAGAAGCAGAATTTGTGTACCAGATGATGTTAGTCTGAGAAGGACAATCCTAGAAGAAGCGCATAAAAGTATGTTGAGCATTCATCCTGGATCAACCAAGATGTATCAAGACCTGAAGAAAAGCTTTTGGTGGCCAAGGATGAAGAAGGAAATAGCTGAATATGTATCTTCATGTCTAGTATGTCAAAAAGCCAAGGTGGAACATCAGAAGCCATCTGGTGAACTACAATCATTGGAGATTCCTGTCTGGAAATAGGATGACATTTCTATGGACTTTGTGTTAGGATTACCAAGAACACGTTCAGGGAATGATGCAATTTGGGTTATTGTAGACAGATTGACAAAGTCTGCTCATTTTCTCCCAATGAATATGAAAAACTCTCTGCAAAAATTGGCACAATTATATGTGAAGGAGATCGTGAGACTTCATGGTGTACCTTCTAGTATTGTGTCAGATAGAGATCCAAGGTTCACCTCCCGATTCTGGGGAAGTTTGCATCAGGAATTGGGTTCGAAGCTTCGATTAAGCTCAGCTTATCATCCCCAAACAGATGGACAGTCAGAGCGTACCATACAAAGTTTGGAAGACCTACTGCGATCTTGTGTACTTGAACATGGTGGTAGTTGGGAGCAGTTTCTTCCACTGATTGAATTCACGTATAACAATAGCTACCATAGCAGTATTGGTATGGCTCCATTCGAAGCATTGTATGGTAGAAAATGTCGAACACCCCTTTGTTGGTTAGAAACTGGTGAAAGTTTGGCATTAGGACCTGAAATTGTGCAGCAGACTACTGAACAAATAGAAATAATCAGAGAGAAGATGAAGGCATCCCAAGATAGACAAAAGAACTACTATGACAAAAGGAGGAAACCACTTGAATTTCAGGTTGGTGATCATGTATTCTTGAAGGTTTCACCTCACAAGGGGATTGGTCAAGCATTGAAGAGTAAGAAGTTGAGTCCAAGGTTCATTGGACCATATGAGATCCTGAAGAGGATTGGTACAGTGGCGTATCAGATTGCACTTCCTCCTCACCTGGCAAACCTGTACAACGTGTTTCATGTATCACAACTAAGGAAGTATGTACAAGACCCCACTCATGTGATTGCTAATGATGATGTTGAAGTTAGAGAAAATCTGACTATCCCTACAGAACCCACACAGATCATAGAAAGGTCGATTAAACAACTGAGAAACAAGAACGTACCATTAGTGAAGGTTGCATGGAAACAAGGGAATGATGTAACTCTAACTTGGGAGCGTGAGGATGCTATGAAGACGCAATACCCAGAATTGTTTCACTGAGGAGTGCGTTATGTTAAATTTCGAGGACGAAATTTTTATTAGGGTGGGAGAATTGTAACATCCTAAAAATTTTATTCTCATGTATAATCATTTTGATTTAGACCATCAATGATATTATCCATTTTATCTCAACTTTCTACATAAATTTTTGGTTAGGACAACATCTTCAATTTAACCTTTTACCATGGTAAATAATTTTAACTTTATACCTTAGGTAAAAGTTAATCAAGTAACTTATTACCTATTTCCTTAGTTATTAATTCCTTTGGTTTTTCCAATTCCTCTCATCAAATTACCACATACTCTACTCAAATTGCGTCATCTTGTATACATTTTAATTATTAGTTAGACTCTGAATTTGGAAATATGATCAACTACAAAGTTGTTCCTCGTTGTCTTAGATTTCTAACAAGACCAAATTTGTTAAAATCCATTAAGATATGAGAGAGATATACCCAAAATACCAAAACAGTATCAGAATTGGTATTTTACTTCAATCATATCATCTTATACATATTTTAACTCCTAGTTAAAGTCCGAATCTGAAAAAGTGATAAACTAAAAAGTTGTTCCTCGTTGTCTTAGCTTTCCAACAAGACCACATTTATTAAAATCCATTAAGATATGATAGAGATATGCCCAAAATACTAAAACAGTGTTAGATTTGTTGTTTACTTCAATCATACAAGCTCCATTATGTAGGCTGCGGAAATGGTCAACAATACAGCTCATTTTTCTTACCTAAAACCCCCATTATCACCACAATAATGTACCTAACATCCCACTACAATCCCATTATGAAAAGCCTGTCCCCCACTTGTCATTTGCATCATTAAATCAACACTACATCTTGTTCCCAAGTCTGAATTCTTAGAACAAGCTAAAGTTAGTGAAGTCTCTCTCTCATTTCCTTTCATTTTCTCCATCAAAGTCACCCTTGATCTGAAGCTAGGACAATAAGAGAACATTTTCAACCACTCTAGGATCCTCCATCAAGGTAAGAGGGGATAGGGTTGTGAATAATTATGAAATGGGTAGAATTGTATGCTGTCCTAGGATTCCAGTTTTATTTTCGTAACTTGTTACTCAGTTTTGAGATTGAAAACGTATGATTTTTATTTTGACTTCTTCATGAAAGTTGTATATCTTTTTGTTATCTGAATTTTGAGACCTGAATCAATTAATTTGAATATGTATAGCAAAAGTTATAGCCAAAACACTATAGCATGTCCAAGTGGAATATTTATCCTATGTTTTGTGTATATATTAAAATTATGGGACTTATATATGCATAATCAGCCTTTGATGTCTTCATAAAAGTTGTAGATATTTATGTTATGGATCTTTAGAAAGTGGTTTCAAGTCAAAATTATTTTTTTAGCTCTAGTTATACCTAAAAGACAGAAGTATGTTCATGCTAAAAATCTGCTGACATGAATCACTGTTTGTATTTTTAAAACTGAGAATTTTGTGATGAGAATTAGTATTTAGTATCTTCATAAAAGTTTTAGATATTTGTGTTATGAGTAATTTAGAACTAGTCTCATGCCAAAATTATTTTTGTAGATCCAGAAACGTTGAATTTACTAACATATGTACGTTTTGTTACTTTCTTTGAGATAGTTTAGTATACTATGAATTTGTGATATTTCTGTTTGGATTTGGAATTTTTGGTCTTCATAAAAATTATATATAATGGAATTACTGAAACATAAAACTTGGCCTCATTCAAAAATTATTTTTATACTATGAGTTATAGCTAATTTAGTAAATATTGTCAAACCAGTAAATTTTCCAGCAATTAGTGATAATGAAAAATGATAATCTATTGACTATTATGTGATTATGTGATGTTTCTGTTTGGAATTTGAAAGTATGGTCTGCATGAAAGTTGTATATATTTATGTTAGGGATCTATAGAAAGTGGTTTTGAGTTAAAAATATTCTTGTAGCTCTAGATATGCTCAAAATACAGAAGTATGTTCATGATGAAAATCTGTTAACTATGAAATCTGAATCTTATTTTTAAAACTGGGAATTTTGTGGTGAGAATTAGTAGTTGGTTCCTTCATGAAAGTTGTAGATATTTGTGTTAAGAAAAATTTAGAACTGGTTTCATGCCAAAATTCTTTTTGTAGCTCCAGAAACGTTGAAAATACTAACCTGTGTACGTTTTAAAAATCCTCTTTAAGGCAGTTTTGTATTCTGTGAATAAGTGATGTTTCTGTTTAGAATTTGAATTTATGGTCTTCATGAAAGTTGTAGATATTTGTGTTAAGAATAATTTAGAACTAGTTTCATGCCAAAATTGTTTTTGTAGCTCCAGAAACGTTGAAAATACTAACCTGTGTACGTTTTAAAAATCCTCTTTGAGGCAGTTTTGTATTCTGTGAATAAGTGATGTTTCTGTTTAGCATTTGAATTTATGGTCTTCATCAAAGTTGTAGATATTTATGTTATTGAGCTATAGAAAGTGGAATCACATGAAAAGGATTTGATTTGCTCATGTTATGACTGTTTTACTAACGTATGTTGCTGTTGGAAATGCTGAAATTTGCTTATAATGGTTATTATGGATAAAAATGATATTTTTCTCTATGAGTAACAATTTATTATTAAACTCTTGAGTAATTATGATTTATTATTGATGTTGTTACGTTTTAATGAGCATCATTCAGTTTGTGTATTTTGGTGGTGAATAATTATGAATGATTAAATTAATATATATATACATGAATGCCTTGCGGTTATTGATATATGTGGTTGAAACAGTAAATCCATGATTCTAAAAATTATTATATGTGATATTTCCTTTGAGGACTTGTGGTTTTCCAAGTGGTTTTGGAAATTGATATATCATGGTATGTTAAATGATAAAGAGAATTAAAGGCATTCATGCATCATAAGCATTTGGACGCACCATGGAATTTAGGGGTTCCATGATTGCCTACCCTGGTGGGGGGTTACTCTATGATGAGTTAAAGCCCTATTTTTGCGATGTGTTGGTCATGGGGCTGTAGGGATCCATGACTGTATAAATTCCTACCGATGTGTTGGTCATGGGGATGTAGGGATCCATGACTGTATAAATTCCTACTGATGTGTTGGTCATGGGGCTGTAGGGATCCATGACTGTATTAATTCCTACCGATGTCTCTATGAGACCTTTTACTGCAGTATTCCCACCAAACCAAATGGATCCAGCATGACATCATTGGACTAAATTAAAGATTTATTAAATATAAATGAACTTGTTTGGCATATTCATCATATTATTATGGTTTGTTGATTGTGTTTGTGCAGTTTTATTTATTTTATATTTATTCTATATTCTGTCTCACTCTTACATTAATTTTTACAGTGAATGCCACCCAGAATGAAGAGTGATGCTATGGTTGATGCCTATATGAATTATTGCTTGGATTTCTAATTTATTCTAATTTTATGATTTGTAATAAGTACAACGTGTTATGTACTGTTATTTTTAAAATCGTTTCCGCTATGCAATTATTCCTTAAATTTTATTATTCACGACTAGTATGCATAATAATATTCCGCTATTATCGACCTTTATGTGAACTCTGATTTTAATTTATGAATTTTAAAATGATCTTTTAAAAACGCAAAAAAATTTATTCGGAAAATTACACGGGTCATCACAAAGCTCACTCCCCCCTTCTCCTTATTTGCACGACGGACCACTTGAGCAAAGTAGAAAAGCATGGCCACCGTCGGTTTGAAGTTGAAGTGCTCCCCAAGCACTTCAAGAGAACGGACTAACCCCCATCCGTTGGGGTGAAGCTGTGAAGGGGCGCAGTCTAAGAATCTCAAAACCCCCATCTGAAACTTTTTGAGGGGAAAGCGCACG
Source organism: Clitoria ternatea (assembly GCA_037962975.1). NCBI lineage: Eukaryota > Viridiplantae > Streptophyta > Magnoliopsida > Fabales > Fabaceae > Clitoria > Clitoria ternatea. Next base: position 145,869,171 of record CM075673.1, read on the forward strand.
CCGAGATTCAAAAATAAAAAATCATACATATACAGGGACCTTTCGTCCGGAGTATGACAAATCCGATCTGATGGCAGCGAAGCTAACACCATAAAGCACCTTTTGTATTTATCTTTCTTGAAGACCGTAAAACGCGGTTCCAGCTTCGCTCCGTCCTCTCGAGCGTGGACTGATGCTGTTTCGTGAAATTCCTCAGCCACCCAGCTGAATGGGCGCTTCTTTTGGAATTTCACCCAGTCGATCCGGTGTGCAACCACGTTACATAGCCCGGAAGCTGTCTTCAATATATACTGCTGAGAGGGTGCTTCCCCTCCAGATGATCTTCCCCCAGTTGCTTTCTTCACCACCATTGTGAAAGCTTTTACGCTGCGGTAAAAATCCACATCGTCAGAAAGATACAAATCACCACTCTCAGCACTCTCACTAGAGGAGGATTCTGAAGAGGGTATAATCGCCCTTCGCCTCTGATACGGCGACGCTTCCCTCTCTGAGCATAGTGGCTTCGATTGGAAGACCACTGGAATCCTCCCACCACGAACTGTGGGGTTTCGAGTTAAGGCCCTTCCCCCTCTTCCTCTAGGGCTAACACCACTAAGACTGACACCTTTCCTAGACATTTTCAGATATTGAAACAAGACACAAAAAATGGAAAGAAAGTGGTTACCTAAGGATGGATGAGGATAGTGAATTAAGATTCACAGAGGCAGACACGATAATCTTCTCGAAACTTTTGCAAAGGTTCGTCAAGAGAGTAAGAAGAAATGATAACTGAGATTGCCAAATATGCCTTTTTCAGGGCATGAAAATTCAAATACCGACTCAAGGCAACCTGTCAATTACCCTCAAACGACTCTCCGTTTAGTGGATTAAAATTGTCATTTCTAACCCAAAGGCGCCAAAATGCCATCGTTTCGTCACAGAGCTTTCTAAATGGGCCTATTAAATCTAAATTCTAGGCCCAATAAGCCCCTGCGTGACGGTTATTAAGATATGCGCATTTAACGCAATAATGGCTCGCCCACGTGATTAAAGGCATTAAATGTCCAATCATGAGAAACGTGGCCACCATTACCCGAATACCAAGGGTTGTGAAATTCGATAAACTTATGAGATTCTCATTGTTCTAATCCGCCCTCAAGCGATCCATCACAACGGAACCTTGTTCCCAGAGCGGATATTTACACACCAGTACAATTCCGAAATCCAGACGTACTATGATCGATATAGCTCATATGAGCAAATCTACTAATTCCTCACATAACCTAGGGGGCTAGTAGAATACTGATGGTCTCTGATTTCGGATACGAAAATTGAATCCATACGATTGAGAAGCATCCACCTCAATCTGCACTCCTATGATTGGAAAAATGTCTCTAGGACGGATGATCTCAATCACCTATTCTGTGATTCGATGATGCAACTCCTGGTACGAACAATTCCAATCAGCACTCCAGGACGGATGATCTCAATCACCTATTCTGTGATTCGATGATGTAACTCCTGGTATGAACAATTCTCATCATCATTCTTACGATGGAAGCTTTTGAAAATTGAGAACTATTCATTTAATCCGTACTCCTACGATTGAAAAGCGTTTCCAGGACGGATTATCTAAATCACTTAATCTGTGATCTGACGATGTAACTCTTGCCGTTGTGTACTTTTCCAGAACGGATATCCTCAGTCACCCATTATGTGATATGACGATGTAACTCCTGACTTTGTGTACTTGCCCAGGACGGATGATCTCAATCACCCATTTTGTGATCTGACGATGTAACTCCTGGCGCCATACACACCCCAAGGACGGATGATCTCAATCACCTACTATGTGACCTGACGATGTAATTCCTGGTGTCGTATACATCCCCAAGACGGATGATCTCAATCACCTATGAAGTGATTCGACGATAAAACTCCTGGTACGAACAATTCCCATAATCATTCCTATGATGGAAATCTCTGAAACTCAATCCGCACTTTCGCTCTCAAGTGGTATTCTCCCAGGACGGATATTCTTTATCACCTATTCTGTGATACAATGACATAACTCCTGGCGTAGAAAAACTCCCATCATTATCCTTACGATGGAGGACTCAAAACACCACTTTCTTACACCTTTGCAGTTCCCCAAACTTGGAACAATAGTCTTACAATGGACGACATAGTTTTCTCCAGTGAGAATAACATGAATAAAGTACAGTTATCCGTCCTGTTACACTACTCTACTAAACAGCGGATCGACCCATCTTTCCCCCAAAAGAATCAAGGATCATGCCCTAAAGACAGGCACCTTTTTCTTAAACATACTTGGGGACATGTATATATTTCTCCGTTCTAAATTCATTTGTTGTTTAATCTTCCGAGGCAGTTATTTTAATCCGACCTCAAGGTTAATCATACAAAACGGATTAGCAACGATTTAATTATACATGAAACGTTGAAGACAAATTTCTTAAATCAAAACTTATTTATTGAAAGCGAGATTACACATAATAGTTAAAAGCCGAAGTTGATCCCGGTACACGACTATACATTTAAATGAAAATACAACTACAGAGGAGGAATCTGTTCTTCAATTTTCTGTGCCTCCTCAGCACCAGGCTCTTGTGTCCCTTCCTTCGGGACTTCTACAGGAATCTCCCTTCCAGGAGCCTCAGTTCTTTCTTCAGAAGAAGGAACCTCAGACACAGGAAGGACGAAATCCGGTCCCATAGTTTGACCCTCAGGAAGAGGAGGCAAACCATACAGGGACGTCGGAGGATCTTCGTGACGACCATCAACCACTGCGACTAACTTTCCCCCATGGAATTCATAGAACGGATCCATTCTATAAAGGTTAAGTTTCGCCGTGGGGTTGCGGTAGAAAACTTGGCGTATAGCTAGGCCGAAGGATTCTTCGACAGCCCGGCTGCATATGTCAATTGCTTCTTGTCTCTCAGCTTTCGCTATGGCCAATTCTCCCCACAACTTGGATAGCTCCCCATTAGATCCTAAACTCCGCTCTCCAAGCCTTCAGTCCTTCGATCTCAAGAAGGAGCTTCTTCTCCCTTTGAGACCACTCCTCAGCAGCAGCCTTGCTTTTATCCTGGCTGCTACAGAGTTCTTCCTCCTTCTCTGCCAGCTTGCCTTCCAAGTCTTTGAAGTCACCTTTAAGCTTGAGATTCTCTTTATTCATGATATCTCCGAACTCCTCAGACTTGGCAAGACGATCTTCCATTAGCTTTATGGTGGCTTTGTTTTTCCCCGAGGAAAGGTTGAGTTGTTCCAATTTGTCACTCAATTCTTCAACCTTATCGACGTTGTCAGCCAACTCGCTGACTGAATAAAGCATTCCAGCAAGTTCGGCTAACTGCCACCTTCCGGACTCACATGCTTCTTTAATTTCTTTAGCGCTGAGCGTAGGCCGGAGTTTGTACATCGGCTGTGGAAGAGTAGCTGGAGTAGATCCCTCGTATGAGAGAAAGGGGGTGAGAAACGAGGTGGTTGGGTAGGAGGTCGGCTTCGCCCCAGAAACCCCAGCAACGATTCCTTTATTAAGTTCAGAGGAAGCAACAGCTGCTTCCGAGGTTTCAACAGGTTTATCCTCCGGAGTTCTACGCTTCTTGGACGGACCCCCCACAGAATCATTCTTAATTTTTCTCCTTCTCTCAGTGACCGGGGGCTGACCCGTGGCTGCACCGACATCGGAGGAACCACCCTCAACCAGCGGAATGTCCCCTTCAGCATCCGAGGTCAGGATGATTAACTCGGGACGGTCCTTGGTGGATGGTCTGGGCTTGATCTTATTTTCGCGGGCAACGGATTTACCCGCCGCCTTAAATCCCTTCAATTTGTTCATTTTCGGAGTCTCTTGTTCTATTTCACCTGCATGAACAAATATGAGATATTAGCAACTACAAAATATTTGATATATTTGACAAAAGGGAAAAAAGCGAAATAAAATGAGTATTACGTAGATATTCATTCTGGACTCCGCTTAAACTACTTAACAAACGCCTACACGAAAAGACGTGACGTCGTGCAGTGTGTGCTTCAAGTGCGAACAGCACTTTCGACGTTTCAGGAGACAGGACAGATTGATCAGTACAATACGCATGGGAGCTCAAGAGAAAATGTTTATGAGTCCAGCTCAATGGGAATTTGTTGACACCCTCTTCATCCTTCCAAAATATTAGTTTGCTCTTCTTAATAGAGATCCGGGTGAAATAGGTCTTAAACGACTTCCCATCAACCTTAGCCGAATCAGTGTAAGACTCAAAGTTTACAAAAGAACAAAGAGTCCGGAGAGTCACCAAACCAACACCGCCCTGCTTGTTAGTCCTCCGAACTACTTGGGTGTAGTAAAACAGCATTGCTACAGTAGGTGTGAAGTTGAAATGTTCACCCAAGACCTCCAAAGCACGAATGAGGCCCCAGCCGTTAGGATGAAGTTGGGAGAGTGCACAGTTTAAAAACCTTAACACTCCCATCTGAAGCTCGGTTAGAGGGAAACGAACTCCCAAGTAATGAAAGATAAAATCATACATATACACAGAATGGTCGTTTGGTATGACGTGGCATATCCGTTCTGTAGGGAGCGGTGCATAAACCCTAAACCACTTCTTCGTTTCCTCTTCCGCATGGAGCGTGAACCTTGGCTGAATCTGGGCTCCACCCTCATCTGCATGACGGGAAGCCAAGTCCTTGAATTCGCTGGACACCCAACAGAAAGGCCATTTGGCCTGAAGCTCTTCCCAATTCAGTTTGGAAACAGCGACGCTGTAGAGACCTTCAGCTATCTTCGAAATGGCACTATCTCTAGAAGATCCTTCTCCAGTTGCCATTTGAATTATCTAGACCGAACTCCTTAATCTACGATAAGAAATTATGTCGTCAGAAAGTTGATAACCATTACTCACTTCATCTTCTACAAAGCGACTACAATCAGAGGACGACTCTGAGAAGGGAAAAGTCACTTTCCACAGTGAGTAAGATCCCCTTTCTGAGTGACATGACTCAACCCTAGAAAGAATCACAAGGATTCTTCCCCATGACTATTAGGGTTGCCAGAAATTATTATCCCCCTAAATAAACTACATTCTCTTCAAGCAAGAATAACAGACCCAAAATAAGACGAGGTTTGCAGGGGAAGAAGAAATAATTACCTCAGGTAATGACGATGAAGGTGAAGAATGAACAAAGTCTCGTAGAGTAAGCAACGAACTTCCTTGCAAAATTTTTGCAGAGTTTTGTTAAGAAAATAGAAGCAAGTGGAACTCAGAATCCACCAAGTGTTTCTTTTATAAGAAACGAAGAGGTTCGGTCACTCACTCTGGAAGTTGTGTCGTTCTCGATTAAACGCATTGGTTTACAAGCGAAACGACACAACCGTTCCAAATTCATGGGCGCCAAAACAATAGCAATTCGACGAAGGGCCTATCTACTGGGCCCAAAAGTTTCGAAAACTTCAGGCCCATTAAGCCCAAAACGACGGTTAATGAGATTTCCATCTCAGGCGCAATAATTGCTTGCCCACGTGATTAAAAGCATTAATGTCTAATCATGCAACGCAATTCGCGCTTTACAGCCGTTACACGAACTTCAAGAGCTTTCAATTCCAATAAACTCTTGAAATTCTCGTACAACGAATCTTTGTCTGAATCCGTTGTGACGACACCAACAGACCAGATCTCTTAATTTGAGAACGGTTCTTTATGAATAAATGTTAAGGAACTGTTTTACGCGTAAGCTCACCAGTATTCAGACCTCTCGCAGGTTGAGTAGCTTATGTGAACAACCACTCAGCCCCTCACACAAGCAAGGGGACATATGATCCGGTCTCAATACCGGTATCCGATCTGCAAGACATATTTCAACGTCTTTGTCAAGACATCAACGTGTAACCGGTGTCATCGGTATACATCCGGACTGTAATTCCGTATCAGGCGTTCTCCCTATACCGGTTGCTCAAGATAACACCATGACACCGGATAACACACACGTCATTGTGCTAAAGACAAGGATCATTGCTACAGGGATCGATCAATAATTCCCTGCACTACGAGCCAAATTCTGCTCACGGGGATGGTCAACTTGTTTCCTAATCCTAGTCTATATTCTCCATGCTCAATATAAAATAGCCACTTGACCCAATCATGCTGGTAAGTGCGCAATAAAATAATGCTAATGGGAGTTAGTGGTTCCCCACTAACGAGTCCTCGTAAAACGAGCCAATCAGGTATATGAACTCATTTCATTAATGAAGTGAGGGATCTTCAACTGATTTTGATGAATGATTACTCTCTGAAATACATTCCTTACTTGGAATATCCTCGCTGACTTGAGCGTCGAAGAATCTTTGCAGGTGACACCACCATTCGCCCACTTCAACGCGTTAGGTCGGTGTGAAGGACCTCCAGGACGCCCAGTCCGCTCTCTTCGCTCAAGGACAACGGATAATTATACCGGATACTCATATATCCGGTCTTTTATACGGTATTTACATACTGTTTGTGATTGACTTGAGTCCGGATCTCTAGACCCCGGTTCAGGACAGATCAATTTTCAAGTGAGTCTTGAATTAAATTAAAATTTTGACTGTTTAATCCCTCAACCTCTTCATAATTCTTGTGTTTTTAGTGTTTTGGCACATTGGTTGCGATTAAGTGAAAGAACAACGGAAGTGAGGTAAGGGAAGTGTTTTAGTATGTAATTAATTAAGGTTTTGAGGTTTTCATATTATGAGCTAAAAATTTTATATGTATGTGAATGTTTTATTTGAAAATATACAGTTTGAAATATGTTAATGATTGTATAATGAGTTTGATCAATATGATTGTTGTAATAATGATGATTACAATGAGAACGCAATGAGTTGTGATTATGAGATATGTGATTATGATGATAAATAGTGAAATAAAAATGTTGTTATTGATTATGTGATAAGAATAATGAATATGATGAGAGTTGATGAGTATATTATGCCTAGAATGGTTTATGAAAAATGATAATGGAATATTGAGATATATGTGATGTTGATGATATGAAATTTATGCCTGGTGTTGGCTTTGATTATGATTTTTAAAGGAGACGACTTTTATGCCAGACATTGTGTTATGGATAAGATTGATGGTTAGATGCTGTATATGCATGATATGTGGTGTGGATAGTCATTCGGTATGTATTACCCCCCACTTTTGGCTCTAGCGGTCCATGTAGAGATCTAGTTGAGCTACCCAATGGTCCTGGTAGAGACCCAATGGTTGAGGCGGGGAGCTAGAGGGCTAGGTGGACCAGGTAGAGTTCACGGGATGTCGGTGGACTCCTAGCTGGTGGTTGCTCCTTTAGTATCCGGATACTAGGTGTCATTTTATATGATTTGACCATGAGAGTCAGTTGTGATTAATTTATGATATTGGGATTTGATTTGTGATGGTGATAATTGATTTTGAGATTTGACTTGTGATGATGATGATAATAAGTGATATATTTAAGATATTCGAATGAATTAAGAATGATGATGTTCATGATAAATGATGAGCATATTGTGGTGTTGTAAGAAAAACGGTCAATGGATTGATATACGAAGGGGTGTGTGGAATCCTCCAGGTTATATTATTTCTGTTTCATTTTGTTGCATTATATTATAATGCTAGACACTCACCCTTTACGATTATTTTACAGTGAATGAGGAAAGGGATATTGCGGATGCCGAGGAGACTAGTATAACATCCTTAATTTTTAAAATAAATTTCAGTAAATCAAAAATATTTTTCAAATAATTCAAATTTCCAAACAAAATTTGAATTAAATAATTTACAATATTCATTTTTACAAAGCCGACCGGATCTTTAAAATAAAAATAAGTACAATTAATTATATAAAAGCACTCGGTATTCATGAGCCGGCCAAGGCTTCCACTAAGACAAACTCCGAGCTGCGTGAATATCTTCACATATCATGGTTGAGCCCTTCATTCACTGAAAAATAAATGTAGAGGGTGAGCATAACATATTAAATAACAGTTATTGAATTGGATAAAAGTCCAATTAATAACTATAAAATCAAAACTGATCACACTCGGCAATTCTAACTCACCCGACAATTACATCAAATCACTCGGCAATAATTTAAATTTCCACTCGGTAAGCATAGCAAACTGCACTCGGTGAGTAAAACATTTCACTCGGCAGATACAGCACATCATACTCGGTAACATAACAAATTATTCATTCTCAAAACTGAGACATATACATATACTCATCATAACAGCATGTTCTCACAATAACACATAAAACAGTGTATGCACATGCTCAACCAAATGGATCCATATCTTTCATTATCACTTGACCAACCAAAATGGGGTCATTATCAATTTTTGTGTTGCAACACTGGCTCCCCGAGCCATAACTCAGCTCCTCGCTGATTCGGCCATTTTACTGGTACCAAACCGCTCTACACCCATAATGTAACACCGAGTACCACTCCCAGAGTGATAGCGGTCCTCTACTCAGTGCTACGGGCCGGCCTTGAGTCCCACTCAAAGGCGTCCGTGGTATATAGGAACCACTCCATCACAGTTCATATTCAAACATCACACATGCATCTCATGCATACAAATATCATGAATCATCAATCTCATATCAATATCAATAATATGAATGGAAAACATGAAACATAAAACGTCATATAGTTGGGGTCTCATAATAATTCATAGATATATCACATATAGCATATCAACAACACCCCAAATCCATTCATAAACCGTGTATTTGAGATGTACGCTCCCCCTACCTGGAAATAAGGTGTTCCAGCAACTTTAAAAATTATATCCAGTCACTGCTCTCAAATACCGACTGGAATTTGTACTGCTACTCCAGTCCAAGCTTTCCTTCGTAAAGAAAAGATAATAGAGATTTGATTCCTTCGTTTACTAGTTCCAGTGAAGATTGGGAGTATAAGAATGATTTCACTTTTAACAACTTCCCTATTATTCCAATAGCAGAAGTATTTATATACCTTTCACGTGAAAGAGACGTGAATAACTTGAAGTACTCTGCCACACGTTTCTTTAATAATTAATGAAGGGTTAAGATATTTAATGAAAAGGGTACAACACATCAAAATGGGTCCCAAACTTAGAAAATATCTAAGAAAGGAATCTGCTGGAAGGTAGAAGAACATAATGACGTGGAAAGCATCCATCAGACCTGATCCTCGCTTGAGCGGACCTCTCTCGCTTGAGTGAGAATTACCCAATTTTCGCTCGAGCGAGACTCCCTCCTACTAGCTACTCGTTCGAGCGAGAATTGTCTAGTAACGAATTCCACTAGCATTCGCTTGAGCGAGGCACCTACTCGCTTAGGCGAAATCCAACCAGAGGCTGTCCTCCGATTCTGCACTCGCCCACTCGGCAAGGCTTCCTAGCACTCGGGTTTTCACTCGGTAGTTCAATCAAACTGACTCATCTCGCTTGGTTATACCTCTTTCCAAGTCAGAGTCTTATTTCTTTCATTATTCAGAAATTTCTCCACTGTAAGGTTACTCAGAGATCTCTTCGGGATTACTTACTCAGAAAATCAATCAGAGTTGAAGTCTTTGTCCAGAAACACTCTTTCTGGAAAGACTTACTCGAAATGTATCCCTCAGAAGTGTCTCTGTGACACTTTACTCGGAAAGTCACTTCACTCGGATATACTCCACTCAGGAGTTTACCAATTAGAAATATCGGTCCGAGAAGTACTTCTACTTCTCTCGGAAACAACCTATTTGGAAACGTTCCACTTGGAGTTGTTCCGTTTCACTCGGATTTTACCTTACTCGAATGTGTCTCAGTCGGGCACAGCGTTACCTCGTTCCAAAATAATTCTCTTAATGATGTTTCACTCGGAAATATCTTAACTTCACTTAGAATTATTCTTCTGTCTTATTTCACTCAGAGTCAGATTCATTTCACTCTGAATCTGATTCATTTCACTCGGAAAACCTTATCTCATTCATTTTCCACTCGGAATTTCATTCAAAAATTCTTCTCTAATCCTTTTTAAAAATCATAAAAAAATCGGGATGTTACATTTCTCCCCCTCTATAAAAATTTCGTCCTCGAAATTTAATAAATTACTTAGGCACAAATTGCACATGAAACCCATAAGTATAAATATATACAACTCTCGTTTTACATAACAATGAGTACTTACAAAATATAACAGAATATAACATACTTTTTAGAAATAAAAATCCGTATGGCACCCGGATTTAAAAATTTCTGATTACTCTCTTTGTACTATATCACCAGCTTGTTCGGCCTCTTCCATATGAATGTTAAACACTCGACCAGCAGCTTGTGGATTAACATCCCTTTCCTGGTCGTCTCTTCCAATCATCAGGTTACTTCGTCCACTATTTCCTCCTCCGACTCCTCTATTTCCGATTCCCTGACCTCGTCTTTGAAAACTTTCTCGATTTATTATGCTAGCATTTGACTCGGTCGTTTTGCAAAAGAGGGCAATTTGGACGAGTGTGTCCTTTCTTATTGCATTGGAAACAAACAATTTTGTTTCGGTTACAGTCACTTGAAAAATGGTCTCCTCCACACTTGAAACATCTAACGTCTCTCGGAAAACTCATTGATCGGCCACCAAAATTCACTCGGCCTCGGGATTCAAAGGATGATTCACCTCTGATTGTCTTCCCATGCTTCTTAAAATTAATCGGGGATAATTTAGAGGAATTATCTAATCGACTGCTTACTCCAGAGGAAGTTTTATCATCTTCCTCATATATTCGGCACTTGTTGACAAGAATCGGGAAACTCCTAATTTCTTGGTGTCGGAATGCCTTCTTAATATTTGGTCTTAGTCCACTTTCGAATTTGATGCACTTGGAGCCCTCAGTGCCCGACATTTGAAAAGGAGGGTAAAACATGCAGAGCTCCTCAAATTTAGCTGTGTATTCTTCAACACTCAAATTTCCCTGTCGGAGTTCCATAAATTCCAACTCCTTCTGGCTTCTTACAGTGTTCGGAAAATACTTTTCAAGGAAACATTCCTTGAAAATTTCCCAATTCAACTTGATTCCCATGGCTTCCATTCGGTTTTTAGCCATCCTCCACCAATTCTCAGCTTTTTTCGGAAGCATAAATGCAGCGTATTCAACTTTCTGGGCTTCGGTGCATTGCAGGCTGCCAAAGATCCGTTCAAGATTCTGGATCCAGGCATACGCTCGGTCGGGTTAAAATCCACCATGGAATTCAGTCGGTTTTCTCTTGAGAAAATAATCAATACTATGATTGTCACTCGGTTGAGGGGTATTCTGCCTTTCTAAAATGTCAGCCAAACGCTGGAAGGCAGCAGCCATGGCATCCATACCATGAGGGTCCATTTTCCTATCCTGAAACAATCATCACACAATTAATTAATCAAGTCATCTAACCGTTCTAGAAAATAACCGGCATTACAAGGTAATGACCCAGTTCGGTAATACACAAGTCTCTCACACCAACACAGGAGGCCGGTGCAAAGAATCAAGACTGGTTTCTCTCTCAGAGAGTCTGAATTACATAGACCGGATACACAGAGCCGATCTTCAATCTCACTATATCCTTCACTCAGAAAGTCACTTCACTCGGATATACTCCACTCGGGAGTTTACCAATCAGAAATATCGGTCCGAGAAGTACTTCCACTTCTCTCGGAAACAACTCATTCGGAAACGTTCCACTCGGAGTTGTTCCATTTCACTCGAATTTTACCTTACTCGAATGTGTCTCAGTCGGACATAGCGTTACCTCGTTCCAAAATAATTCTCTTAATGATGTTTCACTCGGAAATATCTTAACTTCACTTAGAATTATTCTTCTGTCTTATTTCACTCAGAGTCAGATTCATTTCACTCGAAATCTGATTCATTTCACTCGGAAAACCTTATCTCATTCATTTTCCACTCGGAATTTCATTCAAAAATTCTTCTCTAATCCTTTTTAAAAATCATAAAAAAATCGGGATGTTACAACTAGTATAGAGCGAGCAGTGCCAGGATATTTACGATGATTTTATGTATATAGATTTATGATTTCATATACATTTATTGATGGATATATATATATATATATATATATGTATGTGTGTGTGTGTGTATGCATGTGGTTGTGTATGTGTGTTTTGATGTCATGTATGCCTATGTGATATAGGTGTAATTTAAGTGCATGGAATGTGGTTTGATAGCTAATGGCACTGAGCCATTAATGCTTAGATATATGGTATGAATGTGGTATGACATTGAGCCTTTAGTTAATTATTCATACATAATGCCCAGAAATTGCTTATATAGATATGATGGTGGCATTGAGCCATATAGTATTTAAAATCATGCATTATTAGCAAGAAATGTATTTTTTGAATGTTTTGTAATTATGTTGAAAGTGTGATGTAAATAAATTATGAAGATTAGGATTGGAATTAAGAAGTTATGAGGTTGGATTTAATGAGTTAAAAGTGAAATTGAGAAATTGGGCAAGTGAAATAGAGATCTGGTGGGATTTAGTATCCCCAGAAATGCCCAATAGGTCTATATGGACATTTAGAATTTGTTTGTATACTTAGTTTTTGTGTTTTTAATAGTATTAAGGTGATTTGATGTAATGAAATGGCTATAAGTTGGCCTAAATACATTTTTATGCATATCTCTTTATTGGTCTAGAATTTTGGGAAACGGACTACGCCAGCAGCTCTGGAATGGGGGTACTATAGTGCCCATGTAGTTTGGTGAGGTTTGAAGTTAATTTGGGCAAGATAGGACCTTCGGAAGTTGGCAAAATGATTTAAATTTCAAAACAACAATATTGCTGCTATTGTCATGCCAGACGTGCAGCGCCATGTGCAAACTTTTGGGCTCACGACGCGTCAGGCCCCTGTTTCTGTTATGCATGTTTTATTAATTATAATTGAACCATAGGCTTTAGGATTGCTATCTAAATGCTGGTTGGGGAATCATTTGACTTCTTAGGAGATTTAATTAATTATTAATTAAATATTTTGTGAAAAATTTACCGAGATTTTTATTTAAATGCTTAAAAGTAAAGGTATATTAGTGAGGGATTTTACAGTAATAGCCCAACACATACCACCATTAACCCCACCTACACCAAACACCATCCCCATAAACACTATACCAACATCAATGATGAAACCTGTACTGCACGGCCTTCCCTAATCCCTCACACCACGTATACTCCTCAACCTATAACTATGCCAATCTTTAACACCATCTAGCTCCATATTGCCATTGAGGCAGTTTATCCATACTCTACTGTCGTGTTATCTTTGGCGAGGAAGCCACCACTAACCATGGACGATTTCTGGACAAGGGCATCAAAGTACATAAACGAGTGAACCTAATTAATCTAATTCAAGAATTGAACCTAAGATTGAATATAAGATAACTTGAAAAGGGAAATTTATTTAATCTTTTGAGGATCAGAGTTTTCATAATAATTAAATTAAGGGATAGACTTAAAAGGTGAACCTTTTTTATTGTTGTGTGAATTCAAGACTTCCATTATTATTTATAACTTGGTTTCCAAATAAAACGACAGTTTGATGTCTGAGTTTTTAACTTAGTTCAGATGAGGTGACAATATGTTTGATTTGAGTTATCAACTTGGTGGGGAATTATGTAACATCCCATTTTCAACACAAATAGAAAATAGATATTAATATATCTTTAATGAGAAATACTTACTATTAGTTAGTTTATTATTATCATTTTTTATGAAATTTTGGTATTTATATTTAATTATTTATTTTTTAAAATAAAATATTAATAATAATAATAATAATAATAATAATAATAATAATAATATTTATGTATTTTGAATGAGAATTTTAAAATGACTTAATTAGTATTCATTGATTAAGGAAATTATATTAAGAATTTTGAATATCTTTATTATTCACAACTTTTATTTTATGTTTATGTTTTTACATATTTATGATTTAACTCTTATTAGAATTCTAAAATACAATTTTGAAGGAATTAGACTATGGTTCTTTAGAACTTTTTTATCTCCATAATATTTCTAATTTTTTGGAATTTTTTGAATTTTTTGAAATATTTTAATAAAATAATATATTTTAAATAATTTTAATTCATATAAAGTTACTTAAAATTAAAAATATTTACAAGAAAGTGAATTTAAATTATAAGAAAATTTTCTAAAATCCATTTCAAGTAGACTTATTTAAAAATTATCGGTTTGAGTAAAATCTTAATTTTTACCAATCGTAAAAAAATCGAAAACGTACCAATACATTTTTATTAACAGAAAATTTTAGATTTTCAAAATTTAAACTTTATATTACTTATCATAAAATTAGTAAGAACTGATATAATATCACTAAATTTCAAAAAGGACTGATTTTGAATAGTTAAAATATACTGAGTGAAAGGTTACTATTTGGCTCAATAATTCATCCGACATTTACTATGCAAAATACTGTGCATGCACGAAATTTTCAAAAGGTGTACAGTAACCAGGATTGAATTTTCAAAAAATGTATAGTACTTTTATATTAAAATAATAGAATACATAGTAATTTTCCTTCTTATAAATACCGAAGGAATTCTTCTTTAGAATTCACAATTTCAGATTAAGTTTTCTTAATATAGTAGTGCTAGTGAGATAGTGGTGGAAGTACAAGAGATAAATAAATTTTTTTGGAAGAAGGTTCTGCTAAAATTCTAAGGTATGAATACCTCTCTTATATATTTTTTAGGGTTATTTTCATATCGTTTTTAGAAATCTATTATTATATTGAAAATAATATTATTTTAAATTACTATTCTGAATAGTAAATACTATTTCAATAGTAAATTACTATTTCAATAGTAAATTACTATTCAAATAGTAAATTACTATTTATTATTACTATTTACCTTTACTATTCACATTTTACTATTTATCATTACTATTCACGATTTACTATTTACCATTACTATTCACAATTTACTATTTACCATTACTATTCATGATTTACTATTTACTATTACTATTCATGTTTTACTATTTACTGTTACTATTCATAATTTACTATTCATTATTTACTATTTACTATTCAAAATTTACTATTTCTGCTTTAAGTATTAATCTTAATTTTCATCTTGTAACTATATTAAAATGAAATTGGTATGTTTTAGAACTCGAAGATGAGGCGCGCACGGATTTTCAATAACGAATCAGTATACAAGAGGTAAGGGAGAGTGAGATAGGAATATAATATGAAAAGACATAAGAATAATGGGAGGAGTCCCCTACTACTTTAAAATTTAATAATATTATTATTTTAAATAATAACTGTTTAACTAAAAAAAATTATAATAAATTTTAAATTGAGTATCTTGTGTAACTTGATCTGAATACCTATACAAATACCTGGATAACCTATGCGAACTGGATTGAACCTATGCAAGGACTTGGACTATTATGACCTGTATGGACTAAACTATTCCTATGCGAGGATTGGACTATATGGACCTACATAGACCTATGCGAGAAATGGATTATAAAGACTTAAAATTAATCTTATTAATCTAAATAACTATTAAAATTTGAATTATATTTATGACTGATATTTAGTTGATTTGATTTGATTATAATTAATAATATTTGATTTGATTAATGATATTGTGATTTATAATACTAGACTGTGATTAATAATATTATTGATTTGATGATATTTGATAGTGATTGATGATATTACAATACTTGATTGTGATTGATGAATGATTGATGACCTTGTGATATGGAGTTTGAGCATATAGCAAGCATGACAGAAAGTTAAAACTCAGTAAGAATTTTCTTACCTTACTCTTTAAATTTTTATTCTAGGAGAAAACATTTTATCATTATTTTAGTCTTTTATTTCTTCTTTAGAAATAATTGTTATTAACTTTATTTTTAATCTCTAGAATAAAATCTAGTATTAGAAAGAAGCTATTTTATGAAAATCAGAGGTTGAGATAATTAATTCTTGAATTAAAGAAAATTTTTATAATTTTAAGTATTCTTAGTTAATGATTTAAAAAAATATATTTTCTTTTAGAAATCAGAAATTTAAATTGGTTTTCCCTAATGAAATAACTAAAAGATATTTTGTTATAGTCGAGATTTCTAAACTCAATCTAGTTAAGATTCAAATTTGGAAAGATTATGTAAATATGTGAAGTTTTTCAAGAAAAAGTTTTGAGATATTTAAGGCTTGGAAACTCAATTTTGGTGAAATCTGAATTTGAAGACTGTACTAAATTTGTTTCTATATAACAGAAGTTCAAAGAAGAACTTATAGGAATGTACAGTTTATTGAGATAATTTTGTGAACCTTTATAGTATTTAATAATTGAGTTTCTAAAAGTCTTAACTAACTAAATATGCGAGTAGTTCATGCATCATGAATCATTAAAGAGAAATGAGATGTGATATTTATGCTTGTACTTGCACCTTCAGGGCTTTCCCTCTTCATCTCTGGACAATCCTTGATGTGATGACCTGGTTTGTTACACTTAGAGCAAACATAAGTGTTTTTAGGACAATCCCTTTTTAAATGGGGTCCTCCACAGATAAAACATTTAAAATTTGGTGCAGATGTCGGGAAATAGCTTCTAGTTGAAGCTTGGGGTCTGTTAGGAACAGATGCTGCTCCAAACCGACGAAATGGCGCTTGGTAAGGCTTATTTCTCCTGAAGTCTCTTCTTTGGTGATGGTGAGGTCCTCCACTTCTCATTTCTCCTGCCTTGTGAATGGGCTCACGACTTTTGGTCATTCTATCCTTATGGTCTTCTTCAAAGATCCTGCAGCGATTTACCAATACAGAAAATTCACGGATTTCCTGCATTCGTATAGCTTCCTTAATTTCTGGCCGCAATCTATTTACAAACTTTGCACACCGATCTCTTTCATTAGTGGCATCATTATAATGAGAATGAAAACGAGATAGCTCTTCAAAACTGGATGTGTACTCTGCAACGGTCATATTTCCTTGGGTCAGCGACAGGAATTCGAATTGTCTTTTCTCTTTAACATCAGTTGGAAAGTATTTCTCCAGAAACATATCCTTGAAATAATCCCAAGTGATCTCCACGTCGTTGACTTCGAATTGTCTACGCATGTTATCCCACCAATGTTCGGCATCCTCAGATAAGGCATAAGTAGCGAAGACTACCTTATCAACTTCATTACATTGCAATGCTCGAAAGATCTTCTCTATCTCTCAAATTCAGATTTGTGCTCCATCAGGGTTATATCCTCCCTTGAAACGAGGTGGATTGCGCTTTTCGAATAGGTCCAGCCTTCTCAAGGCATCGTTACCTTGACCTTCACGTGCTCCCATTGCATTGATTAAGCGTTCTACAACTCCAGCAAGATCGTTTCCAGCCATTAGTTTCCTGTTTCATAGTAACTGAGATTTGTCACATCAATCACAGTTACTACCAAGTCAGATATTCTATTCTCTATCACCTATACAGAGTTTACAGACAAAGCAACATAGACCTTTTCCCCAGGCCTATTGGATTAACTGCTCTGATACCACTTTGTAACACCCTCCGTTACACCTTAATAAAATATATAAAAATTCGTAATTTTTTTTTTAAAAAGATATGATTGTTAAAAAGAAACTATCGGAATAAATTACATACATTATTTCTGAAATACCTCATAAATATTATTAAAACTTTATAAAGTATTTGTACATTCATCCGAAGAAAATAAACATTAAACATTATAAGAAAGAGAGGAAACTCCATGGCCCAGAAGCAGTTACTTATTAACATTATTTATTCATTGGACCACGGTATTCATACCGAGCTCCCTTTCTAGAACGTGCTATAGTTACTGCCGATATTCTTCGATTCTTCCCTCTAAACCATCAATTTAGAATATATGAAACAAAAACACGGAGAAAGAAGTGAGAAACAGAATATAATATTCTCGAATAAGACATAAACAACAAAGGGTTTTCACAAAACCAATACATAATAATATCAGTCACAAGCACATACAAAATCAATTATGAATGCATGAATGTTATGCAATATCTTCATCATAACTTACCTATATATATGGGCCCTTAAATTTTAATTTGCACTGGGCTAACTAGGAGTTTACACTGTTCCATAAGTCCAGATAATAATAATATGAACAGCTCAACTGGCATGGAAACACTTAGAGACTAGTCAGATTGAGAAAGTTTTTATTGTGAAAGTACCCGACACTAGGGAGCTACCCCAGGTCCCCTGAAGCACCCTTTCACACCCTCTCATCCCAAGGCTCGTAATTAAGTCTCCTCTAATGTATCCTCGGTTTCTATAATCCGTCCCCAGACAATATCATTTTATTTCACTTTAATGATTCATGATGCATGAACTAATCGCGTATTTAGTTGGTTAAGGCTTTTAGAAACTCAATTATTAAATCCCTTAAAGATTTACAATATCATTTCAATAAACTGTACATTTTCTCAATTCTCTGAATTTCTGTCCCACATAAATAAATTTGGTACAGTTTTTGAATCTCACTGAAATTTGAGTTTCTAAGCCTTAAATATCTAAAAACTTTCTTTTATAAAACTTTACATAATCTTTCTCAAATTAAATCTTAACAAAATCAAACTTAGAAATCTCAATTATTTCCAAATATCTTTAGTTATTAAGTTGGAATAAAATAATTTTCTTTTGAAAATTTTATTTTATTAAAAGAGAATAATCTTTAAGTTATTAACCAAAAATACTTAAAATTACAAAAATTTTCTTTATCTCAAGATTTAATTATTTCAATTTATTATTAATTTTCATAAAATGTTTTCTTTCTAAAATAAATACTAATTTTTTTATTCTAAATATTGAAAATAAAGTTAATATGAATAATTTCTAAGAAGAGAAGATTTAAAGTAAAAATTTAAAGAGTAAGGTAAGAAAATTCTTACTGAGTTTTAGCTTTCCGTCATACTTGCTATATGCTCAAACTCCACATCACAAAATCATCAATCAAAATCAAGCATTATCAATTATAACTAAATAACATCAATCAATCAATCAATCATAATCAAATCAATTAAATATCATTAATACATATCATAATGTAAAATTTAATGATTATTAATATAGTCAATTTGAGTCCATTTGGTCAATTCCTCGCATAGGTATATGTAAGTCCATATAATCCAGTCCTTGCATAGGTATAGTTCAGTCCATATGGGTCATAGTAGTCCAAGTCCTTGCATAGGTATAGTCCAGTTTATATAGGTTATAAAAGTCCAAGTCCTTACATAGGTAGGTTAGAGTTAGTTAAATCAGATATTTAATTTAAAATTTATTAAAAATTTTAAGTTAAAAAGTTAATATTTTTAAAATAATAATATTATCAAATTTAAAAGGAGTAGGGGACTCCTCCCATTATTCTTATGTCTTTTCATATTATACTCTTATCTCACTCCCCCTTACCTTGAGTTGTTAACCAAAAGAGATTTGCTTTGCGCCTCCGATTTCTAGAAATATTAATACCAATCTTATTTCAGTATAAGCATAAGATGAAGATTAAGATTACTACTTAAAACAGAATGGTAAATTTTGAATAGTGAATAGTAAATAGTGAATAGTAACAGTAAAAACATGAATAGTAACGGTAAATAGTAAAACATGAATAGTAACGGTAAATAGTAAATTATGAATAGTAACAGTAAATAGTAAATCATGAATAGTAATAATAAATAGTAAAACGTGAATAGTAAAGGTAAATAGTAATAGTAAATAGTAATTTACTATTTAAATAGTAATTTACTATTGTAATAGTAATTTACTATTGAAATAGTATTTTACTATACAGAATAGTAACTTAAAATAATATTATTTCTAGTATAATAACAGATTTCTAAAAACGATATGAAAATAACCCAAAAAATATAAAAGAGAAGTATTCTTACCTTAGGATTTTAGCAGAACCTTCTTCCAAAAAAATTTACTTCTCTCTCTCACTTCCACCACTATCTCACTAGCACTACTATATTAAGAAAACTTAATCTGAAATTGTGAATTCTAAAGAAGAAATCCTTCGGTATTTATAGGAAAAAAATTTACTATGCATTCTATTATTTTAATATAAAAGTACTATGCATTTTTGAATTTTTTATTCTTGGTTACTGTGCATCTTTTGAAAATTTCATACATGCACAGTGTTTTTCATAGTAACTATCGGCAAAATTATTAAGTCAAATAGTAACCCTTCACTCGGTATATTTTAAATATTCAAAATGAGTCTTTTTTGAAATTTAGCGATATTATATCAGTCCTCACTAATTTTATAATAAGTAATATAAAGCTGAAATTTTAAAAATCTAAAATTTTCTGTTAATAAAAATTTATTGATACATTTTCAATTTTTTAACGATTAGAAAAAATCAAGATTTTTCTCAAACCGATAATTTTTAGATAAGTCTACTTGAAACGGATTTTAGAAAATTTTCTTATAATTTAAATTCACTTTCTTATAAATATTTTTAATTTAAGTCACTTATATGAATTTAAAATTATTTAAAAAATATTATTTTATTAAAAAAATTCCAAAATTCCAAAAAATTCCAAAAAATCATAAATAATACGTAGATTAAAAAGTTCTAAAGAACCATAATTTAATTTCTTCAAAATTTCAATATAAAAATAAAAATAGGGGTGTTACAATATTGCCTGGGATGGATTATAGAAACCGAAGATACATTAGAGGAGGCTTAATTGCGAGCCTTGGGATGAGAGGGTGCTTCAGGTGACCTGGGGTCGCTCCCTAGTGTCGGGTACTTTCACAATAAAAACTTTCTCAGTCTGACTAGTCTCTAAGTGTTTCCACGCCAGTTGAGCTATTCATATGCTATGAAGGCATTTATGTTGTTATCCGAAATTATGGAACAGGGTAAACTCCTGGTTGGCCCAATGCAAACTAAAACTTTAAGGGCCCACATGCATAAACTGAATGAGATAGTATTAAAAGCATTACATGTCATACATGTGATTGTGATATTTTGTGTGAATGATTGTGAATGAAAGTATGATTGTTATGCGTATAAAAACCCTACAATTATAATTAATTATGTATGAGATTATGAATGATATTATTTTATTAGATTGTGAAAACCCTTATGCTTATGTCTTATCTGTAAAGTATTATATTCTATTTCTCACTCCTTCTTGTTTGAATTTTGTGTCCAAAATATATGTTATATGATATATAACTAGCGGTTCAAGATGGAAGGACATGTAATTACAAGAGGGTAAAGTGGTCTTATCCTCAATCAGATAGATGAAGAGATATGACAAGAGTAGGATTCCAAAACTCGATGGTTCAAGGACTAGGAAATGATTGGTCACGTTTGTAGTAGAGGTATAGTTTAGTTTAACCTTGCCTTATTACAATATCAAGTTAGATAATTGTAACAAGGTAAAGGTTAAACTTTGATAAACTTTCCCATCCGAATATAATACTGTAATGATTTATCACTTATGATTTCTATAAATTATTTTATCATTATGGACAAATATTGAAAGACAATGTTTTTTTTTTACTTTCAATATTCAAAGGAAATCAGATGTATATACGTCCTTGTATACGTGAGATAAAGAATGATAAATATGTATATCTTTCTAAAAGTTTTTTTTTATATATCTTGTGTATATAAGGGGGTGTTACAAATTAAACGATAGTTTGTTTGATGTCTAAGTAACCTAATAGAACTCTAAAACGGAAAAGTTAGAACTTTAGGGGGTTGGTCTTGGTAAACTTGAGAGTAAAAGATAAGGTAAAAACTCTTTACACACCATTACAAAGAAATTGTTAACCTAAAAATTTCAAGATACGTTTTAATTGATTTCATTCCCGAAGAACTTCTGATTTGCACTTTTTAATTACTTTGTTTTTGATTTCTTTACATAAAATCTCTATTCTTGCTTGTTTAGATAAATAATATCATTATTCTGAGTACTTGAGAACATAGTCCCTGTGGAGATGATATTTTTTATATTACGCGATAAACCTGTACGCTTGCGGGGTGTCAAGGGACAAACCAAGGGAAGAACCGTAAATAACCAGGGGCAATCATTACTCTAGCACGCTTATCATAAATGCATTTCAGCTAAGGTGGGAAACAACGCAATGACTAAAATTTCAAACTAACTGATAAAGAGTTGGCACGTGGCAAATAGGAACTGTATTAATTGATGAGCCATTAAAGAGGGCTATGTGGGCAAGGCCAAAGAAAACCAAGAGGCCAAGTATATGTTATCAAATCGATTATCATCCAAATGAGCAGTTCAAGACAATGCACAACAACAACCAAAATTGAGGGGCATATGATCCTAACATGATGATCATTGTACTAACCACGGCAGGATGACATACCAAGTCGAATCCCAACAAGAGGCTCATCTCATATAAGGACGAGATACCATGGGTCCCTAAAGAGGACCTCGTCCATTAGGATAGCTATGTTAGCTACCACGTCACCAATAAAACCTGCAAAGGTACTTGACCATAACACTATTGCGTCGTACACCAGTCCCCACTATAAATACATGTCTTATGAACAATGAAAGGTACACACTTATTACACAATTAATCTTTGATTCGTTATTTATCACATCATCTTGTTGTGCTCTGAGTTCCTTTTGTTGACTTGGGCATTAAAGGTGACACAACCTCTTTTTGTCTCGTCTTTAACATTTATGCAAATCAAAACAAGGTCTGGAACACACCATCCAATCTACCCTCATTAGATACTGTCCTTTACAAAACCTGAAACCAATTTGATTAGTAACTTTAATAGAAAAGTAAAACCTAATTTAATTTACTGATCTTTATACCAAAAAAAATTAACCATATGCTCTTGGGGGATACCTTTTAGTTTCTCTAAAAAACGAATAACATCTTAAATTTATTTAATAAGTATTCATTATTAAAATGATAACCCTTTTTATTAAAAAAAAAAGAACTGATAAATTTTTTTAAAAAATAACTCAATTGTATTCACGTTACCAAACTTATACATTATACTACTTTATTAGAGTTATTCCTTTTCATGCCGCGTGGATGGATAAAAACTTGTCGACGTGTGGAGAAAGCGACATTGAGTAACCGACAGTGACGTATATGTGATAAATAAAATACTGATCTAATTAATTTTACACATATTAAAAACAATAATTAAAAGGAGTAATTTATATTAATATTATTATATAATTCTTAAAATATCTTTAATATTATTTATTATTTAAAGATCAGTGACCTAAAGAAAACATATTTAGTAAACAAACATTTAAAGACGTTAAAAAAATATAATTTTACTTATATTAAAGAACTAAGAAATTCTATTAAAAATTATTTATATTTGGAACCGAA
Organism: Clitoria ternatea; assembly: GCA_037962975.1. NCBI lineage: Eukaryota > Viridiplantae > Streptophyta > Magnoliopsida > Fabales > Fabaceae > Clitoria > Clitoria ternatea. Next base: position 145,892,581 of record CM075673.1, read on the forward strand.
TATAGTGTTATCTAACGTATATAACCTTAAAAATATAAAAAAATTAAAAGATTTTTCACTCAAAATTAATATTATTTTATCTGTGATTTTCAGTACAAGTTTAATATAATTTTAATAAAAAATTTAATAATTTTATTTTGTATACAGATTTCACAAGTTAAATAAATAATAATAAATGTTTTTTTAAACATACGCAAGGATCTTGTGCATGATAAAAAATTCAAATGAGTTAGTTTTTATCTTAAAAATTACAAAACATTACACTTACGCTGATTTTCAACAAAAAAATTATATGTTTTTAATTTCTTATGCAACATTATACAAGTTAGAAAAATCCTAACAATAATATTAAGATTCAGTTTGGTGGTCAAATAGAAAAGAAAAAATGATAAGATAAAAACTTTATAGAAAAGGATAGGATAGGAGTAAAATAGAGAAAGACCATGGTAAATTTTTATCCTAGTCTTTGATGTACATTCAGATAAAATATAAGGATATATAATAATAATAATAAATATAATAATAATAAAATAATAATAAATATGCATTCCTAACCTAACTATCGTCTTAGCCTATAAATTACAAAAGAACAATAAAATAAAACAACCAATAGGATAGTCACTATAATATCTTATTGGCACACTAAATATAAATAACATGATTGACTTGTTTATCTTATCATAACTCTTTTAGCCCTTCTACCAAATGAGACCTAAACATTTACATAAAATTCTATGTTTTAGATTTTTTTTTCTTGTAAGAGAAAAATATTATTAACAAATAAATCGTAAAAGAACGAAGCTAAATTAGCTAGTTGAATATTTACAAAAACTGTTTTCAGCATTTAAACCTATATTTGCTCGACAGAAAATAAGAGAAAGGAAAATGAGATGAATGGAAAGAAATGAAAAATTTAATTAGAAAAATGAAATTGAATTAAAGAAGGAAAAAGATGTTAAGAAGTTAGCTTAATTAGTTAAACAAAATATGAGTTGGTATAAACTTCTTCACGCATATTGAATTTCTACCAGAAAAATAAGATAAAAGAATTTTCCTTCTTCAATCAAACATATAAATATTTCATAATTTGCACAATAAAATATCATGAAGGCAGTGCCACATAATACAAGAGTGTTTGTTTTTTTAAAATATAATACAAGTTTTATCATAATACAAGAGTGTTTGTTTTTTTAAAAACAAAAAAGTTTTATTAGGAAGAACCTTGAAAATAATTTATATTAATATATTATTTAATTTATTTTGATAAGTCGTTTATTTAGTTAAGTGTGTGAAATAAGTTGCTATATTTTTAAAATTTTAGGGTAAATTACAATTTCTTCTTTTTAACATATACAGATATATTTCTATTCCTTTCCCGTTCCCTTTTATTTTTTCAGAAGGAAAAGAATATAGGTGAGAAGTTTCAAGGCTTCACAGTCATTATATAACAATTGATGAATATTTTTAGGCATAGGTGTTCATAAACTAATGTCATCTAATATAAACCATAAGACTGAATTGAAAAACCCAAAAACTAAATAAATCACAAATCAAGTTAACGAAAAACTACGATATCATTTAGGGTGGTGTTTAGTTTTAAAAATTTTAAAAATCAAAACCTCCTTTTAGTTTTCAGTTGCATATTTTAGTTTTTACGGTTTTGAATTTTAAAAAGTTGTTGTAAAACTCAACTTAGCAAGTGGTGGATGACGTGGTAACATTGGTGGTGATAATGGCCGCAACGATGGTTTTAGGGTGGTGGTAACAACAATAGCGGTGGTGACGGTGATACTGACAGTCATAGAAGTTTTGTAACATCCTAAAAATAGGATTTATTAGCAAAGCATGATTTAAAGAGGGATTTAAAGGAATATGAGAGATTAATTAGAACAATTTTCAAAATGACGAATACATCCCTAACAAATATCGTAATGACTAACGCATCCCTAAGATATTTAAAATCAAAACTCTCTCTCTTTCCTTCATTTTCATTTCAAAAACATTAGAGAGTGAGAGATCTTGGTTCTACTTCTTCGTTCCTTCCAAAATCAACATCTCTAATCCTTTCTTTTCCAAATTCCTTTCAAGATCATTAAATTGAAGTGGAAATTCATTCCCCTAATTCTTCTCTTTCACGTGGACAGCCATGGAGTAAGGGAGAGAGAGCTTGAAATCCTCTAATTTAAGATTCGAAAAGTTTCGGAAGTTTTGGAGTTCGAAGTTAATCGAAAACAAACACCAGAAGTCGTTGAAGCTTGTCGGAGTTATTTGATTCGAGGAATAGAGATCGAGGTTTACAATTTACGGTTGTGAGTGTTCGATAGCTCACGGATCTTCTAGGATTCTCTATACAAAGTAGGGGGAGCTTTACATTTTAAATGAATAGTTTATGAATGGATTCAGGATGATATTGTTATGTTAATTGTTATATGCTATGAATTATTAGTAGGATATCCCGACTATATGATACATGGAACCTATGTGTGTAAAGATATATGTATGTATGAGTTATATTGATTTAAATAAATGGTTCTTATGCATGAGATGTAGTAGGATACTTGATTGATATGAATTATATGCATGATATGCAAATTGAGATAGCATGATATGCTGTATCTGTACATGAATATAAAATAGAATTTATATGATTGTGGTTTTGAGGATTCTACAAAAAACCTTGGGTGGGACTCAAGGCAACCTCTTGAGCGGGGCTCAGGGTTTAGCCCGTGACACTACCGTTGTCACTGAGAGTGATTGTGTCACGTGAGAGGGCAAACGGTTTGGTACCAGTAAAATGGCTGGATCAACTGAGAGTTGAGTATATGGCCGAGAGCCAGTGTTGCAAGACAAAATAAAACTTAATAATAAATGATTGGATCCAATTAAATGAGCATGTATATGCATTGATGAATGTTGTTGAGAACAACATGGATTGTATGGCCATTTGAGAATATGTGAATGTACGATATGTGAATGGTAGATTTACTAATGTGGTTGTAAATATTATTTGTATATATTAGTGAATTGTATAAGTGATCCGATTCAATAACTGTCACTTAACATGTAAGATGCTCATCCCTATTTATGGTTATTTTTACAGTGGATATAGGAAGAAGTGAAGGTATATGAAAGCTCACTTAGCATGAACATGGGTTGTCATATGCATATTTGTACATAGCATGGACAGTAGTATGTATTTTCCTTGGCTGGCTCTTGATAACTCATTATGTTATGTATGAATAATTAGTGGTTTTGGATAATGGGTAGCTTCACTAAGAAGCTTGGAATCTGACTATGTATATGAATATATTCTTATGTTCATGATAAAGATATGATTTATGAGTTTGAACTTATAGAGTTGAAATGATGCATATCCATATAGTGCAAAATTAGGAACTGGAAGAGTGAAGTTGTGATCCGATGAATCTTTGGACAGTCGGAAGGAATCGATAGATTCCCTATATCACTTATGAATTGTTTAAATAGGTTTTGATATATTTGAATGAAATTAGAAAGATTTAATGCATAGCAATTGCATAGTTTGGTTATCTTGTATTTTTCTGCATAAGTCAATCATATGTTAGAATTTTGGCAAACGGACATCGCCATTAGCCTCAGAATGGGGAAAACATAGTGCCTATGAAGTTTCATAGTAATTGGACTTAAAACGGACAAAATTCATAGGCTAGAAATTGAATTATGGGGTTGGAATGTCATTTTGTAAGAAAAATCAGAGTTTCAGGTCCCTGCTGCATAATTCGCTCAAACGAGATGATTCTCGCTCAAGCGAGATAAGTCGGTTTCAAGAAAGAAGCTCACTGGTCAGATTACGCTCAAGCGAGGCATGTGTTTGCTTAAGCGTGTGCCAGGAGAAACCATTTTGTGGCAATCACGTGTAAGCGAGGGAAGGCTCGCTTAAGCGAATGAGGGGAAAAATGGTTCTGTAGTGAACTCGCTCAAGCGAGTGTGTCACGCTCAAGCGTGACCACGCTGTAGAACGCCCACGCTCAAGCGTGAGTAGTGGCACGCTCAAGCACACCTGAGCCTATGGTTTCCATGCTCAAGCGTCAAGGGGAGCCGCTCAAGTGTGCTCGTGCCCTTGATTCCCTTCTCTTCACGTTCAAGCGTGAGGCAGCGTGACTGAGCGTGTGGATGCATGCTCGCTCAAGCGAGCCAGGTTACGCTCAAGCGACCCTTCTTGATTTCGCTTAAGCGAGAAGGGGTTTCGCTCAAGCGTGAGGCACATATTCTAGATTTCTCATTTTCTTTTAATTTATCTATTTCTTTTTATTTATTTATTTATTTATTTATTCCTATTCCTTTTATTTTATTTTATTGCTTACTTTTTTGGGTATTATTACTATTATTATGAAATTACATTTTCTTTTGTTTAATAATTAGATTATGCTTTCTGCTAATCCTTACGATGATCACAATATTGATTGTCTAAGGAGCACTTTTAATTAATTTTCACACCTTCTCATATCGCCATATATGGGATGGGTTCTTTTAAATGGTCTAGGGGTATTTGTTAAATTTTCATTTCGCGGATTTTTTCTACAATTTATTTGATTTAATAAACCGTAAAAAATTTATCCTCGATTTTATTAATCTAATTAATCATATTGGATTAGGATGTTTTAAGTTTAGTGCTTGTAGTTTAAGGTTTAAGGTGGCGACAACGACGAAGACAACGACAATGGTGAATGTCATAGTGGTGGTTGTGATGGTGGGTGGTGATGACCGCAATAATAATCGTGGTAGCGATGGTGACAATTATGGTGATGGTGGTAGTGGTTATGGCGACAGTGACAGAGGCAGTGGAGATAGCAGTAACAACCATGATGGTTAGGGTGGTGGCAGTGGAGATGGTTTATGGTTTAGCATTTAGGGTGGTGACAGTGGTGACAATTGTAATGGTTTAAGGTTTATGGTAGTGGGGCGATGATGGTGGTGGTAATGGTTATGACAATGGTTATGGCGATGGTTGTGGTAGCAATGACGATAGTGGCAAGTGGTGGTGGTGGTGACTAGAACACCTTTAATTACTAATCAATAATTCATGTTTCAAAACCAAAATTTCACCAAGATATTTTTTCTCCAAAATAAAACAAAACAAGAGTATTAAATCTAATTAATATAATGGTACAATTGAAATGAATTATATATTGAGTATAGAGAAACAATCTGAATAAATTACATATAAGAAAGTTAATTAAAATAAATTATATTAATTCATAAATTCCAAAAATTTCCCAAAACCTATTTTCTTTATATAAAATAAATGTATTAAGTTAAATCAAGAAAATGAGACAATTGAAATCAATTATATAATAAGTATACAGAAATAATTAGAATCAATTACATATAAGAAAATTGATATAGGATTAAATTCTAAAATACTTCATAGTTATTATTAAATCATTAGATAAAGTTATAGAGTATTAATTACTATATTCATCCAAAATAAAGAAGATAATAGTTAAACATAACTTTAGCAAGAAAGTAAACTCTACGGCCCAAGAGCAATTATTGTCAATAATATAGAAACAAACAGAGTGGTCTACTCATTGGACCACAATATTTATACCGAACTCCTTTCTTAGGATATACTATGCTTATTGTTCTAATCCTTTAAATTTCCACTTTGTATGAACCACTAATTTGAAAATGAATGAAAGAAAACACAAAGAAAGGAGTGAGAAATGAAATACAATATTATACAAACAAGACATAAGCATAAAGGGTTTTCACAAATATTATAACTATAGTTTTAATCATAATCACATTGTAGATTGTCTTGAATGCATGAATGTAACGTAATAGAATGTTTTTAATATCTTAACTTACTCTATCCATGCGTGTGAGCCCTTTAAAGTTTTATTTTGTATTAAGTTAGTCAGGAATTGACATTGTTCCATAAATTCAGATAATATAATTGCCCTTAAGGCAAAGGAACACATTAATTGACATGGAAACACTTAGAGATTAGCCAAAATAAATAGAGTTTATTGTGAAAGTACCCGACATTAAAGAGTGACCATAGGTCCCCTAAAGCACCTATTCACACTATCTCATCCCAAGGCTTATAACTGAACCTTCTCTAATGTATTCTCAATTTCTATAGTACATCTCTCACCAATATCACATCACATCTTTTCTATTGTATATTTCATGATACATGAATTATTCGTGAATTTAGGTTGATTAAGGCTTTTGGAAAACCAACTAACAAATATCCATGAGGCCTATGAATTACGATATACCACACTAATAAACTGTACATTTCCATAACTCAAATAAATTTTTATTACACAAAATTTTGTACTATTACATAATCTTTCACAAATCAAATCTTATCAAGATTGAGTTTTAAAGCCTTAAATATATCAGAACCTCCTTTAATGAATATGTTAGAAAAACACAAAACTAATTTACTTTAAACTTGAATATAAGTCATAAACCTTTTTAGATTATTAACCATATATAATACTTGAAAAATTAATACAAAGTAATTTAATAATATTTCTAAACACCTTAAAACATAAATTTTCTTATTTTTTAAAGAATTTTAAAATGAATTATTAATATTAGTAAGAAAAATTGTCATTTTCATTCAATATAAAATACTCTAAATTTTGTAAGATTGTTTTAATAAAACAATTTCTCTTTTTTATCAGAAAATGACTAGAAATCCTTTTCAAAATTACATTTAAATAATTATTCTCTAAAAACAAAAGAAAGCTAAAGAAATTATTACACCTACATGGGAATTAGGAAGGACTTTTGTCAAATAATCAAGAGATCAATATTTAAGGAAATGACTTAGGATCTATTCGTTAATGGGTCAAGTTTAATGAAATTTATGCTACATTAGGTTGATTGAATTGTATAATCATACTAAGTAGGATAACATATGCTTGAGAGGGAGGATGTTGAAACCTAATCCCGACGCTTTTGTTTATATTTACTTCAGTTTTTGTGTTTTTATTACCACAACTGAACTGGTCTGAACTGGGGTGTAGAATCCGATGTAGGAACCAGTCACAAAAGTTGGTGATCTTAATATTTGTACACCGGTACAATGGGTATCCGGTATTATAATCTGACCTCTCAGTGGGAAAGACCGGTCTTGTTGTCCTGGAGATCCTTCACACCAAAGTTTCACATTGTTAGGGGGCGAAAGGTGGTGTCACCTGTGAAGATTCTCCGACGCTCAAGTTAGTAGAGTGTATGAGAACTCAAAGAACTCTTAAGCAATGCAATAGTATAATAAGAGTAAGAACAACGTAACCTTGCATGCGTTGGAGAATATACTATTTATAGTGAACATGGAAAATGAATCGTTGGGCGCAAGTGGGCCCAGGGGTTCTGATGCCGTGTATAGCATATCAATCAGAGTAGTTCAATGTTTAGTGTGTGATAGAGGGTAGGTCAATGATCAGTGTATGATTCTGACACAGGAATGGGGATAATCCACCTTTTCCATATATCACGCCTGTAATTATACTTGCTCCTTTTAGTGAATGATTTTAGTGAATGATATAGACATATTCCGTTGTGCAGGGTATCTATTTTGATAAGTAATGACTCCACTTATCTTATCGAGACACTAAGGCAAACAGTTATACGTGACAGAAGGATGAGAGCGGATGAAGCATCCGGTATCTCGGATGCAACCTCGGATAACCGGTAAAGGATGGACTCCTAATATGATGTCTTTACAGTATGGATATTGACATGCGATATTGGTTGTCCTTCCAGTACTGCCAAGATGACGTATCATTATTGGGGGCCGGTATCCAGACCGGATCATTTGTCCCCTAGCTTGTGTGAAGGACTGTTAAGTTTCTCATATAAGCTATACTGTTTGCGAGAGATCTGGATGCCGGCATCGGATGCAAAAGTTCTTGTTAAAATACGTATAGGTTCTATGCTGAGACTATGCCTGATGGGCCGTTATTATGGGTGAAATGATCGTTCTTATGGCATTCCCACAACGGGTTTGGACAAAAATTTTGTAAGAAAGAAATTCCCAAGAGTTTTTGGAAATTGAAACTCTTGGTATTCGAGTGGTTGCTAGAATGCATTTAATGCGTCTGAAATGATTAGACAATAAATGTCTTTTAACACGTGAGTCATCATTGCTTCAAAAATATAACCGTCGTTAGGGCTATCTTTGGGCCTGGACTTTGGATATTAGGGCCCATTTCACTCGAAACTTTTCGTGAAGCGTCGCCAATTCGCGCCTTTAACTATGAAATGACAGGTTCGTTTAAATTAAAAAAGTTACGTTTTGGGGCATGCGATACAATCCTTGGTCGATTGTTGCACTCGTTCATTACCTATAAAAGGGTGACTTAGCAAGTTTCAAAATTCACTTTTGCCTTCAAGCTTAGTGAAACTCTACAAAAATTCTGAAGACCCTATTGTTGTCGTTTTTGTGAAGTTCTCATCACTTTTAACTCATTTTTTAGGTAACCTCTTTCATCCCTAAACTCACATTTCTTTAAATTTCTTTACACCACTACCATGCTCCCTAGGCAAAATAGCACTGGTATCTTGAACAGGGGGAAAAATAGCTCTCGTGCCCCCTCGGGCCACCGTGGTGGGAGGATTCTGTAAACCTTCATGTGGCTGTGTCTCATCATTCAGAGAGGGTTGGAACTTCCTCTTTGCGGTTGCCAGTGGTTCGGTACCGCCCTAAGGATTCCTTCGGCTCGAGGGCTATCAGTCTCTCTGACAGTGGATCAAGTGCAGAAGGGTACCTCTCTGGTGATGTTGCCTTTTATCATAGCGCTAAAGCATTTCAGCATGCATCAGCCAAAATAGAGGTTCCAGGATCTGGAAAAACGCTAATTCTCCACACTGCTAAGGGGTGTGTCAACGTGGTTGCACACCGGTTGAATTGGGAGAGGATGAACAGGAAGCACCCATATTGTTGGGTTGAAGAAGAATTTAAAGAAATACCCTCACGTCACGCCAAGGAAGATGGGAGCCCAGTGGAGCCGCGCTTCCGATTCTACTTCAGGAAAGATACAAGGGATGTTTCCTCATTCTCGTACCCCGACCGATGGAAAGAGTATGCCATCTGGTCCCAGACGAGAGGTCGGTGTACATGTACGACTTCGTCTTTCAAAATCTGGGGGTGCGTTTCCCCTTAACGGAGTTCCAAATGGCCGTCCTCCACTTCCTGAACTGTGCCCCCACGCAACTGTATCCGAACGGTTAGGGTCTGGTTCGTGCCCTAGAAGTCCTTGGGAAACACTTCAACTTTAAAGCCACTGTGGCAAAACTTTTTTACTATTGCCAAGTGGTTCGCCGGGCGAATAAGAAGGGCGGCCTTGGGTTCATCACGCTCCAGGGTGACTCGAGAATAATAAACTTCAAATCCTTCATTGAATCTGTGAAGATTGACGGTCATTCATTCAAGCAGTACTATACGTGAATTCGGGTGAAGAACAATAAGCCGGTCTTCTGGCTTAATAAAGAGGGGATTTCGAAATTCCTAACCAGCTGGACGCACGACCACTTCCTGCTAATAAGCCGTGCTTACTATACCGAAGAGGGCGAACTCTCTCCTCACTCCTAGAGGTGCTTAGTGCCATGAGGTCCTGCTCAGTGGCCCTCAAGGGGTTTTCCTGCAAACTCCTTTTTGGGGACGCTGATGTCAGGGATGAATACCTTAGTAAATATCTGTTCTCTTGCTTTTATATTTGTTTTGTATTATATTTACCATTCTAACCTCTCTACTAATGTCTACCTTTCTTTTTTTTATAGAACAAATCAAAAAAGTTTCCACCGAGATGCTTTCCTTGAAGTCTATGTTGGCGGATGATGATTCTTCCTCAAACGAGAATAACATTCAAGCCAAGAGGAATTCCTTTAAGGCTGATGCTCCATTAATTCCATTAACTTTTGATGTGGGAGAAGAAGTGCCCCTCCTCAAGGAAAAGAGCGACGAGGAGCAGACTCAGGAACAAGAGCAAGAATAACCTGCCCCCGAGAAAAAGAAAAGGAGGAGGGTGCTGGTCAAGGCCATATAGAAGAAAAAACCTTCCGCTGAAGGATCTCCCAAGAAACACCAGAGGACCCTAGAGGAGACCGGTATGAAGAAAGACAAGGCGAAAAAATCGGTTGAATCCTCCTCTACTCTTTCTTCCCATACTGACTCAGGAGTGGGGTCGGAGGATAAAATACCTATGATCAGCTCCCCTCCGAGAGGGTTATTCCTCTCCCCCTTCCTCTGGTTCCAAGGCTCTATACCTCCTACACTCCCCAAACTAAGATATTGCCTTTGACCTTCTCTTGAGGCTGCTGAAGTAAGGAGTGTTTGCAAGGCCGGCCGCTGGCAGCTGGATGAACTTTCAGGCTTGCTAGACTCCTTAAGCGAAAAGGTGGATTACATGGAACAAGTTAAAAAACTTGAAGCCGATATCGCTGTGAAGGAGGCCTGGGTAGCCAAGCAGGCAGAAACTGTAAGGGGAGTTGAATCAGAACTGATAAAGGCTAAGGAGCTGGTGCAGAAGAAGACTGAAGAAATAAGTGGTCTCCATATGGCGAACAAGTCTTTGGAGCGACAAGTTTCTGAGCTTCAACAGTAGAACAAGTCAATTCCCCTCTTGCAAGAAGAGCTCCAGCTTGAGAAAAAGAAATATGCCAAGTTGAACGAGGACCTTGCAGCAGCAGAGGCCGGCCACAGCAAGAGCGTGGGAGAATGGGAGGCCAGGTAGGAGGAGTTGCTGGCCCAAATCGAAGAACTGAAAAAGGGGAGTGCGTCTGCTGGCCTAATGGAAGAGGAAAATGCCAAGCTTTGGAAAAGGCTGGCTGCTTCCAAGGCTAAGGCAACCAAGGCTTTGGAAATATGCAAAAATGTGGCCTTTGAGTCCTTTGGCCTAGCTCTTCGCCAGGTCTTCTATCGCAACCCCGATGTGAAACTCAATTTATACGGGCTTCATCCGTTCTACAAGTTTCACAGAGGGAAACTAGTTGTGGTGAAGAGTGACGGCTCACACGAGGATCCTCCCAGTTCCCTTTATGAATTGCCTCTTTTCCCTGAGGGCCAGAGCATGGAGCCACCATCAGTCACTCCAGGCCCTGAAAGTGCTGCTCAAGAAAACGTTTCAAAAGATAAGGAGCCCGGAGGTGAAGGAGCCCAAGATCAGAGGAATGAAGGGGAAGAAAAGGAAGTGCCCATAACAGAGCATCATGCCTCTTAGTTTTGTATTTTTATTTCATTACTGTGTACTGGGATCAGCTCCAACTTTATCACAACTCATATAATTTTCTTGTGAATGAATGAAATTTCCTTCAAATTTCTGTCTCTGATATTTACAAGACATATACTGCTATAAAATGATTTGGGTATATACGTTATCTTGAGGTCGGATTGTGATAAACAGATGATAGAACGGAGAAGTAAACCTGTGAATACTGTCCCCAAGTGTGAGTGTGTTGGGAGATGAATACCCGTTATAAGACACTACCCTTAACTCTTTAGGAATGGGAGATTTAGTCCGTTCTGATAATAGATGAAGTTGTCGAATTACCCGTAGAGTAATATCGTTTCAAATAGAAGTATCCAACTGTAAAGAACTGCCTCAATCATAAGGATGATGACTGGGCCCTCAATCATAGGAGTGGTGATTGGAATTGTCCATGCCAGGAGTTACATCGTTAATTCACAAAATAGGTGATTGAGATTATCCATCCTGAGGAAACTACTTCAATTACAAGGGTAATAATTGAATCTTCACCAATGTTTGGCCAAACCTACTAGTTGTACTTGGAGTTCGATTTATTCCTACAATCCAAGCCTTCGACTGGGGTTCAGTACATCCTTGCGAAAGTTTGATCCTAGAACCCATTTTTTGAGGTTCGGTTTAATCCTACAACTCAAGTCTTCAACGGTGTTCGGCCAAACCTACTAACCGTACTCAGAGTTCGGTTTAATCCTACAATCCGAGCCTTCGGATGGGGTTTGGTACAACCTTGAAAAAGGTTTGATCCTACAACCCACTTCACCACTCGAGGAATTGCATCGCCAATCACAGAATAGGTGATTGGGATCATCTGTGTCCTGAGGGTCTTCATATACAGCGGCGTAAAGCTATAAATTATAACACAGAAAAAGAGTGAAACAGCAAGTACATGAATTACATTCTCATTAAATTGGACAAGGGTTACAAAGAGAACGTAGTTGGGGTCATGCCTCGTTAAAACCTTCTTAAGAAAAAACCATTGGGAAAAAGCTCAAGTAAGGAAAAAGAGTACATCCGTCTTACCAACTAGCTATAATAAATACGTAAGTTTTGAGCGTTCCGCTTATTACGGATCGGTGTGCCATCGAGCTCTTCCAAATGGTATGATCCTTTGCCAGTCACCTCAGATACTCTGTATGGGCCTTCCTACGTCGGTGCTAACTTTCCTTGGTGTGCAAATTTGTTTCCCACACTTGCCTTCCTCAAAATAGGCTCTCCGGTGTTGAAAGCTCTGTGTTGAATGTGCTTATTGTATCGGAGGGTGGCCTTCACTTTTATCGCCTGATCCCTGACAAAAGCCTCTTCTCTTAACTCCTGGAGAACATCTAGCTCTGACGCCATATTGGCATTGTTGTTCTCCGTAGAAAAATATTCCATCCTCGTTGATCTAGTCTGGAGCTCTACCGAGATCATTGCCTCGACCCCATAACTAAGACGATATGGGGAATCATTGGTAGAAGAATGAGGTGTAGTGCGGTATGCCCACAAAACGTGACATAGCTGATCAGTCCATCCACCCTTTGCTTCCCTAAGGCACTTCTTCAATCTTTTCAGCACTTCTCTATTGGCTACCTCAGCTTGGCCATTCATCTAAGGATGTTCAGCAGACGAGAAGATTTGGACTATCCCTAGCCCTTCAAGCAACTCTGCGAACTTCCTATCTGTAAACTGGGTACCGTTGTCGGTTACGATCCGCCCTGGGACGCCGAACCGTGCTATGATATTATCATATACAAAACATCGTGTCCGTGCTGACATGATATGCACTACTGGCTCCGCTTTGATCCATTTGGTGAAATAATCAACTCCCACGATGAGGTACTTAATGCCCCCAGGCGCTGTTGGGAATAGGCCCAAGATATCGAGGCCCCATTGATAGAAAGGCCATGGCACCACGGATGAAGAGAGTTCTTGGGCCGGTGTGTGATGAAGATTGGAAAATCTCTGGTAAGCATCACACCTCTTGATGAAATCAATGGAATCTTGCTTCATCGTGGGCCACCAATATCCATCCCTAAGGATTTTTCTCATTAAGCTTCTTCCTCCAACATGGTGTCCACATTGCCCCTCGTGTACCTCTTCCATTACTCCTCGTATCTTGTTCTCTTTTAAAAAAAGGAGGTACAACACTGAGAATCCTCTTCTATAGAAAACACCGTCAACTATGGTGAAATATGGAAATTCCCTTTTTATTCTTCTTCTCTCCTTCTCATCAGTGGGTAGTTGTCCGTCAGCCAAGTAACAGATATAAGGGGTAACCTATGAATTCTCGTAGGAAGAATTGACCATTATGGCGTTCAGAGAAGGGAATAAAGGAATGCTGGGCGATGTCAGCGTACTCTGGACCACCGTAGTTGTACTGCCAGGCTGTTTTGTACTTACAAGTCTCGATAGAATATCTGCCCTAGTGTTTTCTTCTCTTGGCACATGCTTAAACTCCAATATATCGAACCTCCCTCTCAACTCATTCACACAGTTCAAATATAACTGAAGTTGGGGCTCACGAACCTGGTATTCACCTTGAATCTATGATATCACCAGCTGTAAATCGCTGTATAATGTCACCTCTGTTGCCCCGATATCAATTGCCGTTCAAAGTCCAGCTAAACATGCCTCATATTTAGCCTGGTTGTTGGAGGTTTTAAAGTTGAATCGAAGAGAAATCTCCAGGTGCACACCGTCATCACTCTCCACAAAAACACCAGCTCCACAACCTTTACTATTCGATGATCCATCCATATAAATGATCCAGTGAGCACGAGGTATGGTTGGATCTTCCCCTGTCATCTCTACAACAAAATCAGCTAAAACTTGGGCTTTGATGGCTTCTTATGGTTCATAAGAGATTTTAAATTTAGAAAGTTTGACAGACCATTTGATCATCCTCCCCATGAGGTCTGTCTTGCTTGGAATGGAACGGAGTGGCAAATTCGTTCTTACCAAATTGGGTGTGCATAAAAATACGGCTTCAACCGTCATGAAGCCCAGATAACCGTGAGAGCAGCCTTCTCTATCTTCTAGTACCTGCTCTCTGCTCCCTACAACTTCTTGCTAGTGAAGTACACTGGCCTCTACCTCTCTAGGGTTTCCCTGACCAATGCTACTCCCAAGGCTTCATCCGAAATCGCCAAATACAAAATGAGGGATTCACCGGGGTCTGGCTTTACCAAGATCGGAGGACTCGACAATACTTCCTTGAGCTCCTGGAACACTTGCTCCTGCTCCTGTCCCCACTCAAACTTCTTAGACTTTTTTAGCACTTTATACAGGGGAAGTGGCCTATGTGCCATCTTAGGCATGAAGCGAGCCAAAGCTGCCACTTTTCCATTTAAAGACCGCACTTCCCTCAAGCTCTTCGGATTCTGCATGTCCAATATCGCTTGGCATTTTCCCTGATTAGCCTCAATGCCGCGCTAAGTCAACATGAAGCCCAAAAACTTTCTAGCTGGAACAACAAAAGTACACTTCAACGGGTTCAGTCTCATGTTATATTGCCTCAAGCGTGTAAATACCTGGCGTAAGTCTTCAACATGATCAGCTCCAGCTGGAGTCTTGGCAATGATATCGTCAATGTATACCTCCACCAGTTTGGTGTGCATGCCTTTGAACACCTTGTTAATCATACGCTGGTAAGTGGCCCCAACATTCTTCAAACCGAAGGGCATGACGGTGTAGCAGAAGATACCGCGATCATTGACTAAAGCTGTCTTCTCTTGATCCTCCTCCCACATCGAAATCTAGTTGTACCCCGAATAAGCATCCATGAAACTTAGGTAATGGTAACCAGACGAATCGTCCACCATACGATCAATATTTGGGAGAGGATATGGGTCCTTCGGGCAGCACTGGTTGAGGTATACGTAGTCAGTGCATATTCTTCACTTGCCATTAGCCTTCTGTACCATCACCACATTGGAAAGCCAAGAGGAATAGTGGACCTCCCTAATAAATTTGGCCTTTAACAACTCCTCCATCTACTCACAAGCTGCCTTCTGCTTCTCTGGTCCCATCCTTCTCTTCTTCTGAGCAACCGGCCTTGTCTCTGGATAGACGGATAATTTGTGGCAGCAGAAATTAGGGTCTATCCCAGGTATATTTGCAATAGTCCATGCAAAAAGGTCTTTGAATTCCTGGAGGAGTGTTAACAGACGCTGATCCATAACTGACTCCAGCTTGTCATTAATGTGAGTGACCTTCTCTGGGGAATCACCTAAAACAACGTCCCTGGAACCTCCATCCGGCGTTGGTTTTGATGGGTTGAGCAAATCAATCTTCAACTCCGCTCTGGGATCCAGATCAATCAAACTAACAGACCCAGCCGTTGTTCCTTCGTCATTCTACTTCCTCTTTTTGTTAAATGCCTCCAACTTTACCATATTCAGGCTCAGGTTGTAGCAATACCTGACCATCTCTTGATCACCTCGAAGGGATAACACACCATTGTCCTTGTCAATAAATTTGATAAGGAGGTGTGGAGTGGACACGATTGCTTCTATTGTGTTCAGAGTGGGCCGGCCTATAATCCTGTTGTAAGGGGATTCCATATCGATCACCAGGATTCTGGACTTCACCGTTCTTGCACCAGGCTCATCTTCGAAAGACACAAGGGTATCAAGATACCCATTAGTGGGTTGCCTTGCTCCATTAAAGGCTGTGAGTTCCTGTGTATAAGGCTGCAAATTTGCATAAGTAAAACTCATTCTTTTGAAGCAATTGTAAAAGATAACGTCATAGGAACTTCCCTGGTCAACGAGGATTCTCTTTACATCCTTATTAGCTATCACAGCAATAATGACCACAGCACCGTCACCCCCTGGGATGGTTGGGCCGAAATCATCGTCTGTAAATGAGACCACCATCGCTGTCATGCCGTCCCTGAAGGGGTGATTATCTCTGGCCTTCCCTTGTACAGATAAAATCATCCGATAATGATTCTTGTAAGCCGTAATGGACGCTCCTCCTCCAACAAATCCTCCAGCGATCATATCAATCACCTCGCGTCGGCCCTGCCTTTGCTGCTGGGGCATACCGTCTTGCTGAGCTCCTTCACTGATTACCACCCCCTTTTATTTCTCAGCGGCTGTGAATCTCCTGACTGGATTATGACTATTATTGCCCTCGTCATCGTGGTCTCTCCCTCTCTTCTCCACCCTGTCTGGTTCATCTAAGGATTTCTCCTTAAATAAGTACTACTTCAACTTTCCCTCTCTAATGAGGTTCTCTACTGCGTTCTTTAACTCCTTGCATTCATCTATGGTATGGCCGACCTGTTCGTGGAAAGCACAATATTTTCAAGAGTTACTAGGTCTTTTCATTAGAGGAGGCTTCCTTATCCCATAAACACTGAGCGTGGGCCAGCCAACTTCCCTCAAAATTTGAGAATTCCTGGAGTTTAGTGGGGCGTAGTTACTGAAAGAGGCCACATGCCTGTCCCGCTGTTGAGGTCGGGTGCTTATGAAATCATCTCTCTGGGCATGCCTCTCTGGCCTCACCCTCTCCTTATCTCTCCGCGGTTACTGTAGGGGCACTGATGGTTTCAGTCTAGCTGTTGTGGCTTCCAGGTGTATCTCTATGCCCACATATTTCGAAGCTTTCCTCCGGAACTCCTCAAACGTCATCAGAGGACTCTTTGCCAAAGACAAAGCAAAGGCTGATCTAGGTTGTAGAGCTTCAACAATAATGTAAAGTTGAATAGCCTCCATGAGGTTAGGCACCAAAGCTGCTTCCTTGTAAAACCTTTTCAGAAACTCTTTAAGAGTTTCGTTCTCTCCCTGCCTGATCTGAGCCAAGGTATGAGAAGTCCTGGGAATATCTCTAGAAATAATGAAATGGCTCTCAAATGCAGCAGCCATTTCCTCCCAAGAGTTTATCGAACATGAGGGTAAACTCTTGAACCAGCTAAGAGCTTCTTTCGTCAAGGTTCGTGGGAACATCCTGCACATTACATCTTCATCTGCTCCTAGATACATGGCCTCATACACGTAAGCATCAAGATGCTTAGTGGGATCTGTTTCTCCATTGTACTTTCTAATCGAAAGTGGCTGGGTGGTTTACAGATGCTTAGGGATAAGTACACTCATGAGCCTCCTTGAGAAAGGGACATTGAGTCTATACATCCCAGAGGTCACCACCGCCTGTTCCTTCCTTCTTCCACTGACTCTATCTCTAGAGTCCTGAGTTTGCTCCCTCTCCTCATAGGTGGGAATCTTCGAATATTGGAGAGTAGTGGACTTCTTTCTCGTAGATGTATGATGAGTCTTCTCAGCCTGAGACATGGCTTTGTCACCTGTCACCCTTTTCTCCCTTCTTAGCTCCATCAACTTCTCCTTGAGTTGCCTTATAACTTCATCTCGAGGGTCGAGAGTTACAACTGGTACCATTCTTCTCGAGTGGGTTATAGGAGATTCAAAATCAAGTCTCCTACCAGCTTGCTGATGGGTCACATCCTCCACGTGACAATCCACAAATCACGTCCATCTCCTTCCATGGTTAACTACTGAACTTCTGTGAAAAGTGGGAATAACTCTATCAAGTCCCACTGGGTGTGCCAATGAACTGGTCTGAACCGGGGTGTAGAATCCGATGTAGGAACCAGTCATAAAAGTTGGTGATCTTAATATTTGTACACCGGTACAATGGGTATCTGATATTATAATCCGACCTCTCAATGGGAGAGACCGGTCTTGTTGTCCTGGAGATCCTTCACACCAAAGTTTCGCGTTGTTAGGGGGTGAAAGGTGGTGTCACCTGTGAAGATTATCTGACGCTCAAGTTAGTAGAGTGTATGAGAACTCGAAGAACACTTAAGCAATGTAATAGTATAATAAGAGTAAAAACAACGTAACCTTGCATGCATTGGAGAATATGCTATTTATAGTGAACATGGAAAATGAATCGTTGGGCATAAGTGGGCCCAGGGGTTCTGATGCCGTGTGTAGCGTATCAATCAGAGTAGTTCAATGTTCAGTGTGTGACAGAGGGTAGGTGACGTGTTTATTTTTGCAGTCGTTATTCCGTCAAATTAGTACATTAAAATTAATTAACGTAGTACTAGGGTGTCAACCTAGGTCGTTCTCTCAAGGATCAACACAAAAATTTAGGAAAAATCAAGTCTTAAACTAATTTTTAAAAATTAAAAATAAAAACTAAACAACTAAAAATTTTTACAAACATAAGTTCACTAACATACAATTGGGGGGGGGGGGGGTTTGATTGATTTTTGTTGTCACAATTAAAATTAAAGCAAGGTAAATAAAGGATTTAAAACAATAAATAACAAGCGATTGATTTTCTTGGAGTATTGTAAATAAATTTATCCTTGGTTCACTAAAAATAATTCGTATACTTATTAATGTTAATTTCTTAGCTCAATTTGAATTGATCAACTAAGCGTCTTTTTCAATTCACAATTCCTTTACTTTCATTTAAAAATGAATATTTTAATCAAGCATCCTAATTAAGCAAAAGGAGTCAAGATCTTAAAATCTAGGAATTATTGAGCATACATAAGAACATCGCCTATATACATAATCTATTCTCAAATTATGGAATTAAGCAAACCATAATTATTAAAAGTGATTATGAAAATATTCATTAAGCATGCATATTTCCTTAATCCATTCTAATTTGAAATCTTATTTAACTCCATTTGAATAATTAAACCGATTAAGCATACAAATTCAATTAAACAAAATGGAATTAAATAAGTAGAGAATGATTATGAAGAAATAACAATAATAAAAGCATACTATATTAAAATTAATGACCTCAAAATTACATTACAACATTCTCCAAGAAAATCAATCTAAGGGTTTTAGCCCTCCATAATTACAACTATAAACAAACAAACTAACCCGGAAATGAAGAATTTGCTGGAAGAATTTCCAACAGAGAAGAGAAACAGAGAACGTGTGAAGGAGGAAAAATGAAGAATGAATGGTGTGTTACAAGCTTTCCTCTTGTGCCTATTTATAGGAATCAAAAATCAAGCATATGCCATAATTAAATTTCAATGGAAGGAGCACTCTTAATTTTTAATTCAATGGTGCTCCATTATCATGCTTTAATGCTCCATGATCAGCTTAGTGCCTTGCCCAACATCTTCAGTGCATTGCCCACTTTCCAGAAGCTTGAAAACGTGTTGCTGGGCCAATAATACACTCATGAATCGATTCAATGGTGATATGAATCGATTCATGCGTTCCAAAATGCAATCCTGGGCCAAAAATACTCGTGTGAATCGATTCATTTAGGGAAAGAATCGATTCAATGCTGTTGGAACCCGTATGAATCGATTCAATTGCTTGTGAATCGATTCAATTTGCAAAATTTCACTTCCTGGGTGCATGAAGTCCGTATGAATCGATTCAAGAGGGGGATGAATCGATTCATCCCCCTGATTCTCCATAATTTGCATACTTTTTCACCCTTTTTGAGATCCTTTTGAATTTTTCTTGGTTCCTTTGATCCTTAGGCACTTTGATCTTCATTTTGGATTGGAATTCTTGAGTTCTTTGATCTATTTTCCTTTGGCACAAATTAACAATCAAATATTACATAAAGATCAAATGATAAAAATGTGTTAAAATGCAATATGTTACACACTAAGTGATGGCAAATTATACACATTTAAAATGGAGAATTAGAGATAAATCATGCATCATCAAATACTCCCACACTTATTCTTTTGCACTCCCGGGCAAAATCAAAATAAAAACAAGTATCACAATTTATTTGAAAACATTAAATTGAAAACAACAACACACAGAACTGGCATGCTTGTCATGAAATCTTAGAAATATACAAAGAAACAAGAGTTTTCAACATGAAAGATACAGAGCATCAAGATATATATAAAAATCATTCAAACACTTAGGTACGTAAAAATTAAATTAAACTGAAAAGAAGATCATAAGTGATAGAACCTCACAAGACATACTCTCAACTCTCAAGTGTTTAAGGTTTGTGTATACACTCAAAACAATTCCTGAAAAACAAACAGTCTAAAAATTTGGCAAGTTTCTTAATTCTACAATCAACACAAATGAATGTATAGATCAACAGGGCTTTCACAGGGTTGCAATATGGCCAAGGTTAAAATGGATGAAATATATATATATTTATATATATACCAAAAAGAATAATGAAGCAATTAATTTTACTGGCAAACAGTGAGGGTAAAACATTTATTGTATGGTATTTGGCAATTTTTTTTTTATTATTAACACTGAAATTGCATAACACTTGGAACAAGAGTTGCAATTCCTTTTTGCACACCCCCACACTTATTTGAATGCCTGTTTTGACTTGATTCCAAAGCTTCAATATATTTCTTAAGGTAGGTATATTTTTGGTTCTTCATCCATGGCTTATTTGAGCTGCAACAAGGAAATAGTTAAATAGGCTCAAAATGGCTAGCAAGAGATAATTTATTCATGGTAGGCTTATCTGGCTTAATGGCTCAACTGAACAAAATGCCTGTATCAAAATACATTCATATGAGTTTCAAGTATCATCAAGAAACAAGACAAAAATTAAGATGTAAGCCTTCAGGAATTAATCACACATGAAAGGATTAAGATGGTTTAAAGTGATCCATCAAATTTTAAGGCTCAAAAATCTCACAAGGTATAATTCTATCATATATGATCATCTATCAATTATCATGTCATTCTCAACATACCAAAAATGTTTGAGTTCAAATTATAACATATCATTAATCTCATATCAGACATGAAAGAATTGACTTGTTACTCATGCATATCTTAAAATTCCAATAAAACATGCCTTTTTAAAACAAAAACACACACAAAATCTTTTATTTTAAATTTTTTTTATTTTTTTATTTTTTATTTCACACAAAATTTAATCACACAAAAACACATAAATGATCCCACCCCCACACTTAAATCATACATTGTCCTCAATGTAAGACAGAGCATACAAAATAGACAATATAATGAAAAAGTAAAGAGATGGGTAAGAAAAACTCCCTCAAGGTGGATTAAACTCAAATACCACATCCTTTTGAAGCAGATTGGATAGTGGTCTAGCCTTCTTGTGCCTTTCCAAATTTTGCAGCAATTTTTCTTCTTGATTTTCATCAAGAGAAGTAAAGATTATTACCGGGAGCTCTTCATCATTTTCCAAGTATGAATACTTGGGATTTTCAAGTAAGAAATTTAGCTCCAGATTAGGTGCCTGCAAAGTAGATGGAACTAACAAAGCAGATTTGGATTCTTGCATCTTAAAAATTTTGTTAGAGTCTTCTTGAAAATTTGCATTTAGAACAGGTATTTCTATAGACTCTAAATCAGCAGTTATGTATTTGTCAATTTCAGCACAAATATGACAATTCTCAGAATTATTACATGCAAAACAACTGTATGAATCATCTATGCATTCCAAATCAACATCAGAAAAATGTTCAAAAACTAGTTTATCAATAATGTCAATTTGGAAAATAGAATGATTTTCAGAAGGGTGTTTCATGGCATCTAGAATTTTAAATCTTACCTTAGTGTCACCAAATTCCATGGAAAGGGTTCCAGCATGGACATCAATTATAGTTTTGGCTGTTTTCAAAAATGGTCTTCCCAAAATGATAGGAACAGGAATTTGAGGCATACCTTCTTCCATATCAAGTACAAAAAAGTCAGCAGGGAAAACAAGCTGTTCTACCTGAACCAAAACATCCTCTATAACTCCAGCAGGGTAAGTAGTGCTCCTATTGGCTAGCTGAATTACTACACCAGTAGGTTGTAAATTTCCAAGAGACAATGATTTGAAAACAGACATAGGCATAACATTTATTGAAGCTCCTAAATCTAACATACAATTTTCAAATTTGTTATTGCCTATAATACAAGGTATAGAAAACGTACCTGGATCCTTGCATTTCTCAGGGATATTTTCCTTACCAAGCAGTGCAGATACATTTCTTCCCATACTTATCCTTTCATTGCCCTTGAGTCTCCTCTTGTGAGTACATAACTCCTTTAGAAATTTGGCATACTTGGGAATTTGCTTGATTGCATCAAGAAGAGGTATATTCACTTCCACTTTCCTGAAAGTATCCAAGATTTCTTTATCAACTTCTTCTATCTTCTTGCTTGGAATTGCTTTTGGTGGGAAAGGAAGAGGGATATGAGGTGGAATTTGGGATGGTTGCATCTCAGATTTGCTTGTGCTTGAAGAGGGCACATCATTCTCAACTGTTGTGGGCACATCTTTTTGTTTTTCAGGGTCCTTGGGTATGGGTACTTCAAGGTTTTTACCTGATCTTAACTGAATTGCGCTCACATTTCTTGGATTTGCAGCTGGTTGAGATGGTAATTTGTCAGAGTTTTGAGATTGTAACTGGCTTAATGATGAAGCCAATTGCCCAATTTGGTTGCTTAAACTCTGGATGGTAGCATCATTCCTCTGTTGATATTCTAAGTTCTGTGCAGCCATTTGTTTCACCAGATCCTCCAAAGAAGGACCACTTGTGGATGGTTGAGGTGTAGTTCTTTGGAAGGTTGGTGCATTGTTTTGAAATGGAGGTTGGGGATTTTGTTGTTGGTTTCCCCATCTCAAATTTGGATGGTTCCTCCAACCTGGATTGTATCTATTGGTGGAAAGGTCATGGTTTTGTGGTGGTGGAGGTCTATCATGGTAGATGTTACTTGCATAGGCTTGGGGACTATTATTATCCTTTTCTTGTAGAGAAGGACAACAATCAGTGGGGTGCTCTTGTGAAGAGCAGATTCCACACACTTTAGCAGTCATGGATTTTTGATTTACTGCCAATTGTGTGACTAGAGTGGTGAGAGCATCAAGTTTGCTCTCGAGTTTAATTCCAGATGAACTAGAATTGGAATCAAACATGGGTTTGAAAGAATCATTTCTCACACCAAATTGTTGAGAGTTAGATGCCATTTTCTCAATCAGATTTCTTACTTCAGCAGCAGTCATATCTCCTAAAGCTCCTCCACTTGCCGCATCAATCATGTTGCGATCAACATGGTGTAAACCTTCATAGAAGTACTGAAGAAGAAGTTGTTCAGAAATTTGGTGGTGAGGGCAACTTGCACAAAGTTTCTTAAATCTCTCCCAATATTCATAAAGACTTTCTCCAGAGAGTTGCCGAATGCCAGATATGTCTTTTCGGATTGCAGTTGTTCTAGAGGCAGGAAAGAATTTTTCCAAGAACATTTTCTTTAAGTCATTCCAACTTGTGATTGATCTTGGAGCAAGGTAGTACAACCAATCCTTAGCAACACCCTCTAAAGAATGAGGAAACGCTTTAAGATAGACATGGTCTTCTTGAACGTTTTGGGGTTTCATTGTGGAACACACAATGTGGAATTCTTTGAGGTGTTTGTGCGGATCTTCACCCGCAAGACCATGAAACTTAGGCAATAAGTGTATAAGTCCGGTCTTAAGAATAAAAGGGACATCCTCATCAGGATATTGAATACACAAACTTTCGTAAGTGAATTCAGGAGCAGCTAGTTCTCTAAGAGTTCTTTCACGAGGTTCAGCCATATCAGAAAAACTAGCAGTACTACTTTCAACAGATTCAGAAAAAATACTATCACTATCAATATCAACAAAATTATTATTAAATCTAGCTTCTCTAATTAACCTATGAAAAGTTCTTTCAATTTCAGGATCAAATGAATATAAATGCTCAAAAGTTCTTCTAGTCATACATAGCATACAACAAGATATTTGATCATGATGAGCAATAAATCATAAGAATCCTAAATCATGCAAAAGAAATAAAATAAACAAACAAACAAACAAAGAAAAATTTTTTTTTTTATATTAATTTTTTTTTTCAATCTAAAAAAAAAAAATTAATTTAAAACAAGTGTTTTTCCTAAAGATCGTTGATCCCCGGCTGCGGCGCCAAAATTTGACGTGTTTATTTTTGCAGTCGTTATTCCGTCAAATTAGTACATTAAAATTAATTAACGTAGTACTAGGGTGTCAACCTAGGTCGTTCTCTCAAGGATCAACACAAAAATTTAGGAAAAATCAAGTCTTAAACTAATTTTTAACAATTAAAAATAAAAACTAAACAACTAAAAATTTTTACAAACATAAGTTCACTAACATACAATTGGGGGGGGGGGGGTTTGATTGATTTTTGTTGTCACAATTAAAATTAAAGCAAGGTAAATAAAGGATTTAAAACAATAAATAACAAGCGATTGATTTTCTTGGAGTATTGTAAATAAATTTATCCTTGGTTCACTAAAAATAATTCGTATACTTATTAATGTTAATTTCTTAGCTCAATTTGAATTGATCAACTAAGCGTCTTTTTCAATTCACAATTCCTTTACTTTCATTTAAAAATGAATATTTTAATCAAGCATCCTAATTAAGCAAAAGGAGTCAAGATCTTAAAATCTAGGAATTATTAAGCATACATAAGAACATCGCCTATATACATAATCTATTCTCAAATTATGGAATTAAGCAAACCATAATTATTAAAAGTGATTATGAAAATATTCATTAAGCATGCATATTTCCTTAATCCATTCTAATTTGAAATCTTATTTAACTCCATTTGAATAATTAAACCGATTAAGCATACAAATTCAATTAAACAAAATGGAATTAAATAAGTAGAGAATGATTATGAAGAAATAACAATAATAAAAGCATACTATATTAAAATTAATGACCTCAAAATTACATTACAACATTCTCCAAGAAAATCAATCTAAGGGTTTTAGCCCTCCATAATTACAACTATAAACAAACAAACTAACCCGGAAATGAAGAATTTGCTGGAAGAATTTCCAACAGAGAAGAGAAACAGAGAACGTGTGAAGGAGGAAAAATGAAGAATGAATGGTGTGTTACAAGCTTTCCTCTTGTGCCTATTTATAGGAATCAAAAAGCAAGCATATGCCATAATTAAATTTCAATGGAAGGAGCACTCTTAATTTTCAATTCAATGGTGCTCCATTATCATGCTTTAATGCTCCATGATCAGCTTAGTGCCTTGCCCAACATCTTCAGTGCATTGCCCACTTTCCAGAAGCTTGAAAACGTGTTGCTGGGCCAATAATACACTCATGAATCGATTCAATGGTGATATGAATCGATTCATGCGTTCCAAAATGCAATCCTGGGCCAAAAATACTCGTGTGAATCGATTCATTTAGGGAAAGAATCGATTCAATGCTGTTGGAACCCGTATGAATCGATTCAATTACTTGTGAATCGATTCAATTTGCAAAATTTCACTTCCTGGGTGCATGAAGTCCGTATGAATCGATTCAAGAGGGGGATGATTCTCCATAATTTGCATACTTTTTCACCCTTTTTGAGATCCTTTTGAATTTTTCTTGGTTCCTTTGATCCTTAGGCACTTTGATCTTCATTTTGGATTGGAATTCTTGAGTTCTTTGATCTATTTTCCTTTGGCACAAATTAACAATCAAATATTACATAAAGATCAAATGATAAAAATGTGTTAAAATGCAATATGTTACACACTAAGTGATGGCAAATTATACACATTTAAAATGGAGAATTAGAGATAAATCATGCATCATCAGTAGGTCAATGATCAGTGTATGATTCTGACACAGGAATGAGGATAATCCACCTTTTCCGTATATCACGCCTGTAATTGTACTTGCTCCTTTCAGTGAATGATATAGACATATTCCGTTATGTAGGGTATCTATTTCGATAAGTAATGACTCCACTTATCTTATCGAGACACTGAGGCAAATGGTTATACGTAACAAAAGGATGAGAGCGGATGAAGCATCCGGTATCTCAGATGCAACCTCGGATAACCGGTAAAGGATGGACTCCTAATATGATGTCTTTACAGTATGGATATTGACATGCGATATCGATTGTCCTTCCAGTACTGCCAAGATCACATCTCATTATTGGGGGCCGGTATCCAGACCGGATCAACAACAATATCCTTTATCAACAATAAACACTTAACTTGTGAATATATCATATATAACTTTATAATGATTTTACAAGTATAGATTGTTATTTTTCTAATTATCATACAAGTCTCTATGGATATGAATGTGAAAATTTTTTCAAAACTATAACAGAATTTCGTACACTTGTAAAGTCTTAACAAGTTTCTGGTGTCATTGTCGGGGACTAGTATTTCAGCAAATGATAACATTTTATTCTTGTTAGATTATTTGTTCTTTGTGTAGTTTGTTAGTTTCATTTTTGTTTTCTTTATGTGTGAACTGGTTGCACTTATCATATTTGTTAGTTTGTTTCAACTCTTATGCATAGCAATAAGGATGATTTTTATGCAAGTCAGTACCCCTACACCTTTGGAGTCCAATCCTCAATTTCATTATTGATGTATCATGGTGGACATGAGAGTTACCCCTTGGGTGAATATGTCAACCCGCAAGTGCTCGATTTCTACAACAATTTTAAACCAAGTCCACTTGTCTGATGCATTGAGCTTACTTGTGTTCTTCTCCACCATATCATGTTAAATCAATTCGGCGAATCAGACTATAAGGACCCTCATGCCCACCTCTCTACATTCTATAAGTTGTATAGTTATGTATGATTTTTTTCCTAGAGAGTAAGTAGTGTATATAAGGTGCTTCCTTTTTCTCTAAATGAGGAAGCCAAACTATGACCCCAATCACCTGCAAATGCATTTACTTGTTGGAGCATAAATTAAGAGAAATTTTTGACATGCTTTGGTCCACCCCTATAAAAGTACTATACATAACAATAACCAGATACATCATTTAGCTTGGAGGATGTTTTTGCTTAATACATGTAAGCTTTTGACCAATTGGCCATAATTGATACTATTAAGCAATTTGGGTAAAAAGATTCAGGCAATATGCAAGTCATTTCTGAGGAAAGTTATAGGTGTATCATCATAAAGAATGGAGAGGTAATTGAAGAAGCTATTTATGGAGAATGGAAGAAGGAGGTGAAGAGAAAGAAAATGAAGAAAATGAAATTAGTGAAGTATATGAGAGAAAAGGTGAGAAAGAAGAGAGATAAAAAAATAATGAATAAGGTGTAAAGGAAAATAAAGAGAAAAATGAGAAAATAAAGAAAAAAAGAGTTGTGAAAAGGATAAGGAACTTGATGTCTCATTTAAGGAAGAATATTCTTACCCACCTTATCCTTCTGAGAAGAATACAAATGAAGTAGTTGATAGTAAAGAATGTTTACCCTTGAACTCTCTATCTAATCCTTTTGTAAGGGCACTGTTAAGACTTTGGCAAGTGTGCCAATATCCATTGTAGTTTCGATAAGAAAGTAAAAGTATCGTATCCACAAGGACTTATATGATAATCGGTAAAATAACAATTTATACTTGTAAAATCACTATATACAATATATTTACAAATATGCATAATTTTTTTATGGAGGATATTGTTATAGTAATAAAAGTATAAAAATCAACAATAAATATAAACAAAAACGTTAGGATTAGGTTTCACTGTCCCATCTCTCTAGCATATGTTATCCTACTTAGCATTTTTGCACAATCAACCAAGCCAATTGATGCAATATTTTCATATCTTTTCTTGGCAAGTGCACCAATCATTTAATTGAGTATATTTCAGCATCGTTCCCATAAGGATTGCGTCTTAAATTACCATAAACCTAGGTCAACATTATCTAAAGAACAATTATCATGTTCCTACGTAATAGTAGCAACAATTATATTAATCAATTTTCAGTAATTTTCATAAAACAAAAATAAAAATAAGGATAAGAAAATACAAACAATAAATTAGGATTGGAGTCATCCTTCAACTAGCTTGGATTCATGAAATCTAGATTGGATATGATTGATTCTATAATTGAAGATTGAATTCACACAGATAAATAAAGCTTAATCCCTTAGGTCAAAATCCCTAATTTGCTAGATCATGAACCCTAATCCCTTAGGTGAACATGAAATAACAAATCGAATTACATGAATTAATAGAGATCTCATTATTGGAATAACCTAATCCCTTACGTCACTCCCAACTCAGGTTGAAAATCTCAAATTTGAATTGGAAACCATGATTTCTCTCTAGAATTCAATTCTTCAATCAAACCTTAGATGATCACTTCAAGAATAGCATTAGAAGATGAGAATTTCAATCGATCACCGAATCTCTACGTATCGCAATCATAAATCAAAATTCCCCAAGCATCACTTTAGAATTCATCCTTTCTTAACCTTGTAATCTAGCCGCACATGGTGAAATAAATGAAGGAAAATGAGATGGAAGAGTGATTCATGGTGGAAGATCCCAAAACAGAGAAAATGGAAATTTATTATAATGAATGAGTGATATGAAAATATAATTGTTCTCTATTTTTACAAGTATAGGACCTCTAATAGGTAACTAATAAGTAAAAGTGAAGTAACTTAATTACAATTGTGCTACTCATTCCATAATTGAAAGTTACATATTTAGGCATGCAAACAGGCATGTTGATGCTGGAAATCAGGCATGGTAATTCTTGAAAGGCATAAATACATCACATATAGTTAGGCGTCATTACGCTTGCTGTTTTGGGCATGGTAAACCTGGTTGGTAGAGAGGAAATACATGTATCCGATGCCAAGCGTTGTTATACTAGAGTTTTTAGGCGTAGTTACATGTAAATTTTTGATAATAGACATGGAACAATTGATGTTGGGCGTTACACTAGAGTTTTTAGACTTACTTCTATTTTCTAACAGTTTGTTGTTGGAAACACTTTAAAACTTGAAATTCATACCCTCGGTGCTCTTTTCTAAGACAAATTGAACCAAAAACCTTTTTATTCTTTCCAAAGAGACTCACGGTAACCATAAGTTAAATTATCATCATTTTATACAAGATTCCATAAATTTTTACATGTTATGTAATTGGTTCCATGTTATTCGAATGTATACTGGGTTATTTTGACCTAAGTTGCATCAAGTTTCCCCTCACCATCACCCATCACACTCGGTGACTTTCCACCATCGTGCCACCTACCTTCCACTCACATCCTCCCCTTTTAATTAAGTTCCACCTAGCTGAATCAAACCCACCACTTCATTCTTCTCTTACCCACCAAAGCCATCACCTTAAGTTTTCTCTCTTTTTCCCTTCACTTGACCGAGACACCTTCATCCTTACCTTCTCTATTTTTTGCTTCTCATTCCTCCATTTTTACCTTCAATCCATTCCCTTCTCCACAAGAATCCTTTCATCCTTCTCTCTAGCTTCACGTGTGTCAAGCTTGAGAAACCAAGCTTTTTCTTTTCCTCCTCCAAGGCTGAGACACCACCACCTCTATCTTTTTCTCCTTTATAGCTCACCACCATCTCTATGCCATCCTCTTTTCTATTTTCTCCATGCATGACTCAATCTAAGGGCTAAAACCTTTACATGCAAGCCCAAGAAGGAAAAAGCTCAAGTGTACCATTTCCTCCTCCTAGGTCGTAAGTCTCACTATCCTCTTTCTCCATCTCTATTTTTTTAGATCCACGTGTATGCACCTAATTTCATTCTTTACATGTAGGAATTTTCAAACTAAGAACCACCATTCACCACCACCTAGGCTATAAGCAACCATCACTCTAAGGGCTACCATTTTCTCATCATGACCACCACTTCTTCAACCTACTTTTTCAGTAACTTGATGCACTATATTGGAGCAATTTTGCTGTTAAGAAAATCAAGCTAAGAAGGTCCAAGTGTTGCCCTATTTTAGCATGCCAAAACCCTAAGGTAAGGGGATTATCTTTGTTCTAGTTGGAATTTTATACATGCAAGGGTGTGGAAACCTTCCTTGGGTTCCCATCACCAAACTTATGGTAGAAAGATTTGTGCATGCAAGACAAAAGCTAAGTTTTTGGTTCAGTGTAAGAATTTTTACCAAGAAAAACTCTAAGTTTTGCCCAAACCCTAAACCCTAAAACCATACTTATTCTACCTTAGTTTGGTTTTTAAATTGCATGTGATTTTTCTCCACTTCAAATATTTGTAACATGCAAAATAAGTGTGGAATCATGGCTAAAATTTTCGTGAGAAAAATAAAGTGGAAAAATATCCATGTGGGATTCCATGCATGCAAGGTTAAATGCTTAAAAAATGTGAGGAAATTAATTAAATATTAATTATGAATTATCGATAAAATAAAATTTACTAAAATCAAATAACTTAACTAATGATGTGGGTTCCATTAAATTATTTTTGGGCATTGATGTGCTTAAGATAGTAAGATAATTATGGTGAGAATGAAGTTATGTTTAGATAATTTTTAAAGTTGAGAAAGGATTTATACAAACACTGAACATATTTATAGTTGATGAAAATATGAGCAAAAATAGAATTAAAGAAATTTCAAAATGTCCCTTTTTGCCTTGACATTGTCGTGTCCTTTTTACATTATCTTTTTCTTCCATTATCTATTGGTTAAAAGCACATGATGGACCGTTAGTTAAAAGGAAAAAGAACTAGACCATTAGATTGCATCAATGGTTAGGATTAGGAGAAAGAAATTACACACTTTTTTTCTCCTTTCTCTTTTCCCTTGCATGACACTTCTATCTTCTTCTTCTCTTCACTCTGCTCATTTTCCTTTCTTTTCTTCTCTTTGCCAAAACCATAAGCCCCACTTCCATGTGCCATTTTCTTCCATAATTAATTACAATTTCTTGGACCATGAGGCTAATTGCACTTTGGAGCTAATATTTACTGACCTTACTTTTTCCTTCTCATTTTCTTTTAACGCTTTGGAGCAAGGTAAGATATTTCCCATTTCTAGTGTTTCTATTCATTATTTTAGAGGTATTGAAGCATGAAAATGATGTTATTATGTTGAGAATTGCAAATGGGTATTTGGAACCCTAGGATAGATGACCTTTTAAAGAGTTGATGGAAATTGAAATTGTGTTAATTGGTAGCTTAGAAATGGCTTAAATATTGATGATATAATGTTGGTTGATGTTAGTAGAAAATGGTTGTAGAATTAACATGAAAACCTAACTTGGAACATTTGAGAAAAATGGGCCAAATTGCCTTGAATACTCAATTAGTGGAATTAAAATGCTTAAAAGACTTAAATGGATGTTGTTGAAATTATTTGGCATTGGGAACATAGAAAATTAAATTGTTAGTGAGCTTGGATGCCATTTAAGGAATGAAAAATGAGGATAAAACATTATAGATGGTTCCGTAAATGCATAGGCTTAATTAATGTACTTGAGAAAAAGTGGTTGGGTGTGAAATTGGCATTTATGATGGTTGTCATAAAACTTTAGTTGAAAAAGTGTGGCATTCATAGTGATTCTTGTGAAGGACTAGCATGATAATGAGGAAACAATATGCCATAGGCTTAGAAAACCTTGTTGGGACATATTAGAAACTATTGAGATAATTATTGAGCCTAAGAAGTGATGTTAGAAAGGATGTAGAAACGTTAGTATGACGTATTGTTAGAAATCCTAAGTAAAAATTTGAAAGAATATCACCCTTATGCTTTAAAAATATTTCTAGTGACTAGAAATGAATTATTGGACATATGGTACTATTTATTAGTGATAGAAAATAATTTTAGTTGAAGGGCTAATAGATTAATAGAGAATAAATCAAGTGAACATGGTGTTAGAGACCATGAGTGTGCTAGTACTTGTAGGAAAAATAATTATTAGACTTGAAACAACAATTATAAAAGTTATTTGATATTTATAATGATAGTTATATATTTATTTAAGAAGAAAATTTAGTGTTTATGAGGATATTTAATAAGAACCTAGGTGTAGGGTGAATGTTAAATGCTTCTAATGACATGAGATAATTTATAGAGGTGTTAGAATACTCATTAATGAGGATTAATATTTTTAGATATTGAAAAACAATGTTTATAAGGTTATAATGGTGAAAAACTTGTGGGTTGTCAAGATAAAAATACTATAAGTGTTAAGAATGATATGGAAAATCATTTGAAAGCTTTATGAAGTTAAATGAATAATTATTGAACCCTCGGTAATCTATAGAAATGATTTTTGAACTGGTCTGAACTGGGGTCAACAATCTGGTGTGGGACCAGCCACAAGAGTCAACTGATGAGAATGATTTATACACTGGTACAGTGGGTATCCGGTATTCTATCCGATATCTCAGTGGGAAATATCGATCTTAATATCCTGGAGACCTTCACACCAAGCTTTCGCGTTAACGAAGGGCGAAAGGTGGTGTCACCTGCGAAGATTTTTTGACGCTCAAGTCAGTAACTAGAAAAGGATACAAGGTTATCGAGCATAAGTTTTAGAATGAGTCTAACATACTAGAGTAGTGAAATCGTTGGTATTTATATACGTGCATGGAGAATGAAGAGTTTCTAGAGTTAAGGGACCAGTAGTACACTATGCAATATACGATTCTGACACATGATGCGGGTGGCTCCGCATCTCTTGGGAATGTTCCTTTGTACCTACACCTTGTACTTTATGTCGTGTGACATGGAAGTTTTTCGGTGTACGAGGCATTGACCTGGACATGCCGGTATAGAAGGGAGCCTGATACGGATTTACAGTCCAGAAAATTTACCTACGACACTGGTGAACTGGCAAGAACGGATGAAATAACGCCCTTGCCCAAGTACCGGTATTGAGACCGGATCAATTTTAGACCTCTAAAAGGTTAAAAATGTTGTAAAGGGGAAAGGAATTCCCAAAACTGAAAAGAATATATATATAAATATTTATTATGAGCCTAGTATAATGTTATATATATGTTGTTTGTAATTATTGACATCAAAAATAAGTTTTAAATTGTCAAAAAGAAAGGAAGACTTTTGCTTTATGTCAGTTATAGAAATCAAGTTTTATCTACTTCACTGGCATCTAGTATGAAATACTAGATACAGATCTGCTGAAAGCTTAAAGAAGTAGATCATTAGCTAAGGGTGAAGAAATCTACATGTAAAATGAGGTGAAAATTGCTACATTGCAGATAAGATCTTCACCTATTGGGCTAGTTAGAGAACTAGACGTTGTGAAGATTGTTTCTTGTTGGACAAGAAAGGTTTTCTTTTACAAGTAACTTTATATCTTCGAAAGGATGCTGATGCATAATTGAGTAATGGATTTTATATCCTAAATCCCGAAACACCAATATATAGCATAATTGTCAAAGTAAGTTAAAATAAGTGATTTTGAACCTTACTTACATGATATTGTTTCCTAAGATAAATAAATGAGAAGCACATTTCTATATGTCATTAATGTGATTATTTGGACTCTTTTGATTTTGGAATCAATTGAGATATGTAAATCTTATTTATTGGGAAAATAATTGTGACCTTATTCACTGAAAAGTGAAAGACGGGTAATTTATTGTCTAATACATTATGATGTATGTGAGCCAATAGGAACAACAATTAGATGCATTTTTTAATAATTCATCAGACTAAGTGAAAAATTTAGTGAGTATAGATTTATGTAACATAAGTCAGGAAGTCTTTGAAAAGTTTAAAGAATTCGTAATGAAGTGAAAAACCAAATGGACAAGACTGTTAAAGCTTTTGATTAGATCAAGATAGTAAATAATTCAAGCCATAAGTTTGATAGCTCTCTAAAAGAGTGGAAGATTAACTCTTAACTCATTCCTCATGGAATATAATAGCATCTTCAAAGTGACAAGTCAAACTTTGTTAGACACAATTCGATTATTGATTACTATCAAATATCTCTAACTCCTTTAACATCATACTTTATTGGCAGATATTTTCTACATTTAACCAAGTTCCATCTTAGGCTTTCTTAAAGAAACCATATATGATACGAACTAGGAAGAAACCTAGTAGGTCATTAATAATGATTTGGAATTATAATGCTTCTATGAAACATCCAACTCAGACAAGGTCAGATCTAAATTAGATAGATGTCTTTTATGAGACACCTAAAGAAAGCTAAGAGTTATCGTTTCTACAATCCATCTAAGAACAAAAGGTTTGTTGCTTAGAATGTTGTGTTCTTGAACGAGAATGCATCTCTAAAAGAATTAGTGGGAGGATAGTAGAACTTGAAGAGCTTGGCCTGCTAGGCCTTCTAGATATTGAAAGGATAATAATTATAAAGCATCTTCATTAGAACCTTTACTGTGTGGTTCCAAGAATGGGTATTGGTCCATTCACCACCCTAAAGATTTCCCGATAGGCTTCCTCCTCCAATGCTTTTTAAGTTTGAAGAAAAAGGTAAGGAAGTTGTTAAAAAAATTTCTAGACTAGTTTTTTAGTTTCTGATCCTTGACAGGGTTAGGTAAAAGATCATTGAGAATAAGTTCACCTATGAGAATCTTAGCCAATAGTTTCTAATGGATATATTATTCAGGAATCATTTTGAAGCTTCCTCATCTAGTCTATCCACTAAATAGAAACCCTCAAGAGTTTATTTTTAAGGCATGAGGCGAGGATACGTGTTGCAATTACTATTTAGTGGCCTGTGCTGAGGTGCCTCTTCATGTGGAAAACCTTCAAATAATCCATTACTCTTGCTCTCAGGCTTAAACTCACTCTTTTATGCTTTCTACCCTGTAAGTGCCCTCAACCTTACTCTATCATTGTTTTAAGGATTTCAAGACGATTGGTTCTTATAATTGTTTCTTTCTACAATTATCTCCAAAACTTTCCACCCTCTGCCCCTTTCCACCTTCCATCCTTTAACCCCTACCTATCTTCAAAGAACCCTTCATTGAACCTCATTTTCGTGTCACGTGTCTTTTTATTGACCTCCCAGTATTCCCTGTCACCGCTAGATCCTCACCAACACCGTTGTTTCTCCCTGCTCTTTCTGCTCTTGAAGTTGTTCCATCTCTAATTGCTCCTATGGCTGATCTTGATAAGCTTCAACGTACTTAGGTTGAAGTAGCTAAGTTACAAATTGAAGTCTCTAAGCTGAGGTAAGCCATACACAATAATGTAGGATTTCTTTCAAAAGAAGATGGATCTAGCTTTTCCTTCTTCAATAGATCTTCATCTTTTTACAACTTTTCTTTGGTTTTTCAGACTAATGAAGTAGGTGCAGTGCTGGCCAAATGGTTATAGGTAAGGAAATGGAGGTTTACTCTAAGAAAATGGCAAGGAAAGGTGATGGAGGAAACTTAGAATGGAAGAGCTATTGATATAAGAAAGGTAGACACCACTCCTAAGGGATAGAGAATTTGCCACCTTTGGGGAGGAATACCAAATGATGAGAATTGGAGAAGTGCTAAGCACTTAAGAGAATATAGAGAAAGATAAATCTCATTATCTTACTAAAATTTTAATTAATGACTTTTAAGTTGGCTTTTAAATATGAGTTCACCTATTTATAGCTCCTAACTCCTAATTTTCATAATTGGTTTGGGTGGGCTTGTAACAATTTCACCCAAGACTCAAAATCTAAAAATATATGTCCGAAAAATGGCCTAAAGCAAAACTATGGTCATACAAGGCCCCAAACAATATACAAAGCCTAAAATTGACCTAAATAAAGTCTTAAAATTATTTTTATTACAATTTTATTAAATTCAAGACATTAAAACATATGGAGACTAGATCCTTATCACACAACATCATTCAGGAATTGGTCTTTCCATTAAAGGATGAGCTTTACCCTCATATAGAAGCATGACTAAGTTGTGTTATTGGTCATGAGTACCTTTTTGGCTAACAACAAAAGAGGGATTTCAAGCTATTTTAATTAAGTTATGTCTTTCTTTTGTAATGACTTTAAGTGTCGTTAATAAAAATGTCTTTTGACAAAATCTGTTATTATTTTAGTTTGTTATATTTGAAATTGTAACATCCTAAATTTGAAAATTTTAGAAAAATAACTCATTAAGGCTCGGTGGCTTATTCTTTTCCTGCGCGCCTTTGGCATTTCGGGTCTAATTTTCTCAAATAATGCTTGATTGGAATGATTCCAATCTTGTTCACTTTGTTTCGAAGAGATCTTTAATCTCTATTTCTAGGCTCTATCCCAAATTCTCGCTCTGTCATGCTCAAACTCAAGGATTAAATAAATCCATCTTAGAAACATGATTATTCACATTTTTATCCTACGCATGGTTCGTTCAGAAATTCATAACTCTCTCATATGACCTCTTTTTCTTGCAAACTTGGTGTCAAAATCTCTATAACAAAATTATATACGTTTTTTGTGAAGATTTTGAGGGCTGATTCTTGCTAGATTGATACAGTTTAATGAAAATATAGAACCCCTGGACTGTTTCATTTTAATACTGACTGCCTGTAGAAACAATTACGTATCTCCCTTGTCCGGAACTCAAATCGCTTCGTTCTTTTTGTTATAGATTTGTATCAAAATTATATACAATTGTTATGAATATCATGAAACCCAAGTCTCAAAGGATAATTTTTGGTGAATTTATTTCTGAGCACACACCTGATTCAAAGATGATTAAAGCATCCTGTCGTATTTTGACTATATCTCACTCAATTCTTGATGGATTTTTTTGTGCTTTATATGGATTTAAATAAAATAAAAAGTTATACAACTTTTGTGTTTAGACCATTTCCAAATTCGGCCTGCATCATCCCTTAAAATCTCGCACAAAGTTACATGCAAAGCTGGATAACTCAACTACTTCATGCAACATGGTCCAATAAGCTTGCAACACGACCACTTGTTCCAATCAGCCTCACCCCTTGTTCAGCAAGTTTACCACATGACCTCCTCTCCTAAAATCCTTTCCCATGCAAAACTACAACTCATCACTTATTATTTTAATATCATAACCCGCAGCCATAAAGAAGAGAGAAAAGAAGAGAGAAAAGAGTGTAGAGTTTCTGGACCAACATACTACCGTCAACGATCTCTGTCAATTCTACCATTGGATCAGCCTGCAACTTTGTGAGTGTGTTCTCAATATCCGCCTCTACATTCCCACCGTTCATATTTGCAGTTAGACATCTGTAGGTGGAGAAATCGTGTTCAAACCGCGACCCTATTCTAGTTCGCAGGAATTCTAACCAGCTTCGGGAACACTGTCATTTCCAGTTCGTTCACCATTGGATCGGGCTGAAAATTTGGTATTAGGTTCCTAAGACATGGTTCTAGGTATGGACCGTTGGGATCTTGGTTTTGAGGTCCATTCTGGGAGATATTGTGCTTGAACAGTAGCACGAGTTTAAATCAACGATTGACTCGGATCGTTCAGGGAGCATTCGAGTTTTGAAATCAAGGATTCCAGGTAGGGGGAGCGTTTACATTTTAAATGTATAGTTTATAAATGGATTCGGGGTAATATTGTTATATTTAATGAGAAATCCCAAATATATATATGTGATATTTGTGTGATAATATTTTCTGTTTACATATTATTGATATTAAGATGTTGAATTGTATAAGACATGAATGCATGAGATGCTATATTTATATATATAAATGATATTTATGAAATTTTCATGATATATGAATGCATGAGGTGCAATTGATAAAGCATGGGATGCTTATGTGATGAACAAACATGAAATATTATGCGGTTTCGAGGATTCCACAAAAAGACCTTGGGTGGGACTGAAGGAAAAACCTCTTGAGCGTGGCTAGGGGTTAGCCCGTGACACTAACGTTGTCGCTGAGAGTGATTGTGTCATGTGAGAGGGCAAACGGTTTGGTACCAGTAAAACGGCCGGATCAGCTGAGAGCTGAGTATATGGCCGAGAGCCAGTGTTGCAACACAAAATAAAAATTAATAATGAATGTTTGGATCCAAATGAATGAGCATGTATATGTATTGATGGATGTTGTTGAGAACAACATTGATTGTATGGATATTTACAAATATGTAAATGTATGAAATGTGATGAGATTATATGATATTGTTGATATTATTTCTTTTATATGCCAGAGAATTGGATAAGTGGTCTGATTCAATAACTGTCATTTGACATATATATGCTCACCTCTATTTATGGATATTTTTACAGTGGACTTAGGACGTGACGTAGATTGGTGAGAGGTCACCAAGATCGAGCATGGAATACTGTATATATATATTGTATATAATGTATATAGTAGTTTTGTAGTAGCCTTGGCCGGCTCCTGTGTAACACCCGTATTTTTATTTTTATATTAAAATTTTGAAGTAATTAGATTATGGTTCTTTAGAACTTTTTAATCTATGTATTATTTATGATTTTTTGGAATTTTTTGGAATTTTTGAATTTTTTTAATAAAATAATATATTTTAAATTTTAAATTCATATAAAGTGACCTAAAATTAAAAATATTTATAAGAAAGTGAATTTAAATTATAAGAAAATTTTCTAAAATTTGTTTCAAGTAGACTTATCTAAAAATTATCGGTTTGAGAAAAATCTTTATTTTTTCCCATCGTTAAAAAATTAGGAACGTATCAATAAATTTTTATTAACAGAAAATTTTAGATTTTTAAAATTTAAACTTTATATTACTTGTTATAAAATTAGTAAGGACTGATATAATATCGCTAAATTTCAAAAAGGACTCATTTTGAATATTTAAAATAAACCGAGTGAAAGGTTATTATTTGGCTTAATAATTCTGCCGACAGTTACTATGCAAAGCACTGTGCATGTACGAAATTTTCAAAAGATACACAGTAACTAGGAATACAAAATTCAAAAATACACAGTACTTTTATATTAAAATAATAGAATGTATAATAAATTTTTTCCTATAAATACCTAAAGAATTCTTCTTTAGAATTCACAATTTCAGATTAAGTTTTCTTAATATAGTAGTGCTAGTAAGATAGTGGTGGAAGTGAGAGAGAGAGAAGTAAATTTTTTTGAAAGAAGGTTCTGCTAAAATTCTAAGGTACGAATACCTCACTTTTATATTTTTTAGGGTTATTTTTATATCGTTTTTAGAAATCTATTATTATACTGGAAATAATATTATTTTAAGTTACTATTCTGTATAGTAAAATACTATATCAATAGTAAATTACTATTTCAATAGTAAATCACTATTCAAATAGTAAATTACTATTTACGTTTTACTATTTACCGTTACTATTTACGATTTACTATTTACCATTATTATTCATGTTTTACTATTTACTGTTACTATTAATGATTTACTATTTATCATTACTATTCATGTTTTACTATTTACTGTTACTATTCATGATTTACTATTCACTATTCACTATTCAAAATTTACCATTTTTGTTTTAAGTAGTAATCTTAATCTTCATCTTATGCCTATACTGAAATAAGATTGGTATTAATATTTCTAGAAATTAAAGGCGCAAAGCAAATCTCTTTTGGGTAACAATTCAAGGTAAGGGGGAGTGAGATAAGAATATAATATGAAAAGACATAAGAATAATGGGAGGAGTCCTCTACTCCTTTTAAATTTAATAAGATTAGTATTTTAAAAATATTAACCTTTTAACTTAAAATTTATAATAAATCTTAAATTAAATATCTGGTTTAACTAACTCTAACATACCTATGCAAGGACTTGGACTTTTATAACCTATATAAACTGGACTATACCTATACAAAGATTTGGACTACTATGACCCACATGGACTGAACTATACCTATGCAAGGACTGGATTATATGGACTTACATATACCTATGCGAGGAATTGACCAAAAGGACTCAAATTGACTATATAAATAATCATTAAATTTTGTATTATGATATGTATAAATGATATTTAATTTAATTGATTTGATTATGATTGATTATATTTGTGATTGATGATGTTTAACTGTGATTGATAATATTTGATTGTTGATATTGTAATGTGGAGTTTGAGCATATAGCGAGCATGATGGAAAACTAAAACTCAGTAAGAATTTCTTACCTTACTCTTTAATTTCTTACTTTTATTTCTTTTTAGAAATTATTTTTATATTTAGAATAAAAATAATTAGTATTTATTTTAGACAGTAGATATTTTATGAAAATTAATTTATAACAAGTTGAGATAATTAAATCTTGAATTAAAAAAATTGATTAATGATTTAAAGATTATTCACTTTTAATTAAAATTTTTCAAAAGAAAATTATTTTATTTTTCCAACTTAATAACTAAAGAATATTTGGAAATAATTGAGATTCCTAAATTTGATCTTGTTAAGATTCAATTTGAGAAAGATTATGTAAAGTTTTATATGAGAAAGTTTTTAGATATTTAAGGCTTAGAAACTCAATTTCAGTGAGATTCGAAAATTGTACCAAATTTATTTCTGTGGGACAGAAATTCAGAGAATTGAGAAAATGTATAGTTTATTAAAATGATATTGTAAACCTTTAAGGTATTTGATAATTGAGTTTCTAAAAGCCTTAACCAACTCAATACGCGAGTAGTTCATGCATCATGAATCATTAAAGTGAAATGAAATGATATTGTCTGGGGACGGATTATAGAAACTGAGGATACATTAGAGGAGGCTTAATTACGAGCCTTGGGATGAGAGCGTGTGAAAGGGTGCTTCAGGGGACCTGAGGTAGCTCCCTAGTGTCGGGTACTTTCACAATAAAAACTTTCTCAATCTGACTAGTCTCTAAGTGTTTCCATATCAGTTGAGCTGTTCATATTATTATTATCCGGACTTATAGAACAGTGTAAACTCCTGGTTGGCCCAGTGCAAATTAAAATTTAAGGGCCCACATATATAGGTAAGTTATGATGAAGATATTGCATAACATTCATGCATTCATAATTGATTGTGTATGTGATTGTGACTGATATTATTATGTATTGGTTTTGTGAAAACCTTTTGTTGCTTATGTCTTATTCGAGAATATTATATTCTATTTCTCACTTCTTTCTCCGTGTTTTTGTTTCATATATTCTAAATTGATGGTTCAGAGGGAAGGATCGAAGAATTTCGGCAGTAGATATAGCACGTTCTAGAAAGGGAGCTCGATATGAATATCGTGGTCCAATGAATAAATAATGTTAATAAGTAACTGCTTCTGGGCCATTAGGGATGGAAATAGGCCAGGCCGTTCGTCGGGGGCCTATGGCCCGGCTCGTTTAAAGCCTACATAGGCCAGGCTTGTCGAGGCTTTTAAAAAGGCCTTTTTAACTAAACAGGCCAGGCCACAGGCTTTCTAAAAAGCCTTTGAAGCCCAACAGGCCGACCTATTTAATTAAATTAATTGTTAATTAGTTATATATATATAATATTTATAACATAAACTAATATATATATATATATATATATATTACATATTTACATTTATATAATATAAATTAATATTACAAGTTTACAATTAAAAAAATTAGGAGGGAATGGAACATAAACTTTTTTTAGGTTGGTTTTAGCATTTTAAAAGTTTCACTATAAACAGGCTTTTTAAACAGACTTTTTAACAGGTCAGGCCTTCAAACAGGTCTTAACAGGCCTTAAAAAAGGCCTATGACAGGCTAATAGGCCAGGCTCAGGCCTTGAAAATTTGATATAGGCCAGGCTCAGGCCTTTTAAAGCCCGGCCCGGCCTAGCCCATTTCCATCCCTATGGGCCATGGAGTTTCCTCTCTTTCTTATAATGTTTAATATTTATTTTCTTCGGATGAATGTACAAATACTTTATAAAGTTTTAATAATATTTATGAGGTATTTCAGAAATAATGTATGTAATTTATTCTGATAGTTTCTTTTTAACAATCATATCTTTTAAAAAAAAATTTACGAATTTTTATATATTTTATTAAGGTGTGACAGAGGGTGTTACATCCTGTGCATACCTGTTTTGTTGTGAGTACATATATGTGTATATAAAAATGCTTAGTTGAATAGGTAACTGACGGCTTTAGCTGGAAGCCTAGACCTATTTTGAGCATATGCTTGTTGTTATGGTGGATGATGATGTTGTATTGTGGAGACCCTGGTTGGTCCCACCATATATATAAATGTGTGTGATATTTGATATATCCATGAAACTATTGCATTGCATAAATGGATAGGTTATATGATGATGAACTGCACATTAGAAGGTTGATGTAGTGATGACAGTGTTATTGTACTGCTCCAAAATCCTATTTTGAAATTGAAAGTAA
Organism: Clitoria ternatea; assembly: GCA_037962975.1. Lineage (NCBI taxonomy): Eukaryota > Viridiplantae > Streptophyta > Magnoliopsida > Fabales > Fabaceae > Clitoria > Clitoria ternatea. The sequence goes on from CM075673.1 coordinate 145,934,860, forward strand.
TTCGCAAAAAAATTATTTGGGTTTTAGAAACCTAATTTTAAATATTAGGATGTTTTATTTTGGTATCAGAGCAGACTCTAAAAGGTCCAAGGCCAAGGTTAAGCTACTAAATGCTATGAATTGAGTGAAATCATATTATGGTTGTTAAGTATTATAGTTGAGGAAATCAACTATGAATAAATTGCATTTTTATCCATGAGAGGTACTAAAGTATAGTGATTATTTTCAGGATAAGAAATGGCTGACCCTCATGGTATGGATGCCATGGCTGCTGCATTTCAGCATTTTACTGATATTCTAGAGAGGCAGAATCAGCCTCCACCAGCAAATAATCATAGTCTGGACTGCTTCTTAAAGCGTAAACCCACTGAATTTCATGGAGGCTTTCATCCTGATCAAGCTTATGCATGGATTTAAAACTTAGAAAGGATCTTTGATAGTTTGCAGTGCACTGAGGCACAGAAAGTCGAATATGTTGTGTTTATGCTTTGTAAAGAAGCTGAAAATTGGTGGAAAATGACAAAAGCTAGGATGATAGCTGCGGGAACTGAATTGATTTGGGAGAATTTCAAGGTGTACTTCCTTGAGAAATATTTCCCTGACATTGTAAGAAGCGAAAAAGAACTAGAATTCATGGAGCTCAGACAGGGTAATTTTAGTGTGGAAGAGTATGCAACAAAATTTGCAGAACTCTGTTTATTTTATCCTCCTTTTCAGCTGCCGAGTACTGAAGGCTCCAAGTGTATTAAATTTGAGAGTCTTCTGAGACCAGAAATCAAGAAGGCTTTTAGACACCAAGAAATCAGGAGCTTCCCTGTTCTTGTTAATAAATGTCGAATTTATGAAGAAGATGACAAAGCTTCTACTGGATCAAGCAGTAGATCTGATAATTCTTCAAAGTTACCACCTATCAGTTTCAAAAAGCAAGGCAAGTTTGTTAGAGGTGGATCATCCTCTAAATCTAGAGGCCGAGGAAACTCTGGTGGTCATTCTGTGAGTCGTTTGAGGGACGTCAAATGTTTTAGATGTGGTGGTGATCATTATGCTAGAAACTGTGATAAAGAAGAGGTTATTTATTATAATTGCAATGAAAAAGGACATATTCATCCTAACTGTCCTCTTTTGCAACAAACTGATTCTAATGCAAGTGTAAACCATGGAGGCTTCCGAGGACGAGGCCGTGGAAACGGTAATAGAGGAGGCAGAGGAAATGGTGGACGTGGTAATAATTCTATAATTCCTAGAAATGATTGAGCTGGAACTTCTAATTCACCAGTTACGGGCAGAGTTTATGCCATTACTGCTGAGGAGGCTGCCCAAGCCAATGATCTTGTTCAGAGTAAGTGTTTAATTGGGGATACTATTCTTAATGTGGTGTTTGACTCTGGTGTAACTCATTCTTTTATTTCTAATGATTGTGTGATGCGTATGAGATTACCTGTTATTCCTATGAATCGAGCATTGAATGTGTCTAACCTGACTGGTACAAAACTATAGACTTCTATGATGTGTGAAAATATATCCTTCACTTTGGGTGATAGAAGTTTTATGGCTGATTTGATATGTCTACCTTTGAGAGGTCTTGACATTGTTCTCGGTATGGATTGGCTATCAGCCATTAGAGTCCTTGTTGATTGTCAAAAACGACGGGTGATCTTTCCTAATCAGAATGCCGATAATTATGAAATTCAAGGTATTTCTTAGTGTTTTATGTTATTTTGTATGATTGATGGAAAGAATGGGTCTAGAGTCCATGATATCCCTGTTGTATGGGATTTCTTTGAGGTGTTTCCAGAGGATGTACCTGGTGTTCCTCCTGATAGAGAAATTGAATTCTCTATTGATCTTATTCCTGGAGCTGAACCAATTTCCAAAGCTCCTTATAGAATGTCTCCAGTTGAATTAGCTTAATTAAAGAAGCAGGTTGATGAATTGCTTGAGAAACAATTTATTCAGCCTAGTATATCACCGTGGGGTGCTCCGATGTTGTTAAGAAAAAGGATGGCAGTATGCGATTATGTATTGATTACCGCCAATTAAATAAGCTCATAATCAAAAATAAATATCCATTGCCTAGAATTGATGATTTGATTGATCAGTTACGTGGTGCTTTAGTCTTTTCAAAGATTGATTTACGACCTGGATACCATCAGATCTGAGTTAAAGCTGTTGATGTTCCTAAGACGGCGTTCAGGACCCGATATGGTCATTATGAATATGTGGTGATGTTGTTTGGTGTGACTAATGCTCCAGCTGTGTTCATGAACTATATGAACAATATCTTTCATCCTTATCTGGACCAGTTTGTGGTAGTATTTATTGATGATATTCTAATTTATTCTAAGTCTCATGAGGAGCATGAAGAGCATCTTCGTTTGGTACTTCAAGTGCTGAAAGAGAAACAATTGTTTACTAAACTATCTAAGTGTGAATTCTGGATGGACAAGATTCAATTTCTGGGTCATGTTATTTCCAGTGAAGGTGTATCTGTTGATCCTTCAAAAATTGAAGCTGTTATGTCTTGGGAGAGACCTAAGTCTGTTACTGAGGTCAGAAGTTTTATGGGTTTAGCTGGTTATTATCGGAGATTCATTGAAGGATTCTCTAAAATTGTATTATCATTGACCAATCTAACCCGAAAGAATGTTCCTTTTGTGTGGTCTTCTGAATGTGAACAAAGTTTCCAAGAATTGAAGGCTAGATTGACTTCTACTCCTGTGCTGGCATTGCCTAATCTGCAGGAAAATTTTGTGGTTTATTCTGATGCATCCAAGTTGGGCCTTGGGTGTGTATTGATGCAGAAGGGTAAGGTAATTGCTTATGCTTCGAGACAGTTGCGACCACATGAAAAAATTATCCTACACATGATCCGGAGCTTGCAGCTGTGGTCTTTGCACTAAAAATTTAGAGGCATTATCTTTATGACTCTAGATTTGAAGTGTATAGTGACCATAAAAGTTTGAAATATCTGTTTGATCAGAAAGAACTGAATATGAGGCAGAGGAGATGGATTGAATTTTTGAAAGACTATGATTTTGATTTGAAATACCATCCGGGGAAGGCGAATGTTGTAGCTGATGCCTTAAGCCGGAAATCTATTCATATGGTAGTGATGATGGTTAAAGAGATGGAGTTGCTTGAACAATTCAGAGATATGAATTTGTATGTGGATGTTTCTTCGCCTCAGAAAGTGACTTTTGGTACTTTGACAATAGCCAATGAGTTCTTAAAGTTGGTGTATACTCAACAATTAACTGATGCTTATCTAGCAAAGATAAAAGAAACTCAGGCTAGTGGCCAAGACTTGTTTTTATCACAAGGTTCTAACAGTATTTGGCGAGTGAAAGGCTGGGTTTATGTGCCTGATTCTGGTGATTTGAGAAAAATAGTACTTGATGAAGCTCATAAAAGTATGTTGAGTATTCATCCTGGTACTACAAAGATGTACCATGATCTGAAACTGCATTTCTGGTGGCCTGGATTGAAAAGAGATGTGGTTGATTATGTAGCTCATTGTATTATCTACTAGAAAGCAAAGGTTGAACATCAAAAACCATCTAGTGGTTTACAGCCTCTTGAGATTCCTGTATGGAAATGGGATGCTATTGCCATGAATTTCGTGATGGGATTACCCAGGACTCGTAGTGGTCATGACGCTATCTGGGTTATTGTGGATCGGTTAACGAAGTCTGCACATTTCCTACCTATTAATATGAGTTACCCTTTGCAGAGACTAGCACAGTTGTATATTGGTGAGATCGTTCGACTGCATGGTGTGCCATCTTCTATTGTGTCGGATAGAGATCTGAGATTTACTTCCCGATTTTAGGGAAGTTTACATCAGGAGTTAGGCTCAAAGCTTTGATTGAGCTCGGCCTATCATCCCCAGACAGATGGACAGTCTGAGCGTACCATTCAGAGTTTAAAGGACTTGTTGAGGTCCTGTGTGCTAGAGCATGATGGTGGCTGGGAGCAGTATCTTCCATTGACTGAATTTACTTATAATAATAGTTATCATAGTAGCATCGGTATAGCTCCATATGAGGCTTTATATGGCCGGAAGTTCCAAACACCTCTTTGTTGGTCAGAGACTGATGAGAGTCTGATGTTGGACCCTGAGATTGTGCAGCAAACTTCTGAGCAAATACAGATGATCAAATAGAAAATGAAAGCATCCCAAGATCGTCAAAAAAGTTATCATGATAAGCGAACGAAACCGCTTGAGTTTCAGGTTGGTGATAGAGTATTTCTAAAAGTTTCTCCTAGTAAGGGTATTGGAAGAGCATTAAAAAGTCGAAAACTAAGCCTGAGGTATATTGGACCCTATGAAGTGTTGAAAAGAGTTGGCCCTGTGGCTTATCAGATAGCACTGCCTCCTCATTTGTCAAATTTGCGTAGTATATTTCACGTTTCTCAGTTAAGAAAGTACTTGCCAAATCCTACTCATGAAATGTTAGATGATGATGTTGATATCAGAGAGAACCTGACCACTACAGTTAAGCCCACTGGTATAGAGGATAGATCTATGAAACGATTGAGAGGCAAAAATGTTCAGTTGGTCAAGGTCGCATGGCAATAGGATCAATGTACTATGTATACTTGGGAACGTGAAGATGCTATGAGGCAGCAATATCCTGAGTTATTTCATTGAGGCATGTCTTTATGTTTAAATTTCGAGGATGAAATTTTTGTAGGATGGGAGAATTGTAACATCCTAAATTTGAAAATTTTTGAAAATAACTCATTAAGGCTCGGTGGCTTATTCTTTTCCTGCGCGCCTTTGGCATTTCGGGTCTAATTTTCTCAAATGATGCTTGATTGGAATGATTCTAGTCTTGTTCACTTTTTTTCGAAGAGATCTTTAATCTCTATTTCTAGGCTCTATCCCAAATTCTCGCTCTGTCATACTCAAACTCAAGGATTAAATAAATCCATCTTAGAAACATGATTATTCAAGTTTTTATCCTACGCATGGTTCGTTCAGAAATTCATAACTCTCTCATATGACCTCTTTTTCTTGCAAACTTGGTGTCAAAATCTCTATAACAAAATTATATACTTTTTTGGTGAAGATTTCGAGGGCTGATTCTTGCTAGATTGATACAGTTTAATGAAAATATAGAACCCCTGGACTGTTTCATTTTGATACTTGCGTATCTCCCTTGTCCGAAACTCAAATCGCTTTGTTCTTTTTGTTATAGATTTGTATCAAAATTATCTACAATTTTTATGAAGGGCATAAAACCCAATTCTCAAAGGATAATTTTTGGTGAATTATTTATGAGCACATACCTGATTCAAAGACGATTAGAGCATCCTGTTGTATTTTGACCATATCTCACTCAATTCTTGATGGATGTTTTTGTGCTTTATATGGATTTAAAGAAAACAAAAAGTTCTACAACTTTTATGTTTAGACCATTTCCAAATTCGACCTGAATCATCCCTTAAAATCTCACATAAAGTTACGTGCAAAGCTGAATAACTCAACTATTTCATACAACATGGTCCAATAAGCTTGCAACACCAATGGCCACTTGTTCCAATCAGCCTCACCCCTTGTTCAGCAAGTTTACCACATGTCCTCCTCTCCTAAACTCCTTTCCCATGCATAACTACAACTCATCACTTATCATTTTAATATCATAACCCGCAGCCATAAAGAAGAGAGAAAAGAGTGCAGAGCTTCTGGACCAGCATACTTCCGTCAACGATCTCTGTCAATCCCACCGTCGGATCGGCCTAAAACGTTGAGAGTGTGTTCTAAACATCCTCCTCTACATTCTCACCGTTCATATTTTTAGTTAGACATCTGTAGGTGTAGAAATCGTGTTCAAACCGCGACCCTGTTTCAGTTCGCAGGAATTCTGACCAGCTTCGGGAAAACTGCCATTTCCGATCGGGCTGAAATTTTGGTATTAGGTTTCTACGACGAGGTTCTAGGTACTGACCGTTGGGATCTTGGTTTTGAGGTCCAGACTGGGAGATATTGTGCTTGAACAATAGCACGGGTTTAAATCAACGATTGACTCGGATCGTTTGAGGAGCGTTCGAGTTTTGAAATCAAGGATTCCAGGTAGGGGGACGTTTACATTTTAAATGTATAGTTTATGAACGAATTCGGGGTATTATTAGTATATTTAATGAGAAATCCCAAATATATATATGTGTGTGATATTTATGTGATGATATTTTCTGTTTATAAATTATTGATATTAAGATGTTGAATTGTATGAGACATGAATGCATGAGATGCTATATATATATATAAATGATATTTATGAAATTTTTATGATATATGAATGCATAAGGTGCAATTGATAAAGCATGGGATGCTTATGTGATGAACAAACATAAAATATTATGTGGTTTCGAGGATTCCATAAAAACACCTTGGGTGGGACTCAAGGCAAAACCTCTTGAGCGGGGCTCGGGGTTAGCCCGTGACACTACTGTTGTCGCTGAGAGTGATTGAGTCATGTGAGAGGGCAAACGGTTTGGTACCAGTAAAATGACCGGATCAGCTGAGAGCTGAGTATATGGCTGAGAGCCAGTGTTATTGTACTGCACATTAGAAGGTTGATGTAGTGATGACAATGTTATTGTACTGCTCCAAAATCCTATATTTTGAAATTAAAAGTAATTTGTGAAAAATTTATTTGGGTTTTAGAAACCTAATTTTAAATATTAGGATGTTTTAGAAATTCTTTTGTTCTGATAATACTAAAATTGCTTGTGATTTGACCTATTTAGCATGCCTCAATAACATAAGTTTTATTATTTATTTGCTGACTAAGTTTATCTCGTAAAGAAGAAAGGTCTTTGTTGAAGCTTCTGCAGGAATTTGACTCAGCCTCGTTCTTAAGAAATTATGTTACCCCAGTTAGGGTCTATCTTTGTTAAAAGAACAATCCTTGGACTTAGGGAGAGCAAATCAAATTCTTAAGACATATATCCTTAGGGGTAGTATATCTCTAGCACCCTTTCTTTTTAATTTCAACATCTATTATATGTCTTAAACAATGAAAAAATAGTATATTGTTTGTCATCAATCAAAACAGGGGAAAATGTTGAGTCCATTAAAGAACATATGAGGTTCCATGGAACCCTAAATTATTTTAATTAATGATGCAAACGTTAAACTATTTGAAGTTCTAACGTTTCATAGCTATTTGCTTAATAGAAATCACATCTGAAGCCAATGAAGCAACTTGTCTGATGTCTATCTGAAGGATCATAATCGTCTGAAAAGTGTGTCTGACACACAAAGTCATAAGGATTAAGAAGCATCCTATGTCACAAATTTCAAGTCTCTAATGTATCAAATGGAGCTTCTAGCTATTGCATAATGTATCTTTAAAGATAACATCTTATTGAAGAATCCAAGAAAAGTTGGCCAAAGCTAAAGACCTCCTACAGACTGCTTTCAAAAGTATGAAAATATGCAGAAGCATCAGAACTTCAGATGATCAGATATTCTCCTAGTGCACCTGTCGTTATTGGTTCAAGTCGTCCTAAGTGACCCTACGTGTTTTTCAAGCAGATCAACCCCTCCCTTCTTTATCTCAATGGCTCTTTTCAAGACCTATATAAAGGAGAAGTTGTCCTTTTGTTATGCTTGCTGAAACTAAGCTTTTATAAAAAGAAATCAATGTCTTCTTGCTGCATTCTTAATCATCTTCAAAGCAGTTGTTAAGCTGTAATTTTTCCATACTGTAATATTCGTGTAAACAGCTTCTATAGAACTTTACTTGTTTCATATCCTAAACATATTGTTTAGTTGTTAAAAGCTCAAAGTCCCTTAAAGTCTTGTGTATAAGACTCAAGACCAAAAACACCTTTTTATACTACTGTAAGTTGTAAATTAACCAGGAGGGGCTAAGTTAAAAAAGAATACTTGCTCTTGTTAGCCTAAAGAGGCTAAGTCTAAGAAAAAAATACTTGTTGCTGTAAATTAGCCTAAAGAGGCTAAATGAAGAAAGAATACATGTATCATTGTGTTGTGGGCATAAGTAAGTGAATCTACTCTATAGGAAACTCCTATTGGAACGAACAGCGACTAGGAACGAACAACGACTAGACATAGCCCTTTTGTTTTTTAGGGTGAACTAGTATAATATCTTATGTATGTTAATTATTTTTCCTTAAACTGTTTTACGAACCTCTTTTTATTTGTTTACTCTTGCAAAAAAAATCTTTTTAAAAACTCAAATGCAGTATCATATGAACTAGGACTGATCATCGGACGGGCGGGTCGGATTCGGGTCTAAAATGGCCCAATCCGACCAAAATCCGAAATTCAAAAAACATGCCCATTTTCGACCGGGTGGGCTTCGGATTTAACGGGTTACGGATAATACGGGTCGCGGGTTTCAAGGGCGGGTTATCGGTTTGGGCTTTTAATAAACCAGATATTCAGCCCAATATTTTTATTTAGATTTTTTAATTATCTTTAACCTTTCTGATTCCATTTAGTCCATTTGGGTTTGGGTTTTTTATATTGGCCCAATTTAAATTCAAAGCCTATTTATTTTTTTTATTAATACATCATAGTTTTAAAAAACCTGAACTATAAAATTTCAAGCCTATTTGTTTTTTCATATTATTTTATTTTAAAAAATCATTAGAAGGGTCTTTGTTGGGCCATTTCAAGCTCAAGTCAATTTTCTTTTATCTGATTTCGTAATTTGAAAAAATCTAAAGTAAAAAATCTTCAAATCAATTACCGAACACACTAACAATGACATTCATTATCCAAAACACAACAAAAAATATAACATATAAAAAAATATACACAAACAAACAATACTAAACTCAATTGTCATATTTGTAGCAACAATATCTGAAATATTGTGGCAATGTCTAAAATACTAATGTGCTTAATTTGTATAAGCACAAATATCCAAAAGCTAAAGTTTAAAATAATGAAATAGTTAATCCAAAATATGCCTAATATGTGCATAAAATAAATCCAACACAAAATTAAAACCGTATATACCAAGGCCAAGCAATCAAATTACAACATTCAAAAATTTTAAAATTTTTAATTCCTTTACATCATAACATGAACCTATCTACAAAAAAGATAAGAAACAGTTAGTGTTGACCTTATTTACAATTTAATCAAAATTACATATTACACTACAATTATTAAATAAAATGCAAATGCATTATACCTAAATACTGCTTCAGTAAGACCTTATGTCTTCAAAATCGCTCAAAGAAGGACCTGATTAAGATAAACACTAAACAGAGTCAATTAATTATCATTGTAGCATACATAAAATTTTCAATAAACAATAAAAGTTGATAATATTAATACCTGTTAATTGATTCAGCCACAAGTAATATTTCATTTAATAAAATAATGGTCTTCTCCCAAAAAATATCAACCACATAGTTGCTACAGCAAAAATACAAATATAAATAAGCTGTTGAAACTTTAACAGGTTCCAAAACAATAAAACACTATAGTATTACATAATTTTATACCTTTTAATCCTGCTGCTGCAGAGTGCTTTCCCAAAAAATAGCATCCAATCGACTCAAGCTTTTCCCTGTAGGATCTGTCATTAAGCTCCTCCTAGCAAACAAAAAATGGAATGACTCAATTGGCAATGGGATTATAGAAAGACTTCTCAAGTTAAATTAGCAGTAAACATATTCTTTGTAAGGAAAGCATTAAGCATGAAACACCAATAGCAAGAAACCAAATGCAACTATAAAAAGAAATGACAAAAACAAATGTTGTGCCATTTCTTAAAAAGTCAAAGACATAACCGTGAAGTATGAAAAATTTTTTCTTAAAATGCTGTGCCATTTCAAGTAAAAGGCATTAAATATTGTATCTTAATATTTTCTTAAGATGCTTTAGGCTATAGTAACAAGGTGGCACCGTTATAGGCAAAATGAGTCTCAGTTATGCATTGTACCCATTAGATGAAAAAAATATAGATCAGACCTTGTTTTATGTGAGGTTCAAGTTCTGCTCTGCAATCTTTTTTGTCATTTTCTTCAAATTGTTTTAGAAATCTTAAAGGGCTTTTTAGTTCATGTTTTTATCATAATCACTTAAATGTTACCTTATTATTTTAATTCATATTTTTCAGCATTTTTGCAAAGGAGATGACGAAATATGTTAAAAAAAAGTGATACTCTGCATATTATTTTCATTAACATTGACCTTTCATGATTTATAGCACCAACCACTTATGGTTTATTAATTGATGGGGATTTGTGCAAGATTAAAAATAGAGGTATATAAATCAGAATCAAATTTAAATCAGTTCTTTTGCCAATGGTTACTATTGTTTCATGATCACAGTATTACAAAATGCTTTTTGTAGGGTTAACTCACTTGCTGCAAATTAAGGATCACTATCATGCACCATCAAAAGCTAATTTGAAGAAGACCCCTCCTTCCTTTCTGTTATTAGTAAAAAAAATATGTCACCAATGATAAAAAATGTGTCACACACAAGAAGAGTTTATATCTCAGAGTTGAGAGACTTCAGATTAAGAAATAATTGAACATGTAAAACTAAAGTTAAAAATAGATCATGCAAATTACCTTCAAGCTGATTGATTAAGCATGACACATGTTTCATATACCTACCAGTTACAAAATCATATAATGGTAAACCAAAATGAATAACTGTGAACAAAAGATACTTAAATAGATTTGCTTAACAAGTACTTAAATTCAACCAGTAAAAAAATGATTTACCACTGCTTTAGTAACAAGCTGGCACCACATGCATCATTTATAGATATAGACAATTACAATGTTCTCGGTGCCAAAGAAATGAGTAGCGCAGTTGATGTAAAGGCAAAAATACGGTTGACCAGTTCAGTAGGAATGCATAAAACTATATAATATCTCATAATAAGCAAATGTTACGGTGCTAGGAATCTGTAACATTGACATGCACAATGTTGAATATGATATTTCATCTATCTTTTGGACCAAAAAAGGCAAAACATAGAACCTTATCACGGAAATGAATTGGAACCACATGCAAGCCTTCAACCAATGACAACGACAACTGAATGGGTCCATGACTTGAAAAAAAAACCCAAATGAAAAACCTTAACATACCTTTGATGTTGTTCAGAGGAGACGTCTAAATGCGAGGAAGGAAGAAGAAGACCACGTTGCGAGGTGAAGGAGTCAACCAAATGTTACAAAAAATAAGGTGAGAAAACTCAAATCGAAACCTAGAATAGAGAAAACATCAACGAAACTACACAACAACGAAACCCTAACATACCTTAATCTAACCTTGATGCTTCGCGAGGAGATACGCCACCCACTTCACGAGATTTCTGTCGTATGAAGCACCGAGAAAGAAGAAGGCTAGAGGAAGACGATGGCCAGATGAAGACGAAGGCCCAAGGAAGAGAAAGGCCACAGACAAAGGACTGAGATAGATAAAGGCCAAAGAAAAATGAAAGACGAACGCTTGAGGGTTTAACGTGTGGTACGAAGCGGCGCAGCCATGGTATTGGTGTGCTAGGGTTTCAACTTAGACGGTTTGGCTTGGCTTTATGAAATAAGAGGAGAGTATTGGTTTGGGCCAAATTTGCACCGAGTAGCAAGAGTAGTGGATAAAATTAAAAATGGGCCTTTAACCTTTCTGAAGCGGTCGGATACGGTTACCGGTGGGTTATGATATTGAAATCCGAATCCGTCCGTTTTAAACCGCACAAGCCCGAACTTTCCATTTTCTTAACCGCGTCCGGAGCTACCCGAACCGTTTCATAAGGATTTTTTTCGGTTTGTTCGGTCAGAAACGGTTTGTGAAATTTTGCTCAGTCCTAATATGAACAGTCTTTTTATTGTAAAATCCTTTCTTAAGGCTTTTCATCAAAAAGGTTTTTAAACAAAATTTTAAGTGACACTATTCAACCCCCCTCCCCGTACTAGTGTGCAAGTGTGAACCTTCATGTAGAGGTGATAATAGTAAACTAATTATTATACTTGAAGCAATGACATCACAAAACTTATGGGTTTGACATGCATATTTTATGGTTGCAAGGTCAAACAATGACATCAATGTAATTTAAGGTAATAGGTAGGATCCGAGTTACACTATTAGAGGAGTTACTTAAGTTGTATAAAATGAATAAAGATAATATGATATTGTAGGACCCAATTAAAATCCCCTAAATAGATGATCTAATGAGAAGAAAAAAGAAGCATTGATGTCACCACAAACTACCAATGTTATAAAGTAGACAACAAACTTTGTAGCTAACTCACCAAAACTAGTCCAAATTCAAATTGCTAACTAAACTACCCAACAAAAATGTGAGCATGGTAGCAACACGATGATCATTTGAGTAGAAAAATCACGATTCAAGTCCTAAAAACCTAAAAATAACACTAGCTTAAAATAGAAAGGAGAAGAACCACCGTTGAAACCTTAAATAACCACTAATGAAAAAAGACCTAAAAGACCTAAGATTGGAACCCAAAAAAGTCACTAAAAAAGCAGTTTTGACTAAATAAAACAAACTAAAGAAATGCAATGAAACAACCGACAGACACAACAGTGCAGATGACTTTTATTCATATATTGAGTGTCTTGTGTTGTTATGTACATTGGAGCAAAAGCTACATATTATACTATAGTAAGTCATATACAAGACAAATAAAACTCGTAAGAGTGAGTATGAACTACTTGGCATCATCATCATCAGTATCAGGAACCTCGTCCACTACACGAATAGGGACAATTGGTATCGAGTCCCACCATTCCTTCAACCTTCTATTCCCTGTTCCAGAACCAGAAGACTTGCCTGTCTTCAATGTCATGGTGAAGCTTTGCACAATTAGACCCATAAGGAAAAATTTGAATGGAATTACTGCCAATAACACTGCCAACCCACTCATTCCCACCATCACCATATTTGCATGCTGACATGGGAACACAAAGACTTGTGTTTATTAAATTCATAACCAAGAAATCAATCACAACATTTTAAATTGGTACAGTAAATAAGCATTTAAAGGATTGAAGGAGTAGAAAATGCACAAGACGACATCAACTCTTAGTTAACAATTTTAACTGAAAGCAAAGATTGACAAAATTTTTGAAAGTAAAATCTTAATCCAGGTTTTAAGGAAGAGAACAATCTCACGAACAGTGTACAATGCATATCAGCTTATAAGGAAAAAATCCTACAAGAAAGTACCTTATCAGCCTTTGAAATAAGTATTGACCACATCTTTAACATTGTTATGTTTGCTATCTGCATCATCTCATGAACAGTGTACAATCCATGCTGAGCTGAGACAATGCTCTCCATTGTAGATTGATCAGAAGCCATACTGGATCTACTGATTACTATCTCGTAGCATTTCTCATTAATCTTTTTTTGTCTTGCATCTAGCATCTTTATTATTACCCAAATCAAGAAAGCTGAAAAGGCCTTGCCAATCCATTCCCTGCATTACCATTGTGATATTATAGACTTACATTTAAGCATAAATCATTATTTTACAGGTATATATAAAAAAACAAGAGAAAAAGATCAAAGAAATAAGAACTTACATATAGGTGATCATCAGGGATGCTGCAAGAACAGTAAGAGTAACTATCGGCCTTTCCCATGTGAAGACTTCTTGTAACCAAGGGACCACATTTTTACATGGCTTTAGTAGTTCCTATCCAACGAAATAGGCAAGCAATGGTTAAGTCTCAACTCCAAACACACCCTACTTTCTTTCTGTTTTAGAACAAAATACGGAAATAGAGGAAAACATCTTAAAGCACTGTTCAGGTAAACCATATGCTACAACATTAATAAATCTGTCACTTTTGACCATGAACCTCCCAGTGCCCAAAATATAAAGGGAACGTAGAGAAAGGTATAATAATATACTTTCTGATACAAGGGAACAACTCCATTTTGTTCAATCATGTGCTATCGGTAACTGCTCACAAGTGTGTAGCATTTAAGGATACATTATATATATGACCTTTGATTAAGTTAAATCTTTACCATTAGAACCAAAACACTGTCAGTGACTCCTTCATCCCTTAATTCTTCTGTGGTAGCTTTGGCAATGAGAACTTGCTTTTCTTCCTCCCTAGATTGATTGATAGCACTCTCCAATGAGGAACTATCATCTGAAACATTAACACCTTGGTCTGCTTGACTAGCCTCTTCTATTTTTGCATCAGAAACTACAGTCTTAGAAATGTTCATGCTCCTAAGGATAGAACTTGCACTACAAGACTGTCCACTATTGAACTTTTTGAGGTTATCAGCAATCTCTTCTAGCACATAATCTCCCTTTGGTATTTCATTATACAATGAAAATATTAAGAATTTTGTTGGGACAGGAGGTGATATTCTTAGCATTTCTCTTGCAGCATGCAGCCGTATGATTCCCAATATTGTCCTTGCATGCATTTCCCATGTTTGTATTGGGCAGTTTATCTTGTACTTCAATAGAAACTGGTGGAGAAACATTATTTCCCTTACCAGAGCAAGCCAGTGATCACGTCTCGTGGAACTTGTAAGCTCGGGAAACTCCAGTACGATTGTCTCTGATCTAGAAAATTGAGAAGAATTCTTTTTTTCATATTAGTGGCAAAAGTGAAGGTTAAATATATTTCTATATTTTATATAATTCGGTGTGAACAACGCTAAATCAAAACTAAAATATGACTACATCAAAGCCTTCAAAAATAACAAATAACACTCAAGATACATATAAGACAGCAAGGTTTGAACTTCAGTCAGAAACTTTAAGGATTACCTCTGCTGAAATCTTGAAGCCAAGATACATACATACACACATACACACTGATAGGTACGAAAAATAACAGAAAACAATAAGCAAAATATTCACTGTATTATTGCTGGATCAGGAGTGTATCAGTATGATAGCAAAACCTGGAGCTGGAAAAACAGAAATACAAAGCAAAGGAAAGCTAATTCTAGGCAATTCAAGAGTGCCTAGCCTCTCCCATAAGTCCCAACTAATTTCAGCCTACCCTCCTCCTCTTTCACCTTAGGCTAATACCCTCAGACAGCCCATGCTCACATTTTTTACCTTGCCACCTCAGCAGTTAGTTACGTAGCAGAGAATTCTGTCCACTCACACTTTCTAGGCTTTGATTCCCTACACCCATTCTCATTTTCTTCCTAACATACACCTTACCAGATCTGGGTTTGGGCCCAACTACTTTGGGCTGCCTATCAACTCTCCCCTCCTCAAATTGTGCCTTGTCCTCAAGGTGGAAATCAGGAAAATTCTCCTTCAAAGCCTGTAAAGGTTCCCAGGAATTCTCAAAGGCAGGTAAATGCATCCATTTGATGGGGACTTCTGGTTCTCCCTGGGTAGTCTTCCGAATTGCAAGGGCCTTGGCAGGTTGAACCTGTAATTCCCAATCCTCAGCTAAAAAGGAAGGAAGAGGTTGACTGGTAGCAGTGGCAGCAACTGATTTCTTAAAAGCCAATATGTGAAAGACTGGATGCACCTTACTTCCCTCAGGTAGCTTCAATTTATAGGCCACAGGGCTGTATTTCTCCTCAATAACATAAGGACCATAGGCTCTTCATTTTGCAAGGTTGCATTTTTAAATAAACCGTGTCACGCACTTTAAATTCTAACCCTCAGTTCATCCAGCATATGATTCCTTTGTGCCAATAGCCGATTCACCTCCTCAACCGAAGAGGAGGTCACATCTCCTCGCACCAAAAAGGGTCTCTCTGATATAAGGCCTTGAAGGGAGTCATTTTGTAGAGGAGTGGTAGTTGGTATTATACCAAATTCAGCACAACTAAGCCATTTTTGCCACTGCTTTGGCTTCCTTCCTGTAAGATACCATAGATAAGTCTCAAGGCAACGATTCACCACTTCGGTTTGCCCTTGCCCATCCATTTCAGGAAGATAGGCAGAACTATACCATAATTTGTTACCAGCCAACGTAAACAATTCAGTCCAGAAATTGCTAGTGAAAACTGTCTCGATCAGACACAATAGAAGAAGGAAAATCACGCAGCTTCACAATGTTACATATGAAAATCTGTCAACTACCACCAAAATAGTATCTACACCGTGAGCTTTAGGCAACCCTCCAATGAAATCCATGGATATATCAGCCCAAGTATGCTCCGGTATAGGCAAAGGTTGCAGCAGTCCAGCCGGACTTAAGAGTTTGATATTTGTTATGTTGGCAAACCTCAGAACTCTGTACACAGTGTTGTATGTCCCGCTTCATTCCTTCCCAATATAATAAGCCTGAAATTCTTTTATAGGTTCGAAAAAAACCTAGAGTGACCTCCCATTGCTGTATCATGGAATCCCTTAAGTATAACAGCAATTTTAGGAGACCCTATTGGAATCACCATTTGGCCCTTGTAAAATAACAGCCCCCCTTTTAGTTGGAAACCTGTATGAGAGTAGGGTTTCCTCAAGTCCTGTATGATCCCTCTTGATTTTGCATTAGCTTGAATTTCATCCTCCAAGTTGTCCCATTCTTGTAATTGTACCACTGAAAGGGCTGAAAACTGGAGCTTCCTGGAAAGAGCATCTGCTACTCTATTTTCCTTCCCACTTTTATACTTCATTTCAAAGTCAAATCCCATCAATTTTAAGATCCATTTCTGTTGTTCCTCTCTCATAAGCCTTTGATCAGTCAAAAATCTCAGTCTCTGATCTGTGGAAACAACAAAGTGACTTCTTAATTGATAATGATGCCATTTTTGAACTGCCAACACTATAGCGATTAACTCTCTGGTAAACTCACTTGCTTCGAGCTTGATCAGATAGTGTTTGGCTCATATAAGCTATAGGCCTGCCATCTTGCATCAAGACTGCCCCTGTTCCTTTACCCGACGCATCTGTCTCTAGAACGAATATCTTTTCAAATTTTGGAACTGCTAAAACTGGTAAAGTAGTCATGGCATGTTTCAGTTGCTCAAATGCACTCTGAGCTTCCTGTCCCCAACTGAAACTGTCCTTCTTGAGCTGCTGTGTAAGTAACAAACTTTCTATAATACCCCGTTAGGCCAATAAATCCTCTTAGCCCTTTAATGTCTACTGGAATTGGCCAATCAACCATTTCTTGCACTTTCTCAGGATCTGCCGAAACCCCTTGTGGTTAAATGATATGCCCCAAATATCTCAATTGTCTTTGTCCAAAGCTGCACTTCTTCAAGTTGGCTACTAGTTTATTTTCCCGCAACAATTGGAGCACTAGGTGAAGATGTTGCCCATGACTGAATTCATCAGGACTATATATCCAAAGCTCTCTTACCTCAGTCACTCTTCCATTTTATACTCAGATTCCTGAAGTTGGCCTCAATGTCACTCCAATCAGCTAGCCAGTCCATTCCCAACACTACCTCCGTTCCCCCTAGACGGAATAGCAAGAAATCATGTTTTCTGTTCACCCCTTGTACTTCGAGCTCTACTCCCCTGCAGCGCGCCCTCCCTCTCACCTTTTCCCCTGTTTCAATCTCCACCATGCACGCTGGAGTGGACTCAATTGGAAGCTGCAACTTAGCCACCAATTCCTTAGAAAGGAAACTACTAGTAGCGCCACAATCAGCCAAAAAATCAGAACCTTCCTCTCACCAATTTTTCCTTTCACCTTGAAGGATTGATTATTAGTCAATCCCACCTTACTCTTTAGGGACAGTTGGAGGGTTTTGTGCTCTAATTTGGCCTCTTTCGTCTCTTCCTCATCTTCAGTCTCAGCTCCTTCCCAATCCTCCATCAACACCAATTGAAAATGTTTTAGTTTGCAGACACGTTCATGACCCCACTTCTTCTCTCCACATTTAAAACACAGTCCCTTTCTTGCAGTTCAGCTTGAGAAAGCCTCCCGCCCTACTGGATTTTTTCTTTTCTCTCCCCACCATGCCTATCTGGGGGTTTGGGCTCCTTGGAATCCTTAGGCCCATAGTTAGGCTTTGGGGCTTCTCCACGGGATACATCTTTTTCAACACCCTTTCCTTTCTCATTTGGGCTCCTCTTACAACAAAGCCCGGTCCATGAGCTCAGACAAGGACTCCAAGTTGCAGAGTTTCAACTCGGCTTGCAACTCCTCTCAAAGCCCAGTAAGGAATATCCTTTTCAAAATATCCTTGTCAGCGTTTTTTAACGGTGCTGACGCCATCTCAAACTTCTCCCTGTACTCCATTACAATGACAACGGCCCAAAAGGATTTTGCACGAAACCGAGTTGAAATCTTTTCTACGCTTTGGGCTTAAACGTTGATGTCTTTCTTTCCCAAGCTGTTGTGGCTCTTTTCTTATTGTGTGTTTGGGTCTCACTTGGCCCAATCTGTAAACCAAAAAAAAAAATCTTTTCTAGGCTTTGATTCCCTACACCCGTTCTCATTTTCTTCTTAACATACACCTTACCAAATCTGGGTTTGGGCCCAACTACTTTGGGCTCCGTATCTCACACACATACATATAATGTGCAGATTAGATCCCTACCTAATATTTTAAACATTCAGAATTCCGGAATATGTATTAACAAGAAGAAAACTGCTATCTATTGTCCTTACAAATCAGCCGACTCATAGATGATGGCTTTGTCATAAAGTTGGGCTCCCCATGGGCCTGTGGCAGCAGGTTTAACACTCTGCTCGGCATTCTTGGAGAGGTCTATTTTGAGAGCATCTTCATACCTTATTACTCCAGAAGCCTCAAAGTAAAGAGCATAATTGGTTAGTGTAAGCCTACCTGTCAATTAAAAATAAAACATTCACATTTTTATATGAACAGGTATCATCAATACATCAAATGTGTTCACAAAATTAATGATTAGATGGACTAAATTGCTGACCTGGCCAACTTGTTGATCCAATGTGGCGAATTACTCTCTGAGTGCTGGCTGTTCCATCTACATGTAATATGTATTCGTCATCAGCAAGTTCCACCCCAGTTGGTTTTGCATGTTTCAGCAAATGTCTAATGCACCTATGGAATGAAGAATTCAAAAATAAAGGATAGTAAGAAATTGGACTTCTATAACATATATGAATTTCGATTTATTTCAAGCGTCATATTCTGGTTATAGTATCATCCAAGAGGCTGGAAAGAGTTCCTACTTTTAAATGTCAAATTTATAGAAGGAATCAATCCTACTCTTTAATAGACTACAAAATTCAAACTGTTGTTTGGTCTAACCATATGTAATAATTTGGAAGTTCTACATCAGATCAGATGTTTATGAAGATCCATATTAAGATAAATGGTTATAATAATTATATTCAGATCAATACATATGCATGCCAAGAAGCCACTCTCTAGAACAACTAAATATCTAAAGTTTATTTCTCCACAAGAGTCTATGGGGCTTAAAGCATAGATACATAGGCTGTACCTTGCTTCAATTTTATTAAAAATTTGAAGGAAGTAATAATTGCATCCCTAAAATGTCAAAACAAATTCTCTTAAAAGCTTAATATTTTTAGGTAAAGGCACAAGATTGGTTTCAAATGTCTTAAAGTTATAGTTCCTTAATCAAGTTATGTTGTTATCTCTCTTTTTTATATTTTGTATTCAACAACAACAAAAAAAGATAGTGTAGATCCTAATAATGCTTTGGTGGCATTCTAGATCTCCAAAGAACTTGGATAGTTCAAAATACATATCCTGCATATCTTGTATATATGTGCACGGACCAAATAAGCCAAGAGAGCCATCATATTCTAAGACAGAAATACTGTCAAACAGCATTCCATACAAAGCCTAAAAAGCACAAAAGGACTTTCTTAGCAATTACACATTTGAACTTCAAAGGCATGCAAATATTTCATCAGAGAAATGCATTACTTGTCCATTTCTTTTAAGAACATGTCGTATGCTGGATAATGCAGTCGGAGGCCTGTTGCTGCAGTTAGACTTTCAAAAGTAAACCTCCCATTTGCAACATCTGCAACTAATGGTACTAATGATCCCATCCATACAAATGCATCTTCTCCAACACTGGGCTCATTGTTAACCTGACAAGATAATTTATGAAATTTGATTAGAAAACAAAACGCACAAAGTAAGAGCAGCCAGTCACAGTTGAAAATATCTAGACCTAAAATTAATCATAAATATTTCATTTTTACTTATTTCAAACTAGCTTGGTTCAAATTCAAATGCAAGAAACAACGGAAGATCCTTTTTAAAGAGAATATTTCATGGAGGATGAGGTGAAAAGATGCTCTTACAAGGAGGGGCATGATGTCTGAATAAAAAAGAGGGATATCATCCTGTTCTTGTGTGGCACTCAAATTTGTCTTCTTTTCTTCTTTCTCCTTTCCTACAGTCTCCTGCAAACCTCAAAAGCCTCATCTGATTAATAACAGGAGATGACACAAACAAAGAGTTTCGGTTTAAAATCATAATTAGATTAGAAACAGAAAATAAGATAATAATTTTATAATTAAAAAAAAAGAAAACATTAACTCAAACCAATCAGCTCCTCGGCAGAGTTTCTACATTGAAGGCAAGTAATGGAACATAGCTTCATACGTGTGTGTACACAATAACAGAAGTGTATGTGAGAGACAGTGTGTGCCCATAATTAAAAAAAACTACTATTTTGTTGGTGTATTTTGGTTTTTTTCATTTATTGAAATAGCGACAAGGGAAAGAGAATATATATGGAGAGGAGGGTTATGCTAAACACCCCTGTGATGTCTTTTCAGGAAAAGTACATCATGATTTGTTTAAAAAAAAACTATATTTTGGTGTATCTTAGTTTTGTCAAAACTAAAAAAATAATAATAAAAGTGACAGAATATGCAGACCAGGGGTTCTTGTTCATCATAGTAACTAGGT
The DNA here is from genome assembly GCA_037962975.1 of Clitoria ternatea. Lineage (NCBI taxonomy): Eukaryota > Viridiplantae > Streptophyta > Magnoliopsida > Fabales > Fabaceae > Clitoria > Clitoria ternatea. Next base: position 145,955,668 of record CM075673.1, read on the forward strand.
CTCGCCCATGCAAGCATTAAGTCATATGTGAGCCTGCTAAATGAGCCATCATTGATGTTTTCCTCTATGTTATGGCACATTTCACTCACAACCTTCTCACTGCAAAATTCGACTAATTTTCTGCAATAGTTTCCTCCCAAATCAGGCTTCCACCCTCCTTCAAAACCCTCCACCAATTTCTCCACCGAAGTCTCCAGTTTCCTAATTGTAATAAATAATTAAATAAAATCATCAGGCAAAAGTTATTTAACATTTAAATCATCTCTTAACCTCAAATGCATGAAAATTAGAAAACAAATGTTCCACACAAACGCTACATATTATTATTACGTATAGTCACATTTTCTTGGAAAATGTATAAGAGTAATTGGGGCGAGAAAGAGAGAGGGAGAGATTACTGTGCACATCTCTTGACGACGTCGTCGCCAATGGAGGAGAGATACTTGAGGTTCGTCGCCATAACCGATACGTAGCGGTTTCTTCTGCTCTACGGTTCTCTCTCTCTTTCTTATACCGAGTGAGTGAGGCACCGAAAATTGAGAGGTTTTGGCATGGTAATGGTAATACTGATACAAGAGAGGGTGACACGTGGAATTTTTAAGTGGTTGCCACGTCGTAATGGTCATGCAATGCAAGCATGCAACACTTGGTTCCCCTCGGTGCTTATACTCACCAAGAATTATCCGGTATTATTGAAGAGAATTTTAAAGAGACTTTTACAGGCTTTGCAACTGGATGGACGTACCACGGATCATCTCCTCACCTTCAAATTTTAATAGGATCACTAGTGGAAAAAATGGATATAATCACGGTTAAAAAAGGCCTTTATTCACGGTTAAAGAACCGTGGTTGTTGCAGCCGTGGTAGTAGATGATGGTCTTTAACCACGGTTAACAACCGTGGTAATAAATCACATCTAACCACGGTTAAGAACAACTGTGAATATAACTTACTATTTATATTCACGGTTATCGAGCACAACCGTAAATATAAGAACTGAAAGGTGTCAGTTACATCCACTTATATTGACGGTTATTATGGACAACCGTGGATATAGACTATATTTATCCACGGTTACTACCAAAACCGTGGATATAGACCCACTTATATAGACTATATTTATCCACGGTTACTACCATAACCGTGGACAAAATGTATCTATATCCACGGTTGTCCATCATAACCGTCAATATAAGTATTAAAAGGTTTCAGTTGCAAACTACTTATATTCACGGTTATTATGGACAACCGTGGATATAGATACATTTATATCCACGGTTATGGTAGTAACCGTGGATAAATATTGTCTATATTCACGGTTGTTGCCATAACCGTGAATAAATACTGAGGTTTTTTTTTTAATATGGATTCTGTTTTATCGTTTCCCAACCCTGCATTCAGACAAACCAGTACAGTATACAGTATGCCACAACAACACTATATCAAAAGAATGGTATGTATATATATAACAATTTATTTTCAATATGAATTCATAACAACCTAAAAAATGAAAGTATATACAATTAAGTTGAATGTAATGTAATAAAAGTAAACCCTAAATCCTACTAGATACATATATAAAAGAATAAAGATCCTATATCTAGCTTTGCCTAACTTCAATGAAGTGTGAGGCCCATTGCCTTCTAACATCATCTACAAGTTCCTTTGGGAAAAATGACCGGTCTTTAAAGTACTGCAAAGAATGCACAAAACAATTAGAACAAAAGCTTTATTTATTACATGAAATTGATGAAATTGGTAGAAAAGTAGTCCAAATGATGAGACTTACCTCTGTCCATCCATCTACTAAATGATGTTGGACAATGGTCAGCATAGTGTGCATGACGAAATAGCCACACTCAAAGGAACCCTTCTGCCTGTAAGACTACAATGGACATATAGTATAGAATAAGTGAATTCGCAACTTAAAAAACATGTACTGAAGTTATTCATGAATACGATTGACTTACTTTTGGGTTTAGCCATACAACTGTTTTTCCTTTGGGCTTGTTTCCAATCAGTAGATTGTATCCAACCACCGCCCTACGTCAAACAAAACACAAGATAAGTTAGAATTGTATAGTTCTAAAAATGATGTAATCGAATTTGTGGTTATTTTTTAGGGATGAACTTACCCGTCTACTATATCTTTCAGGTCTTGTGGAGCTGTCCGATGCAAACTATCAAAGTACAGAGCAAGATAGTCCTTCGGACAGATCACCAGAAGCGTCCAGTGAGCCCTGCAGTTACCAGTGATAAGTGAGACTTCAAAATGCAAAATATCATGACAATAATTATGGAATAGAATATTACCCTTTATGATAGGGGCCCATGTATATAGACTTCCCAGACTCAAACATCCAATTCTGGATGTATGTCTGGGTGTTCTGCAAGGTGTTTCCTTGCCTCTGTATGAGAGAGGGTTCTAAGAAACCGTAAGTTCCTTGGAAACCCAAGTCCACACAGAGTTTTGCCAGAAACCTAAACAAGTTAAGACATGGTTAGCGACAAATAACTTGTATAATGAAAAAATTGGACAAAACAAGGATATACTTACAGCTCCCACATCTGAAAGATGGAGCCGTTCAGCATCGACGTCCCCGAAATAATGTCACAAATGTCAGAATTTGCAACGTAAACTGGAAAAGCACTGGGACGGCTGAACACTAGTGGCTGCCATGGGACCTGAACAGTGTCGTCTGCTTGCTCATACCCGATGCGCCATAGCATCCGGATGGGATCCTTGGCCGGGTCTGGCTTCTTCAATGGTTGTTCCTGTTGAACAATTGACAACCATCACATTTTGTACCATAATTGATAAGGAAATAAAGCTAGCTAGTGTTTAGGGTTTTTACCTGTCCAGGGGCAATCACCAGAAGTCTGTTGGGCCGCATCAGAAAGTGGCCCACCGCCTGACCGACGGTCTTCACCTCCTGAGTTGCCACTGGCACAGCAGCATCCTCCTCGAGGACGAGCACAACCGAGACCCTGGACATACCATCAGGTAATGTCTGATGGTGAACCACAGGGCCTAAGTTGTGCACCATACCAGTGGCAACTGGCTCCTCCGACCCGTCAATGAACAGGTCACATTGACGGGTGTCTGGTGGCTCGACCCCGTCATCCTCAGGGTCAGCTGCAGCGCACGACCCCTTAGTGCTAACCTTCCGTACCTACATATTTACACATCAAGCAGAAGTTATTCAACAATGAAATAAAGTGATTACAAACAATAAAATTGAGCAAATTAAATAAAGAATCTAACCTGTGGGTTACTGGCTGGTGCAGTAGTCTCCTAGTGGTGGCTGAGTGAGGCCTTCATCTCCTCCCTGAATCGGGCCATCTCCTGGTGGAGCCTAGATATCTCCTCCTGGTACTCAGCCTTCACAACAGCCACCTTTTGCTCCACCATTTGCTCAAGGGATGGGGCAGGGTCGGGAGCACCGTAATAGGCGCGGAGGCCTGTGAAATATGAATGATTAGCCCATAATTGTTTAACAGATAACAAAATGAAGGCATAGAGTTAGTTAGCACTTATCTACACCTCGACCAATAGCACGCACTCTTCCTGGGTGCTCTGGCGACGGCGGTAGTCAAAATATCCTCCCGCCCATGGGCTACGAAAGACCCTTGGGTTGATTGCTCAACCAAGGAATCCTGAAACCAAACAAGTTAGTATTCAATTCCTTGACGTAAACTGATATAACAGACATTGATATAAAGGGGAATACTTACTATCCGTGAGGCAACCTCCTGAGCCTGTGAGGAAGTGTATTCCCCATTCTTCTTGATCCTAGCCCGCTTCCATTTGTCGTGGCGTGCAGGTGGGGAAGGGGGATCCACAATGCCAGTGTCAGTCTGACACTGACTCAGCCTCTCCTGTGCCAGCCGCTCCTCTAACCTACGGTAACCCCCACGTGACAGTGTGTGTGGGCAGTCATTTAGCTTCCTAGTCTCCTTGGCTTTCTTTCTGGTCTCCTACAACAAGAAAAAAATATTCACAGTTAGCCGTATAAATTATACATATTATTTAATCATCTAAAAACCAATGTACCTGAAACGTGGCAGAATGTCTAGATGCAACAAAAGCATCCCAGGTCTCCTGATCGATGAATGGATACTTCTCTCCAGGGAACTTTCCTTGGTCGTCCCCGAATACATACCTACAATGAAAGGTATATTAAAACTAAGGATTGGTACAATTTGGTGAAGCGTTGATTAAGAATTTAAAGTTCAATATACCTTGTGGTGAGTATGGATTTGAACGACCTCCATCGCTCAGCCATGATACCGAGGACCTTCCTCCTCGCTATGTCGGAAGATGGTATGTCAAAAGAATCCTACATGAAAGGAGTTAGTCCATAAAGGAGTACTTATTAAGAGTTACATGAAATAATACACTAAAATAAAACTTAAATAATATCTAAGTTACCAGAACATCACTCCATAGCTGGTTCTTCACCACCTTCTCGACACTATCCCAGTCGGGGATAATGATGGACACCTTCGACCGTACCACAACCCCCAGATAACTGCTCAACTTCGTGGCATGCGGTCCACTGAATCTACCGGTGTTGACATCCATCTCAACAACTACCCTCTCTCCCCGGTGACGCCTACGTGCGACGTCTGGCATCCGGGTAACACCTCTACTCTTCCGAGCAGAGGAACCACTGGCCTGTGAGTCAGACCTGGATCGTCCATCCTGGTCAGCCATGAGTATCTGTCCAAACAAGGAAAAAAACTGTCAAATATTTAATATAACATTTAAAACAACGAATAACTAATATAACATGTAATTCAATGTCTCACCAACAAGATTAATACCCTATTAAGATGAAATATTTTCCCACAAGCCCTCATGGTGCACAACAACTTTCATACTAGTTAACAACCACACACATACAACAGCAATAAACATAACATATAAGAGTAACCAACAATAACAGAAATAAAACGGATAATAATTTAGTTAACTTTTTTCCTAAAATAGTATGATGTTTTTAATTTATGTTATCTTGAAGTAGAAGTATGGTGTTGGAGTATGGATTATGGATTATGGATTATGATGTTGGTTTATAATGCAAGTTCAAACTTTAGAATTTTTTTAGTAATTAATATGATATTTTTAAATTCTATTATTTTCAAGTAGAACTATGGTGTTAGATGATGGATTATGGATTATGAGAATTTTTAGATTTGAACTTTTATTTTATGGATTACGGCTTATGGACATGGTGTTGAATTTAGTTAAATTCTACTTAAGAAGAACAATATAAGTTTTAGGAGAAAAGTAATCTCAACCATTTAGAACTTTTCAATTTAGGGAGTACATTTTAACCAAAAGAGGTATCTTATAATATTTCTAAAGTTCATACAACAATGGCCATACCATGCCCAATCTGTTGGTTCCTTAAGCTCTATAGCCTTGCAATGGTGGAAGTTGCAATTGGAAATAAAACAACCACCCAGGAGCAAAATGGACCTTGCACCACAAACGAAAGCTGATGGGGAAATGGGGTTGGCTAAAGGGAGCTATGGACCACCGCCACAGAAACGTCGTTGGAGGATGCTGAACGGAGGTTGGTGAACATGGTTGCTGGAGCCAAACAGAAATGGTGGAAAACGTAGTTGCTGAATGGAGTTAGGGTCCGTTTGGTTAAAATTTGGAGTAAGGTTTAAACAAACAGGCATATAACCATTTCTAAGATTTGGTTAAAATGGTTAAAATTATGGTAATTTTCTAAGAAATGCATATAACCATACAGGCACAAACAGAGTTTAAACAGAGTTTATAACTTAAGCTGTAATGATAATTTGGTTTTATTGAGATAGTTTTAGAATAAATGAAAAATAGAAGAGTACTTAGAATAGCAGCAATTGGACAATGCTGGTTGTTGAAATGCCCATTTCGTTGTTGGTTTGGTTACATACCTAAGTTCAAATAATAGTTTAGTTTTTTTTTAATACATCATATTTAAATTCAAGTTGCAAGATACATTGCCTCCCTGCACGTTGAACTTCAAAGCTTAGTGGACACCAACTATTAGTTAGAGGGGTTGTACAACTTTGCAACATGCCAACAAATCAAAGGGGAATGCTTTCATGTAAAATAAATATTAATGCAGTCTACTTGTGATTTCCAATGCAAGTTTAATAAGTTACTCTTACTCTTTTTAATTTCATATCCTGCACAAAAGTTACACAAATTAGATAAATTCTAGTTAAAAAATCCTGGAACTTCAAAGCTTAAATGCTTCTTGGTGATTTGATTAATCCATTGATTTAGCCTTAACTTAATCCTGACTCAGAACCCTTCTCTCTTGTATTTCCCTTTCACCTCCCCACATCCATCACTACTATCTTAACCCAATTTTCCATGGTTTCTGCAAAACCGTAAGGCCTTCCCCCTTTCAAGACCATGTATTTGTTCCATTACAACCAGACAAATAAATACACAGAATAAAGTATGATGAACTGAAAGATTAAATACATAACTGATTTTTTTCATAATATAAAACAGAAATTAAAAATTTCAACAGATGAAAATAAAAACAGAGGAAGGGAAACTGTTTTCAGGAAAATGGAAAAACTATTCAGCATCACAGTTTAACAACATAGGCATCACAGTTTAATAAACTGTTCTGGTTGTATGCATAACAACTAAGTAATTATACATACAACCAGAACAGAATAGAACAGGCACATTATATATACAACCAACAAAGCAGAGACAGAAACCCCTTTCAACAGTCCACAAAACCCATATAACGCATCAACATAACTTAAAATAGATTTAACTCAAACAGGGACCAACAAAAACAGTGACTAGTAAAAATAGGGACGACCTACAGGATAATGCAACAAGCAACGAGCACAATGGGATAAGCAACGAGCAACGAGCACAATGGGATAAGCCAACGAGCACACTGGAACAATGGGATAAGCAACGAGCACACTAGGATAAATGGAGAAGATGAGAAATAGTTCAAACGAAGAAAGAGAAAATAAAAAAGAAAAAAATAGGGATGACTTACCTGACAGAAACAATGAAAGAAAAAGACCAAAGGAGGTAGAGAACTTGCGTAAATACAAGAGCAATAGGGCAAAGAAAGGTGGAGGAAGCAAAGAAAGACTAGCGCGAAAGAAGCAGAAGAAGCAAAAAGCTGAAAGGCGCGGCTTTTGAAGTTTCAGAAAGGATGTATATTCACGGTTCCCCCTCACAACCGTGAATATATTACACATATATTCACGGTTTAACAAACAACCGTGGATAAATGTTAACTATATATCCACGGTTACGATACCAACCGTGGATAAATATTAAATCTATATTCACGGTTATAGAAACAACCGTGGACATATAGTACCCAGTGATTAAACCCTAAAACCTGAACTATATATCCACGGTTGGAAATACAACCGTGAATATTGACATCTATATATATCCACGGTTAACATCATAACCGTGAACGTACCCATCAATATATATTCACGGTTGTGATTAAAACCGTCGATATATATTTCAGGTACTATATATCCACGGTTGACTCCTCAACCGTGAATATATATTGATGGTTACATTCACGGTTATGATGTTAACCGTGGATATATAGTTTTCTCTGATTAAAACGTTCACCTTATAATTTCAAAAATGCCACCGCGCATGTTTTTATCACTGATCCTCTTCTACCCGTGAATATATCCCCGTTGTTATATCCATTTTTTCCACTAGTGGATAAACTATTATTCCACTATAGAATTAATAAAATGTAAAACTAAAGTTTTGGAGTATTTAAAAATTTGAATAATTTAAAATCTCAGTAAATTTAATTTTTATTTTTATTAAAATTATTTTTTGAAAAAATAATTTACTTTTTTTTCATTTTTAATATCACTTTAAATTTTTTATAGGTGATACTGGTAGTAGTAGTGGCCGTGAAAACAACAGGAGTGGTGGTGATGATGGTGGTGGTGATAGGAGGCGGTAGTTATGAGATTGACGATGACCACAATAGAATGATCATGGTAGTAGTGGTTGTTATGATAATAACGATAGTGATAGCAACTAGAGATGGCAAAATGGGTTAGCACGTCGGGCCCTGGCCTGCCTCACCAAAAAGCGGGTTGGGTTGGGCCGCCCCGCTAAAATAAATAGGCCAAATTTTAGGGGCCAGTCCACCAAAGTTAAAATTATAATTTTTTTTAAAAAAATGTGTCAAATTAAGATAAAAAATTAAAAAAAATAATTTTTAAAAAAAACTAAAGAAAATATTATTAAAAGAAATATATAAGTAGTAAGAGATAATATTTTTTAATTTTAGAAAATGAAAGTATAGTAATATTTATAATTTTTTCTTTTAGCGGGGCCTGTTGGGCCGACCCACCCCACCAAGGTTTTGGCCCGTCAAATTGGTGGGCTAGGCGGGCCGTGGCGAGAGGCTGGCTAAAAAATTTTATCTGCCCCGCCAAATTTGACGGGCTTGGCGAACCAACCCGTCAAGCGTAGCCCATTTTACCATCCTAATGGCAACAACGACATGCGGGGTGGTGGCGACAATGGTAATGAGTTGTGTGGTTGTTGGGGGACAGTTGCAGCAGAGTGATAGTGGTAATGGTGGTAACGGTGTAAGGTGACAATAATGGTGGCATTGGTGGTGGTAGGGATGGTGACGACAATGGTCATAAAGATGTGATAGTACATAATGATGGTGGGGTGGTAATGACAATGGCAATGCAAGTAGTGTCATGGCAGCAACGACACTAGTGTAGGGCAAGGTTGTGCTATATACCTTGCTTTATGCATGAAACAAGTGGAAAATGTTTGTATGAGAGTGAATTTATATTTCTCTCTTTTTTTGTAGAATTTTAAATTTCTAATTTTTTTAGTTTTATTAAAATTCTTTTAAATTATATAAATTTTAAAATTACTAGTATTTAAATATCTAAATATTTTATTTTAATTACTATATTTAATCCTTTATTTAAATGAATTATTTTATTAAATTAATTTCTTCATCTAAACAATCATAATATATAATGTTTTTAAGGCTAACCTTATTTAGAGTTTTTTTTAGTTTGACGTTACTTATTAAGGCTCAAGTCAGGTAAGACCATTATCACAAAAAAAAATTGATTTAGTGACCGAACATTTCGGTCATAAAAAACAATTTTTCCGTCACTAAATTTATTAGTGACCAAAATTGTGACGGAATCTTTTGGTTGCTAAAACCCTGGTCGCTAAACGTTTCTGTGACCAAATTTAAAGTTTGTAGTCATTTAGTGACTGACAATTTCTGTTACTAATCAAATTATAAATTCTAGTCACAGACCACTCATTTTATGACTACCTTATTCCATATTTTGGTTGTAAATTTATGCATTTTTTAATGATCGAGTCGGTCACTTATTTACACACTTGGTGACAAAATCTTGTTGGTCACTGTTTGTTACACATACATTTACTAATAATTTAGATCGAATTTTTAATGACTATTTCGGTCACTAATTAACCAGAAAATAATTTTTTTTTAAAAAAATTCACTTTCTTTTATAGAACCTACCCATATTACTATCAAGCATAACTATTTTGAATGAAGCTGGGTACGGGTTTTAATGAGTCAAGCTAAAAAGGCCCGAGGAAATTGAGGCTTCTAATATTGTTGTCCAAACCTGGTTCACTTTAGACCTCGAGCTTCACGAGCTATGTTGAAAATATGTACTAAAAGCCTATATAGGATGTGTCACTTTGAATAAGATATTTATGTTAAATAGTTTAATAACCTTTATTAGTCGTGGAATAATAGGTCCATATGATATTTATTCCTAAATTGTCCCTAGTCAAGTATTTATATGGGAACATATAAATACATTAAGACTAGTATGTAAGTGTACTGATGATATAATCTTAGAACATAGATATGGACGATATCAAGTCTTTACAGGGTACGCATTAAGAGTAATAGTGTCTTGGATAGACCTGCCATGAGATCGTTGCATGGATCATTACATGAATGTCATGAATGATTCCCAATGTGATAATGGTATATGTAGTCCTTCGACCTAAAGTCACTACGTTTCTATATGAGGAGTTTGTTATTTTAAATCAAACGACATAAAAAGATATGAGTGATGCAGATGAGATTTAAATCTCCTATGTGACAGGAGTGATATCTCTGGGTCACTTGATGGAGTGAGACTTCAGAAAATGCATGACCATGTTAGGAAAATAAATATTGGATATTTATTTAAGAAAAGTCTATTCTGGTATCAAGTAAAATGAATTGGGTCATACAAGGATGACAACGACCATGCCTTGGACCCAATTAGATATCTTGACAAAGGGACTAACTATATAAAAATCATCACTTATAGGTTATTTTTGTATTTATATTTGGATAATGATGTATTGCTAGATGTCGCTTACTATATTATATTAAATACAAAATGTTTATATTTAATATAAACAAAATATATTTTCTATAGGGTCACAACATAGAGTAAACCTACCAGAGGATAGTTTTTGTTTTAGTTTGACTAAAATTAAAACTATTGGGCCTAACTCATTTAAATGAGTAAAGAGTCATTCATTGAGAGTACTTATTAGATCAGACCTAAGCATTATAAATAGAGCATGAGATGTCATTAGTCGCACTCTTGGGATTCACTTATCTTCGTAAAAGTTACAAAGTTTACACTCTAATGAATTAGTATCCGGTGATACGTTTTTTGTGGGAGTGCTCGCGTGCACTCCTTAAGGACAATACTGTTATTGCTTCAGTTGTGTCTTGTACTGAGCTACAAAAGGTTAGTATAAATAAACTTTAACTGTTATTGTTTACTTTGAAACACGTGATTTGCAAGACCTTGTAAAAGGAAATATGAATAAATGGAGACATACAATATGATCATATATAGACTCTATCAAGGCCAAGTTAACCTGGATAAATAGAAGTCTGAAAAGTGATCAAGAAAGAAAATTGTTTATGATTTTGACCAATAAGACATTGAAATAATCTATCTAAAGAACTTGAAGGAGTTTAAAACGAAGGGAACTAAGGCTTCCGCTTCATGTCATGTTATAGAAGTCAAGTTTTGTCTACTTCACTAGCATTACTATTGGATACTAAATGCAAATCTAACATTTATTTGAAAGATCAAAGAAATACATCGTTGGCTAAGGGTAAAGAAATCTACATGTAAAATGGAGCAAAAATTGCTACATTATCGATAGGATTTTCACCTATTGGGCTAGTTAGTGAACTAGACATTGTGCAGACTATTTCTTGTTGGATAAGAAAGGTTTTCTTCTATAAAATAACATTATTCTTCAAAAGGATACTCACATACAATTGAGTAATGGATTTTACATCCTAAATCTCAGAACCCTTATCTATAGCATAACTGTCAAAGTTAAAATAAGTGATTTTGAACCTTACTTACATGATATTGTTTCTTAGGGAAAATGAATGAGAAATGTATTTCTAGATACCATTAATATAACTATCTAGACTCTTTTGATTTTGGAATTAATTGAGACATGTAAATCTTATCTATTGGGAAGATATTTGAGACCTCATTCATTGAAAAGTTAAAGATGAGTAATCTATTGTTTAATACATAATGATGTATGTGGAACCATAAGAACAATAACTAGATGTGTTTTTCAATACTTCGTCACACTAACTGAAAAGTTCAGTGAGTATGGATTTGTGTAACACAAGTTAAGAAACCTATAAAATTTTCAAACAATTCATACTGAAGTGAAAAACCAAATTGGCAAGACAAGTAAAGCTTTTGATTAGATCAAGATAGCAAATAATTTGAGCCACAAGTTTGATAATTATCTAAGAAAGTGGGAGATTACCTCTTAACTCATTCCTCATGGAATGTCATAATAGCATTTCGAAGAGGTGAAGTCAAACTTTGTTGGACATAGTTTAATTATTGATTACTATCAAACATCTCTAATTCCTTCAACATCAAACTTTATTGACAACAAATTTTCCACACTTAACCATGTTCCATCTTAGGCTTTCCTAAAGAAACTATATATGATATGGACTAGGAAGAAACCTAGTATTTCATTATTAATGATTTGAAATTATGATGCTTCTATGAAACATCAAACTCTGGCAAGGTCAGATCTAAATCAGATAAATGTCTTCTGTGAGATATCTAAAGAAAGCTAAGGGTTATCATTTCTATAATCCATCTAAGAACAAAAGGTTTATTACTCAAAATGTTGTATTCTTGAACGAGAGTGCATCTCTAAAAGAATCAGTGGAAGGATAGTATAACTTAAAGAAATTCAAGTATCATAAAATATTCAAAAGCCGAGGGTAGACCTAGAGCAGAAATCACAAAGTGTTATGACATCATTAGCTCCGGTATCACAAGACTCTCTTTATATTGCGTATTTATTTGTTTGTTTGTTTGTTTGTTTACTCTTTATTTATCGTATTTACTTATTCTTTTCTTCTCAATGTTTTTTCTTAAAGATCCTTTAATCCTTTTTCTGGTAAAGTTTCATTTAAAATAACCATTCCTTTAAACGCTTGTGAAAAATGATAAAATTTCCAAGACTTAATTCACTCCTCTTAAGTCTAAGACCACTTTCCAACATGACCTTCTAAAGCATTTCTGAGCTGATGTAGTAAGCATTACATTTTTTTGTATGAATCAGGTCCTTATAAGACCCATTTTAGAGAAAACACTGTATGAGCTTTATAAAGGAAGAAAACCAAACACCTTATTCTTTCATGTCTTTGGATGTAAGTGTTTTATATTAAACAATGCAAAGGATAATCTTATTAAATTTGATGCTAAGTCTGATGAGGTGGTTTTTCTTGGTTACTCACTAAGCAATAAGGCTTATAAAGTTTATAATAAAAGAACTATGACAATTAAGGAATTAATTCATGTATCTTTTGATGATTTAACCCAAAAAGACTAGGGAAGGTAGTTAACTATCTTGTAAATGATCTCAAAGAACTAGTCATGAAGGATTAACAAGATAATGATCCAAATTCCAACAAATCACCTAAAGAGTGGAGGATCTCAAAGAACCATCCAATAGAGAATGTGATTGGTGACATCACTAAGGGAGTGGCTACTCATAACTCTCTTAGGAATGTTTATAATAATTTTACTTTTATTTCTGAAATTGAACCTAAGTGTATAGAGGAAATGATATTAGATGAGTTTGGGGGGTAGGTATGCAAGATAAATTAAACTAATTTGAAAGAAACCAAGTATAGGACCTCGTCCCTAGGCTCTCTAACAACTCGGTAATTGGCACTAAATGGGTTTTTAGAAACAAACTAGATGAAGCATGAGTAATAACACATAATAAAGCTAGGATAGTAGCAAAATGGTATAATCAAGAGGAACGATTTGAATATAATGAAACACATGCACATGTTGCTAGATTAGAAGCGTTATTCAATTCTTACTTGTCTTTGCTTACTCGTTTGATTTTACATTCTACCAAATGGACATCAAAAGCTCATTTTTAAATGGTTTTGTTCAAGAGGAACTTTTTATGGAACAACGACTTGGTTTTAAAGATTTCAAAAAACCTGATCATGATTTTAAATTAAAGAAAACTCTTTACGGGTTAAAAGAAGCTTTAAGAGCTTGGTATGATCGGTTAAGTTGTTTCCTTTAGAAAAAGGTTTTGAAAAAGGAAAGGTAGACACCACTTTGTTTATAAAAAGAAGCACCAGTGACATCCTTTTAGTATAGATTTATGTCGATGACATTGTTTTTGGTGTCATTAATGAAAAACGCTATAAAGTGTTCTCTAGTTCTATATAGAAAGAGTTCGAGATATCAATGGTGGAAGAGCTAACTTACTTTCTAGGTTTGGAAATCAGGAAAACTATGGAATGAATCTTCCTCAACCAATCTAAATACTGTAAAGAACTTCTCAAGAAGCTTGGAGTGGACAAAGAAAAAAAAGGTTGCAACACCAATAGCACTTCTTGTTATCTAAAAAAGAATGAATCAAGTAAATCCATCAATGAGAAAATGTATCAAGGTATAATTAGCTCTCTACTTTATCTTATAGAAAGTAGGCCTGATATCCTATTTTCTATATGCATGTGTACTTGTTTTTAATTTTTTCCAAATGAATCTCATTTATCTACCGTTAAAAGAATTTTAAAATATATAGTAGGAACATAACGCATAGGTTTATGGTATCCTAAAGGTGTAGGATCCTATCATGTTGGTTATTCCAATTCTAATTTTGCAGGATGCAAGGTCGGTCAGAAATAGTACTAGTAGAACATGTCATTTCCTTGGCAATTCACTTATTTTTTGGCATTCCAAGAAGCAAGCAAATGTGGGCTTATCTTGCTGAAGCTGAGTATGTTACCGCTAGTAGTCGTTGTGCTCAAATTCTATGGTTGATATAGCAGCTAGAAAATTATGGTATTCATCTCGATCACAACCCTATACGATGTGATAACATTGGTGATATCAATTTAGCAAAGAATCAGTTATGCATTCTAAAACTAAACACATAAAAAGTAGGAATCATTTTATTCATGATCATATGCATAATGGTGATTGCTTGCTTGAGTTTGTTGAATCATCTAAGAAACCAGCAGATATCTTTACTAAACCTTTCCCTAAAGAAAACTTTTGTATAAGACGTGAGTTAGGATTAATGAACTCATCTTGCATTGAGTGATTGCTTTTGTGTGTTTTAATCTTTTTTGATATTCTAACTAGAGCAAAAAAAAAGGAGCTCATAAGTTCTTGTTTCAAGAAAACAGGGAACCTATGAAGAGATAAGCGAAAAGCTCAAACCAAATGAATGAGTGGTTTGAACTAAGAAGATTAAGTGATTCGAACCAAAGGATCTGAGTGGTTCGAACCAATACAAAGGAGTGGTTCAAACTAATCCCCAAGAATGGTTTGAACCAATATCAACATTTTATGTAGTAAAGCTTCTGTTAGGCCTTCATGAGAAAAGCCCAATGGACGACAAAGCTTTGCCTCTATATGTAGCTCTTCCTCCCTAACTTAGTCACACCACTTCACCTTACTTCCTTCTCTTAAATCCTGTTCTTCTTTATCCTTTCTTCTATTCCATGGTTACCAATAGATTTAAGAGAAAGGTATTTTTTTTAAGATGATGACCTAGAACCTCAGCTAGTGTATGAAGATAATCACAAAATTGTTCAGCCTTTCAAATCTAACATGGACTTTCGTAATGAAGGTTTTCTAGCGGCAAAATTGATAGATTTCTATGATCTTAGTCCCTTTGTTCATCCAACCGAGACTACTACCCACCATTGATCTAGGAATTCTACTCAAATATATAAGAAAAGCATGGCTCATTTCATACCAAGGTGTAAGGTTTGACATCTCCATGAATCTCCAAACCTTCATTGAGGTCCTCTCTCTACCCTTCCTTATGTCTATATTCTTTAGAGATTACTCTTCCGAGGGGTGGAAAGACAAATTTGATACCACAACCATAAGAATAGAACTTTGTCGAAAAGGCGCTTCAAGCTAAAAAAGATATGACGGGTCTTTAACGACTTAAAATTGCATCCTTCATTATTTCTTAGTGAAGATTATTCTACCGCAAAACAACTACTTCTCTGAAGTGGTCAATGATGATGTATTGCTCATATGGGTAATGAACTACATTAAGCCAATCAACTAAGGAAGACTGATGATTAAGCATATGGTGGACAAGAAGGATTTTTTCCTTCCCTATGACATGCACATCATTATATTGCTTAACAGCAACAATATCTTTTTGGCTCGATATACTTCTTTCTCTAAAATAACTTGTATTAATCCTTTCTTTGTAAACAAGTGTGATATAGTAAAGGCACAGGACGACAGTTGGATTACATCTCAGAGGAAAAGGCTTACGGACAATGTCACAAGGGGAGAGACCATTAACCTTGGTGGTGACAGTCCTAGTGGACCCTATCTCTAGGGTGATCTAGAGATTGATGACATTAAGAACATCTTAGACAACTTTGACCCTTAAGGAGCAAACTTCTTCGGCCAGACTTTTTATAGGGAACCTTCACCTACATCATCTTAAGCACCCTCCTCAGACGTAATCTTCATAAAAGAATGATCTCCATAATACAAGGTGTGCATGATGAAGTTTACAATTCTAACACCCGCATGGATCAACACATAGCAACTATGTGTGAGGATGTTAGAAGTTTTCAAGCTAAGATAGAGGAACTTTAGGCAGACATAATGAGGCAGTTTGATGCCTTATCTATTCAAAAGGGACATTATTCAAAGTGAAGACTTCTTGTAATACTTTTGTTATTTTTTCCATGTATTTTTATTTCTTTTTTATAATTTCGAAAGGGGAGAAATATGAAAGTAAGTGGTAAGGGAATATGTTTTAAGGTATTTTTGTTTCTTGCTTTATATCTATGTCTTTGTTTGCCTTGGAATTTTTTAGTTGTTTTTAAAAAGATGTTGTCTTAAGGGGAGTTATGATTTTCTTTATAATATTTAAATGTTTGCATTATCTATGTTTATTACCTAACACCCCGATGAGATGATTTGCCATCATAAAAAATGGGAAGACTATGATTCCTGCGTGTGTATCAAGTTTTGATAATGACAAACCTAAGGCAAATGGACTAAGGCAATTGGACCTTGCATGGACCTACAAAACAAAAGGGTGGATAAGTCTCAAAACAAAAGAGTGTCCATATCTTGAACACTTACCCTTATGTCTTCTTTTTGTTAATTTAGTTAATTCTTAAGTAAGCTAAGTGAACTAATTCATTCATTAATTAATCTCATGCTTTAAAATACGGTAACTTAAAAAATTAATTAATAAACTAAGCATCTGGATCCAAAAATCAGCTCAGCAATTTAAACCACTTAGGAGAGCAGTTTAAACCATTGTTCTACAAGAGCAATTCAAACCACTAGCTAGGTTGGTTCAAACCACTCAGCTAGGGTGGTTCAAACCACTTATTCGTATGGGCTTATTTATTATCGAAACTTATTCCTAGTAATTGGTATATTACTATTTCCTTATTTGACGTTAACTTTTTTATAAATTGAGAACTCAGGTTTCAGAAATAATATCCCACTACTCAGTTGTTTATACAAGAGTTAGAATCCCTTGCTCACTTAAGTCTTTTCTTTCATAAGTTCCGGTCTATAATATTTCATTCTTTGTGCTCTTAGGCTAAGAATGTTTGTGTCTGGGGTGAAAGAAAGCCTTCCCTAGAGAGACCTCTAAGACCTAGTTAATTCTATTGGGATAGAAATCAAATTGTGAGGTAGCATGAAGCTTTAGGCAGGTAGTCCAAGAATTGTAATGAAAACCTTTTAATCAATTTTGATATAATGGAAAATTCTAGGCTTTATGTTGGGAGACTAGACTAGATCATAATGGTAGTGATTAAACTAGTATACATCGTGGTTTACTTCTCTCTTCCCTTATCTCTTTACATTCTACTACTTATCTTCTTATCTTGTTTATACATTTTATCTCTTCATCTTTACAAAGCTTTGTTTTTAAATAAAAGATCTTTTTAAAATATCATTTGCTAAACACGCTTCCGAAAAACTTGAGTTTTTCCTAAACTTAATTCATCCCCCTTAAGTCTGGGGCCACTTTTCAACACAACTAAAATTAGACATATGTTTAAATATATCCTAAAGCAAAGCATCAAAGGATGTGATTGACGGACATCATGTAGAGAACATTAAACCAATAGATTGTTGATAAAAAAACATGACCATAAAAGTATTCCCTAAGTGCATTAGTGGTGTTGGGACTAGACTCCATATCCTAGCTAAGAAAATGACTTAATCGTCTATCCTAGTGCAACTTTTCTTGGGTTCTTGTCAAAAGGAATATACCAACTAACATGGCTTTTCCACTCTAGTGGTTTGCACATTGCCATCTTCAGTCTTAAAGAAACACCTTTTACCCTAGTAATTTATTAGTTTCAAAAGGTACACTTTAGTGCTAAATAACTCAATAATTGAGGTCTCAAAAGGTGTCAGTGATCTTGGGAAAGAGAAGATAATAAAGCTAAAAGGTATTTTTCTATTCATTTTTTATAGTAAGAAAAGAACTTGACATGCGTTTCTCTAGTAACCTAAAAGTAGTGAGTGTCCCTAATGGATTCTAAGGTTTAAAGCAATAGGACATTATTTCTTACCCCCTACCTAAACTAAAACACAAAGCCTAATCTAAACACAATTAATCATCATCAATTCTTATCAAACACAACATCACATATTATCATCGAGTTAAGGGGTTGATCAAACACAAAAGTCCTAAAATCTTTTTGGTATTTTTATTTTTATTTTTAATTCTTTTTTAAAATCAAAAGGGAAAAAAATCTAATCCTATGTAATGATATATAATGCTATGCAAATGTATATGAAAAGATGCATTAAGAATAATAAAAGAAAGAAAAATAAAAAGATATATGTGCAAAGGATAAATATGCATGAGACATACAAAAAGTAAAAAAAAATAATCCTAAACATGTGACTTTATATACTCCTTGTTAGAACCAAGAAGACTTTTTGAAGTACCCTTAGATTTGTTGATAACCAACATCAAGCATCTTAATTAATCAAGTTATAAGTTGTTAAACATTTGATAAGATCATTCAAGTGTTTCAGGATATAAATCACAAGTTATAAATCAAAGGGGGAGCTCGTATCCAATAAGTCTGGTAAGACAAAACTAAGAAGGATATGCATCAAAGAAACCCATAAAGTCTGGGAACGCCTCTCTTAAGAAAAATGTTCTTTTGGACGTGTAACAGACCCAGACTCATCATGACATATAGCAAGCCTTAAAGTATTTGAAAAAATTCATTGATTAAGGAAATATTCTTCAATCGGACTTTATCTCAACAAAAAGGATGCTTTAGACCTCCTTTAAAATCACAAGAAAGGGTCGGATCACCTTTTGAGTTTTGAGTCTTATTATCAACACCTTGCGATTCACCAGACCTCAATCTAATTTCAGATGTTCCCTCTGAACAAATCAAGTCTGGACCTATATATGATGACTCAACAAAGCATCTTTCCTTCTCAGCTCAAAGTCATATCATAAGAAAGGAAACTTTAAAATAAAGCAAATCAAGATCCATCTCTCATGAAGAACTTTTCATCTTAGTGAAACCAACTCCATGCCTGCAATTGCATAAATTTTGAAAGCTCTCTGATTTAGGCTTATCATAAAGAACAACTCTCTCCAAGAATCATATCCGTTAAAGAAGACTTCTCTCAAGCATTTGAATGATGCACCTTTCAACGGTCATCCAACGGATCTATCTTTCTTAACAGAAAAATCCTATATATATATATTATAATCCTCTTCTCAAGATACAGGGTGCATGTATGTGTGTACATAAGAGACTCATCAGATTGGTAGATAAAAATATGTAAAAGTAAAATATATCAAGAGAGATCTTCAAGAAGATTATAGAGAAGAAAATAAAAAAAAGAAAAGAAAAAGAGAGAGAGCTTGTAAGAGAATTTATGAAAAGTAAAGAAGGGGATATTACTCAAAAGATAGAATGATCAAGATAAAAGGAGAAGACATAAAACCCCAGATGGTTGTGTAGAAAAGCCTCAAAAAAAGAAGGCAAATTTTATTTGTACTAATATTTCCAATCTCTTGTATACACGGTCTATTTGATTTGTTGGGAAACACTGTGGCCTGAAAAGGCTTTAGAAAGAATACTTAGATTTGAGCCAGGAGTGGCTTGTGAAAAAATACTTGGGTCTGCCCCAGGAGTGGGTGCTTGCAAAATAATACTCATAAACACGGGTTGTGTTTAAGCCAGGAATGGCTGGATTCAAGAATACTCAGAAGCACGGGTTGTGCTTAAGTTAGGAGTGGCTGGAGTCAATAATACTCATAGGCTTGTTCTGAGTTGTTTATGTAAAAAAGATATTTTACATAGTGAAAAACCCTTCAAGTATGAAGGTACTGGATGTAGCTTCTGAGTTGGAAGTGAATAGTATAAATCTCTTGTGTGCTTTTCTCTTTCCCCATCTTTTTCACAAGTCTGTTACCTTTTTTCTTGCACGATCTCTGTCTCGTAAAAGTCTGGTCTGCTCTATACAATGCATTTATATGTAAATATCATTTTTGGTTTGAAAAAGTGAATAGGCTTATTCAACCCCCTTCTAAAAGTCTATTCTCTGAACCATCACTCCTAAGAACTATATGTGACATGTAAAGTGTGCATAAAAACATTGAAAACCTTCCCAACACAACCTTGGACTAAAACTTTTCACTTTATCTAGTGCAACAAATAGAAATAGAGTAAAAGAAAAAGGGAAAAGACTCACCTGATCACTCGGGTGGAGGAAAATGGCCTTAGGAGAGATTTCAGACATATATAACATCCACCACATGGCTTATCCTATCAATCTGGCCACCCGGTCTACCCTACTCAACCTGCATCTTAGATAAGATTCTATGCATGTCAGTCATCAAACCTCATAGGAATTGAGCTCAAGGGTCCCTCACAGTAAGTGGGACCTTAAAGGCAGATAAATCCATATTAGCTGGCATTTCAACATAAATGAGTACATGATGTAGGAAAACCTTAAGGAGTTGGATCTTCATGTTGATTTCTTCATAGATCTAAACAAATCTCCACTTGAATCAACCTTTATAACTCAATTTTGAATTTGCTCAAGCTTAACAGAAACTCAAGCAAGTGATGGAGACATGGAAATTAAAAAGAAAATAAAGGAGAAAACCTGAGGCAACTAAGGAGGAAATGTGGAGTTATGAAGAGACAAGGAAATGAAGTAATGGAGACGTTACTCTCTTGCTAAGAGAGATAGTCTTAGGTGTTGTTCACCACCTTTGGGAGAGGATTCCAAAGGATAAGAGCTTAGGCAAAGAGCTAAGCACTCAAGAGAGTCTAGAGAAAGGAAAACACTCAATCTCACTAAAAATTTGATAAATGAATCTTAGCTAAGTAAAATACAAAGGAGATGAGGTTTAAATACTCCTCTAGGTGGTGACACAACCTATAGGCCTCGGAGACTCCTTGGCCTAAAGCTAAAAGCCTACAATGTAGCCCAAATACAAGGCCCAAATGAGAAGGATGAAATGTACAAGGCCTAATAGTGGCCCATAACAACTTGATCATGCAAGGCCCAAACTAAAATATAAAACCTAGACCTAATTAATTCCTAGGCAAATATATGAACCTGTAAATTATTTACAAGATGAAAGTGGAGGCCCCAAGGAGGTCCAAAAATGCCATAAAGTCCCTTACTTCAAAATGGTGCATGAGAAATAAGCAAGGACCTTCAAATGCTTCTCCTTGGACTTGGGTCCATCTAATGATGTAAGGAAGCTAGCCAAAGCCTTTTTAGAGTGCCTCCTTGGCTTTCTTGGCCCTTGACCTAGTCAAAAGACCACTAAAGCTCTCTAAGATATCCTCTAATATTTCTGAAGGCTCTATGGACTCTCTATGGGTTAGGTCCTCATCAGTACAAGCTCAATAATTTTCTTATCAATAACATCCAAAAAAGGGATAATACTTTTTCCCTCGAATGCTAGTAAACTATGGGTCAGACAGACATCAAGGATGAGTCAAGCCTCTAATAGGCAACTTATAATAGAAACCAACCTTTTTTATGGCTCTACCTCTCATAAACGCTCTAATATTAAAGAGCTATGGCTTATATACCTAACATTATCAACGGTGATGGTTCTTGAAACAGCCTTACTAATCTTTTCTATTTCTTGGCAAACAAATATCCAAAGTCAACAACATATTTCTCCAATATTCAATGGAGAACAAACAACTTAGAGTGGCACACCATACCATAACTAACACCCCTACTAAATATAGTGTATGCTATTAGTCTAAGCATATATTTGAAAACAGGGTTAAAGATTGAGGACATTTTTGTAGTGGAAGGATCATAGAAGTCTTCCCAGTTAGCCTTCTCCACAAGGATATCCCCTTAAAGCGTTTAGAAAGAATAATGTCTCCTCCAATAAGGAAACCAAAAATCTTACATAATTGAGATTGAGGCATCATATGATTCTCATTGTTTAGCCTAAAACTAATCTCCCATTTTTCATCCCTATTGATCTGTCCTGCCACAGGGTCAAGAGATCCGGTGTCGGGTCAGTCACAAAAGTCAAAGATTAGATGAGATTGAAGACCGGTTCTACAGGTATCAATATGAAGAGAGCGGTCTTGGAGTCCTGGAGGTCCTTCACACCGTTGATATGGGCGAAAGGTGGTGTCACCTGTAAAGATTCTCCGATGCTTAAGTCAGTAATAGTATTCCAAATGAGTAATATTTTAAGATCACTCTCTGGAATCCAGATAGTAGTCGTAAGTAAAAGGGGAAAAGATCCTCCTTCCGTAAATGGAGAGAGTTCTTATACCTGATTGGCTCGATATACGAGGACTTGTTAGTGGGGAACCACTAACCTCCATTAATATAATAAATTATTATTTAATATGCACTTGCCAGTATGATTGAGGCAAGTGGCTATTTTATATTGAGCGTAGAGAAAGTAGGGCTAGTCTTAGGGAACAAGTTAATTATTTCCAGGAGTAGATTGTGGCTCGTAGTGTGGAAAATAGAATCTTTGTCCTTGTCCCTGTAGCAATGCCCTTTGTCTTCTGTATGGTGACATGTGTGTTATCTGATGTGTATGGCGTTATCCTGGACAACCGATATAGGGAGAACGCCTAATATGGATTTAGAGTCTGGATGTATACCGATGACACTGGTGACACGTTAAAGAATGGTCAAAGACGTTGAAATATGTCTTGTAGAACGGATACCGGTATCGAGCCCGGATCATATGTCCCCTAGCTTATGTAAGGGACTGTGTAGTTGTTCACATATGTTATACAACCTGCGAGAGGTCTGGATGCCGGTATATTTATGCAGAAAATATTTACCCACATGTGTATTGTTCAGCATTATTATGTCATGAGGAATCGTTCTGTGGATGAAGGCCCCGTTGTCATAATGTCATTACAACGGATCTGGACAAAGATTTGTTGTATGAGAATCCCAAAAGTTTTTTGAAACTTGAGACTCTTGAAATTCGAGTAACGGCTGTAAGGCATAAATTGCGTCGCATGATTAGGCATTAAATACCTTTAAACACGTGTGCAAGCAATTATTGCATTGGAGGTGTGTATCTCAGTAACCGTCGCCTGGGGCTTAATAGGCTTACAATTTTTAGAACTTCTGGGCCCAGTGGAGAGGCCCCTTGGTGAATCGACGTTGTTTTGGCGCCTATGAGTTTGAAATGACTATGTCGTTTGAATTGTAAATCGATGCGTTTAGTCATGAATGACACAACCCCAAGAGTTGGTAACCGAACCTCTTCGTCTCTTATAAAAGAAACACTTAATGAATTCTGGGAATCACTTGCTTCTGATTCCTTAGCAACACTCTGCAAAAATTTCACAGAGACGCCTGCTGCTTGTTTTACGAAGCTCTTTTTGTCTTCACTTTCCTTGCTACCTTAGGTAACCATTTTCTTTCCTTTGTTAATTTCATCTTCCATTTCTCTGTTTTTCTTTAAAAAATGCGCTCTAGGAGGGGGAGATTAGCTTCTCACATCTCTGGCCACCATGGGGGAAGAATCCCTGTGGTTTTTCCTAGGGCTGAGTCACGTCACTCTGAAAGGGGATCTTACTCACGGCGGAGAGTGATTCTTCCTTCCTCAGAGTCATCCTCTGAGTATAGTCACTCTTTCGATAGTGAGGTGAGTAATGATTGTTACCTTTCTGACGATGTGACTTTTTATCGTAGAGAAAATATTTTTGTCCATGCTATTAGAACGATGCCTGGAGAGGGTCATTCTAGAGAACAAGTAGTTTTAAGGACAGCTAAGGGGTTGTATAACGCCCTTAATTTTACAACCCGAAACAGGGGGAATTTTTCCCAATTTAGAAAAATACCTGGATCTATAATAAGCCACTCTCATATATAAAGATATGAGAGCCGGGTCCATAGACCATGAAGAACCGGGTTCAATTAAATAAAGAAAGGAAAAGGAAGGCAAAGGAATGAAAACCATTCACAGCGGAAGAACAACAGCGCCTGAGCGAACCACAATACAGCGTGCACTCGCTCAAGCGAGATACAGCACGCTTGGGCGAGGCAGACCAACTCGCTCGGGCGAACGCCCCTTCGCTTAGGCGAAGCCGATCCAAAAGCCTTCCAACAACACACACTCGCTGGAGCGAATCCTTCATTCGCTGAAGCGAGAAGTTACACTCGGCAATCCCATCACTCGGGGTTGACTTAGTCCACTCGGTATTAAAGGGTTCCATTCACTCGGGAACAACCCCAACACTTGCCTCCCTCGGAAGCCCATAACTTAGTCACTAAATTTTTATCCGCAGAGGCCTCACAATAAACCACTCAGAAAGTAATAATAATCCCACTCGGTATCCAATAACTTCCCTCACTCGGGATATCACCCAATCAAACGCCACTCGGCATATCCCAACCTCATTTCACTCGGGAGTATTCTACAAGTTCATCACTCGGTACACCATTCATAAACCAACTCATCTTCTGAGCAGTATCTTACTCGGTAACTAATACCAAGACTGACCAATACTCATTCGGCCTCACACTCGGCATTCATGCCTATTCTCACTCGGAGAATACCTTAACCATTCATTTCTCAGGAGGGGTCTCCACAACAACACTCAATCGGTATTTATTCACCAAGTAAGTCACTTGGACTGATGAAATACTTAACCATTCAGGGAAAACCATTAAGTCAAGTCCCACTCGGACTCATTCCATACTTAGACACTCAGAATACACATTATCTTATTCACTCGGAATACATGAATAACTCATACACTTAGAATATATTCATTCTAATCTATCATAACAACTCCCCACCACAAAGGTGACACACACACGGATTCCCACTCGGGAATATACAAACTCATCCCCACTCGGGGTTTACCCATATTTTTACTCGGTAATGTTTAGGCCTATGATTACTCAGAATTATCTTATGCCTTCACACTCGGAAGGATCATATACTTAAGCCTCAACATTCAGACCAACTCTTACAATAATATTCCACTCGAAATTTATTAACTTAGCATCATTCTATTCATCAACGCTCCTCAAATAATTCAATAACATAATCCAGTCAGTAAGAAGCATCAAATCAACATAAACACTTATATATATATATATATATATCCATTTATTCACTCGGAATTCATATTATGTTATTCCATCGGGACAAATACCCACCTTTCATTCGATATCTAATAATGTCTTTCACTCAGAATCCACTAGAGCTACCACCACTCAGAAAAAGGCTTCACACATGAGTCACACTCGAATACTCATTGTCTTTATATTATTCATTCATCAACTCCTATCATCCGATACAAGTACATGATATCAAAGTAATCCATGTATATATAAACATGCACTCGGATTATTCAATTATCTTATCATTATTCATTCAACATCAAGTCCTAGCCGTCTCTAAAACATACTGCCCATGTAAAACACATATATAGTATAGGCATACACTCGGATTCTAGTAACTCAGATTCGATATTATATAAATTTGTATTCATTATACAACATGTTATATGAGCCGGCCAAGGCTTTAATACATCAAAACACAGTCGGTACATTACATTATGTACACAGCCTCCTCATAAACACCCAACACTCGGGTTTAAGGCCATCACATCATCCAAACTGACCTGCATACACTGAAAAATGGTGTAGGGGTGAGCTTTACATATTAAATGACAGATATTGGCTTGGATTAATCATAGAATCCTCAACATGCAACAACATATAACATCAATCAGCACATCAAACACTGCCATTCAATATGAACAATCACAATCATCTTCCGATCGGGAATTCACCCATTTCACTCGATCATAAGCTCAACTTACTCAGTAACAAGTATAATAATCCACTCAGATTTTACTCAACTCCAAGCCTTGGTCAAGGAGTGTGCCTGAGCCCAGCTCCAGGACTTAGCCATATTCATATGTTGTCATCTGATTGCCGATCGGTAATAGAAGTCCAACGCATTCTAGTGGCGAATCGAATGC
The DNA here is from genome assembly GCA_037962975.1 of Clitoria ternatea. Classification (NCBI taxonomy): domain Eukaryota; kingdom Viridiplantae; phylum Streptophyta; class Magnoliopsida; order Fabales; family Fabaceae; genus Clitoria; species Clitoria ternatea. The sequence continues at coordinate 145,981,779 of CM075673.1, forward strand.
ATACGATTTCATTTACTCGGCGTCCAACGCCAATGCACTCGGCATTTCATCAAGCATCTCATTTCACGCTTAGTGCCCCAGGCACTGCCCCGAGTCTAACTCGAGGTCTTTCATCATATTCAACAATAGGACCACGTCCTCTTCACTCCGGGTCATACCCTTTGTGGCACCCCGCAAGGTGATGTACTCAACACGTATGCATTTACATTCAACTCATATTCATTCGATTGCCCACACGAAAATATACGTTCAACACTCTATGCACTCAGCATTTTCACAGCAAATCAGATGACTCAGCCTGTATCACATCCACACGACAAATCACTATGCCATTCACTCGGATTATCATCATCCACGAGCCTAAGCCTCATGCTATTTCATGGGATTCACTAGGCCTTAGTATTTCTAAGCCTCCCATACTAATTCATATAGAATTCTACTCGGAATCTAACCTCAATAAACATCCCATGCTTTTACACAAAATATTCCACTCGGATTGTCCTCTATCACTCGGATGTACCCTTTACCATAAGCTCTCATGCTTTTATATATCTAAAGTCTACTCGGCATTCATCATCACAGTCCCCATTCATTCATTCATCATAAGCATATGCATCAATAAGCATCACATACATTTAAATGTACAATTACACACAGGGACTAATAGAGGACCACACCATGCACTCGGCATTCATAAATTCATACATCATGCATCTCATACATATATTAAAACATCATCAAGTATATTTTCATGTATTTCATGGACGGAAACAATAACATTAAACCAAGCATATCCACCATGCACATCTGGGCTACTACTCACTCGGAAATCAACAAGGCAACACATATCAAATATCACACATCACAGTGTAAGAATTTTACCCGGAAACCCATCCATAAACCATGCATTTGAGATGCAAAGCCCCCTTACCTAGAATGACGTTCCAGAAGTCACATGGGCCACTCGGCCCAGCCACAGCAACACTCTGCTCGGCTTCCAAATGTGGGAAGAGCCAACATGGCTCCCATTCATCCCAGCAACATGCTCACAGCCATCAACGCTTTGCTCGTAGCTTTGGAGAGCCAACTCTGTCTCCACACAGTCTCAAAACCACCAAGGCTTAACACAGTCCTTACGCAACCCAGTGAAGGACTCCAAACATTGCTTCCACCACAAGAGCAGCAACCACCAAGCACGTCTCAAAGCTGCTTCACACTTGAACAGCACCGTCCTCACCACCATAGAGGACAACCAAGCTCCCATGCACTATCCATGCATGCCTTCTTCTTCACGACGGCACAGCCCCAAAAACAGTGGACCATCTTCCACAACCGAGGCACCCACACGCAGTGGCAGGCTCCCAACCGAGCCACAAATAGCCCCATCAACAAAGATGAAGAAGAGAAGAAGAAGAAGTACCAGCAAGAAGGAGAAGTACCAGGGAACAGAGTAGGAACCAACCTCCAAAACATAGCACCACGCTGTTTCCCTCCACCACGCTGTTCCTCACACAACCACACCATTCCACTCGGTTCTACACCATGCATGAGTGGAAGAAGAAGATGAACAGCGAAGAAGAAGCACCAGGGAGAAAAGGGAGCAAGGCTTCAAAGAGTTCTAAAGAGAAGGAGAAGCACTTCTCTCATCAGAACATGCACCAATGAGGGAATGAAGAGAGAGTAAGGAGAAAAACATACAACCAAGGCCTTATCATCTCAGCCCCATCAGCGTCCTACTCTCATCATCTCAATATCCCATCCTCATTTAATGCAAGTCCTTTAGCATTTAATGCTAATTCTCTCAGCAATCATCACACACACCATGTGGACAAGGAGAGAGAGAGAGAACTGAAGTTCACACACTCACCATAATGCACATGTGTGGTTATTTGGCCTTATTATCATTATTATTATTTTCCTCTTAGTGAATTTCGCCTAGAGTCCCAGCATCAGACTCCCTTCACTCGCTCAAGCGTCCCAAGCTCGCTTGAGCGAAAAACACTCAGTATGTATTTCCTCTCTCTTTCTCTCGCTCGAGCGCGGCCACACCCGCTTGAGCAAGAACCGTCCAGCGCCTTCACCAACATCATTTACACGCATCTCGCTTGAGCAGAATGCCATAGAGCGAGATGGAGCCAGAAACCATAATTCTGGTCCAGGGGATTCTCGCTTGAGCGAGAATCCATCTCGCCTGAGCAAGAATACCAGTTCTAGTGCAGAAACGTGAGGATTTAATAATCTGACACACCAAAACTCAGACCAATCCAATTTGTTCAACTTCAACACATCTTACACATCACATAAGGCATATGAAACTTGCTCATACCATTCATACTCCTAAATTCTTATTTCAACTCATCAATCACTCTTTTAAATCCTAATTCCCCAACTATAAAATGAAGGCTTTAATATACCTCTCATCACTACATTACTCATCTTTATAAAAATTTGGGATATTACAGGTTGTGCAACATTATTGCACACCGGTTAAACTAGGAGGAACTTCAAGCCAAATGGCTTTACTGCTGGGTAGCTGGTGAGTTTAAGAATTTAGTTTCTCATCATACAAGAGAGGATGGAGCCCAAATTCAACCGAGGTTCACGGTCTATGTGGAGAAGAAGCTGAAAGAGAGGTTCTTGGTGTTTGCACCGTTGCCAACAGAACGGATTTGTCACATCGTCCCAAATGAACATTCTGTATATATGCATGACTTCGTGTTCCACCATCTCGGAGTCCGCTTTCCTTTAACAGAGTTTCAGATGGGTGTGCTAAGATTTTTAGATTGCGCACCCTCTCAACTTCATCCCAATGGCTGGGGGCTTGTCCGGGCTCTAAAAGTGTTAGGCGATTACTTTAACTTTACCCCCATCGTGGCTATGCTTTTCTACTACACCCAGGTAGTTTAGAGAGCCAATAAGAAAGGCGGGGTCAGTTTGATTACGCTCCGAACTTTGTGTTCTTTTGTAAATTTTGAATCTTACACTGATTCAGCTAAAGTAGATGGGTAATCTTTTAAATCTTTCTACACCAGAATATCAATTAAAGAAAATAAGCCTATTTTCTGGAGGAATGAGGAGGGTTTTAATAAATTTCCTCTAAGCTGGACTCACAAACACCTTCTTCTGACTTCCCAAGCGTACTACACTGATCAATCCAAACTATCCACTGCATCGGCGACAATGTTATTTGCCCTTAAAGCCTACACCACACGCTTCAAAGCATTCTTTTGTAGACGCCTTTTGAGTAGTTCGAGTGAAGTCTGGGATGAATACTTACGTAATTCTCATGTTATTTCCCTTTTCCTCCTTTGTTAATTGCATTGATTATTTCTTTGTTACTAATGCATTTTATTTACCCATGTAAGTGAAATAGAGCAGAAATCTCCCGATATAGATAAGATGAAATCCCTGAAGGCTAGAGGAAACTCTATAGCTGGTGAAAAAGATGTTCAGCCAAAAAGGAATTCAGTAAAATTCCATTTCGAGTCTATTATTTTGACTTTAGCTGCGGAGGGGGAGATTCCCTTAGTGGAGGGAGGTCCAACTGACGTTGATACAACTGCGGATCAAACCAAAATAAAAGAGAGAAAGAGGAAGATCAAGAACGACCCTGCTGGAATCATCATCTCTTCATCTCCTCCTTCGAAAAAACACAAGCCTAGGGAGTCCAGAAAGAGTGGCAGTCTCTAAAGGCAAAGCTGTAGAAACATCAGATGCAGCTAGGCTTTCTTCCAGACTTTATAAGGGTATACTTTCTGGAGTTTTTGGATCGAGTACTCCGATCTCCTCTCCAACTGCTTCATTCCTCACTCCATTTCTTTCATACCAATGGCCGACTCCAGCGACCCTTCCTCAGCCGCTCTACAAACTTCAGCCCACGCTCGAGCCTAAAGAAATCAAAGATGCGTGTGAGGCCAGAAAATGGCAATTAACAGAGCTCACGGGGTTACTCAATTCGCTCAGTCTGTTGGCTGATGATGCTACAGAGGTGGACAAGCTGAGTGATAAGGTGGAGCAACTCAACCTCTCAGCTAAGAAAGATAAAGCCATTCTGAAATTAGCTGAAGATCGTCTCTCCAAGTCTAAAGAGTACGAAAATCTCATGAATAATGAGAATCTTAAGCTCAAAGATACAGCTAAAGGCTTGGAGAGAACGGTTAATAACCTAAAAGTAGTCAAGCTAAACAGGCTGAGCTAGAAGATAAGAACAAAGCTGCTGTGGAGGATTACTTTAAACAAGCTGAGGAGTGGTCCCAAAAGGAAAAGAAGTTCCTTCTTGAGATTGAGGAATTGAAGGCCAGGAGCGCAGAATCCCAAGGAGCGGAGGAAGAAATTCTCAGGTTACGGGAAGATCTGGCTGTAGCCAAAGCTGAGGCGAAGGAAGGCATCGATATATGTATCCAAGTTGCTGAAGAATCCTTCGGCCTAGCGATACGCCAGGTTTTTTATCGTAACCCCACTGTGAAGATAAGCCTCTATGGTATGAATCCATTCTATGAATTCCACGGAGGGAAGCTAGTCGCAGTAGTTGAAGATCGTCATGAAGATCCTCTGGAGTCCTTATACGGCTTGCCCTATCTTCCCGGGGGTCAGAGTATGGGGTCAGATTCCGCTGTTCCTACGTCAGAGGGCGCCTCTTCTTAAAGTGGTGTGAAAACCACTGAAGGAAAAACCTCGGAGGAGGGAGATGAGAAAGAGGGTCAAGGTTCTGAAGATAGAGGAAAGCAAGAGTGAACCTAAGAAAATGTTCCCTCTTCATAGTTTTTTTTGTTTTAATTTGAGCTTATCAAGCTGTGTTTCGGGATCAGCTCCGATCTTGCTGAATTTTGAACAATACACATGTACTTTGTCTTTAATGAAAGAATAGAATTCTTCTCAGGCATTGTTTTTAATACTTCATGAAGAATAGTATAACTTAAAAATATTCATTATACATTTATCATTTCAGTATTCAATAATCTGTTCAGTGCTATTAACTTGAGGTCGGATTAAAATAATTGCCTTGAAGAAAATTAATCAAGTCATTCAAAATAGATAAGTTTTAGAATGGAGAATTATATACATGCATACTATCCTCCAAGTATAAGTATGTTAAGGGATTGGTACCTGGCATAGGGTGTTACCCTTAATTCTTTTGGGGAGAGAAGGAGTCGATCTGTTATTCACAATAGTGGTGTCACAGGATGGATGACTAAAATTAATTCGTATTGTTCTCATTGGAGGGAAAAACGTCATTCATTGTGAGAGTATTGTTCCGAGCTTAGGGAACTGTAAAAATACTTCAACCAGGTGTCTGTATCAAGATTTACATCGTCAATTTACAGAGTAGGTAATTGAGATTATCCATTCTGGAAGAAGTGTTCCTTCAAAAGAGGAATGATAACCATAAAGATGAAGGTTGGATCTTCCATCATAAAGATGATGATGGGAATCGTCCACGCCAGGAGTTACATCGTCAAATCACAGAATAGGTGACTGAGATCATCCGTCCTAGGGAAATACATCTCAATCGTAAAAGTACGAATTGAGTCTTCAATTATATCATCAAATCTGGTATCAAGACAGAGTAGGTAATTGAGATTATTATTTTATTTGTCCCCTAGTTTGTGTGAGGGACTAGTAAAGTTACTCATATAAGCTACATCGCTTGTATTTGGTCTGGATACCGGTTCATCTATGTAGGCAAAATATTTATTTAACGTGTGTTGAGTTTCAGCATTATCTTGTCACGTGAAGATCCGTCCTGGGAATGAAGGTTCTGTTGTACTAGCGTTCCTTACGATGGATCCGGACAAAGATCTGTTATGCGAGAATCCCGAAAGTTTTTAAAACTTGCAACTCTTGTATTCGAGTAACAGTTGCAACGTTTCTCATGATTGGACATTTAATGCCTTTAAGCACGTGGGCGAGCCATTATTGTTTTAAATGCGCATGTCTTTGTAACCATCACTCAGGAGCTTTATGGGCCTGAAATTCAAATTTTAAGGCCTATTTGAGAGGCCTTTTAACGAATCGACACTGTTTTCGCACCTTAGGGTTTGAAACGACAGCCTTGTATTAATGAAAGGGTGTCGTTTGGTGGTAAACGACATAACCCTTGATCCGGTAATTGAGACTCTTCACCCCCTATAAAAGGAGCACTTAGTGAATTCAGAAATCACTGACTCTTGCTTTCCTGATGAAACTCTGCAAAAATTTTGAGAAGACGTTTCTGCTTGCTTCTGTGAAATTTGCTTCACCATCTTCTTCTTCCTTAGGTAACCATCTCCTTCATCTCTTCGTATTTTTCCTTAAGTTTTGTGAATATCTGGGAGAGGTTATACTGGTTCGAGCCGTGTTGGCCCTAGGATTAGAGGAGAAAGAGCTTCGTCTCGAACTCCTACAAGTCATGGTGGGAGGATCCCTGTGATCTCCTCTAGCGCCTGGCCACTTCATTCAGAGAGGGAGGCGTCACCCTATTTAAGGTGGAGGGTGATAATACCCTCTTCATAATCCTCTTCTAGTGAGAGTGAGGAGAGCACTGATTTATACCTCTTTGATGATGTAGGTTTTTACCGCAGTGTGAAGATTTTTAAACTAGCTGTCCAAAAAATGACTGGCGAGGGCACCTTTGGTGATGGAGCATCGTCTCAACAACATATCCTGAAGACAGCTTCGGGATTGTGTAACGTGGTTGCACATCGGATAGACTGGGTAAAGCTCTAAAGGATGCGCCCATATTGCTGGGCGGCGGATGAATTTCGTGCCACACCGTCTATCCATGCCAGGGAGGACGGAGCAAGATTGGAGCCTCGCTTTAGAGTTTACAAAAAGGAACAGCACAAGGAGCGTTTTATGGTACTGGCACCCCTTCCCTCAGAGCGGATATGCTACACACCGGATGAGAGGTCAATCTATATGTACGATTTCCTTTTCTTGAACTTGGGTGTGCGCCTTCCTCTGACAAAGTTCCAAATGGGGATCTTGAGATTTTTGGACTGTGCCCCCTCTCAGCTTCACCCCAACGGATAGGGGTTGATCCGTTATCTAGAAGTGCTTGGGGAGCACTTCAACTTCACCCCAATGGTTGCCATGCTCTTTTATTTTACGCAAGTGGTCCGTCATGCGAATAAACAGAGCGGAGGAGTAAGTTTAGTAACCCTCCATACTCTCTCCAGGCTCGTCAACTTTGAGTCCTACACAGACTCCACCAAAGTCGATGGGCGATCGTTCAAGTCATACTTCACCAGGATCCGCGTTAAGCGTGACGATCCAATTTTTGGCTAAATAAAGAAAGAATAAATGAATTTCCCGTGGCCTGGTCCCATGAGCATTTTTTATTGACCTCCCAGGCCTATTATACTGAAGAGGGCGAATTATCATCCACTTTTGTAGCCGTTTTCTTTGCTCTTGAGGCATACACCGCCGCGTATAAATCCTTCTCCTGCCGGTGTTTGTTAGGGTCAAAAACTACCCGTGAGGAATATTTGCGTAATTTCCTATCATTTCTTGTTGTTGTCTTTCTTTATATGTCTTGAAATCTTCTACTACTGATCATATTCTTGTTTGATTATGCAGTTGAAATCAAGACTGAATCATAGGATATGGAGAAGTTGAAGTCGCTAAAGGCCAGGGAGAAATCTGTCGCGGCTGAAAATAGTATTCAGCCAAAGCGAAATTCCAAAAAGGCTACTGTTGAAACCATCATCCTTACTTCCTCCACTGGCGACGACATTCCCTTGCAGGAGGGCGGTTCTGAGAAGCCTACCTCTGGTGTTGAGGATAAAAAGCCGGAGAAAGAAGGAGAAAAATAAAGAATGACTCCTCGCAGCAGGCGGAGTCACAACCACCTTCTAAAAAGCCCAAAACTTCCGAAGGAGGTACTGATTCTAGGGCTTCTAAAGGAAAGAAAGCGGAAGGACCAACCCCGGATGCCCCCGGCAACACCGTTACCTTTGGCACCAAACCAATAACAACCTATTTTGCGCCCAGGGTCTCTTTCCCCCCTCCAAGCAACTCCAATCTTGCCCCATTCCTGGTGTATGAGGGTTCAGTGCCTTATTGCATCCCCGATCCGCACTACAAACTGAAAACCACTCTGGAGCCTGAAGAAATAAAGCAAGCTTGCGATGCCAGATAGTGGCAGTTGGAAGAGTTGTCCGGTCTTCTGAAGTCACTCTGTAGGCTGGCAGACGACGGCCCAGAAGTCGGCAGACTGAGGGGTAAAGTTAATGACCTTACTGTCACGTCTGCCAAGGACAGGGTGACTATACAGTATCTTGAGAATCGTTTGAAGACATCCAGAGAGTATGGGGAGCAGATGGAGGAGGAGGCCTCCAGGCAGAGATTGGTTATCAAAGAGTTGGAAGCCCAATTGGCTGAACAGAAAAAAGCCAACTCCGACCTCAGCACCATCCTTTACACACAGAGAGAGCATTCTTCAAAGCTGGGAGATGAGTTAAAGGCAAAAACGTACAACTACTCCAGGGAGGCTGAAGACTGGTCCTGTAGGGAAAAGGAACTACTCCTGGAGATTGAAAATTTAAAGTTGACGAATCCGAATGATGATATCGCGACCTTACGAGCGGATCTGGCTGCTGCCAATGCCAGAGTGGATGAGGCTGTGGATATTTGTGTCCAAGTAGCCTGTAACATCCTGAATTTTTGAAAATAATTTATTAAGGATTAGTGAGGAATTTCCAAGTGAAATTTCGAGGGAATATTATTGGAAATAAGCTATTCCGAGTGAAATGGTATGATACCGAGTGAAAATAGAAGTAATTCCGAGTGAAAAGGGGCTCAGACTTTGAATGAGCATCTTTCGGGCAAAGACGCTCTTAAATTTTATGTTTCCAAGTAAAACATGATTGAGAGAGCTACTTCTGAGTGTAGGAAGTTAAGATACTTTCGAGAGTAAGAAGTTAAGATCCTTCCGAGTGTAGGAAAGTTGAGATACTTCCGAGTGTAGGGAAGTCAAGCTGTTTCTGAGTGAAACATGACCGAGGGAATCACTCTCGAGTGAAGAAAAACTCTGTGTCCGAATAAGATACGTTTGAGTGAGGCAAATCCGAGTGAAATGTCTCCTAGTGAAATGTTTCTGAGAGAAGTACTTTCGAATGAAGAGAAGCTTTGATTTTGAATAAGTATTTCTCGTGCCAAGATAATTCTGAGTAGTGAATTTTCGAATGATATATTTTGGTGTGGGACATTCCGAGGAAGGAAAGCTGAGTGTTTCATGGGATGAAACCATTCCGAGTGAATTTCCTCCGAATAAAGGAATTCTAAACGGACAGAGGCTATGTTGAATCTTCTTAGAAAGATATGCCCAGAATACTAAAACAGAGTCAGAACATACTGAAACCGAGTCGGAATTGATAATTACTCCAATTATTGGAGCTTTCCATGTCACTATTCTAGCAGATTCTCTTTCCTGATTTTGCTAAGTGGTGGACCCTCTCCATAATCCTATCCTCTTTTATTTTATTATTTTGTTTTGTCCTTATATTATAAATGCGTGTATCAGTGCTTAATCAATTCACTTATTCAATTCGTTTATGTCTTTTTCATGAACGAATTATGTCAAATCCTATTATTAGAACTAGCTTGGAATTATGTGAGTGTCAACATCACCTTTAATCTTTTCTTTTCCAATCATCATTGGAAATTATCGATAAACAGAGGAGACCAATCTTCATTCTTCTCTTTAATGTGAAACTTGGTAAGAGCTTTGAGAAAGAAAGCTGTGGACTGTGCAGAACTGAAGTTCCAGTTGGAATTTGTGTACTGTGGTTGAATATAGCTCTAGGAACTCCTTACTTCTAGGTAGGAGGAGCGTTACATCTTAAATGCATGGTTTATGAACGGATTCGGCATAATATTAAATCCTGAATATGAATATAATATGTGTGATATATCTGTGATATTTCTGTTCATATGTAATTGATGTTGTTATGTGATGTGTGAATTTATGTTTATTTCTATGCGTGAGATGCAGTAGGAAATATGTTGTTGATAAGTGATTGATGATGAGGATGATATGAATGTTATTCATGAATTTTTCATTATATATGAATGCATGGGATGCATACTGATAAAGCATGGATGCTTATATGATGAACAAATATGAAATATGATGTGGTTTCAGGATTCCACAAAAGACCTTGGGTGGGACTCAAGGCAAACCTCTTGAGCGGGGCTCGGGGTTTAGCCCGTGACACTACCGTTGTCGCTGGGAGTGATTGTGTCACATGAGAGGGCAAACGGTTTGGTACCAGTAAAATGGCCGGATCAGCTGAGAGCTGAGTTATGGCTCAGGGAGCCAGTGTTGCAACACAAATTAAAAGACTTAATAATGGATCCATTTGATTGAGTATATATTTGCACTGATATGATATTGAGAGTAATATGATGATTTGATCGGTTGATGTTATGAGATTATATGATGTGTTTATATTTTATATATAGTTATAAATTGGACTTTTAATCTGATTCAATAACTATCATTTGATATGTTTATGCTCACCCTCTACTGTTGTCATTTTACAGTGGACATAGGACCAGCAATGATGTGTGAGATCACTCAGCTGATTGGAGCGTTATGTATTTGTGTATTGTAGATAATGCACATAGTTGTTTGTAGTAGCCTTAGCCGACTTCTGTGTATACCGATTGTGAAACATTTGTAAACATTAAATGAGCCGAATGATGTAATGCCGACTGCTTTATTATTTTAATTTGAAAATTCTGTTAAAATTTTCATTTATTTACGAAAAAGTTATTTGAAAAATTTGGGTGTTACATTTTGGTATCAGAGCAGACTTAAAAAGGTCCAAGGCCAAGGTTAATCTACTAATGCTATGAATTGAGTGAAATCATATCATGGTTGTTGAGTATTATAGCTGAGGAAATCAACTATAAATAAATTGCCTTTGTATCCATCAGAGGTACTAAAGTATAGTGGTTATTTCCAGGATAAGAAAATGGACTCTCAATGTATGGATGCAATGGCTGCTACCTTCCAGCGTGTAGCTGATATCTTAGAAAGGCAGAACTAGCCTCAACCGACTGACAATCAAACTATTAATTATTTTCTAAAGCGCAAACCGACTGAATTCCATGGAGGATTTTAGCCCGACCAAGCTTATGCCTGGATCCAGAACCTTGAACGGATCTTTGGCAGTCTGTAGTGCACTGAGGCACAGAAGGTCGAATATACTACGTTCATGCTTCGGAAAGAAGCTGAAAACTGGTGGAAAATAGCTAAAGACCGACTGACAGCTACGGGAACCGAGCTGACCTGGGGGAATTTCAAGGGATGTTTCCTTGAAAAATATTTTCCAAATACTGTCAGGAGCCGAAAGGAATTGGAATTTATGGAGCTCGGACAAGGTGATATGAGTGTGGAAGAGTACGTGGCAAAATTCAAGGAACTTTGTTTGTTTTATCCCCCTTTTCAAATGCCAGGTACTGAAGGCTCAAAATGTATTAAGTTTGAAAGTGGTCTGAACCCAAAAATCAAGAAGGCTTTCCGACACTAGGAAATTAGAAGCTTTCCGATTCTGGTTAATAAATGTTGAATCTATGAGGAAGATGATAAAGCTTCTACTGGACCGAGCAGTAAGTTGGGTAGTTCTTCGAAGTTACCACCGATCAGTTTTAAGAAGCATGGGAAGTCTGTTAGAGGCGGATTATTCTCTAACTTCTGAGGCCGAGTGAATTCTGGAGGCCGATCAGTGAGTCGTCCCAGAGAGACGTTAAATGTTTTAAATGTAGCAGTGATCATTTTGCTCAGGATTGTGATAAAGAAGAAGAGGTTATTTGCTTTCATTATAATAAGAAGGGATATATTCGTCCTAACTGTCCTCTTTTGCAACTTACCGAGTCAAATGTTAGTGTAAACCGAGGAGGCTTCCGAGGACGAGGCCATGGAATTGGAAATAGGGGAGGCAGAGGAAATAGTTGACGTGGCAATAATTCCATGATGCCGAGAAACGATCAAGCTGGGGCTTCTAGTTCACCAGCTGCAGGCCGAGTGTATGCCATCACTACTGAGGAGGCTTCTTAGGCCAATGACCTTGTTTAAAGTAAGTGTTTACTCGAAAATACTCTTCTTAATATGGTATTTGACTCGTGTGCAACTCACTCATTTATTTCCAATGATTGTGTGATGCGTATGAGATTACCTGTTATTGCTATGAGTTGGCCATTGAGTGTATCTAACCCGACTGGAGTTAAAATATGGACTTTTATGATGTGTGAAAATGTTTCCTTCACTTTGGGTGATAGGATTTTTATGGCTGACTTGATATGTCTACCTTTGAGAGGTTTTGACATTATCCTCGGTATGGATTGGCTGTCGGCCAATAGAGTCCTAGTTGACTGTCGGAATCGGAGGGTGATCTTCCCTAATCAGAAAGCCGATGATCATGAAATCCAAGGTATATCTCAACTATTTATGTTATTCTGTACGACCGATGGAAAGAGTGAGTCTAGAATCCAGGATATTCCTGTTGTATGTGACTTTTCTGAGTTATTCCCGGAGGATGTACCTGGTATTCCTCCTAATAGAGAAGTTGAATTCTCTATTGATTTGATTCCTGGAGCCGAGCCAGTCTCCAGTGCTCCCTATAGAATGTCCACTGCTGAGTTAGCAGAACTAAAGAAACAAGTTGACAAGTTGCTAGATAAACAATTTATCCGACCGAGTGTATCATCGTGGGGTGCTCCGGTGTTACTCGTTAAGAAAAAGGATGGCAGCATGCGATTATGTGTTGATTACCGACAATTGAATAAGCTGACCATCAAGAATAAATATCCATTTCCCAGGATTGACGATTTAATTGACCAGTTACGTGGTGCATCAGTCTTTTCTAAGATTGATTTACGATCGGGATACCATCAAATCTGAGTGAAAACTGCTGACGTTCCTAAGACGACATTCAGGACCCGGTATGGTCATTATGAATATGTGGTGATGCCTTTCAGAGTGACTAATGCTCTGCTGTGTTCATGAACTATATGAACAACATCTTTCATCCCTATTTGGATCAGTTTGTGGTGGTATTTATTGATGACATATTGATTTATTCGAAGTCTCATGAGGAGCACGAAGAGCATCTTCGATCGGTACTTCAAGTGTTGAAGGAGAAGCAATTGTTTGCCAAATTGTCTAAGTGTGAATTCTGGATAGACAGGATTCAATTCCTGGGTCATGTTATCTCCAGTGAAGGTGTCTCGGTAGATCCTTCAAAGATTGAAGCTGTCATGAATTGGGAGAGACCTAAGTCGATCACCGAGGTCAGGAGTTTTATGGGCTTAGCCGGTTACTATCGGAGATTTATTGAGGAATTCTCCAAAATCATTTTGCCACTGACCAAGCTAACTCGGAAGAATGTTCCTTTTGTGTGGTCTTCTGAGTGTGAAAAGAGTTTTCAAGAATTGAAGACCCGACTGACTTCTACTCCTATATTAGCTTTGCCAAATCTGCAGGAAGGGTTTGTAGTTTATTGTGATGCATCCAGACTCGGTCTTGGATGTGTGTTGATGCAGAATCACTAGTGGAAAAAATGGATACAACCACGGGGGTATAATCACGGATTAGTGTGTATCCGTGATGAAAAATGACGCGGTGGCATTTTTGAAATTTTTGAGAAAACTTTTAATCACGGTTGTTATGGCAACCGTGATTAAAAGTCTCTATAATCACGGTTGTATGACAACCGTGGATATATGTCAAAACGAGATGGCATTTTTGAAATTTTTGGGAAAACTTTTATTCACGGTTGTTAGGCAACCGTGATTAAAAGTGTGTCTATAACCACGGTTGTTTGACAACCGTGGTTATATGTCAAAATATTATTCACCTTATTTTTAGGAAAATCCAAAAAAATAGAAAAACATGGAATTTTGATCTGATTTTTTGCGTCATGACTTCTTTTGGTACTTAATGGCCGAGTGATAGCCTATGCCTCGCGTCAATTGTGACCACACGAACAAAATTATCTGACCCATGATCTGGAGTTGGTAGCTGTCGTCTTTGCACTGAAAATTTGGAGGCATTATCTTTATGGCTCTAAATTTGAAGTGTATAGTGACCATAAAAGTTTAAAATATTTGTTTGATCAGAAGGAGTTGAATATGAGGCAGAGGAGGTGGATTGAATTCTTGAAAGATTATGATTTCGACTTGAAATACCACCCGGGAAAGGCAAATGTTGTAGCTGATGCCTTGAGTTGGAAGTCCATTCACATGGCAACGATGATGGTTAAAGAGATGGAGTTGCTTGAACAATTCTGAGACATGAGCTTACAAGTGGATATTTCTTCACCCGGAAAAGTAACTCTCGGTACATTGAAAATAACAAATGAATTTTTGAAGCTTGTTTATGTACAGCAGATGTCGGATTCCTATTTAGCCGAGATGAAAGAAACTCAGGCTAAAGGCAAGGACCTATCCTTAACCGAGGGTTCTGATGGCATTTTCTGAGTGAAAGGTCGGATTTATGTACCTGACTCGAGTGATTTATGACGATCGGTGCTCAATGAGGCACATAGAAGCATGCTGAGTATTCATCCGGGTACTACTAAGATGTATCATGATTTGAAATTACATTTTTGGTGGCCTGGAATGAAGAGGGATGTGGTAGACTTCATGGCTTACTGTATAATTTGTCAGAAAGTAAAGGTTGAACATTAAAAACCGTCCGGTAGTTTACAACCTTTAGAAGTTCCCGTGTGGAAGTGGGATGCTATTGCTATGGATTTCGTAATGGGATTACCAGGACTCGGAGTGGACACGATGCTATCTGGGTTATTGTGGACCGATTGACAAAGTCTGCACACTTTTTACCGATCAATATGAGTTACTCCTTGCCGAGACTAGCACAGTTGTATATTAGTGAGATAGTACGACTACATGGTGTTCCATCTTCTATTGTGTCGGATAAAGATCCGAGGTTTACTTCCCGATTTTGAGGAAGTTTGCATCAGGAATTAGGCTTGAAGCTCTGATTGAGTTCGGCCTATCATCCTCAAACAGATGGGCAGTCCGAGCGAACTATCCAAAGTTTAGAGGACTTGTTGAGGTCTTGTATGCTAGAGCATGGAGGTAGCTGGGAGCAATACCTTCCACTGATCGAATTCACTTATAATAATAGCTATCACAGTAGCATCGGTATGGCTCCATATAAGGCTTTATATGGCAGGAAATGTCGAACACCTCTTTGTTGGTCAGAATCGGGTGAGAGCTTAATGTTAGGACCTGAGATTATGCAGCAAACCTCCGAGCAAATTCAAATGATCAAAGATAAAATGAAAGCATCCCAAGATCGTCAGAAGAGTTATTATGATAAACGGACGAAACCGATTGAATTTCAGGTCAGAGACCGAGTCTTTCTGAAAGTTTCTCCGAGTAAAGGTATTGGGAGAGCATTGAAAAGCAAGAAATTAAGCCCGAGGTATATTGGTCCGTATGAAATATTGAAGAGAGTCAGACCTGTAGCCTATCAGATTGCGTTGCCTTCTCATTTGGCAAATCTGTATAGTGTATTTCATGTTTCTCAACTGAGAAAGTACTTGCCGGATCCTACTCATGAAATGCCGAATGATGATGTTGAAATCTGAGACAACCTGACCACTATAGCCGAGCCCACTGGTATAATGGACCGATCGGTAAAATGCTTAAGGAGCAAGGATGTTCAATTGGTCAAGGTTGCATGGCAGCATGATCAGTCTATTATACATACTTAGGAATGAGAAGATGCTATGAGGCAACAATATCCTGAGTTATTTCGTTAAGGTATGTCTATGTTTAAATTTCGAGGACGAAATTTTTGTAGGAGGGGAGAAATATAACATCCTAAATTTTTTAAAATAATTTATTAAGGATCAGTGAGGAATTTTCGAGTGAAATTCCGAGTGAATATTGTTGGAAATAAGCTATTCCGAGTGAAATGGTACGATATCGAGTGAAAATAGAAGTAATTCCGAGTGAAAAAGGGCTCAGACTTCGAATGAGCATCTTTCGGGCAAAGACGCTCTTAAAATTTATGTTTCCAAGTGAAACATGATCGAGAGAGCTACTTTCGAGTGTAGGAAGTTAAGATACTTTCGAGAGTAAGAAGTTAAGATCCTTCCGAGTGTAGGAAAGTTGAGATACTTTTGAGTGTAGGGAAGTCAAGCTGTTTCCGAGTGAAACATGACCGAGGGAATCACTCTCGAGTGAAGAAAAACTCTATGTCCGAATAAGATACGTTTGAGTGAGGCAAATCCGAGTGAAACGTCTCTGAGTGAAATGTTTCCGAGAGAAGTACTTTCAAATGAAGAGAAGCTTTGATTTTGAATAAGTATTTCTCGTGCCAAAATAATTCTAAGTAGTGAATTTCCGAATGATATATTTTGGTATGGGACATTCCGAGAAAGGAAAGCAGAGTGTTTCATGGGATGAAACCATTCCGAGTGAATTTTCTCCGAATGAAGGAATTCTGAATGGACAGAGGCTATGTTGAATCTTCTCGGAAAGATATGCCCAGAATACTGAAACCGAGTCAGAACATACTGAAACCGAGTCGGAATTGATAATTACTCAAATTATTGGAGCTTTCCACGTCACTATTCTAGCAGATTCTCTTTCCTGATTTTGCTAAGTGGTGGACCCTCTCCATAATCCTATCCTCTTTTATTTTATTATTTCGTTTTGTCCTTATATTATAAATGCATGTATCAGTGCTTAATCAATTCACTTATTGAATTCGTTTATGTCTTTTTCATGAACGAATTATGTCAAATCCTATTATTAGACTAGCTTGGAATTATGTGAGTGTCAACATCACCTTTAATCTTTTCTTTTCCAATCATCATTAGAAATTATCGATAAAAAGAGGAGACCAATCTTCATTCTTCTCTTTAATGTGAAACTTGGTAAGAGCTTTGAGAAAGAAAGCTGTAGACTGTGCAGAACTAAAGTTCCAGTCAGAATTTGTGCACTGTGGTTGAATATAGCTTGAGGAACTCCTTACTTCTAGGTAGGAGGAGCGTTACATCTTAAATGCATGGTTTATGAACGGATTCGGGATAATATTAAATCCTGAATATGAATATAATATGTATGATATATCTATGATATTTCCGTTCATATGTAATTGATGTTGTTATGTGATGTGTGAATTTATGTTTATTTCTATGCGTGAGATGCAGTGGGAAATATGTTGTTGATAAGTGATTGATGATGAGGATGATATGAATGTTATTCATGAATTTTTCATGATATATGAATGCATGGGATGCATACTGATAAAGTATGAATGCTTATATGATGAATAAACTTGAAATATGATGTGGTTTCGAGGATTCCACAAAAGACCTTGGGTGGGACTCAAGGCAAAAGACAAAAGACCTTGGGTGGGACTCAAGGCAAACCTCTTGAGTGGGGCTCAGGGTTTAGCCCATGGCACTACCGTTATCGCTAGGAGTGATTGTGTCACATGAGAGGGCAAACGGTTTGGTACCAGTAAAACAGCCGGATCAGCTGAGAGCTGAGTTATGGCTCAGGGAGCCAGTGTTGCAACACAAATTAAAAGACTTAATAATGGATCCATTTGATTGAGCATATATTTGCACTAATATGATATTGAGAGTAATATGATGATTTGATTGGTTGATGTTATAAGATTATATGATGTGTTTATGTTTTATATATAGTTATGAATTATACTTTTAATCCGATTCAATAACTATCATTTGATATGTTTATGCTCACCCTCTACTGTTGTCATTTTTACAGTGGACATAGGACCCAACAATGATGTGTGAGATCACTCAGCCGATTGGAGCATTATGTATTTGTGTATTGTACATAATGCATATAGTTGTTTGTAGTAGCCTTGGCTGGCTCCTGTGTATACCGATTGTGAAACATTTGTAAACATTAAATAAGCCGGATGCTGTAATGTCGACTGCTTTATTATTTTAATTTGAAAATTCTATTAAAATTTTCATTTATTTGCGAAAAAGTTATTTGGAAAATTTGGGTGTTACATAGCTGAGGAATCCTTTGGGTTGGAAGTGCGCCAAGTTCTCTTCCGTAATCCCAAAGTGGAACTTAATTTGAGCGGTATTAATCCGTTCTACGAGTTTCATGGGGGGAAACTCGTTACAGTTGTTGACGATCATCATGAGGAAACATCCAACACTCTATATGAGCTACCTCCCCTTCCCAAGGGCCAATCAATAGGGCCTTCTCTCCTGGTCCCTATCGCCAAGCAGCCCGGAGGTGAAGGAACAAGTGCTAATGCTGCTGCAGATGAAGCTGCTGGTGATAAGAGGTGAAGTCGAAGGTAAAGAGAAGGAAGAGAGTGGAGGGACAAGCCAAAAGAAGTAGCGGCTTTTTGTCTTATTGTTTTTGTTGAATCAATACCGCTGTGTTCCGGGATCAGCTCCAGATTTTAATCAATCATTTATGTACTTTAGGATGTCATTAATGAAATTACAACTTTCTTTATATGTCTGTTTATCAAAAACAGTTTAAATAGAATCGTTGTATGTGTAATGAATCAGTTCGGATTTACATATGTAGAATGTAAAACGGATAGTAACATATAAGTACTGTCCCCATGTATGGGTACTTTAGTAACAAAGACTCGTTTTATGGAATATTATCTTTGATTTGGTAGAAAAGAGAGCTTATCCGCCTTGTATTGTATTGAAATTATGGCATGACGAGGTCCACTTAAATCATAACATTTGGGATATACAAGATTTGTAAGAAGAGTACCTTAATCTTTGATGATTAGGCTTTCAATTATAAGTATCATGATGGGGGTTGCTCTCATGGGGAAACACGTTGTCAGCGTGAGAATGGTTGGGAGTATTCATCCTGAGGGGAAGTAATCATAGTGATGTTTACTGAATCTTTATCCTGCAAGAGAATTTCCCAACCAGAAGAGTAACGTTATGTCTTCACCAGCGTTCGGTCGAACCGACTAGCTGTACTTGGAGTTCGGTTTTCATCCTACCCTCCAAGCCTTCCACACGGGGTTCAGAACAGGGCTAATCCTGAACCTACTGCGCCCATTACTTAGGGTTCAGCGTGGTCTTGAAAAAGAACCAGCTTACTGCGCCCAAGCCTTCACCGGCGTTCGGCCAAACCTACTAGCCGTACTTGGAGTTCGGTTTTAATCCTACAATCCAAGCCTTCATCAGTGTTTAGCCAAACTTACTAACCGTACCCAGAGTTTGGTCTAATCCTACAATCTGAGCCTTCGAATGGGGTTCGGTACAGCCTTATAAAAAGGTTTGATCCTACTGCGCCATTTTCCTGGGGTTCGGTATGGTCTTTGCAGGAGAACCAATCCTACTGCGCCCAGGTCTTCAAGTAAGTGATAGATGTCCAATTTATATATATTTTGCATGGATAATGAAGCATAAATTGGATATAATGTGCAATGTTTGTCAATTTTGTAAGCTATATAGAACATAAATTGTGATATGAACATTGTACAGGTTGATTGGTTAATTTTGTTGCAATTCCAGGAAAAAGTGAAGAAGAAAGAAGAAAAGAAAAGAAATAAAGAAAATTCACCAAGTGTTGAGCAAACAAGTGATATTCGCTCAAGCGGAGGCTATCTCGCTTGAGCGAATCATGGTCGCTGAGGCTAAACTGAAGAGCTCGCTTAGGCGAGCCAGGACTTTAACAAATAAGAGTATCAGGTCAAAACTCGCTGGAGCAAGGCTTCATTCGCCCAGGCGAAATCAAGCCAGTATTGAATAATGAAGAAGTCGCCCGAGCGAAACAGAGTCCGCTTGAGCGACATTGGTACAAAATGAAATAACATAAGCATCGCTCAAGCGTTTGAATAGAAAAACCAGGCAAAATTCCTCCAGTAAGTCATAATGTAAAGGTCGCTTGAGCGACATGATTTTGCTCAAGGGAAATTAGTCCAAAGCCTAATTTCAGAGGATTCGCTGAAGTGGATAAAGAAACAGCTTAAGCGAAAAGGAATAAAGTATCAGATATAAAGATTCGCTTAAGCGAACGTGAATCGCCTGAGCGAGTAGACATGCAGGTGAAGCAGGACCAAAAGCTTTCTTCACGTTAAAGTAGCCTAGTCGCTTGAGTGACACTTAAACTCGCTTGAGCGAGTATTGCTTTATATAAGCAATAAAGAGAGTTATTTCAGAGGCGGCTGGGTAGTTAGAAAAACACTTTCTACTCTCTTTCCTTCATCTTTTCTAAGTTGTAATGACCACCATGAGTGGCTAAACCTCTCCTTGGGATTGGATGTAGCCTTTCTTACTTGAAGATCATAAATGATATATTCATGAAATCGGGTAAATTTGTTCTATGATTCTTGGCATTTCGTTTCATGTTTATTGCTTGGATTTGTTTGATCAACAATTTCTCGATTTAAGTTACCGTTTGTTGTTGAAAAATAACTTTCGAAAACAGATCTAAATGAAATGCTCATTGTGAGTAAATAACCAGGGATGGTATTTAACGCATTGAACATCCAAACAATCGGTCGTAATGCTGGAATGGATTTAAAACGATCAAGGGATTGACGTTATCAAATCTGTTCTTATGAATTTCGTAGTCAAGGAATTGATACGAATGACATTGATTGTGACGTAAAGTATTATAGTTCAAACCCCATTTTCATGAATATACGTTGTGCATTGGAAGGTAAGATCGGTGAATCCTAATCCCAGTTTTTACAACTTGACAAACTCCTTTTATTTCATTGCATACTCGTTCATATATTGCAGTTTATATTTTGAACTCAAAAATCATAAAAACAATCATTTTAATCCGCCGTAATATTTTAAGTTTCAATTGCTGATGATCCTTAGTGGGAACGATATCTTTTATAACTACAACTACCGTGTTTAAAACTTGGCACGTTCCTTTGAGTGTATTATACAAACTTGATTCCTTTAAAATACACCAGCAAGTTTTTGGCGCCGTCCGCCGGGGATCGAAGTAATTGAATTAAGTTATTACGGTGTGTGAATATTGTACGTATTGCATTTTTGTGTTGTTTTGTATCATTTTTCTTGGTTAACCTCTCTTTTGCTAGCTTTGCTTATGAAACTAAGAAGTCAGGGATCTAAAGACCAGGCTGAATTAGATCTTGAAATTGAGAAGACCTTGCAGAAAATTAAAGCCAAAGCAAAAGCACAACAAGAGGAGGACCAATCTTCTTCTTCTTCCTCTCCAATCTCAACACCAATAACCACTCTGAAATCTGAAGCAAATATGGAAGGATGTCAACCACCAAGGCGCACCTTGGGAGACTATGACAACCAACAAGGACCCAGATATTTTTCAAGCATAGCAATGCCACAAACCAGAGTTTTGGAAATGAAACCAGCATTTCTTAGCTTGATTAGTGCTCACCAATTTACTGGGATGTCACATGAAGACCCATATACTCACTTAGCTACATTTTATGAATTGGTAGGTACTATGGGCTTTGAGTAAGGAGATCTTGAATCAGCATATCTCCGCTTGTCCCCATTTTCTCTAGCTAGAAAGGCCAAAGAATGATTGCAATCGCATCCAAACCAAAGCTTGAATAATTGGTCTAATGTGGAGGAGAAATTCCTATTTCGTTTCTTTCCACTGTCAAGGTTCATAAAAACAAAGTCTGACATTTCAACTTTCCGTCAAGGAATGGAAGAACCTTTTTGTGAAGCATGGGACAGATTCAAGTCCTTATTGCGCAAATGTCCAAATCATGGATTTGAAGATATAGCACAACTGAACATTTTCTACAATGGGCTAAGGCCTGACACAAAGATGATTTTAGACGCTGTTGCTGGCAGAACAATGATGACAGTAGATGCTGACCAAGCTACCAGAATCATAGAAGCTTTGTCATCCACAGACTATCAAGCACAGCATGATAGACAGCAAGTACAAAAGAAAGGAATCCTTGACCTGAATACTTCTGATGCTATTTTAGCTCAAAACAAAATTCTGACCCAACAGATTGAAGCCTTAACTCAACAGATGGCCAAACTTCTTCAACAATTACACTCAGTTTAATCTGCACAACCTCAGCAACAAATGAATGCAAGATGTGATTTTTGTGGAGGTGACCATCCAAATGGACATTGTGGGTCGCAGGAAGAAGCTGTCCATTACATGAACAATCAAGGTAGACAAAATAATTTTAATTCCAATTTTACTAATCAACCATTTCAAGGATGGAGGAACAATGCAAATCAAGGCCAAGGTTGGAGGCAAGAGGCTAGCACATTCAACAGACCACAGGCCAACCAACAAGGACCATCTCTGATGGAAAAGACAACAAGATTAGAAGATACATTGGACAAGTTCATGCAGGCTTCTCTAACAAATCAGAAGAACACAGAAGCTTCCATTAGGAATCTAGAGACTCAGGTTGGACAGCTCGCCCGTCAAATGGCAGAACAAAAAAGACCTCAGTATGGAGCAAACACTGAAACAAACCCAATAGAGCATTGTAAGGCTGTGACCACACTGATTGAGGAAATAACTGAGGAAGAAGATGGACATGATGCTATCATCTCTGAAGCAGTGCCTCATAACACCAAAGATCCAGGGAGTTTTTCTATTCCTATCACTATTGGAAATCTTTCAAAAAGTAAAGCTTTATTAGATCTTGGTGCTAGTGTAAACTTGATGCCATTATCCATACTTAAAAGGATAGGGGATTTTTCAGTAAAGCCAATAAACATGACTTTAAAAATGGTAGATCAATCAATAAAAACCCCTTATGGTATTGCTGAAAATATTGAGGTCAAAGTTGATAAATTTGAATTTTATGAGAACTTTGTTGTCATAGATATAGAGGAAGATTCTGAAGTCCCTCTAATACTGGGGAGACCATTCTTGAAAGCAGCCAAAGTCATCATAGATGTGGATGACAAAAGAGTAAAAATTTGAGTACAGAAAGAAGAAGCTAACTTTGTTATTGATGAAACAAATAAATACTCAGAAGGTGCACTTGAAAATCTGAATGGAAAAAAGTCAAGGCCTGACTTAGGAAAAGAGGTGGAAAAACTTAACACTCTTATCCACCACTTACATGATCCAGACTGAACAATCAATCAGGCGTCGAGCTAACGACGTTAAACAAGCGCTAACTGGGAGGCAACCCAGTGTGTTTGATTTGTTGTTGTTTTGTTTTGTTATAACTTGTAGTTGTGTAGTTGTGTGAATACTTTTGTATGATGTGCTTTATAAGTGAGTGAGAAGATCAAAGAAACCAAAGGATGGAATGATGAGATGAGTTTTGAAGAAAATGCCAGTGGAAGATTAAAATCTTTAAGTATGGAGCAATTCGCCCAAGCGAATACTACTTTGCTTAAGCGAATAAGCCAAATACCCACATTCGCTCAAAGTCGCTTAAACGAAAAACTTCAATTTTGATACTGGACAGAATTCGCTTAAGCGACTCACTTTTGGCTTAAGCGAATGTCACTTTCGCTTCAAAAATATTACTTTTCGCTCAGGCCAAGACTAAAGGAATAGCCAATGGACAATATTCGCTTAAGCTAATTGTATCCCGCTCAAGCGAATTTTGCAGAATTTTCATAACTTTGAAAAAATTCCATTTTCTGCAATTCTCGCTCTGGCGAATTAAGTCCTGCTCAAGCGAGTTATCTTCTATTAAACACTGGAACAAAATTGCCCAAGCGAGTACCTATCGCTGAAGCGAGTTTTGTCCAGAAAGAAAACATTGCAAACTCACTCAAGCGCCACTTATTTCGCCATAGCGAATTTTATCCAGTCTAAAAGATATAGATTCGCCTCAGCGAAACTTATTTAATTCAAGCGAGAGGATTTTTGGGAGCATCAGGTATCTTTTCACTTAGATTTCGCTACAGCGAACCAGAATCGCTTGAGCGAAATTAGAGATTGAAACTTAATATTCGCTGTAGTGATTTAATCTCGCGTGAGCGAATTTAAGCGGTTATGGTCTTTTAAAAGGCACAATCAAGTCATTCTTCAGTTACAAAATGCTTCTTCTCTTTTAAAACCTCTCCGCCTCCGAACTCCTCTCACTTCCATCTTTGATTCCGAAAGGTTTCTAGAGGCTTCTTCCTCCTTATTCTTCATCAAGTTTTCATTTTTCTCTTCTTTCCCACAATCCTCAAGTAAGTTTTCTCACTTCTCATGCACCTGTTTATCCACCCCAATTTCTTTACGTTATTTCTATGTTTAAAGCTTCAATGTGGTTTAGGATTTTAGTTTTATGTTAGTTAGGGTTTGATTTTCATATTTGTATCTTTGTTTTTCATAATGTGAGTTGTACGTAAATCATACCCTAGGTTAAAGTAGTGAGACCATTGACAAGAAGCACGCTCTATTTTCCTAGTGTTGTTTGAATATAATGCATGCAATTATGTGAAGTTTATGATCATGTTCTGTCTTGGCAAGAACAAATGACCATGTTCTGTTTTTGATTAATGGCACCAACAGAACAGTATTTTTAGTAACTATTGAAACTGTTCGTCATGCTCTGTTTTTGGTTATGCTATATTCCATTGTTATGATTGGTGGATGTCAGCTTATTAGCCATAATATACGGTTGCAACTATTATTAAATCTTTGTTTATCCATAATGTACATGTTGTATACTAATAAAATGGTGCGTTTCAATATACTTTTAGGCAATGGCAAGGACCAAAAACGCACAGGAAATTCAAAGAGGGCAAGAACGGGCCGCTGCGCACAGGGACAAAGGAAAATGAAAGCGCACATCCGACTCTTCTCCTCCCTTGAATCAGAAGTTCAAAACGAAAGAAACTCAAAAGCGGTTCCAAGATATTCACCACTGGACCATACTTCCAAAACGCCGAGTTGACTTGAGAGAAGGTGAATGTGAATGAGTTTATGAATATGCTCAGGGAACGGAAGTGGTTGCGATTTGCAAACCCTCGGGCTAAATATGACCTGGAACTGGTGAAGGAATTCTATGCTAGCGCTTGGTGGACCGAAGGTGCCATAGACCGACGAGCTTGGGTTAGGGGTCACTGGATTTCCTACGATAGGGACACCATCAACGCGCACCTGGGAGATGTACTGCATTTGGAGGAAGGTCAACTGTGCACATATGGAAGATTGAAGAAGGACCGCCATGTGTATTCCACGTAAGAGTTAGAATCAGCTCTCTGCCTCCCTAACCACCATTTTCAAAGGGGAGCCAACCAACATCCTACCCGACTCTTGAGGAAGGATATGAAGATGTTGACAAGGGTGTGGACTGTGTTTCTCTTAGCAAACGTGGTTCCAAATACCCATGTCTCCGACCTCCCATTACCTAAATGTGAACTTCTCCTCTGTATCTTGAATTCATGCATCACTGTAGACATTGCTTAGATTATATCAGATGAGATATTCCGTTTTGCACAACAAAACCCAAAGACTACGATCGCAGATGCAAAACCAAAAGGTACTCTGGGTTTTCCTACTTTTATTATAGGTCTTTGTGCATCACAGGGAGTCCATGTCGATCCGACCATCCCGATTCGACCTTCTATCGACAGAAAGTTTATTGATCAGAACTGTCGAATTGAGACACAATCTTCAGCAGGACCTTCATCATCCATACAGCACGTTATATCACAGCAACAACCATCCTCACCTCTAGTTCCACCACCTCTCCAGCCACCACCACCACCTACATGTGATCCTATCTTCCTTGCTCATCTTATCCACATTGAGCGACAGCAGGCTGCTCTTCACAGAGGTATGTTGTACCATTACCGAGCCAGCTACTGGAGTCATCCTGCAGGCCCTTTTATGCATCCCGACCAGTTTGTGGAACGTGTCGCTTGGCCTGAGGATAGTTCCATTCTACCGGAGGAGGAGAGGCCAGCAGCTGACGCTGAGCCAGAAGCACCACCACCACCATCCACATCATCAGGACCAGCAGTTGAACCTGTCACAGCACCAGAGTCACAGGCAGCTGATACACAGACTCAGCAGCAGCAGGAGGCTGAGGACCGGGAATTTGAAGAGCAACTGGATTGAGTGGTCACTGATATTGTGATGTCGCATGACTGAGCATGCTGCTATGGTTCCTTTTTATTTTGTCAAGTTTATTTAAGCTTATGTTACTTTAAATTCAGTACTTATTGTTCAGTACTTCCATTTTATGGTTATCTCACATGATTTACAGTTAGATTTTCATGTTTACGCCTAAATGAATTTTGTTGCATACGTTAGTTGTAATGTTTAGGAGCGGAAATTTTGTTTCAATGATATGGAAAAGTGAAGAAAGATGTGAACTAATCTTAGGATTACAGAAAGGAAGGATAACTAGTTTTGGAAAATCTGATAATTCTTATGAATGTTGAATAAATCTTTCTAATTCTTGAGTTAGGAATTAGTTCACAATGCTTGAACCCTTTTCTGTGGAAATAAAGAAATCAAGACAATTAAACCAGTGAGATAGTGCAACCTTAAACACCGAGAGTTCATTGATCTTTGTGTAATCTTTCATTGCATGAATTTCTGGCAAGGATTATTGCTTAGTCAAACATGGACAGGATAGAGGCAAACTTTGTGTAGAATAGGTTTAAACAAGAGCCAAAAAGCCAACCTTCAATAGTAATCAATCCAATTTTTGTGTTTAACCCCAATTGAGCCAAAAAGTTTCTTTTCTTAACCTTAGATCATGCTTGTATAAAAAAATAATCCAACCTTAATGCATGCTAAGGACAAGAACAATCTTTCAAGAAGGGTATGTGAAGAGTTTGGCTGTGATTGTCAAAAAGAGAAAAATTTCTGGAAAATAAAATAAGATCCTCCTACCAATGTCAAAGAACAAACAAAATTAAGGAGGAATATAAACAAAAATTTAATGGCTTAAATGAAGAAAAATGACATAACAAAAAGCCAAGGCCAAGAAATTTAAGTGTCCTTAGTATGTCTTTGCATTCCAAAGAAAAACCAATAAATTTCTTGTAAGCCTGGCCAAGTTACAACCTATTAAAGACCTCTTGATCCATGTTTGTTTGAATGGTTATCTTATGCAGTGAAATGAAATGCAATGATTGAATAACACTTGACCAATGATAAAGAGAGCAAACACTCACCTGGAAGATATAAACAGAGAGGATTTCTTATTTTTACAGCAGAGTGGTTACTTGCAATTATGCATCCCATTTTCAAACTTAGAATTTGGTTAGATGAATTGAAGCATGATTAAGGATTTATCATTTGTAAATAGTGAGAAGTTATCCTTTATTTTATTTGCAGTTGTGATTAATGAGGATCTTTGTTTAACTAAACTTTCTCTTGACCATTTGCTTAAGGACAAGCAAAGTTCTAGGTTGGGGAGAGTTGATAGATGTCCAATTTATATATATTTTGTATGGATAATGAAGCATAAATTAGATATAATGTGCAATGTTTGTCAATTTTGTAAGCTATATAGAACATAAATTGTGATATGAACATTGTACAGGTTGATTAGTTAATTTTGTTGCAATTCCAGGAAAAAGTGAAGAAGAAAGAAGAAAAGAAAAGAAATGAAGAAAATTCACCAAGTGTTGAGCAAACAAGTGATATTCGCTCAAGCAGAGGCTATCTCGCTTGAGCGGATCATGGTCGCTGAGGCTAAACTGAAGAGCTCGCTTGGGCGAGCCAGGACTTTAACAAATAAGAGTATCAGGTCAAAACTCGCTGGAGCGAGGCTTCATTTGCCCAGGCGAAATCAAGCCAGTATTGAATAATGAAGAAGTCGCCCGAGCGAAACAGAGTCTGCTTGAGCGACATTGGTACAAAATGAAATAACATAAGCATCGCTCAAGCGTTTGAATAGAAAAACCAGGCGAAATTCCTCCAGTAAGTCACAATGTAAAGGTCGCTTGAGCGACATGATTTCGCTTAAGCGAAATTAGTCCAAAGCCTAATTTCAGAGGATTCGCTGAAGTGGATAAAGAAACAGCTTTAGCGAAAAGGAATAAAGTATCAGATATAAAGATTCGCTTAAGCGAACGTGAATCGCCTGAGCGAGTAGACATGCAGGTGAAGCAGGACCAAAAGCTTTCTTCACGTTGAAGTAGCCTAGTCGCTTGAGCGATACTTAAACTCGCTTGAGCGAGTATTGCTTTATATAAGCAATAAAGAGAGTTATTTCAGAGGCGGCTGGGTAGTTAGAAAAAACACTTTCTACTCTCTTTCCTTCATCTTTTCTAAGTTGTAATGACCACCATGAGTGGCTAAACCTCTCCTTGGGATTAGATGTAGCCTTTCTTACTTGAAGATCATAAATGATATATTCATGAATCGGGTAAATTTGTTCTATGATTCTTGGCATTTCGTTTCATGTTTATTGCTTGGATTTGTTTGATCAACAATTTCTCGATTTAAGTTACCGTTTGTTGTTAGAAAATAACTTTCGAAAACAGATCTAAATGAAATGCTCATTGTGAGTAAATAACCATGGATGGTATTTAACGCATTGAACGTCCAAACAATCGGTCGTAATGCTGGAATGGATTTGAAACGATCAAGGGATTGACGTTATCAAATCTGTTCTTATGAATTTCGTAGTCAAGGAATTGATACGAATGACATTGATTGTGATGTAAAGTATTATAGTTCAAACCCCGTTTTCATGAATATACGTTGTGCATTGGAAGGTAAGATCGGTGAATCCTAATCCCAGTTTTTACAACTTGACAAACTCCTTTCATTTCATTGCATACTCGTTCATATATTGCAGTTTATATTTTGAACTTAAAAACCATGAAAACAATCATTTTAATCTGCCGTAATATTTTAAGTTTCAATTGCTGATGATCCTTAGTGGGAACGATATCTTTTATAACTACAACTACCGTGTTTAAAACTTGGCACGTTCCTTTGAGTGTATTATACAAACTTGATTCCTTTAAAATACACCAGCAGTAAGATTTGGTATCCTTGAGAAAGGTTTGATCTTTGATTATTCACACATATTTGAGGAGTTACATCATCAACTACAGAATAGGTAGTTGAGATCATCCGTCCTGAATATATTGGTATACGCCGAAAAGGCTGAAAATCACAGCATAAAGAAAAGCTTGAAAGAGTTAAGTTTGCTTATGATATTCTTATTGAACTAAAATAAGAATTACAATAAAAGCGTAGCTTGGATCATGCTATAATGAATTCTCCGTTGGACAGTCTCAAGTAAGGAGAAAAGAGTGCATGTCGTTTTAGCAGCTAGCTATAATAGATGTGCAAGTTCTGAGTATTCCATTTGTTTCGGATTGGTGTGCCATCAAGGTTTTCTAGGCGGTAAGAACCCTTACCAGTGACTTCGGATACCCTGTATGGGCCTTCCTAGTTTGGGGCTAATTTGCCTTGATGAGTGAATTTGCTTCCCACACTTGCTTTCCTCAAAACCAAATCCCCAATGTTGAAAGTCCTGGATTGGACTCGTTTATTGTACCAAAGGGCGGCTTTGGCTTTGATGGCCTGGTCTCTAACGAATGCTTCCTCTCTGAGCTCTTGAATTACATCTATTTCTGATGCCAAGTTGGCTTTGTTGCTTTCCTCAGAGAAGTGCTTGACCCTCACAGAAGCAGTTTGTAATTCAACAGGTATCATTGCTTCTACTCCATAAGTCAAGCGATATGGGGATTCGTTAGTGGATGAGTGAGGCATTGTCCGGTATGCCCAAAAGACGTGGCGTAACTGGTCTGTCCATCTGCCCTTGGCTTCCCCAAGACGTTTCTTCAGCCCTTTCAGCACCTCTCTGTTAGCCACTTCAGCTTGACCGTTAGTCTGCGGTGTTCAACAGATGAGAATATCTGGGTTATTCCCAACCCTTCAAGCAAATCTGTGAACTTTTTATCTGTGAATTGAGTGTCGTTGTCTGTAATAATCCATTCTGGGACCCCAAATCATGTTATGATGTTTTCGTACATGAAACGACGAGTTCGGGTTGAAATGATATGGACCACTGGCTCTGCCTCAATCCACTTTGTGAAATAATCAACACCCACAATTAAATATTTAATGCCCCCAGGCGCAGTTGGGAATGGTCCTAAGATGTCCAGACCCCATTGGTAGAACGGCCAAGGCACAGCTTATGTAAATAATTCTTCCGCCGGTGTATGGTGAAGGTTGGAAAACCTTTGGCAGGCATCGCACTTTTTGACAAAGTCAATAGAATCTTGCTTCATTATAGGCCACCAATATCCGGCTCTGAGAATTTTTCTCATCAAGCTTCTTCCTCCGGCGCGATATCCATATTGCCCCTCACGCACCTCCTGCATTACTCCTTGTACCTCGTTTTCCTTTAAGCAAATCAGATAAGGTACTGAAAAGGCCCTTCTGTAGAGGTTACCATCAATCATGGTGAAATATGGAAACTCTCTTCTTATCTTTTTTCTTTTATTTTTGTCTGTTGGTAGCTGTCCATCGGCTAGATAACGGATATAAGGGGCCATCCATGAGTTTCCATAAGAAGAATTGGTCATTATGGCATTCAGTGAGGGGAAAAGAGGAATGTTGGGTGACGTCAGTACACTTTGGACCAACGTTGTGGTGCTGCCTGGCCCTTTGGTGCTTGCCAATCTGGAAAGTATATCCACTCTGGTATTCTCTTCGCATGGAACATGTTTAAATTCCATCTTTGAGAATTTCTCTTTCAACTCTTTGACACAATTTAAGTATAACTGGAGTTGAGGCTCACGAGCTTGATAATCTCCTAGGATCTGTGAAATTACGAGTTGTGAATCACTGTAGAGTGTTGCTTCAGAAGCTCCGATGTCAACCGTAGCTCGAAGCCCAGCTAAACAAGCTTCGTATTCAGCTTGGTTGTTAGAAGATTTGAAATTAAAGTGAAGGGAGATTTCCAGGTGCACACCGTCATCGCTTTCAAGGACTACACCTGCTCCAGAGCCCCTTTGATTCGATGAACCCTCCACATAGATGGTCCAATGAACACGAGGTGTAGCTGGATCTGTCCCTGTCATTTCCACGATAAAATCAGCCAGGACCTGAGCCTTAATAGCACCTCGAGGTTCATAAGATATATCAAACTCTGAGAGTTCAATGGACCATTTGATCATTCTACCAGCGAGGTCAGGTTTGATTAACACAGAACGGAGTGGTAGGTCCATTCTCACCGTGACTGGATGAACGTGAACGTAACCGTCGAGAGGCCCAAACAACAGCAAGAGCGGCCTTTTCAATTTTTTGATATCGGATCTCAGCGCCTTGTAATGTTTTGCTAGTAAAGTATACTGGCCTCTGTCCATCAGGAGTTTCCTTTACTAAGGCTACGCCCAAAGCTTCATCTGAAATTGCCAAGTATAGGATGAGTGTGTCCCCGGGGTCAGGTTTCGTTAGTATAGGAGGTTTGGACAACACCTCCTTAAGTTCTTGAAATGCTTGTTCTTGTTCCTGTCCCCACTCAAATTTTTTAGACTTTTTTAACACTTTGTATAGAGGTAGTGACCTGTGAGCCATTTTTGGCATGAACCGTGCTAAGGCTGCTACTTTGCCATTCAGGGACTAGACTTCCCTCAAATTTTTCAGACTTTGCATGTTGAGAATCGTTTGGCATTTCCCTGGATTGGCCTCAATACCGCGCTGAGTTAACATAAAACCCAAAAACTTCCCAGCTGGGACAGCGAAAGTGTATTTTAACAGGTTTAGCCTCATGTTATATTCTCTCAAGCGGATGAACACTTGGCGCAGGTCTTCAATATGATCACCTCCAACCGGCGTCTTGGCTATAATATTGTCAATGTACACCTCAACAAGCTTGGTATGCATGCCCTCAAACACCTTGTTAATCATTCACTGATAAGTGGCTCCAACATTTTTTAACCGTAGGGCATGACGGTATAGCAGAAGATGCCATGATCATTGATAAAAGCAGTCTTTTCTTGATCCTCTTCGTACATCAGAATTTGGTTGTAACCTGAGTACACATCCATGAAACTCAGGTATTGATAACCAGAGGAATCATCTACCATCCGATCTATATTAGGAAGAGGGTAAGGATCTTTTGGATAGCAACGGTTGAGGTCCACATAGTCAATACACATTCTCCATTTACCATTAGCTTTCCAGACCATCACCACATTTGAGAGCTAAGAGGAATAACGGATTTCCTTGATAAATCCGGCTTTCAATAATTCCTCAGTTTGATGGCAAGCTGCTTTCTATTTTTCTGGTCCCAATCTTTTCTTCTTTTAGGCAACCGGTCTCGTCTCTGGGTAGACGGATAATTTGTGATAGTAGAAAGCAGGATCTATACCAGGCATATCGGCTGCGGTCCATGCAAAAAGATCTTTAAATTCTTTGAGGAGGTTAAGCAGACGCTCCTCTGTAACTGAATCCAACTTGTCATTGATATGTGTGACCTTTTTAGGTGAGTCTCTTAGTATTACATCCCTTGAGCCTCCATCCAGTGTAGGTTTGGAAGGATTGAGAGGGTCGATCTTTTGATCCGACCTAGGGTCTAAATAAACAAGGCTCACAGAACTAGCAGCTTTTCATTGAGCTTTCTCTTTTTATTGGATGCCTCCAACTTTGTCATATTTAGGCTCAGGTTATAATAGTACCTGGCCATCTCTTGGTCACCTCGGATGGAAGAAACAGCATTGTCCTTATCGATAAACTTGATAAAGAGGTGTGGAGTTGAAACAATTGCCTCCATAGCATTCAAGGTGGGGCGGCCTATGATGCCGTTGAATGGTGATTCAACATCAATTACCAGCATTCTGGATTTAACCGTTCTGGCCCCTGGCTCACCTTCAAAAGAGATAAGGGTGTCAAGGTACCCCTTTGTTGGTTGCTTTGCACCATTAAAAGCTGTTAGTTCCTGTTTGTAAGGCTGTAAGTCTGAGTCATTGAAACCCATTCTTTTAAAGCAATTATAAAAAATAACATCACAGGAACTTTCCTGGTCAACAAGGATTCTTCTGACGTCCTTGTTGGCTATCACTACAACAATGACCACAGCATCGTCTCCACCCGGAACAGTTGGACCGAAATCCTCATCAGAGAATGAAATTACTGGAGCCTCAACACTCTCTCTGTAAGGGCGGTTGTCTTTAACCTTTCCTTGTACTGACAGAATCATTCGATGATGATTCTTGCGGGCTGTAATCAAAGCTACTCCTACAACGAATCCTCCAGTGATCATATCGATGATTTCACGCCGGCCCTAACGCTGTTGCTGGGGCATATCGTCTCTTTGAGCTATGTCATTAGTCATAGCACCTTTTTGTTTCTCTGCAGCAGAGAACTTCCTAACCGGATTACGGCTATTATCATCTCCGTCATCTTGATCTCTTTCTCTTTTCTCGGTCCGGTCTACCTTGTCAAAGGGCTTCTCTTTGAACAAGTATTGCTTTAGTTTGCCTTCTCTAATTAGCGTTTCGACTGTGTTCTTTAGAGCTTGGCATTCATCGGTGGAATGTCCTGTCTGTTCATGAAAATCACAGTACTTTTGGGGATTCCCTGGTCTTTTCACAGGGGTCGGCCTCCTAATACCATAAATACTGAATGTTGGCCATCCTACCTCTCTCAAAATCTGAGATGGTCTGGCTGTCAGAGGTGCATAATGGCTAAAGGAATTGATACGTCTCTCTCGACGTCGAGGAGAGGTGTTTTTAACTTTGGGGCTATTGAACGGCCTTTCCATGCGTTCTGACCTCATCCTGTCCTTATCTCTCCGCGGTTGTGAGGTTGGTGTTGGTGGTTTTGTCTTTGCAGCCATAGCCTCCAAGTGCATCTCTATACCCACATATTTTGAGGCTTTCTTCCTAAATTCTTCAAATGTTGTCGGTGGGCTTTTTGCTAGAGAGAGGGCGAAGGCTGATCCTGGCTGTAATGCCCCAATAACGATATGCAGCTTAATAGACTCTGTGAGGTTAGGAACCAAAGATGCTTCCTTGTAAAATCTCCTCAGAAAATCCTTTAAAGTTTCATTTTCGCCCTGCTTGATTTGGGCTAAAGTATGAGACGTCCTGGGAACATCTCTAGAGATGACAAAGTGAGTTTTAAAGACAGCTGCCATTTCAGCCCAGGAATCTATCGATCCTGATGGCAAACCTTTGAACCAGCTGAGGGCCTCCTCTGACAATGTTCTTGAGAACATTCGACACATAACATCTTCATCAGCCCCTAAGTACATGGCTTTAAATACATAAGCATCAAGATGCTTAGTAGGATCAGTTTCACCACTATATTTTCCAATGGAGAGTGGCTAAGTGGTTTGCAAATGCTTAGGGATGTGTATGCTCATAAGCCTCTTTGAAAAAGGAACTTTGAGCTTATAAGTTACCAGGGATGCTGTTATCAGCTCCTTCTTTCCTTTAGTAACTCTATCATCAGAATTATGGGTTTATTCCTTCCCCTCAAATGTGGGGATGTTTGAATATTGGAGGGTCGTGGATTTTTCTCCTTCAGTTGTATGGGGAGTGTCTCTTCTGCGAGATGACTCCTTGTCCTCACTCTGCCTTCTTTCTCTTTGCAATTCTGTGAGTTCTTTTTGGAGTTGACTGATCAACTCATCACGAGGGTCGAGGTTAGACACTGCCACCATTTTCTTTGAGCTTCCCCCTTGAGAGTCAAAGTTAAGCTTTCTAAAGGCGTTTGTGTTGGTTTTGCCTTCAGGTTGATTTTCCATAAAGTCATGTGCTTCGCCTTCCATGGATAATCACTGTACTTTTGTAGAATGTGGGAATAACTTTATCGTGTCCCACTGGGCGTGCCAATGATCTGTCCTGCCACAGGGTCAAGAGATCCGGTGTGGGGCCAGTCACAAAAGTTAAAGATTAGATGAGATTGAAGACCAGTTCTGCAGGTCTCAATATAAAGAGAGCGGTCTTGGAGTCCTGGAGGTCCTTCACACCGTCCTCACGCGTTGATGTGGGCGAAAGGTGGTGTCACCTGTGAAGATTCTCTGACGCTCAAGTCAGTAATAGTATTCCAAATGAGGAATGTTTTATGATCACTCTCTGGAATCCAGATAGTAGTCGTAAGTAAAAGGGGAGAAGATCCTCCTTCCGTAAATGGAGAGAGTTCTTATACCTGATTGGCTCGATATACGAGGACTTGTTAATGGAGAACCACTAACCTCCATTAATATAATAAATTATTATTTAATATACATTTATCAGTATGATTGAGGCAAGTGGCTATTTTATATTGAGCGTAGAGAAAGTAGGGCTAGCTTAGGGAACAAGTTGATTATTTCCAGGAGCAGATTGTGGCTCGTAGTGTGGAAAATGGAATCTTTGTCCTTGTCCCTGTAGCAATGCCCTTTGTCTTCTATATAGTGACATGTGTGTTATCAGATGTGTATGGCGTTATCCTGGACAACTGATATAGGGAGAACGCCTAATATGGATTTAGAGTCTGGATGTATACCGATGACACCGGTGACATGTTGGAGAATGGTCAAAGACGTTAAAATATGTCTAATAGAACGGATACCAGTATCGAGCCCGGATCACCTATGTAAACCTAATCTAATAGAACAAGAGCTAAGAAATTTAAAAGTATACCTCTTATAGGTATCTTCCTTTAAAGTCATAAATTTAGTCCACCCAACCCTCTTAAGCAATGATTTAGAACCAAAGTATTTAATGGGCTCTATTTTCCTACGAGAAAGCATTTGATGACACATTTTATGAGCTTCATTGAAAAAAAAAATATCGTAAGGATTATGAGGGTTACCTCTTGACCATGACAACGCCTTCTGAGTAGATAAGGAAGCTCTAATGACCCTTTTGCTTTTTCCTCAAAGACATTGAATAATAAATAGATGATAAGAGTTTGGAAGAAGTGGTTTAGGGTTTTAGGTTTACATATGAGGTTTTAAGGTTTGGTAATAGAGGAATAAAGTTATTGGGGTTTTAAGGAAGTTTAAGGTTTAGTGAAAATGATGAAAATTATGGGAATATGTGTTTAATGGGAAATTTTGGTTTAGGATAATGGGTTTAGGATGAGGTTTAATTGTTAAAAGGATTAGGTTTTGAAGATTTGGGGGTTTAAAGAGGTTTAGAGAGAAGAAGCGTTAGGGAAAATGAAAAAGGTTAATAAGAATGATGGAAAGAAAGGGTATAAGAGATTTAAAAGGGTTTATACTGCTCCTCATGATTAGGAAGTGCACCCACGTGCTAGTGGTGGGGCTACAAGTGGGTGTGGCACATTGGATTCGAGTCCACGGTCATGGCAAATTCCATGACCAGGCTCTAGACCTCTTTACCTAAACTCCATGGCTTGCTTCCTCTTGTTATGGATAGGTCGTAGCATAATGCAAATGACCATTATCCGAGCCCATGGTCATGGGAATTTCCACACCCTAGCCTTCGACATGATTTGATACTCATTTTACTCAGTTTAACTAAGTGTTTTCCACCTATAAGCATTGTTCTCCATCCAAGCTCAATTTTTGCACTCATGGCTTTAATTTTTATGCTTTTTTAGACACTAGAACACAAATCAAAATGTCCCAAAACATAAAACTCAAACCAAAACTCAATATATTTAACTTTATTCTAAGACTCTACCAAATCAAAATCAATAAATATTTGGTTGCCTTCCAACTAGTGCTAATTTAACGTTTAAGTCAGGAATATTGCATATAAAGTGCTAGCATTGTTACCACCATACTTCTTTAAAAGTTTCAGTCTACACATATTAACCAAAAAAGATCCTACCTCTTTATGCCAAATCAATACAACATTATAATTTAGGATAGGTTTCCTTACCTTAAATGGGTCTAGAAGTTCACTACCCTTTATAATTACTATAAGAGCTCCATACTGGCAGTCTTCCAATGTCATCTTGACACACTATTCCAAAGGGTTATCAATATACGCTTTGGGAAGAAGCACTTTGAACTTCTCTTTTTAAAGCTTCCTTTAGGACATACTTTCTCCATTAAAAGGTGGAGATAATTGACTATATCTTTGCTTCTTCCTCATGATCTTCCTTGAGGTGTCCACCCTAAACTTATGTTTTTGCTTATCCCCATCAATTTCCATAGGGTCGACCTCCATAAACTTAACACAAAAAATAGGCTCTTCCTCTAAAGCCTTGTCTATATCATGTAATTAAAATTCAACTTCATGTTTCCCCATAGAAAATTTTAGCCTTCAATTCTTAACCTCAATGGTGGCTAAGAATTGTTTACCCAGAATAATAGGGGTGTGAAGGTTTACTTTTATATCCATAATCATAAAGTCAACTAGGAAGACATATTTACCTACCCTCAGTGTAACATCTTCTATTATACCTAAAGGTAATTTAACAGAATTGTTTGTTAATTACATAATCATCCTAATGGGTTTAGGGTCACTCATTTGTAATTTCTCATAAATTTCTAGGGGCATTAGGCTAATGCTTTCCCTTAGATCATATAAAGCGCTCTCAAACTATAATTCTTCAATATAACAAGGGATAAAAAACTTACCTGGGTCCTTGAGCTTAGGTGGAAGCTTGTTTAGGACCAATGCACTACATCCCTCAATAATAACTATTATTGCATCTTCATCCAACTTTCCTCTTGTTGGAGAGGATTTCATCTAGGAACTTAGTGTATTTGGGTGTTTGACCTATGGCCTCCAAGAAGGGAACTTCTTTACCTTTCTAACTTTTTCAAGCCTTTGAGGATAAGGAACTTAGGGCATTACAAGAAGTGCTTGAGCCTTATTAAGCTTAGGCTATTATACATCATCAATTTGTTTTAGAGCATCCATCACATGTCTATTTGACTTTTGCTTGATGACACCTCTCAATGGGATTTCTAACTTTTTTCCACTCTTTAGTGAGACGACCATATAATGGGCTCCAAGATTAGGCTCAAGTTACCAAGGGAACTTCTTTTGGTTTTTCACTAACTAAGTTATGGAAAAGCTTGTTAAGTTCCTTGTGTTCAATCATCTTATTATGAGTAATGATTGAGTTAACTTTTCCTTGTAGATCTGACATACCACTGATAGTATTCTATATGTGTGCCCTTACCTCCTTATTAGTCTTTTTTTGAGAGGTAATAAAAAAGTTAATCGCTTTTTTCGCTCTATCAATCCCTGTATTTTTTTTCCTTAGGGGAACTGAGGTGGTCCCCTATTATTGTTGCCATTTCCATCTAACCCACCTTATGGTTGATTGTTCCGATAAGAGAAACTAGGATAATTTTTCCATCCTAGATTATAAGTCTACAAGTACATATTTCCTTTTGTAGGATAGTCATGGAAGTTGTGGATGGCACATACTTACTCCATGTTAACCTTATCTCGTCTTGTCTAAACTATCTTAGAGGTTGTTGCTATATGTATTGCATTACCATAAAACTCACAAATAGATAAGGGATCAGTAGCACTTGTTACACGAGTAAGATTCATATTATCGAACTTTGATATCAGAGTGTCAACCTTTGTAGCTAAGAAATCAAAAGCATGGATTTTATGCTTACCAAGGATCCTACTACTCTGTCCATGGTTTTGGACCCATATCCCATGGCTAACTACCATGCTCTTAATTAAAGTGAGGCTTTTATTTAATAATTTAGCAGCAAAATGTCCACCTATAGTTACATCAAGAGTAATGCGAGTTGTATTGTCTAAAGTATCATAAAAGATATAAACTACCATCCACTTTGACAAATCATGATAATGACACTTCCTTAATAAGTCCTAATATCTATCATATGCCTCAAAAAGTAACTTGTCATCCTTCTTAACAAAGCTGGTAATTTAGACTCTAAGGTCGACGATCTTGTTGTGTGGTAAGAAGTGATTTAGAAATGTTAAAGATAATTGATCCCTATTGGTGATGGAGCCTTTTAGCAATGAGTTAGGCCATAACTTAGCCTTATTCGTCAATTAAAATGAAAACAACTTGAGGTGGATATGATCCTAAATGACATTGTTCATCTTGGTTGTGTTCCAGTACTCTAAGATTGTGGATAAATAGAGGTTTAGGTCCTCCACAGGTAGTCCATAGAATGACATCTTCATTACAATGCTCATAAGCTCAAACTTCAACTTAAAGTTATTGTTTTCTACATGAGGGGTTGTGATGCTAGAACGAGCACCAGTCATTGTTAAGGCAATGAGGTCCTCAAGTGGTCTCGCTCCATCTTTATTAGCCATCTCTAGAATGGTTTCCTCTAACACTTGCTGTCTCCTTCACCAGTTGAGAGTTCTCTCAATTTCAGGATCAAGTGAAAGTAGATGTGCTTCACTACTTGATCTTGTTCTTTGTATAAAAGACTAATTTCTGTAGAAAAGAAAATAGACAATACCACAAGTGAAATGTGAACAAAATAAAAGAATATAAGAAAAGAAAAAGAAAAGGCTTAATCCTAAAGTCCGCTAACTTAATTGATTCTAGTGGACTACAACCCTTGGAAACGATGCCAAAAACTTGATATCACCCGCAAGTGCATAGGTTTTATCACGTAATAAAAAATCGATCCCATAGGGACTACATCACTGAGCATTTGGACTTTAGTTTGAGCAAGCAATGATTTTAAGGACTAAAGTAAAAAATAGAATAAAATTGAGCACTTTAAACTATATAATTCAATTATGGAAAACACTCTTAGAGGTTTCATATCATTCCAATTATTGAACTAGTAATCTATGAAGGCTAAGTGAATCATGAATTGTTAAATTGTTTTGGTTTATTTATCCATAGGGTTTAATTATCAGGATTACTCTCTATAATGTTAATTAGCTCTTTTAAGGTTGTCATAATTCCTTATGAGAAATTAACTAAATCTAGCATAGAATACAAGATTCTAAAACATGAATTCAAATAGATCAATCAATAGGTATATAGTTTTCTAATTGAGACTACTTTTACACCCCTAAGAGTAAAAGGGAACTACTCACTCATGATGGTGGAGTTCACATAAAAACTTGTACCACTCACCATTATAAATAAGAAACAAAAGAAAAAGTAAAATTAAGAATACCTTGAGAAAAGGGATGAGCCATCACTGTCTCTTTACGATTCCTCAAAGTAATCTACAAAAACTCTCACAACCTAAAACTAAGATTACTCTAACTTGATACTTTTTAAAAATTGAAACTAAGTCTAATGTAATCTCATAGGACCTACCAACAGTAACTAACTAAAACATAACCAGGTATTTCCAAACAAGATTAGGAAAAAGACAAAATTTAGGCCAGACTAACTCCACGACCAAATACATCTACGACCTGGTCGTGGAGTCCTTTGGAGGTCATGGAGCTCTTGGTTGGCTCCATTGGGCTTGAGTTAGCCTAACTTTG
This sequence comes from Clitoria ternatea, assembly GCA_037962975.1. Taxonomy (NCBI): domain Eukaryota; kingdom Viridiplantae; phylum Streptophyta; class Magnoliopsida; order Fabales; family Fabaceae; genus Clitoria; species Clitoria ternatea. The sequence goes on from CM075673.1 coordinate 146,022,008, forward strand.
ACTTTTCTTGGACTTGCTTTGACTTGGCTTTATGCTTGGTATCCTTCTTAGGCCAAAAGTTAGGCCTTTTTTGTAACATCCCAAATTGTTTTAGAAATGAATTATAAATATGATAATGAATAATTATTTAATAACCAAAATATGTAGAATAATTAATTAAATACTAATTTTGATTTACCGGTGAAATATAATTTACTAAACCTATATAATTTAACTGACAATGTTGGATCCATTAAATTATTTTTGGGGCATTAGGTGGCTAATGGTAGTAAGATAATTATGGTGAGTATAAGGATATGTTTAGATTAAATTTAGAAGTTGAGGAAGAATTTATACGGACATGGAACATGTTTATACTCGGTAAAAATACAAGTGATAATAGAATTAAGAAAATTCAAAAGTCCTTCCTTTTTCCCATGTGATTGTTGTGACATAATGGCTCTCCTTTTCTCTTATTACATATTGGACAAAAGCATGAATTTGATCATTGGACAAAAGGCAAATATAAGTAGACCTTTGGATTGAATCAATAGTTATGATTTGGAGAAAGAAAAGTCACTTTTCTTTTTTTTCTTTCTTCCCTCATCTCACATCACTCTCTTTGCATTTTCTCCATCTCTATTTTATTTTCTTCCTTACCTCTCCATTGCAAGAAAAACCATATGGCTCTTGTGGTAGCTCTCATTCTCTAAAATTTGTTGGAAGTAATTAATTCAAGAAGCAAATATTGGACTTTGGAACTCTTTTCCACTTGCTTTATCTCATGTCATTCTCCACTTTCTCTCTTAGAGCTTTGGCACAAGGTAAGGGCTTTATCATTTTTGTTGTTTCAAATCATTGATTTATATCCTTTGAAGCATGAAAATGGTGATTATTGTTGTTTTTATGAAGAAAAATAACAATAGGTCTTGAAACCTTGGGTTAGATGACAATGGAGAAATAGGTTTTGTTGTGAGCATGTGGTGCATGAAATTTTAGGTTAAAATATGCTTGAAATATGGAATGCAAGTTAATGGGAATTGTTGTTGGTGGTTTGATTGAAAACCCTAAGTTTTGGTCAATGCTTGGATTATGGAAAATTGGAGAAAATATGATTTATTTCCATGAGAATAGTAAATAATTATAGAATAAATTTTAGAATGTATGGCATGAATTATCGGTGATGAAAATTGGAGGAACCGTGAAAAAGTATTGATATCTTGGCTATTAAATGAAGTAGATGTTTCCTTGGTATAAATGGTATATATAATTATAAGGATGCATTGTGGAATATTTAGAACACATTATTGATGATGGGTGAAGAGAATAATGTTAATTTAACATCTTTAGACATTGGGTATAATCATTTAAGTTGTTAGAAAATATTAATTAAGGGAAAGGGATTCCCAAAACCTAATATAATATAAAACCAAGGCCTAAAAAATATTAGAAACATATTGGAAATCATGAATGTAATTATTTGTGAATTTAAGATTAAAAATGATGATTGGCTAGGTAATTGATTATGTTTATACATATATTAAATATAGGACCTAATCCGATGGATGAGATGGAATTGTCAAATCGCCTAGATTTCTTCTCTTAAGATAGAAGAGAAATTTTATATTCTAAATGCATGAATTAAATGACTTGTTGGTTGTTGTATGGTATTATAGATTATATTTTCCTTGTCATAATTGTTGAGACTTGTTGGAATGTATGACCTTGTCATTATCAATTGTTTAGTAAATATGTTTGATGCATTTAGAATATGAAGTGTGTCTCTTGTGGTGATTGATAAATGTTCTAAAGATTGGGTAAACATGTGTCTATGTGTTGTAAAAATGTGCATGATTCACCACTAGTGTTGAATGTTACTGCTTGATAATAAAGTTGGATGAATTGTTGTGGCATGGCATACCCATGAGCAGTGATGAAATTAATAAATGTTGTTGATGCCATTATAAGTGGTACAAAGTTGTATACTTATAGTGATGGTGAAATTAAAGTTGTTGAAAGAGAAAGTAAATGCCATAATTTATTATTGAAAACAATGGAAAAACTATGTTTATGTAGCTAAAATCTACTAAGAAAAGGTGATGATAATGATGAGACTAATGATTGATGGATGATGAGTGGCATGGTAGGATACATGAGTGTGAGAATGCATTTGATTTGTATTTGCATTTGCATCCATGACATATCTGTCCAGTTGCCCGGTTTAGAATGTTAGGGGTTCCATGGGTTGGCGTAGTGGAAGGGCGGCTCAGTGCGTAGGCATAATGGCAAAAATTAATGTTTTTAATGAAGATATACTTATGTTTACAAAGCACATAAGTGGTTTATACGCATGTACATATAATCACAAGTGTTTAAGTATCGTCATTTTAAATGTATTGCTCACTCTCCTATGTTGTCTATTTTCAGTATTATGATGCAGGACCTCACATAAGATGAAATGATCTTATTTTGGGGAGTGATTCTTTTTATGTTAAAGGTAAATAGTTATAATGGAATGTCTTGGCTAGCAGTGTGAATTGGATAAGTGATAATGTTGATAGGTATGTTGATAGTGGCCCCAATTATTTTGTAAATTGAATCCTTATTCTTTTAATGGTGTAAATTAGCCAATTATTTTGTATATGACAATCTTTGATAATTGGATATAAGGATTTGAGTGCCAATATGGTGGCAAAGACATTCATGATGATGAACAATTGATGATTGCTAAGTTAAAAAATACCATATTTGTGAATACCTTAATGAATTCAAGTATGGATTGTAGGATAGGTAGGGAGAACCCCCCTTTATATATGCATATTTCATTGATGATCCATGATTTAGGCATATTACTAGTGTTTAAAATAGCGCAAGAGTTGTGGTACAAAGGCCCTAAAAGGTAGGTTGATTTCTATGTCAAAATACCAAGAATTAGGTGGTTAACTTGGGCCAAAAAGGTCCTAGGAAATACATGGATTAGGGTTCCCAAAAATAAGACAATTTCCTGCAAGAAACAAGGCTTGGTAGAGAGAACCATGACCCGTAGCAGGAAACATGGTCGTGGAACTCTCTACCTCTGGGACCCAAAATTATGCTTATTTCCTCTGTCAAGCAGTGTAAACCACGACTAGTGGTAGGAAACATGGCTAGGTTGTGGAACACATTGCCAGGTGGCAAAAAAATTTAGGCTTTTACACTATTTGCTCATCCATGTGTGCCTCGTTGGTTAGGGGTTTCATCCCTATGCTTCTTGGCTCTTTTATGCATACAGATTCACATATTTCCGTGAAACTTTTAATATGGGTCTTGTTCTTCCTTAGATCCTTTTCTCATATCCTCATATATGGGAAGGGAATGATACCTTTTATACACATTCCTTATTCTATTGCTCTTGTATTTCTTTATGTATACTTTGAGGGTTTTAGATTATCGATCCAGTTATTGTTGTTTTTATTTTATTGTGGCCTTTAGTTCTTCGTGGTTTGATCCTTGGTCCAGGTTGTTGGCGTATGAAAGTTAACTACGAAAAATTTATTCACAATTTTATTGATTAGTTATACTTGTATTGGGATCCAGGTCCGGGGAATCAGGGTGCCATATTTTTTCACTTGTTTTCCTACAAAACACAAAAAGTATAGATGGCCAAAATACAAAAACAAAGGAAAACAAAACAAAGCTAACACAATTCCTAATATATTTATTAAAAAATCCTAACAATATATGACTTAAACACCCTAAACACAAAACACAAGAATCAAATTCCTACCCTATTTTTAGTTATGACAACACCAAACAACAACACTTAAACTAAACCATGATACCCATCACCCCTACACATTTGTTGGTTTTTTATGGTTCAGAGAACAGACTTAGAAGGAAGGTTGAATAAGTTTGTTCACATTTTCAAACCAAAAAGTGATATTTAAGCGTTTAGAGCATCATGCAGCAGACCAGACTTTTGAAGAGACGAAAAGCGTGATACTTTGATTGAGCAAGAGTATTTTTACTAGACTTTTACTATCGATTTTAACAATAATAATGTACCACACTTTTGATAGTAGAGAGTAAGAGAGAAAGAGACAATACACAAGTAATTTATACTAGTTCACCTCCAACTCGGAGACTACATCCAGTACCTTTAAATCTGAAGGATTTCCACTATGTAAAAATATTTTACATAACTAGCCCAGACTGAGCCAACAAGTAATATTAACTCTGGCCACTCCTGGCTTAAGCACAACTCGTGCTTCAAGTATTCTTGACATCGGCCACTCCTGGCCCCAAGTATTCTTGACTCTGACCACTCCTGGCCTAAGCACACCCCGTGCTTTCGAGTATTCTTTTGCACACACCCACTCCTAGGGCAGACCCTAGTATTCTTGAGTCTAGCCACTCTTGGCCCGAGCACAACTCATGCTTTAAGTATTCTTGACTCTGGCCATTCATGGCCTAAGCATAGCCCGTGCTTCTACACATCATACGTTTCTTGATTCCTATGAGTATTATTTTGCAACACCCACTCTTGAGGCAGACCCAAGTATTCTTTCGTGAGCCATTCTTGGCTCGAACCTGGAGTATTCTTTCCAAAGCCTTTCCAAGCCAAAAGTGTTTCCCACTCTAATCAGAGTCTGATAACACGCCAGACCTGCGCTACAAGAGGGTCTGAAGAGTTATTCAAATGAATAAGTCTTTCTAACTTAGTCGAGCTAAGTGATCAATTACATGAGGAAAGACTTATTCATTAAGTAGACTCAGTACCTGTGTAGTATGAGAGATAGGTATAGGAGGTACTGAGTCTGAAAGCATGACCAGAGATGATATGCTCTTACAAGAGCAAAGAGATACAAGCTTGTGGCATATCCCTGGTTACCATGGCTTCTGGGAGAAAAAGGAATGCACATAGCGAGCTTTCTTTAACTTCATGGCAGTTCTTCTAGATCTGATTTCTTGTTCTACGAGTAGACTGCCATCTTATTCTTCTTCCTGGGTTATTGTGTATGAACGTCTGGTGCTCGTTCATATTTCTTCTTTCTTACTCACACTTTCTTTAGTGTGTCATTCCCATCTTCTTTTAACAGGTCTCTCTCTTTTTGATTCCGTGCCCTCTCTGTAATTTTTGCTCATGTTTAGAATCTGCTCTTACGGTCTGTTTTAGCGCACACCTTCTGAAGAGATTGGTTCGATATGTATATATATCTTCTAGAGAGCCTGGGGAAGGGTTACCTGAAGTAAGTCCATTGAGAGATTATATTCTTGAGGAGAAGGGTGTTTTATAACAGACAATAGGCTTTTTTTTGTCAGAGAGAAACGTTCTGAGCACGTAATTATAGGATAGAAAGCTTTGAGATGAGTGCGATCATAGGCAAGGTAGAGGTAGTGTGAGTTTCACCAAGGAGGAAGCTTTTATTCATAGAATCTCTGAATCTATAAGACACAGGTGAAAGACTTGACGTTATTTTGGATAAAGCATAGATTGTCTTGCTTTGTCATTCTTCTCTTCGTAGGTTTTTACTTCAGCGTGCTTACAGGAATGTTTTCTTGACCGTTGAGATCCTTGAGACAGACTTGAAAAGAAACTTCCTTTAAAGTGAATTTTTGTAGAATGAGATAGACTCTTTTGAGCTAAGTCTGGTAGGTATTTAGATGTAAGGATCTTTTTCTTTGAGAACGATTTTCCAGACTTCAAGACTTTCCTTGTTTTCGGTTAAAGAGGGTTTATTGATGAGATAATACTTTTAAAGATTCTTTTGACATGCGTATTCCCCCTATCTTTTGTAACACAGTCCTTATGTTTTCCTAGAACACTTAAACTCATATACTAAATAATAACATGATATGACCCTATTTAAGTTAGAATACGCAATATTGATTATCAACAAATCTCATGAAGTTTATTTTAAATGATTTGACATATTCTAGACTTTTCTTCAACAATCTCCCCCTATTTATTGATAATAAACATTAAGTCTTTTTGATTTAAATAGGGTCCTAATAAAATAGAGATAAGAGTTATGGACCAAGAGATAGTGTAGAGTGTTGTTATAACAAACATTTAACTAGAATCATATTGATAACTTTCTTTTTTAATCAGACAAATTAAAAACAACAAGTAATGACTTAAAAGACTTAACAATTTCATCACTCTCTCCCTCTTTTGATATCAACAAATTTTGAAAAGCAAGGGGTAAGCAAAAAAAAATCTAGCTTAAGGAGGGAGGGGTCATGACTGGTTTAAGCTGGAATCTGTGCTTCATTATTAGTGAGTCTTCTTAATTTAAGATGAGGCTTCTTTGGTTAGTCCTTCCTTGACCATACTACGAGTTATTCTTCGATTGATAGAGTTGGAATCTTTCTGATTGCTTGAGCTTGAGGTTGGTGCAGATCGACCAGACCTTGTTTTGGTTAAGGGCACAAACTTTTGTGGATAGGAAACAGATGGAAGTTTGTCATCTAAAGGTTTTTGATTATTATTTGGTTGGGAGATTTGGAGAGAATAGATTATTTCTGAGAACGTGGGTACATTCGCAATCAGGCTTCCACACATCTTTAGATCTTCAGAGTTTTGAGGCTCAAGACCATGAAGTTCAAAAATCTTTAATAGAATTCTAGGAAAAGGAATTTTCTTTTGCTTCTTGGAAATGGAAGTAATTAGGTAGTTCATAATCACCACCGACAGGTTTGCTTTTTCTTTCTTCAACATGAAAAACATACAAAACTTGTCCAGTCTTGTTACTGTGGCGCCCCGGAAAATCGGGGGTAAATTTTTCGCGTTTTATAAATCATTTTAGACAAAGAAATAAAGTGATGAAGCTTTGATTCAACACCCTGGATCTATAACAAAAAACCTGTCTCATATATGGAGATATGAGAAGGCGAGTCAAGAATAACTATTAAGAAGTCTTCAATTAAACATAGCGGAAAAATCATTTAAAATGATGTTGTAAGATTGAATCTAGAGGGGACGAATTCCAAGAAGTTTAATGATTCATAATTTACTCACTTAAAATCTTAAGAATCATGTAAATTTTAGTGTACAAGGCTTGTATAAACATGGCATAATCCAAAAATGTTAAACTGATATGAAAACTAATGAAATTTAGCAAGATCAGCACCATGAATCGATTCAACTCTATGCATGAATCGATTCATGCGTTACTGATATGCCAGGTTCCAAAATTTAATTGAATGAATCGATTCCCCCTGTAGTTGAATCGATTCCTACGATTTTAATACACAAGATTATGCGATTCAGGGGAATGAATCGATTCCCCCATATGATGAATCGATTCCTGTGAATTGTGAGTGCCAGGAACAGTAAAAACAGAAAGGAATGAATCGATTCAAGGGTATGGTGTGAATCGATTCACACGCTACTGCCAAAATGCACAGTGATTCCAGAACACCTTGAATCGATTCAAGGACATAGGTGAATTGATTCAAGCTGGGCATATCAATCCCCTATTGCATTTTATGTAGAAAATCACCTAAATTCCAACTTCTAATCACCCTATCTCATTCAAATCAAATCCAATGACCATCAAAATTTGACACAAGCTAAAATATATTATTTGTGATGTGTGGCCACCAGCCGCACTCAAAAATTCCTAGAAACGAGGGAGATATATGTATAAATACGTTTATCTTATTTCAAGGCATTTAAAGGCAACCAAAGGGTCCTTTCTCTATAAAATTGGACCATTCCACTTCCCACAAATCACAATTAACATGTTTAAGCCAATGGACTCATCACATCACCCCAAAACTTCATAATTCAAAATTTGCCCCTACTAGTTCCTTACTTATGCATGACAATCATGAAAATCTTCAACTATGCATCACATAAAATCATCATTCACAATTCTCATCATTTATTTATCAAATTGACTAAAGTTCAAACATTCACACATTAGCATTATACATCACCAAGGTCATAACCGAAAATTGGGCATATATGTGGGTTCCACTTTTCACACATGACCTACAAAACCAATATACATCATCCTAATTACAATAGACATAATTCTTAACATGACTACACAAAATCAACAGTTTGCCGGCCAAGGCACTTCCTATACACCTATTTACCTCCTTCCATAAAATGTACTCCAAAAGATTTTCACTCCTCCCATGAGTGACCTACATCACAAATCTAAAAAGTAGACAACATGGGAGAGTGAGTCATATATTCCAAAAGTATAAATATGAATACCATGTGATTATGTGCATATGAATCATATATGTATACTTTGCATTCACATACAACTTAACCTCAATCATCATTACACAAAATAAGCATTATCATGAAATAAAGCAAAGTAAGGCATTTAACACATAATCTAGTCCTTTAACAGTTGGACTATTACACATCTCATCATTTTACTCAATTTACTCTTGGTATTCATATATTTTATGTTGTCTTATTACAACTCCTTATCCACAACACAACCATCACCGTATATCATCACCTTTGGCATACTTCCTTGCTATGTGCAAATGCTCTTAAGCTAATGCATATGCACAATGGAATATTTCAATAATTGCAGATCTGACTGTGGGAATATAAACACCAAATGTGGGTTTCAAGTATGATCATCTAACCATATCCCTACTGCAGTAGTAAAATGTGTACACTTATTCTTAAATTGTATACATTTCACCAATTGTTTTACTGGTACCAAACCGCATCGCCCATCTTGCAACACCTGGTCATTTTCACCATGACCGGGTAAATAACATATTTGACATATAGTGTTGCGGGCCAGCCAGATCTCAAATCTTGGCGGCTGTGATCTCAAAGACCACCGGGGTCACCTGCTCATCAAGAGCCATCCCCCACAAGGGTCGGCCACATGTAGCTCCTCGTAGCATTACATGGGCGGCTTCGTGACTTACACACCAAGTCACAGGGGAAAATAAAATTTGCTCCTGCACCGAGCCACCCTCCCACTGGGTCGGCCGAGGGAACTCCCTTAACGTTCCAACATCGACGGCTATGCAGTATGCCATGGATGCAAATGCCAATCATATGCATTTCTCACTTTATACATCCTATACATGTCACTCATCATTCATCATTATCACCATCACCAATATCACCACAAGGTTTTTAGTGGATTTAATTATCGTTGGTTATTATCATTAGTTTAGACTTTTGTGTGGCATTTCAATAGTTTTCATTCACTTCATTCTATTTTTATCATCAACACAATGACATCAACAATATTCATTTTACATTTATGGCAGATATAAGCATAACATCATATTATTGATAATTCTACACCACCATATAACACACCCTGAATATTTTAAATGCATCAAAGCATGTTGCCAAAACACATCACCAATACTATACACAACATTACTGTGAACACCTCTTTTGGTCCGGCCCAAAGTGTAAGCTTAAGTATGAATTAAGAGAAATTGAGAGCATTAGGGGCCTTTCGCTTAGGCGAGAACTCCTCATGCTTGAGAGTGAAAGCTGCACGCTTAAGCTACCAAGTTGGAAACAGCGCTATGAGAGAGTGGAAATAGTGTTGCATGAAACATGGGTGCACTACAAGGTCAAAAGCATCTGTTACCTAAATCAAGGATCAGTGGAAATTTTTAATTAAAAAGTACCAGACATCCATTGCCCAAATTGGGGATCAGTGAAGAATTTCTGAGTCTGACTTTAAATGAGTACTTCTCAGGTAGAGATATTTCCGAGAGAAGAATTATCGAGTGGGATGTCTCCGAGTGAGATATTTTTGAGTGGGTCACCACCGAGGGAAGTACTTCCGAGCGAAGAAAGGCTCTGACCTAGAATGAGCCTCTTTCGGTTAGAGACTCTCTCAAGGTCCATACTTCTGAGTGGGATGTCTCCGAGTGAGGCATTTCCGAGTAGGTTGCTTCCGAGAGATGTACTTCCATGCGAAGAAAGGCTCTGACTTGGAATGAGCCTCTTTCGGGCAAAGACTCTCTCAAGTTCCATACTTCCGAGTGGGATGTCTCCGAGTGAGGCATTTCCGAGTGGTTTGCTTCCAAGAGAGTTACTTCCGAGCGAAGAAAGGCTTTGACTATGAATGAATACCTTCCGAGCAGACTCTTCCAAGTTCCATACTTCCGAGTAGGATGTCTCCGAGTGAGGCATTTCTGAGTGGTTTGCTTCCAAGGGAGTTACTTCTGAATGAAAAAAGGCTCTGACTATGAATGAATACCTTTCGGGCAAAGACTCTCTCAAGCTCCATACTTCCGAGTGGGATGTCTCCGAGTGAGGCATTTCCAAGTGGGTTGCTTCCAAGGGAGTTACTTCTGAGTGAAGAAAGGCTTTGACTTTGAATGAGTACCTTTCGGGCGAAGATACATCCGAGTGAAGAATTCCCGATTGAAGTTATTCTGAATGAAGAAAGGATCTGAACTTCGAAGGAGCACTTTTCAGGCAGAGACACTTCCAAGTTCCATATTTCCCAGTGGGTTGTCTCCGAGTGAGACATTTCTGAGTGGGTCATTTTCAAGGGAATTACTTCTGAGCGAAGAAAGGCTTTGACTTCGAATGAGTACCTCTCGGGCGGAGATACATCTGAGTGACGAATTCCCAATTGAAGCCATTCTGAATAAGAAAGGCTCTGAACTTTGAAGGAGCACTTTTTGGGCAGAGACACTTCCAACTTCCATATTTCTAAGTGGGTCATTTTTAAGGGAATTACTTCCAAGCGAAGAAAGGCTTTGACTTCGAATGAGTATTTCTCGGATACAGATATTTTCGAGTGGACAGTTCCCGGGTGGATCGTTTCTGAACGAAAAGGGCTCTGAACTTCGAAGGAGCACTTTTCAGGCAGAGACGCTTCCAAGCTCCATAATTTTTGAGTGGGTCAATTCCAAGAGAAGTACTTCCGAGCGATGAAAGGCTTTGATTTCAAATAAGTACCTCTCGGGCGGAGACACATTTGAGTAAAGAATTCCTGAGTGAATCAATTTTAAATGAAAAATGGCTTTGACTTCGAAGGCGTTTTTTCGGCCGGAGATATATCCGAGTGAGGTATTTTTGAATGAGGTGTCTCCGTGTGAGACATTTCCGGGTGGGTCATTTTCGAGGGAAGAAAGGCTATGACTTTAAATGAGTGCTTCAAGCAGAAACATTTCCGAGCGAATCACCCCTGAGTGAAGCGATTCTTAACGGAAGGAGGATTTGATGAATAATTCTCGGAAAGAGATATTCCCGAGTGAGTCAGACTTCAAAAGAGTACTTTTTAGGCAGATATATCTGAGTGAGACATTTCCGAGTAGATCACTTTCGAAGGAAGAAAGCACCTCCGAGTGAGACATTTCTGAGTGTTTCAAGCAGAGACATTTCCGGACAAAGCACCTCCGAGTGAAGCAATTCTAAACGAAAAAAGCTTTGATGATTACTTCTCGGAAAGAGATGTTTCCGAGTCAATAATTTTCGAGTTCAAGCATGCACACCGAGTGTCGAAGGATCGATTTTTACACTCGGGCTTTCCGTATATGTAAACACCTGTTTTGGTCTGACTAATTTTCAACCAAGAATGGATACTGACACAGCAGTCCGGGCCATAAGAAGAACACCGGTCCAGATCTGAGGGATACCGATCTGAGCCAACGAAAGAGGCATCATTTCCCTGAGACCGTCCAAGTGAGACCAGTGTCCTCTCTTACTCGACGTGGGAAGGCACTTTCATGAACTTGATAATAGACCCATGTGACACCGATCGAGGAGTCTGATTGACCATGCTGTGACTTGGAATCGCACCATCCAAGTTGATCCATGAATTCTAGAAGTGGCAAACAGGGGACGAAAGTGGGAATAATTAAAAATTCCCCACCAGCCGCTGCTCCCCATAACCTAATTAGTGGCTAGGCTGCCTCCACTGTGAGTGGAGGCATGAGCTGTCCAAGCACTCAACCAGCACCCAGAACCTCTATAAATGCCTCATCTGAAGAGGCACAAGGGGTTGGAAAATTTTAGGTCATTTTTGAGTCAATACTCTGAGCATACTCCCCTGAGAACTTGTTCCGATCTCCAGAACCTCTTGACCCCAAAACCCTTGAAGTTTGTTCCAGTGTTCAAAACTGGAATCTTGGTTTCTCACACCTCTTAATTGCTCCAGACCCTAAGGCATCACCAGGACACCTGATCGAACCTAGTTTTAGTGAACTCCATTTCCCAGATACCGTCCAAATCCCCTAAATTATCCTCATCAACTTCATACCAGCTCTTACTCCAAATCCTCACACTGTCCCTTCAGTGAGCTGCACACCGGTCCCTTATAGTTCCGTAGCTACACCAGCGTCACTCCGGTTCCTACTGTGCAAGTCCACACCGGTTCTCAGCATCCCCATCACACCGGTTACATTCTATTCCTTGTTTTCCCCGCTTTTTCGTTATTTATTTTCCTGTCCGATTTGCCATTTTTGTTGAGTTTGTTGTCTTGTTTATGTATATCTTGTTGAATTTCTTTTATTCTGCCTTGTAATCAATAACAACAATAAAAAGAAACCAAAATTTTTATGTTCCTTTTAACCAATGTAGAAGCTGTTTTTAGTCAGTATCATACGGAAATACTTCCGTCTACACTAATTCCTTAGGACTTGTGCACGTGCGAAGAACTTTGCCTTGTATAAGTCTTCCTCATGGGTATTATCCTCCATCAATCACATAGTTCTTTTTCTAAAACCACCGTCAAGACGTAACCCTGATTTCTCAGTAACTCGAGAATACGTAGGAGCGAGACTTAACTCCCGTCGGGCCCATTTTCCTTTCTTTTATTTTTTTTATGTTTTTTTTATAACTATCCTGTTTTTACCACTTCCATGAAAGTCAATTTAGGCATGACGTCTTGTTGATTTTCCCCATTTTTGGTTAACTATCACCACGATTCATGAGGAACGGGATACTTAGGACTAGACGTCCCATTTATCCCCTTCCCATTTTAGACCTTGTATTTTGGTTAAAGGATGACTAATTTAGATGCGACGTCTTGTTAGCATTCTTTCCTTTCTCTGTTTTGTAATGAAGTTAAGGTTAATTTGGACGGGACGTTCTATTGACCTTGCTTCGTCGCTTCATGATTCGCTCAGTTTTGTTCCCTCTGTTCTTTTGAAGCGTAAAAAAAAATACAATAATAAAAAGGGAAAGAAATAACACATTTTTATAAGGCTATTCATGTCGAGTACTTTCAATCTTGGTACTGTTTTTAACAGGCAACGTAGGGTGCTAATACCTTCCCTACTCGTAACCGACTCCCGAACTTGAATCTCACCTTTTTTTAACCAGTGCTTTACTGAACTTAGTTTTTTCCCAATGTTTTTCCTGTGGATAAAAATGTTGGTGGCGACTCCCTGTTCTTTATCTTTTTCCTGTTAGGAGGGTCGGTCGTGCCGCTGCGATCATCCTGTCGCAACAGATGGCGACTCCACTGGGGATCACTTAAGAGAGTCAGGTCAGTTTGATTGAAAGTGCATGTTCTTTTTATGCTTTGATTTCTTCCCTTGTTTTATTTTCTGTTGGTTTTGTAAGTGTTCGTTCTTATTTCAATTGTATCTCGTTATTTGTTTTATTGTCAATTTTTGCATGATTATTGAACCCTAAGGTAGGTGACAAAGTGTTTTTTCCTGTGATTATTGAACCCTAGGGTAGACGACTTTGTGTTTTTGTCCTGTGTTTGTTCTTTACGCAGAATGAGGTAAGGTAAAAAGGTATTGAATGCCCTTTCACACACTACACTCACATTACTTGCACACACTTATGAGTGGCGCCCTCTACCCGGGCCCCGAATGAAACTTAAGTTAGGAGAGGTTGGTAGTGGAATCGTATAGGATGTACTTCGTATCCGGTGTTCGTGAGAACCTCGACTAGAGTTCGACCTTTCATGATGTACGCACCTAGTAGATTCCCTACTGTTGCGACCATATCGTGAGTAGGATCTTGGCTCTAGTAACCTTTTAGAAGTCTAGTATGAGCCACCTGGTATAGAGAGTCACTCTTAGACGAGCCATAGGGCCTAGAAAAGACTTTAAGCAAAACATAACTTAGGCCATAAAAGGGCAGACTTTACTTCACCTTACGTCATTTTCGCTTTCCTTTTTAATCCAAAAGTAAATGGTTTATCTATCTACTGAAGATTTACCCTATTTTGAAATAATGGCTTATTTCTGAAACACCCTGTATTCTTCGAGCAGATAGATAATCCGCTTCTGGTCATGTATCCCCAAGTCCTGAGTCGTAGATTTTCCTAATCATCAAAAAAATCAAAAAAAAACTTTGTTTCCCTCTAACTGGGGCAGCAATGACGATTAGGAATTCTATGACCTTTTTTTTCGACTTGTACTTGCATGAGTTTTGGAAACCACTGTTTCCCAAAAAATTTTTTGCTTTGCATGACAACAATGGGGAAACATCGGTTTTAAAATAATAACTGATTCCTTTTCTTTGTCTTGGTGCTCACAGGAAACAATTCTAAATTTAGTAATATCTCTGAGCAAGTATGGAAGTTTACATGAGACAAGACAATTATGGTACAGATATGACAGAGTTGAAGAAGATATTACATCTTAAAGCCAAAAGGGTTGATACAGTTAGTCTACAGGCACTGGGGAAAAGGTTGAATCTGACTCAAAGGATGGCCTTTACAAGGAAATATGGGAAAATCCTAAAACTCTTGGAGGTGGAAGTCCAAACCGAAGCAATTACAGCTCTGGCACAGTTTTACGACCCACCTCTCCGCTGTTTCACATTCAAAGATTTTCAGCTGGCACCCTCTATAGAAGAGTTTGAACAGATATTAGGGATGCCGGTGGAGGGACAAATTCCCTATCGCCATCTTGATCATCATGCAACGATCGCTTCTGTCGCCCGTATCTTGAAAATCTATCTTGAGATGTTGAAAGGCGCACAAATGATTAGAAATCAAGTTCCTGGGTTTACTCTAGAGTTTCTTGAGAAGCACATGCACATCCTGGCAGATAAAACAGAATGGGAAGCCTTCATGGACACCTTAGCACTCACTATCTACGGGGTCGTCTTATTCCCTAACTTAGATAACTACGTAGATTATGATGCTATTAATGTCTTCGCCGCTCGCAAACACAGGCTCGAGAATCCAGTTACTGCTATATTGGCTAATGTGTACTACATGATGGATTTTTGCCATACTCAAGGGGGAAGAAGATCATTTGCTGCTTACCCGTCCTATATGTGTAGCTCACGTCTCACGCCTTCCATCAAATGTGCAAGGCCGAGTGTCCGATTTCTGATCTGAAATTGTGTCAGTTGGCAGTAAAGAGTGGACGTGAATGGGCTAATCACCTTGTGAGCCTTACAGTTGAAAAAGTCAGATGGTATCCTCAATGGCTAGAGGTCGAGTCAATCATCTATAGCTGTGGGGGTTATCCAAATGTTCCTCTCATGGGCACGCAAGGCTGCATCAACTACAATCCAGTTATTGTGAAGCATCAGTTGGCCTATCCTTTGTTTGGGCCACCGAATGAAGAGCTGCTCACTCCTTTCGCTTTGTATTATGCGAAAAGAGACTACACATCTACCGTTCGGGACGTAGTCAATGCATGGAAAAAGGTCCACAGGATGGGAAAGGAATTGGGGACGCGAAGCCATGCTGTTGGGATAGAATACTATGAATGGGTCCTGAACAGGGTGTCTATCGTAAAATTACCCTTGAGAAGTCCTTTATACCAGTCTACAAATGTTTTCAATCCACCACTCATCATGGAGGACAAAGCCACCCTGGCTCTAAAGGCTCAGATAGAAGAGTTGACAGCTAAGAATTAAAAGCTAGAAGAAGACCTTTTGAGGTGTCAACAAGAATGTGCTCTTCAAAAGAAGGAAAATTTAGAAGGGAAGAAGGCCATGAATGAGAAGCAAATGAAATGGAAGATCGAAGAAGATTACAGGGTGAAGCAAGACCAGTGCCTTCGTACAGCTAATTCCCAGCTAAAGATAAAAGGCCAACAAAGTGATGCCATATTAGCTGAGAAACAATTCCTAAAAGACATGCTGGCATAATCTAAAGAAAAGGAGACTTCATTGCAAAAAGAGATGTTACAGTCCCAGGTCCACAAATTGGAGCGATAGCTTGATGAAGTGACGAGAGCCTACGAGCGGGAAATAAATGATGAAGGGCAAAGCACCATAAATATTGAGCAACGTTGCCAAGAGGCCACACGACTTTTGGAAGGGGAACTGGCTCAGCGAAATGAAGTCGTTCATTCATGGATGGATCGCTTTGCCAAGTTGGCATACTTAGCCAATAGGGTCTTGGAAGATCTTCTGTCAATGTTAAAACAGGCCGAAGGGATGGTTAATCCTCTCTCTACTCCAAGGGAGATTTGATCATTTTTGAATTACTGTCAAGAAAGAATTTGTAAAATGAAGGCTATGATTGCCCAAGCCAGGAACGGCTGAAGTATTGTAATTCAAACCTTTCTAGCGATATTGTATCCCCTTGGAAGTGTGAAATAATGAAGCATTTTTTGTCTCCATAATTGTCTCATGTTAATTCCCACTTTACTGCTTTACCTAGTACTTTTGAACGCGACGTTCTGAGGAACGGTCAGAGAATACGCGTTGAATTCAGAATTGCATCCTGCATACACCTTTCTATCTTTGTTTTATCATATCCTTTATTTATTTTCTTTTATTTCCCTAACAAGTTATTGTAATTCTTTAGACATAATGGGTAAGCACCCTTACGTGACTCGGCTTAAAAAGAAACTCATGGCTGAAGTGGAACAAGAAAATGAGAGCCTAAGAGCTGAAGTCAGCCAATTGAAGGAGCAAATGGCCAAGATGGCCAAGCTCCTTGAGAAAAGGGTCACAGAAGGGGATTCTTCGGCAGGTGTAGAAGACGCCAGACAAAGGCCGCCTACTCCCCGACACACTCAGGGTCCGTCCGGAAGACCGAATTCAGACCCTGCTGCGCCTACCCTTGCAGTTCACATTGGTAAGTCTGCCAATATCCAGCAGCATACCCTCGTGGATGTAGAGGGTAATGCTATGCCTTTTCTGGTGTATGGCTTGCCACCGGGTTATTTTCCACCAGTCCAAGAAGAGCCCGATTACCAGGAGGTAATTCTTCACACCGCTCAACCAAATATCCTGTCTGCCTGGCAGTTTCAAACAGTTTCCATCCAAACACAAGCCACCCACATGCAAGCCACCCAAACACAAGCTACCCAAGCACAGCCTACCTAACCCATCTACATGACCCAAGCCACTACCAGACCTCACACCCTGTTAAACACCGATCCGACCCACGTTCACCAGTCATACGGGTATGCGCAACATCACACTGCCACTGGCCCAAATACTGCCGCTGCTATCCAAGAAGGAAGGATAGAAGTCCTGGAAAGGAAATTGAGAGCAATTGAGGGAATAGAAGGTTTTGGGTTCGGAAGCGCCGTGGAACTTTGTTTAATCCCCGATGTCGTCATTCCTCCCAAATTCAAGGTGCCAGAGTTCGACAAGTACCGAGGGCTAACTTGCCCAAAGAATCATCTGACCATGTATTGTCGAAAAATGGCATCCTACGCATCTAACGACCCATTTTTGATCCATTGCTTTCAAGACAGCTTGGCTGGGGCTGCCCTCACATGGTACACCCACCTCGAGCGGTCTCGCATACGTAGTTGGAAGGACTTGTCCGATGCTTTCATGAAGCAATACAAGTATAACTTGGACATGGCACCAGATAGGGTGCAATTACAAAATATGACAAAGAAGGAGTTCGAAACGTTCAAGGAGTACGCCCAGCGATGGCGTGAAGTTACTGTACAGGTAGACCCACCCTTATCAGAAAAGGAAGTCGTCTCCATGTTCATCGATATGCTCCAATCCCCCTTTTATGATAGGATGATTGGAAGCGTTTCATCTCTTTTCTCCGATATTGTCACCATCGGAGAAAGAATAGAAAATGGACTAAGAATCGGGAAGATTGCCCGAGGCCCATCCGGGGTAGGGTCAATGAGGAAACTAATATTCGGAGAGGGCAGGAAAAGAGATGGAGAGACCAACTCAATCTCTTATAACCAAAAGGGAAACCAGTCAAGACCGCATACCCCTATCATCTTTCCACCGATATATCCCAATACGCCACATCCCTATATGGCTGCAGTTTAAAACCCAAATCCACCCCACTTCTGACCACCTGTTATACGACCACCAACACCACCACAAGCACCATACCAAACACCCCAAACACCGTACCCACAGCCGCACATAAACTAACAGCCAAACCCAAACCCAAGGAGGCCAAATAACGACCGCACCCAGGTTCAATTTGATCCTATCCCCATGACCTATACCGAACTTCTCCCTCATCTCATCAAGAGTGCACTGGTAGTACCCTGTCCCTTGAGGCCCCTTCAGCCACCCTACCCGAGGGGGTATGACCCGAATACGCGGTGTGATTACCATGCCGGTGTACCAGGGCATTCCACTAAAAATTGCCTGGCTTTCAAGTTTAAGATAAGGGATCTAGTCAGGGTTGACTGGATAAGCTTTCAAGAGGGGAGCCCTAACGTGACAACAAACCCTTTACCCAACCACAGAGGGTCAGGGGTTAACACTGTTGAGGAAGAGGAAGAACGTATTTCAAGGGTTGAGGATGTAAGAATGCCTTTGGAAATCATTCACTCCCACATGCTTGAGATGGGGTTGATAGAAGGCCCATGGGATGAGGAATATAATGATGACCGATCTGCGAAGCGACGAAGCTTTTGAAAAACCCTCCAAGAACTCATGGACAACCACACCGTGGAAATTTGTAGGCGCCAAGGAGGCTAGATAAACATGGTGCAAAATCAGACTGGGTTACGGGCCCCAAAGCCCCTGGTCATATTTTATAATAGAAACGCGCCTACAGTTCTGACCCCGACTCCAGTCAAAACTATCATCTCGGTGCAACCACCCACTTCGTTCCCTTTCAAGAGTTCTTATGTTGTACCATGGAAGTATGGTTTAGATGTGGTCGTCACCAGGGAGGTAAGAACTGAGAAAGAAGAAACCGCTGGCAAAGCAAAAAGGGCTGTGACTGAGGAAGAAGCCTAGGAGTTCCTGAAGTTTATCCGCCATAGCGAGTACCAAGTGCTAGACCAATTGAACCATACCCCAGCCAAGATTTCCTTATTGTCACTGCTGATGAACTCCAAACCACATCGGGACATATTAATGAAAGTTCTAAGCGAGGCCCATGTCAAGCACGATTTACCTGTCGACAAGTTTGGAGGCATAGTGGGATATATTGTGGCCAATAATTATTTGACCTTTACGGACGATGAAATACCCACTGAGGGAAGAGGGCACAATAAATCCCTTTATATTTCTGTAAAGTGTCAGGATCATATCTTGGTCAAAGTACTTGTCGACAATGGATCTTCCCTGAACGTGATGCCAAAATCCACGTTGGTAAGATTACCCTTCGATGGAACATATATGAGGCCTAGCTCTATGGTCGTACGGGCTTTTGACAGGACCCGATGGGAAGTCATGGGAGAAATAGATTTTCCAATACAAGTTGGTCCGTGTACCTTCCAAGTGTTCTTCCAAGTCATGGATATCACACCCGCCTACAGTTGTTTACTAGGGCGGCCGTGGATCCATTCAGCTGGGGTGGTCCCTTCCACATTACATCAAAAGTTGAAGTTCATCGTCGATAACAAATTGGTGATTATTTCTGGGGAGGAAGACCTTCTGGTTAGCAAACCTGTCTCTACTCTGTATATCAAGGCAGCTGAGGAGGCCCTCGAGACCTCATTCCAGACTCTAGAAATAGCCAATGCAACGAGCATTGTCAAGACATCCTTCCCAAACGTGACTCTAGCAGTTGCCAGGGCAATGTTACGAGAGGGATATGAGCCAGGGAAAGGTCTAGGGCGTAAACTGGAAGGGAGAACACAGCCTGTGTGCCTCCCTGAGAAGAAAGACAGGTATGGCCTGGGGTACAAACCCACAGTAACAGACAGGAGAAGGGTTGAAGAAGAAAGAAGGGGGAGGAGGGTTGCTCGCCTTACTGGTCAAGAATTTGACACCGCAAGAATCCCTATCTGTGACCTTTATCAAAGCTTCAGGAGTGCCAGGATCATATATCCGGACCAAGTGGCCATGATTGAAGACGGGCACAGCCATAATGCGGAATTGGTGTATGCTTGCTCCCCAAGTCAAGAGCTGAACAATTGGGAAATCATGGAGTTCCCTACAACTGTCAATGTTCTATCAAAGTAATTATTGTTATCTTAAAATTTGTCGGTCCCTCTGCTATGCCTAAGGCTTTGGGACCCATTTTGTAATAAGGGAAAATGCTAAAACTTGTTTGTTTATTTAAATCAATGAACACAGTTTAATTTCAGTACTTTCTCTTTGATCAATCTTTTTCTCTTAAGCCTTTCACTCGCCTGTTTTCCTTTTTTATTCAATATAATATAACCCAAAGGTAGATCCGAAAGCAATTCCTCTGAGAGTGGTGAGGACTCATTTTTGTTTCACGATTCTGATTATCCAAATGATTGCGCCTATGAGGAAAGTGAGGAAGACTTTGAACCCTCGCCCGAATTAATAAGATTAATGGGACAGGAGGATAAGGAAATTCAACCTCATCAGGAAGAGATCAGAACCGTAAACCTGGGGGATGAAGGGGAGGTTAAAGAGGTTAAGATGAGCACACTCCTAAGCAAAGAGCAACAAGATGAATTAATTAAACTGCTCAGGGAATTTCAGGATGTATTCGCATAGTCATATCAGGATATGCCAGGGTTGGATAACAACATCGTAGAGCGCAGGTTGCCTTTAAAGCCGGAATGTCCGCCAATCAAACAAAAGCTATGAAGAATGAAGCCAGAAATGCTTCTTAAGATCAAAAAAGAAGTCAAGAAGCAATTCGATGCTGGTTTCTTGGTCATAGCTAAATATCCGCAATGGGTAGCCAACATAGTTCCCGTTCCAAAGAAAGATGGGAAAGTGAGGATGTGTGTGGACTACTGAGACTTGAATAGGGCCAGCCCTAAGGATGATTTTCCTTTACCTCAGATCGATATACTGGTCGATAATACAGCTCAACACTCCATCTTCTCATTTATGGATGGATTTTCAGGATATAATCAGATCAAGATGGCACTAGAAGATATGAAAAAAACCACGTTCATCACTCTATGGGGCACCTTTTGTTACAAAGTAATGTCCTTTGGATTGAAGAACACGGGAGCCACCTATCAAAGGGAAATGATGACTCTTTTCCATGACATGATACACAAGGAAATAAAAGTCTATATGGACAACATAATTGCTAAATCCAGATCTGAGGGAAAGCACATTACTGATCTGAGGAAGCTCTTCGAGAGGTTAAGGAGATTCAGGCTTAGACTGAATCCGGCCAAGTGTACCTTTAGCGTGAAATCTGGCAAATTATTAGGATTCATCGTAAGCGAGAGAGGGATAGAAGTTGACCCTGACAAGGTCAAGGCAATTCTGGAAATGCCTCCTCCTCGTACCGAAAAAGAAGTCCGAGGATTCTTGGGAAGGTTGAACTATATCGCCCGCTTCATTTCCCAAATGACGGCAACCTGCGAGCCAATTTTCAAGTTACTCCGTAAGAACCAGCCTGGGCAGTGGAATGAAGATTGCCAAATTGCATTTGAAAAGATAAAACAGTACTTGTTGGAGCCGCTAATCTTGGTACCGCCCGTTCATAGGAGACCGCTAATCCAGTACCTGACCGTGCTGAACGAATCCATGGGATGCATGTTAAGACAACATGATGAGACTAGGAGGAAGGAGTGTGCTATCTATTACTTGAGCAAGAGATTTACTGAATGCGAGATGAGATACTCTTCTCTCGAAAGGACATGTTGTGCATTGGCCTGGGCTGCCCGGCGCTTACGGCAATACATGCTCAATCATACCACCTGGCTGGTGTCTAAGATGGATCCCATTAAGTATATCTTTAAAAAACCTACTCTGACTGGGAGGATTGCCCGTTGGCAAGTATTATTGACAGAATATGACATAATATATGTCACCCAAAAGGCCATCAAAGGGAGTGTGCTAGCAGATTACTTGGCACACCAACCCATTAAGACTTACCAACCAATGCGGCATGATTTCCCGGATAAGGATATTTTGGCCCTTTTTAAAGAAGAAGACGGTCTGGAAACCAGATGGATCATGAGGTTCGATGGGGCTTCCAACACGCTGGGGCACGGAATTGGGGTTGTCCTGATCTCACCTGATAAGGAAGTCATCCATATTTGCGCTCGGCTGTGTTTTGATTGCACCAACAATGCTGTAGAATATGAAGCATGCTCTTTAGGGATACAGGCGGCTCTGAACATAGGAGTAAAGATCCTGGAGGTTTATGGAGATTCTGCTTTGGTTATCCATCAATTAAAGGATGAATGGGAAACTAGAGGCAGTAAACTAGTTCCCTATCATGCTCACATCAAGGAGATGATCAAAGAGTTCGATGAAATTACCTTCCATCATGTCCTACGGGATGACAACCAAATGGCAGATGCTTTGGCCACCCTAGCTGTTATGTTCAAAGTCAGCAGTGACTACAAGGTGCCTCTCATTGAGGTAAAGAAACGACAAGAACCTGCCCATTGCCAGGTCATAGAAGGAGAGCCGGATGGCAAACCTTAGTATCATGACATTAAAAGATACCTCCAATGCCAAGAATACCCTGAAGCTATCACAGATAATGACAGACGAACCCTCAGAAGGCTGGCTATGGGATATCTGTTGAGTGGAAATGTGATATACAAGAGGAATTATGATTTTGTCCTCCTTCGGTGCGATGATACCGTCGAGGCAAACCAAATTATGATAAATATCCATGAAGGATCTTTTGGAACTCACACAAATGGGCATGCCATGTCAAGAAAGATCTTAAGGGTAGGGTATTATTGGATGACCATGGAAGCAGATTGTTTTGCTTATGTACGGAGGTGTCATAAATGTCAGATTTATGCTGATCACATTCATGCACCACCTTCATCCCTAAATGTGTTGTCAGCACTGTGGCCCTTTTCAATGTGGGGTATGGATGTTATTGGGCCCATTGAGCCAAAAGCCTCAAACGGTCATCGATTCATTCTGGTCGCCATCGATTATTTCACCAAGTGGGTGGAGGTAGCTTCATACACCAATGTGACGAAGAATGTTATGGTCAAATTCGTCAAACGTGAGCTGATATGTCGGTACGGCCTACCAAGCCAAATCATCACAGACAATGGTACAAATTTGAACAACAAAATGATAAAGGAGCTTTGCGAGAGCTTTAAAATCTCCCACCATAACTCCTCTCTGTACCGTCCAAAAATGAATGGAGCAGTTGAGGCGGCTAATAAAAATAACAAGAAGATAGTGCAAAAGATGGTGGTGACCTACAAAGATTGGAATGAAATGCTTCCCTTCGCACTGCACGGATATCAAACCTCGGTGTGAACCTCAACTAGGGCAACCCCATTTTCTTTGGTCTACGGAATGGAAGTTGTACTGTCGTTTGAAGTAGAGATCCTGTCCCTTAGGGTGATCATGGAAGCCAAACTAGAAGAAGCCGAGTGGATCCAGGCCAAATATGACCAACTAAACCTGATTGACGGGAAGAGGTTAACCACTCTCTGCCGGGGACAGTTGTATCAAAAGCACATGAAGCGGACATATGAAAAGAAAGTGCGCCCCCGACAGTTCCATGAAGGGGATTTGGTCCTTAAGAAGGTTTTGCCAATTCAGAAAGATGTTCGAGGGAAGTGGACACCTAACTACGAAGGACCATATGTTGTAAAGAAGGCTTTTTCCGGAGGAGCTCTCATACTCACTAACATGGATGGAGATGACTTGTCAACGCCTGTCAACGCCGACGCAGTAAAAAAATACTTTGCATAAAAAAAAGAAGGAAGAGCTCGCTAAGTTGAAAACCTGAAAGGGCGACCTAGGCAAAAGTTGAAGCCATTTGATGAGCCGAAAAAAAAGAGGGGGCGGCTCCGACAAGTCAAAACCAAAAAGAAGCCTTGACACGGCAACATAATCCCCAAGCCAGAAATGAGGAAGTCAGACTGAGGCATTGGGTCATTGTCAAACTACATCCACATAAGCAAAATCAGAGGATGAACATGAAGCCATGAGAAAGAATCAAGATCCCCATTGCTCTCAGAAAATCGTCGGAGGATACATGGGCCTTCCCCTTTCCATTTATCTTCAATTCTTCATGCCTTATCACATCTCTGTGTTTAACATTATTTTCATCACCACTGTATATACTTGATGATCATAAATGAAACTTACCTTCCTTTCTACATGTGTTCATGACTAAATTTTTATATAAATAAACAAGTTTTCTCCAAAATTTTTGAAGAAAAGAGTGACAGAACGTGTAGTTATGGGAAACGAAATACATCATAGCGCCGGACTTTGCTTGGTGTAAGCATAACCAACTCCGCTAAATACGCTCACCAAAGTCAGAGGGTATTTCTATTTCATCCATGAGTTACCTTAAAAAGCCAGTCGCCAAGGAGGGTTTACCTGTAAGTTTTTACTACTCACTTTCTTGTTAAGGGGTGACCAGAATCCATCATTCAGAAGCGAATATTTCTCCCCTAGCAAGACCCACCATTCGTACCTAAGTAGAATACAGACTAAAGATTCCTCCCGAGGAAAAACCACAAAATGGGCTCAGCTCTCCCCAACCAGAGTATCTCTTTGATCGGACTTAGGAAAATCTATCCTTCCCCGATGAGTTCACCTTTACCCAAACTCGCACCCCTCGCACTCTTCTCACCAAACAAACTCAAACTGGGACATCTCCCCCAGATCTCTTTTCCAATCAAGGGGCAACACCCTGAATTTCCGAAACAACTCAAACTGGGGTATCTTCCCAGATTTCTCTTCCAGTCAGGGGACAGTACCCTGAATTTCAAAATAACTCAAACTGGGGCATCTCCCCGGATCTCTTTTCCAATCAAGGGGCAACACCTCGAATTTCTGAAATAACTCAAACTGGGGCATCTCCCCAGATTTCTCTTCCAGTCAGGGGACAGTACCCTGAATTTTAAAATAACTCAAACTGGGGCATCTCCCCAGGTTTCTCTCTTTCAGTCCAGGGGCAGTGCCCCTAAAACTTTCAGTCTTTCCAAATTGGGGCATCTCCCTAGATTTCTTTTCCAATCAAGGGGCAATACCCCGAATTTCTGAAACAACTCAAACTGGGGCATCTCCCCAGATTTCTCTCCTAGTCAGGGGACAGTACCCTAAATTTCAAAATAGCTTAAACTGGGGCATCTCCCCAGATTTCTCTCTTTCAGTCCAGGGGCAATACCCTTAAAACTTTCAGTCTTTCCAAACTGGGGCATCTCCCCAGATTTCTCTTCCAATCAAGGGGCAATACCCCAAGTTTCCGAATAGCTCAAACTAGAAAAGCTCAAACTAGGGCATCACCCTAAGTTTCTCTTGTTTTATTAAAGGGGCAGTACCCCAAGGTTTTTTCAATCATTTCCTAACTAGGGCATTGGCCCAGGTCACATCTTCAAGTCAAGGGACAGTTCTCCGTGATTCTTTTAATCATGTTCTAACTGGGGCATCTCCCTAGATTCCTCTTTCAGTCAACCAACAGGCAACACCCTCACCTTTACCTTCCAGTCACCAGACAAATGGCACCATTTACCTTCTAGTCGCCGGACAAATGGCACCCTTTACTTTCCAGTCGCGGGACAAATGGCACCTTTTACCTTCTAGTTGCCGGACAAATGGCACCCTTTACTTTCTAGTCGCCGGATAAATGGCACCCTTTTACCTGCCAGTTGCCGAACAAATAGCACCATTTACCTTCTAGTCGCCGAACAAATGGCACCATTTATCTTCCAGTCACCGAACAAATGGCACCCTTTACTTTCTAGTCGCCGAACAAAAGCCACCCTTTACTTTCTAGTCGCCGAACAAATGGCACACTTTACCTTCCAGTCGCCAAACAAATAGCACATTTTACCTTCCAATCACTGAACAAATGGCACCCTTTACTTTCTAGTCGCTAAACAAATGGCACCCTTTACCTTCCAGTCACCGAATAAATGGCACCCTTTACCTTCCAGTCGCCGAACAAATGGCACCCTTTACTTTCCAGTCGCCGAACAAATGGCACCCTCTACTTTCCAGTCGCCGAACAAATGGCACCCTTTACTTTCCAGTCGCCAAACAAAGGCACCCTTTACTTTCCAGTCGCCGAACAAAGGCACCCTTTACTTTCCAGTCGCCGAACAAAGGCACATTTTACCTTCTAGTCGCCGAACAAAGGCCCCTTTTATTTCCAGTCTACCGAGGGTCAACCCCAATCTTTTCATCTTCGGTCAATTGAGAATCGACCCCCAATCCTCTCACCTCCTGTTAACTAAAAGACAATCCTTTCACTTCATGTCATCTAAAGGATAACTCCCAGTTAACCACTTCCTGCTGAAACTGGTGCACCGCCCTACTTCTTTTTCCAGATTCAGAACTCTAAAAAAAAACAAACAAAAAAACAAGAAAAAAAACAAAAAAAGAGAGAGCAAGGGCTTCAAGTGTCAATTCCTAGGTTTCCTCCTTATCAGATCGCCAAAGCCATCAAAGTTGACGCCTTGCTTCATTCTTCAAGTCACAGAAATTGGCACAACTATTGGTTTTCTTCAATGGAACAATACTGGCTCTCCTGGTTATTGGAGTCTGCATGACTTTAACAATGGTGTTCACGTCTTTACTTTCTTTCACTTCAAAAACAAGAAGAGACATCATGTTTTTCTCGCGGAAAAGAAGTAAAGAGGGGCATCTGTGAACACCTCTTTTGGTCTGGCCCAAAGTGAAAGCTTAAGCGTGAATTAAGAAAAATTAAGAGCATTAGGGGCTTCTCGCTTAAGTGAGACCTCCTCACGCTTGAGAGTGAAAGCTGTGCGCTTAAGCGTACCAAGTTGGAAACAGCGCTATGAGAGAGTAGAAATAGTGTTGCATGAAACATGGGTGCACTACAAGGTCAAAAGCATCAAAAGCATCCGTTACCTAAATCAAGGATCAGTGGAAATTTTTAATTAAAAAGTACCATACATCCATTGCCCAAATTGGGGATCAATGAAGAATTTTCGAGTCTGACTTTGAATGAGTACTTCTCAGGCAGAGATATTTCCGAGAGAAGAATTACCGAGTGGGATGTCTTC